>OZ007571.1:61715588-62355588 GCA_963931925.1 Onchidella celtica
TATAGAATTCAGCAAATAGTAGTATAGTTATTTCTCTGGAGGAAATAAATCATTATCCTTTCTTCTGTCATGGCAGTTGAAAATTAATGCTGGCAAAGTTTGTACAGATACACCGGTCTTGAAGGGTTAAGAGTCACTGCGCACCGTGTCAAGCCTGATTTGCTCGGTTTTGACTCAAACTAGAACAGTGAGTCTCAACCTTTTTTGTCCCACGCCCCACTTGAATGTTCTCAAAAACAACAATAAAATGTTGCGCTCCACCATCACGGGACAAAATTAGTTTACAATTACATTATATCAAAGAAAACGTTTTAAAAGTGTATGTATTCAGTATGTATACATTCGAACGAAGTTGTAATTAAAACCATTGCGACTTATACAAACAGCAGGACATATATACAGTAAAGTTACAATATACCATGAAATTAAGAGGAAAATATCCCTACGCCAAATTCTGAAGTCCGACCAAAATACTGCCTTGCTCCACCTTAAGAAACACTGTGCTAGAACCAAAGATACTAGAATTGACAAGATAAGACAGCTAGTGCTTTTAGCGTCCTCGCATTTCGCACCGCCACCTAGCGGCAAACGCGTGGAAGTCACCAAAATTACCGTATTATACAAAGCCAAATAGGGAAAATATTGAATTTTGTTCATTGTTCAGCTATTTCAATAGGCATTGACTGACGACACTTTTTGTGGAATTATAACCTCAATCGCTGTGGAAAACTCTGGCTATTTTTTCTTTTCTTTAAAAATCTCAGTAGCATTGACACAAGTTTGCATCATAAATTTACCATTATATCAAGCATTCTTTTCATGCGCCATCAGCCCTGCCCCCGATCAGCGCGCAAATTGTGTGCAAGTTTTTTTTTTTTTTGTGATGCAAAGAAAACGGTGTCTCATCTTATCGGTTCTAGTATCTTTGTCAGAACTTCCCTTGAAAGTAGCTAGGCAGACATTTTTCCGTCTCACAGTTGCGTGAGGTCCAATGCAGTCTACATCTCACACAAAAACCTAGGCACAACAGACTTGACTTAATGCTGTGGGCTTGAATTCAGTAGATCCCCTGCGCAAGCGTAAATTTATCGAATCCGCATCAGTTTCCAGGATTCTAATTCAGCATCGACACTGCCCACCCATTCCCCACATAGAGTAAGCAGGAAACTGACAATACAATGGACCACAGAGCTACAGAATCATGTCAGTGAACGGGGCGTCAGGCAGGATCTCTCTGGGGATGAGGGCGTGAGGGAGCAACCATAGAGATGTTCTACTCCAAACAGAGAGAGAGGGAGGGAGGGAGAGAAAGAAAGAAAGAGAGAGGGGGCGGGGGGGGGGGGCAAAGATAGAGACAAGAACAAGATTAAGACTTTTTTGAGTTCATTAATTATATTGATCGCTAGATAGACAGACCGGCGGAGCGACGGACGGACGGACAGACAGACAGATAGACAGATAGATATTCGTTGGATGGGTGGATGGACGGAAAGGTGAATACATAGACAGACAAACAGACAGACAAAGAGACAGGCAGACAGGTGGGTAGATAGAAAGATAGACAGACAGACAGACAATCAGACACACAGACAAAAAGACGGATAGATAGACGGGTAGACAGACAGACAGCTAAAGAAAGAGAGAGGGAGGGGGAAGGAAGAAAAGTCACGAGACGTACTGGATGATTCTACTGGCAATCAAGATCAAATGAGCGACGAAAGGGCAAAAGCAGACAGGGGAAGGAAGGGTGGGGGTCATTCAATAGATTACTGAGTAGAACCCGAGACAAAGAATACGCAGACGAACCAGTCCTTCCCCCGCTAAATGTCCACACATTGCGCTCGTATAAATACGGTGAGTACTACTTTTTTTCGTTCAGTTATGTAGGGGTGTGGTGCGAATTGTTGCATGGTTGACAACGATGATACGCGCGCAAGACGACGGACGTTATATGACGAATTGATTCGTCTGGGTATCTTGTGTCTCGGGCACAACATTAGCGTTTATTTTTTTTAAATTTAAATCATATTATAATGGAAGTAAGACCTCCAGTGTAATCATGAAAGGCGTTTTAACTGCTGAGCCTGAAATTCTACAAAATATCATATTACACGCAGAAAGACACGAGGGTGTACGTAGGCATATTTTAAAAGATTTTCAAGTTCGTTATATTTTTCTTTCTTTCGTTGATTTTGAGCCACAACTGAGTTGAACAGAAGAAAGTGTTCCGACATTTTGACCCGGAAGAAAGACGCATTTTCTTTGAGTAGAATTAAAAAGTATGACAGGACATTTTGTTCTGCGCCTCAATTTACAAATTGGGGGGCCTTAGTTCTTGTGATAATAAATGGAGATGCCAATTGATAGTCGTACTGTATCAAAGAAATAAATCAAAGAAAAAAATAGGCCTACTATTTATTGAAGGGCTTAGTTCTACTTGGTGCCTAACTCAACCAGGAACCCTACTAGTGGGCTTGATAAATTGAACAATTTTATCGTTAAAAAATGATAGAAATATGAAACTTGGATCAAACATTCTCCTTACGATAGTGTTTAAGAATAATGTGTTGGCCACAAAGAAAAATCCAATATGGAGGCAAAATTCAAGATGGCCACCAAACGATGCAAATATCTATAGTTTGTTCCTTGTCTGCAAAGCATCGGGTATAGTCAGAAATGTTCGTCCTTATCAAGCCCGTTTCATTCTTTGTCAGAATAATAACCTTGAAAAAATTCAATATGGCCGGGGTATACAAGATGGCCGCAAAGCAATGCATTGTCTCCCACTAATTGTTAGAAAATGCCGGAGTTCAGAAAGATTAATTTGGCAATTCTAAAAATATAGACTTGTCAAGCCCACTATAGGGAAATCCCACGCGTAGGATTGGCGTCAAGTTGGCACATTGGATAGACATCGTACCTACGTAGGCCCGCTGGTTACAACCTCTCTCATAATTATGTCGGTTTGCTGTTAGGAATTGGCCCCAACGGTATTCTTATCAAACCTATGTGAATCCTATACAGATCTACGTCCGGCTGGCGTAGGGATGCTTGCTGGTAGCCTACAACAAACACACAGAGAAAGATAACTACAAAAAAAAAATGTCTCAGGCCAGCCAAACGAAAGAGAACGAGAGAGAGGAAACAGATAGACAGATGTAGATAAAGAAAGAAGAAAAGCTTATTGGGGGGGAAAACAGAAGCAGATATTACAGGCGTTGTCGGCCTTTCTTGCTTTGTGATTATGTGCTCAAAACTCTGATTACCGCCTTCCTTTTTCTTCCTAATCAACTATCGTTCACAGAACTGAACAGTTACCTAAACACACTACCCACTGCGCAAAATTTACTGTCCTCTCACGACAATCTTTGCATCAATTACGGGCCGGAGGAGAGGGAGGGGGGGGGGGGAGAGAAGGCGGGAGGAGTGGGCATTAATGCCCAAGGGGGAATGCAGTAAAACGTATCTAAGAGCAAACAGAAGAACAGCAAACAAAATAAAACCAAAGGAACGGGGAAAGTGAAGCCTAGCCATTATAGCCTAATCATCCAGTACTGGAACCAACAGAAACAGTTTATCCCGGGCAACGCCGGGATCTTGGCTAGTTTTTAAAAAAAAAAATGGCCATCTAATTCGCTCTCACTCTGTCTGTCTGTCTGTCTGTCTGTCCGTCTGTCTGTCTGTCTCTCTCTCTTTCCTCCCCCCCCCCTCTTTTTCCGTGTCTGCTCTCCCTGTTACTGTCCGTGTCTCTCTCTCTCTCTTCTCTCTCTCTCTCCGTGCCTTCTGTCTCTCTGTCTCTCCCCTCTATCTCTTTCTTTCTCTATCTCTTTCCGTGTTTCCTGTCTCTGTCTCCTCTCTCTCATACACACATGTGTATACACGTGCTGACACGAAGAAAAGCACACAAAAACGCAAGGAGAAAGGCTGACGGGGGACACACAGACAGACAGACACACACACAAACAAACAAGCACATAGAAATAATGGGGGAGAGAATAAAAAGAGAAATGCACATGTGCACATAGCAAGAGAGCTTGGAGGCGAGAGAGAAAGAGAGACAGAGTGAGTAAGTGGATGAGTGATAGAAATAAAACGAGAGAGAGGGAGAGAGAGAGAGAGAGACAAACACTATCATTCCGTTCGGCGTGTGACCTCACTCCCATCACCAGCGCCAAAAAAAGGGTCAACCTCCCAACCCCCCCCCCCAACACACGCACATATCAATCTACAAACACTCACGCACACACACACACATATATATACACGGCGGTTGGACAAGCCCTGAGCTGGCAGAACACAGCCTGCGCGAGTGATTCTCCAGGGAAAACTGAAAACATTTGTTACGATGAAAAACACAGTCAGTCAGGACATCGAGAGAATTATTTATGGGCATTGTTGTTTGCCTGCCAGCAATTACCTTGACAATACCTGAGATGGCAAAACCGACTATGTAAAATTCAGCAGTAGAAGCAATACAGATCCATGAACGAATTATTTTCTAAATTGGACCTAGAGCGCGTTTTTGTCCTTTCTGAAAGAGCCTATAATAAGATAAGATATGACTTTATTATCCTGTTTCCAGGAAATTTGTTGTCACAGCATTTAGTAACAGTACAACAGTAAATACAATATCTAAGACCTACAGGTCTTTAAACGCACACCGTACACACGCACATTGCTCACACAACATTACCAGCAAGTTCATTTAAAAACTTGTTTACACATTTACAAAATTCTTTTCAGGACCAATGTGATAAAATCAATACGGAACTGTTTAATTCTGTTTGTGAAAATAATCTAGAAGCTCTGGTTACCAAGCATGAATAAAGCACCCAAAACAGACAGTGAAACGCACAATGTGGCCGTTATCGTGCCGACGAGCTGTAAACCGGAACTCAAACTCAATACATTAGCTCGATTGTGTTGTTGTTGCTATTTTGTTGTTGATAATGCCAACTACGTAAAATTCAATAATGGAAGCAAAACAAACTGGGTTGTGTTGTAGTTATTTTGCTATTTGTTAATATTGCTATTGTTTTTCATTGATATAGATCTAGCTGTTTTTAGGGGTAAGCCAGACCAGACCAAGGCTGGCGAAGGCCCCACACTGGCGGCTCACCATCTAATTATTATGCATGGCAGTAAAACACTACTCACAACCCACACCGCGGTGGTATGGGCAGTTAGTAGTGTTACAGTGTGATGCATAATAATTAGGTGGTGAGCCACCAGTGTGGGGCCTTCGCCAGCCTTGGTCTGGCTTAACCCTTATGCTGACTAGCCGGCCAGGGCAATATCAATCTTGCAAATTTTCCTTGTACCAAGACCAGCAGCTGCAAATCTAGATCTAGGTTACATTAACAACGACATTTGGATTCCAATCAAAGACTAATCGATATTTTTGTTACACCACAATTCCTTGCAGAGTACACAGATGTGATAAAGTTGAGTTTCGGCCAGCAATGTATAAAGCGTGGCGTAGATACCAATATCTGGTGACACATTTCGATTCATGTCGGAATCCTTTCTTCTGTTCACCTCAGTTGTGGCTTAAAATCAACGAAAGTATTAACAAATATTTCGAACTTCCAGACATTTTAAAATATACCCACGTACCTCTTTACGTCTTTCTAAGCGTGATATGATATTTGGTAGAATTTAAAGCTCAGCGGTTAAACAGCCTTTCATGATTACATCGGAAGCCTTACTTCCTTTGATGCTGTAGTTGCAGTTGTTTGCGACGAAAGTACTGTTACTATTGCCCTTGTAGGTGTCAGTGCTATTTCATGCTGACGTTCATGGCAAACATGGTTAACCTTTCACATCGTATGGGCCAGACCTGAACTAAATGCAAAGATGAAGAGGGCCGGATCCTAAGTCTCTCACTTCATATGAAAGCCCTTCTAGAAATGACATAATTTGCATACACCAGCTAGTGGGATGTAGAAATCGACCGATTTCGTCTCCGCATCCTGAGTGGGATGTTCAGAACATGTCGGGACTTCAGTTCCTGCTAGGCATGCTTGCTCTATCTCCTTTTTCTAAAACATCGGAGATTTTTTCAATGGTTAGAACAGGCATAACATACAAATGCACACTTTGACACTTGCTTAAAATGCGTTGTGGCACTTATCAAGCTGTTTCACAGTTCCCATTTATTCTAACTCCGTATCATGATACAAAAGCCGCAAGCGTAATATAATATTGAATTTCTCAGTTGTGCAAATAGTGGTGTTGAAAATAAAAAAAATTAAGGTCGGGATGGGGTCAACTTGACGATCAAAGGTTTGACGAAATCATTTTCCTATTATTTTTGTTTCTGTTGTCGTTTGATAGTTCATCGACCAGTGTGTAAAATAATCATTATTTTCGTCCAGCCCCGAGGACTAGCAAAACTTGCTTGGCAGGCCATAAATAGCCCGCGGGTTATTTGTTGTTTTTCGTTGAGTTTTATGGTATAATATTTTATCCTAAATGTTATCCTAACATTTCCTAGAGCGCTCTGAGGCAGGTCAGTTTTCTGACAGTTTTGATTCGAACTTTAACCACAGATACTAGAACTGATAAGATGAGACAGTTGGTGCTTTTAGCTTGCACACATTTCGCACCGCCACCTAGCGGTAAACGTGCGAAAGTCATGAAAAGTGCCGTATTATACAAAGCCAAATAAGGAAAATATTGAATTTTGTTCACTGTTCAGCTATCGCTATGGGCCTTGATTGACGTCACTTTTTGTGGAATTATAACCTCAGTCGCTGTGGGAAAAACTCTTGACTTCTTCTTTTTTTCTTTTAGTCGCAGTGGCACTGTCACAATTTTGCATCATAAATTTACCATTGTATCAAGCATTCTTTTCATACTATGTGCCATCGGCCCCGTATCCGATCAGCACGCAAACTGTGTGCACGGTTTTTTTTAGTGGTGCGAAGAAGACAGTCTCTCATCTTATCGCTTCTACTATCTTTGCTTCAACTTCTTTCCAGACAACTAGCGAGACAGGCTTGTCTTGTTTTGGTCTCGCCAATGCGCAAGGCCCCGTTCAGCTCCAAAGTCCGCATGTCACGTTAAAACACCGAGACGAAACAGTCGCGTCTCAGTGAGCTACCAGCCTCACGTGGAATTGATGTAGCAGAACAGAAAAAATTATTATCTCGTAACCTCTGACCAGCCGAAGGCGATAGTCGATCAAAATTTGCTCCGGGCAAATTCGCAATGCAATTATCACATCACAGATGCAAAGGACCTCTAATCTCCATTTACATAATTTAACGTCGGTGCAATCATGCTTCAGAACATGAAACACACTAACATTTAAAAAAAAAAAAACAAGAAAAAACACACAAAATCATTATGTGTGCCCGGTGGCCATGTTGGATTTTTGTTGGCACAGTGAAGTTGTTGGACAGTGTTGAGGTTAGGCCCATGGGCGCACTGAATCCAATCTGTTTTGCCTCGGTGTTTTTTTTTGGGGGGGGGGGGGGGGGGAGGGGGGGGCGATAGAGTTAAACATGACTTCGTGCACTAGTGAGACATGAGACATAGGATATCAAGACGGTTCAATTCCTCAAATTCCGTCCGTCGAATTGCGCGCGTACTATCCATGCCAACAATGCAACAATTCACACCACACCCCTTCATAATTGAACGAAAAAGGCTGGTGCCACAGAGCCCAGTGAGTAGTGCTCACCGTGTTTATACGCGCGCAAGTTATGGACATAATATAGTGGAAGAAGGAATGGTCCGTCTCGGTATTCTGTGTCTCGGTGATTCAAAAGAAGTTCAAGACTGAGACAAAACCGACGTAAAAACAACAAAAAAGTTGGGGGAAAGAGACAAGCAGACAGACAGACAGACAGACAGCAGGGAGGCATAAAAGGATGGAAACAGAGGGATAGGTATATAGACAGACAGAAGATAAATAGATAAATTGATAGATAGACAGACACATTGAGACAGAGAGACAGACACATACAGACAGAGAGACAGACACATACAGACAGAGAGACAGACACATACATACAGAGAGACAGACACATACAGACAGAGAGAGAGACACATACAGACAGAGAGACAGACACATACAGACAGAGAGACAGACACATACAGACAGAGAGACAGACACATACAGACAGAGAGAACTTTCTTTAGACACATTGAGACAGAGAGTCAGACACATACAAACAGAGAGACAGACACATACAGACAGAGAGACAGACACATACAAACAGAGAGACAGACACATACAAACAGAGAGACAGACACATACAGACAGAGAGACAGACACATACAAACAGGGAGACAGACACATACAAACAGAGAGACAGACACATACAGAGAGTCAGACAGAGTGAGAGGCCGTTAGATAGATGGATGGATGGATGAATGTGTGGACGTGGACGGACGAACAGACTTAGAGACAGATGTACAGACAGACAGGCAGGCATGAAGACAGACAGACAGACAAATAGAAATTTTATTTAACTAAGACAACATTTGCTTCTTATTCTCAGAAAAACTTTCTGAACTTCCTTTCGTAAAACATACCGTGGAGGTTCAGCAGGTGTAATTTCATACCCAAGCTTACACAAGTCTAGGTACAGGATTACACAGATTAAAATTTTCTAAAAATAAAAAACGATTCCTGAGTACAGACGCTGTAACTTTCATTTCTGCTGGAATGTTCATTGAAATGAAAATGAAAATGAAAATCACAGGTTTTTTTTTCTTTTGCATTTTCTTATTTTTATTGAACGTTAAGTTTCTTCCTTCTGATTGGTTTTTCCTGCAAGATGCAATATGGAGAGGACCGGGCAGGGGGGAGCAGACATAACGGGGGTGGGGGGGGGGGGGAGACAAACAGAGAGAACGAGAGGGAGAGGGTGAGAGAGAGAGAGAGAGAAACATATAGCTAGCGAGAAAGAGAGAGATAATCAGGGAAAGAGAGAAACAGACAGATGCAGAGAGATAGAGGGAGAGAGAGAGAGAGAAAGAAATACAAATACAAAGAGAGAGAGGGGGGCAGAGAGAGAGGGAGAGCAACAGGCAGAGACAGCGAGAAAGAGGGAGTAGAGAGAGAGAGAGGGAGAAGACACACAGAGAGAGAAAGAGAGAGAGAGAGAAGCAGATCTAGCAAGAGACAAAAAGAGAGAGATAGTCAGAAGACAGACAGAAGAAGATGAATGAAAACAAGAAGGAGATGGCGATGACAAAGAAAGATGGAAAGAAAGACAGATAGACGGACACAAGCGAGGAAAGAAGGAGAGAAGTGAACACGATGACAAAGATGGACGGCTTCGCCAAACCCAGTCGACAGACAGACAGACAGATGGCCTGGACAACCACACAGAGGGAGAATGATTGAGTTATAGAGAGACATGAAGTCCGATATCTGGCTCTTTGGGCCAGCGGACTGGATCAACATAGTGCAGACAAGAGGCAGAGGAAGACAAATATTTTAGTTTTATATAAAGCCAGGACAGACCTTGCTGGCAGATAGTCGCACGTGACAAACTAGATTCTAGTAAAAGGATAATTTACTCTGGACAATCTGAGAGCAAGTCCAACTCCTACCCAAAAACCCGTTCAAACACGTTGTGAAGTGACCAGGTTTTGAAGCATATTTTATCAGTAGCTTTGTTTTTCATTTCAGTCAGTTGTCAAGAAAAGCGTAGTGCTAGTTTGTTCTGTTTCCATTTTCTGAAAAACTGGAGATCTTTTAGTATGTAGACAGAGGTATAATAAACGAACACACTGACACTTGTTTAAAATACATTGCGGCATTATCAAGCTGTTTCACAATTCCGATTTATTCTAACTCCTTATCATAATAACTAAAGTTGTGAACGTTTAACATCGAATTTCTCAGTTGTGCAAAAAAAGTTGGAGTTGAAACAAACAAGAACTAAGATTGCAAACCTGAGACCAACACCCACTCCTACCCCAAAAACTTGTTCAAGCACAATAATTATGTGACCCGGTCTCTCGAACCGATTATTAAGTCGTAAAAACTAAACGGAGAAAACTGCGTTGTAAACTGCCAAAGATGGTTTCAATCTAGAATAATGATTGTGAAACAGTAGGCATTTGGTTCGACAGTGAATTGGGGGGGGGGGGGCGAATTTCAAATCTAATGGGAGGAATTAACCATGGGAGGAATTCGGGAGGAATTTCAGTCAGAGGAGGAACTTCAAAGTGGGGAAAGAATGACTGCTCTGTACACTGTGTTTAATATAGAAGTTATACGATTCCTTCAGGTACGCATTTCTTTTTGGATGTTGTTACAAGTACGTACGCCGCCAAGTTTTTGAGCTAGTGGTAGGTATTTTAAAGCCTCTTGAGACTCCAGAGGTAGAGAGCTCCTCCCGAAATGCTCCTACAGCCTTAATTAATTATGATTAATTATTCTTTCAGATTTTCTTTTTGTTTCCCTTCTGTTATTTTACTTGAAAGGGTAGGGGGGGGGGGCAGGGTTAGGGATTCGATAAGATTTAGGGTTGAGGATAAGGACTGGGTTAGGGATAGCAGAGAGTATAGATGTATAGAGAAGCTTCACTATTGGTCGATTTGCACTGCGAGACACTGGAGGCTCCGCGAAACCACTGTTAGCATGGAGCGGAAAGTAGGTCGCTGCGGTAAACAAAACCGGTTTGTGCATTTCCATGGGGTGTAAGAACTTACAAACGGATCTAAAGTGTTTCAGTCAGCCCAAAAATATGAACAAACCACACTAAACAGATATGCACACTATCTTTGGCGAAGAAGGTCTCTTTCAATTCTTCAATTTCTTGTTTACTGCAGCGACCTAGTTTCGCGATTTGGCGGAAGTGAGATCTCTCTATACATCTATACTCTCTGGGGATAGTACGTATACGTAAGCGCCTCTAGACCAAAACGCTTGGGGTGCGTACGTGCCTATAACAACAGCCTTTCTTTTTTTGCCTTTCATTGCGGGTAATAAAGAAATTCAGTTTCATAAACTGCTGCAATACAGTAAACGTAAAAAATGTACTGCTTTTCATGACACAAAGGCCACAAAAGTTAACGTCAAATTTCTCAGTTGTGCAGAAAGTGGGGTTGGACCGAACAAGAATTAGGCTCGCCACGTGTGATGTCGGTGTCATTATGTGGACAGAAAGGGCAGACTATAACATAATAATAATGATTACTCCCTTGTATAAAGAAGTATAAATAAAAAGTTTAAAGTATTGACCTTAAAACAATGAAAGAAGGAGATGAAAAATATTCTTAAAATCTACAGTGAGATGATAATTTGAGAAAATACCGACCTTAGCATGTTTTGTTTGTTCCAACTCCACATTTTGCACAACTGAGAAATTCGATGTTAAACTTTTACGGCTTTAGTATTATTTGTATTTATATTTGTATTTGTATTTGTATTTGTATAACTCTTTAATCCCATTTGGGAAATTTGCCTTTGTGCCATTGCAGCCCAGTTATAACAGTGCAGCGCGGGTCGACGGTTTTTTTGGGGGGGGGGGGGGGGAATGAGGGGGGAGGGGGAGGGAATGGTAGGGATAATTTAATTTTGCCCGGTCAGCGGCCTGTTCGGCCTGCTCTTTACGATTTCCAACTGCCAAGGTATCTTTAACGTGCGCAACGTGCACACGGGCCCTCCAAATTTTTTCGTCCTTATCCGAGAAGACTAGGTACTCGATCCTACCCCCCAATAGGATCAGGGGCACGAAAATATGAGAAAAATCCCAATTTCCAACATGCCTGCACAGCCCGGATTTCGAACCCGGGACCCTTGGCACGAGAGGCGAGCACCTTGCCTCTAGACCACCTTGTCCCCGATAAGGAGTTAGAATGAATTGGAATTGTAAAAACGGCTTGTTGAGTGCCACAATGCATTTTAAACAAGTGTTAAAGTGTGCGTTTATTGTATCTCTTCTACATACTAAAAGATCTCCAATGTTTCAGAAAATGTAGATAGAACAAACAAGAACTGAGGTTGCCAACTCATCCCTTTAGAATAACTAGGTTCTATCTCCACGTTTGGGCTAAAATGAGTTACACACTACACACTACTTCTACGGGCCTTCTCCATTGTGTATCAAAGTATCAAGCGGATTCGGTGTATAATTTGTAAGTATGACTAAAAAGAAAAGAAAAAAAAGTCGTCTCTCTAAAAGCTATGAACACATGAAAGTTCAATCATCAATTTCTCAAAAGTTGACGGAAGGGAGTTAGAAACTTGTCATTCAAAGGGGACAAACTGTAGAAGAAACCGGTAATTCTGGCGCTTTTGACAACACTGTTCACTTGATTGAGGACATCACAGACGTGCACAGAATAGAAAACAAAAATGAATTCTGACATTCAGGAAAGGGCTTGAAGAAAATTTTGAAAACGGCATGGGACAATATTCATTTCCTAATTATTCAGATGAAATGTGACATTTAGACATCATTTTTAACTGTCACAGTGTCAGGCTATTTTGGGGTATGCAGAAAACAATTCTTTTTCTGGAGATTGAAAATGGGTTTTGGGATTATTGGAGAAACAACAACAACAAAGCAATACAATTAACAATTTGTCCTACAAAAGAAATTGAATTTAATGAACTGACCCGGGGCACTGAAGAAAATGTGTTCGTTAATTCGGGATTTTCCATTAAAGAAATCCCATTAAGGAAGAAAAAGACTTTAAGATTTTGTTCTTTATTTTTTAAATGTTTAAACGGGCCAGTCCCAGAATATCTTTCAGCGGCAGTGGAATCATACCAGCCATCACGCACTTTAAGATCAGTAGACGCGAAACTTCTTGAGACACCCACAGTCAGGCTGTCGCTTGGTGAAA
Organism: Onchidella celtica; assembly: GCA_963931925.1. Classification (NCBI taxonomy): domain Eukaryota; kingdom Metazoa; phylum Mollusca; class Gastropoda; order Systellommatophora; family Onchidiidae; genus Onchidella; species Onchidella celtica. The sequence goes on from OZ007571.1 coordinate 61,728,408, forward strand.
AGGCTTTTCCTATTGGTGAGCCTGAATTGTGGAACAACATCAGCGTTGACACCAGGAAAAGTAAAAAAAATCGTCATGTTTAAGAATAGGCTCATAACTATATTGTTTAGGACTGCTTTCATTGGAATTGAATGATGTCCATTTTTGGTCTCAGAGGTTTGAGGATGAGAGTAGATCAAGTGTTTGATGATGTGTGTGAGTGGGAGCATGATGAATTGATTTTATGTTAACCTTCTAAGCTCCGGCCCCATTTCTGCTTTTGTGCGAATTCTTATTTCGTGAGAATTTGTCATAGGGGGCATAATCAAGGGGTTTTTCATAATCATTAGTAGATTTATAGCGTGTATTGTAGAAAACACTAAAAATAACTTACTTTTCTCATGCTGACTTCCTGTGGGAACTGCAAGCCAGTGATTATGTCTGTGTGTCACTGTCGATACATTGTGGTGCCTAGAGGGTTAATCCTGGTTTTAAATTTTGGTTCAGCGCCTTACAACACATCCTTTTTCTGTGTGTGTGGATTTGAGCGATATACAAGCTAATCATTACATTGCATTACATTACATTACTCCACAAATATTTCTCCAGGTATAAACACTCCATAGCAAAAAAAAAAAGCCTGTTCTCATTTACCCGCTTTTCAACATTTCGAGATGAGTAAGTTGATGTGAAACCTTTAAGCGTCACTTCCTCGACATTTTTGCTACTCATCTTGCCATTATATTGTACTGGAATGGAGCCAGAGGGTGAACAAGTAGGTACCTTAACCTTCCTCACTACGCAACCAAACATTATGAAACATTGGGAACTACCTCAAGTTTTGACGGCAAATCACGTGGACAAATCCATTTTGGACACGATTTAGCCGTCAGTATTATTTATTTAGGAATTAATTTAGCCGCAAAAAAAACAACAAAACGCATTTTTAACAGGCAAGAAGTACGACTGAAAATGACATCTCCCTTTTGCCACAGGACATGCTATTGTAAACGATTCTGGGAGACTTAGAAAAGATTAAATGTTTTATTTTTAAAGCGCATCCTTGACAATATGTTATTCTAAGCGAGATGAGATTATGTGAGGTTGTATTGTCTCCAAATCGATCCCTGCAGAAATCCTATACACATCGAGGTCAGACTGACCTCAGATCAACGTCAGGTTGACGTGGGGAGACTTGCTGGGTATTTTAAACTCCGTTTCCTAAAATGAAATGTGCTTTTTTTTTCTACCTGTGTCATAGGTTTGTAGGACAAATTGTTTTCTTCTGGTCATCATAAAAATCGAAACAGAACGAGTAACAGGCTGCAACACGAAATGTCATCTTGTGTCTCCTGTAAACTTTTGCTTATGGCGTATTCAGTCCTTTTCCATAGACCGCAGTCTTAGCTGGTAATCATCAGGATGTTATAACGGAGCTAGCGGCTGAATTTTGTATACTTCTTTAATCCCATTTGGGAAATTTGCCTTAGTGACATGGCAACCCAGGTACAACTGAAGCAGACATATCGTCGTCATAGTCCAGCGCCGGTCGGCGTTTTTTGTTTTTGTTTGGGGGTTGGGGGGGGGGGGGTGGTCGGGGTGGTAGGGATAAATTTTATTTAATTTTGCCCTGGCAGCGGCTTGTTCGGCCCATTCTTCTCGATTTCCACTTGCCACTCAAGGTAGTTTCAATATGCGCAACGTGCACATGGGCCCTCCGAGTTTTTCATCCTTATCCGAGAAGACTAAGTGTTCGATCCTGCTTGCCATAGGATCGGGGACAGGAAAATATGAGAAAAATCCCCAAATTCCAAAGTGCCTACACCGACCGGGATTCGAACCCGGTACCTTCGGCATGAGAGGCGAGCACCTTGCCTCTAGGCAACCATGTCATCATGTAAGCACATAAAAATTAATGTTTTGGTAAGAAGGCCAAAAATTATGAAGCTTTGTGTACTGCCTTGACTTTTAACCCCTTTACCGCTCATGTAAAAAATCACCTGAACGACTTGTACTGGCGTTTGCAACCATGATTTCAACAGATAAGGAATTAAAAACTCTTCCGAAATGAAAAACCTAACAGTCGTTTGCCAGATATTTCACAGCAAGCGAGTAGCCAAACCGATTCCAACCTGCCGATACAAAGCCACAAACGTGGCTCAATGCGGTCAGCCGGTCATTGAAATTAATAGATTAAAATTTATCCATATCATCTCTCCCCCCCCCCCCCACCCCCCCCCCCACCCCCGCCAGAACAAGAAATAATAAAACAAGTAAAGTGAGGTGTAAATGCCAAGGGCAGCGAACCTCCTAAAATAAAGACCTCAAATCAATGCGGTCAGCCGGGAAAGCCACGATCATAGCTCTAAGCTGTAAAAGCGTTAAAGATAACTTACCTTTCCACATGCATTGTAAAGAATTAGCTTTATCGTGCCTGTGTATTCTGCAAGGAGTTGTGGTTTAACAGTAAATACTGGTAGTCTTACGTTGAATCCAATTACCGCCATTAATGTGGCTAAGATCTCAGTATACAGTTGCGCATGATACAAAGAATTTGCAAGACCCATCTAGCTCGGGTCGAGTAGTGTCTTTAATTCAGAATGTCCACATTAATTTCATGAATTTTGCAAGCGCGGCTTTCATTCTTCGCCCACTCAAAGGTGTAATTAAATTGGGCACGATGGCTCACGGGCGGAGCTTCCAGGGTAGCAGGGGTAGGGACCCCTCTCCCTGAAGCACATTCTTCAAAAGCAACACCTTTTCAGCGATTAATAGTTTTTTTTTAACTCGTTAGTTAATGTCCGATGAAATTTGATTGCCATTTTTGTTTCTTTCACCTAATGACTTGTAGTTGCGTCGTACATTTTCATATTGCTTCAGTGGACCTTTTAAATTGACGTTTAAAATATCAAATAATCAATCAACACACTATGCTTTGATTTTAAGTACATTATCGGTAGATAATGTGCTTACGGTACAATAAAGATTATGAGCCCACTATACTATGAAGATTATAAGCCTACGTTACTCTAAAGATTTTTTTGATTTTTTTAAAATCGTATTTCAATTTTAATGTAGAAATAACCTTGTTGTTGTTTTTTTTTGCTTTTTTTTGGCTTTTGTTGAGATTTTAGGTACAATACATCAACGTAGAACGAATATTAATAATAAGATTGTTATTTTGATACATATCCTGGAAGGAGTTCCATGTGAGTTCCCTAATAGGGATACCACAAGGACGCTACTTTAGAAACGTCCGTGAGCCGGGGGGGAGAGGGGGGGGCAGAGCCAGTGGCGAGTTAGTCCTCTAGGTGGATGTTTTTACAGTATATGCGGGACTGAGTGATTAACACTCAGAACTAGTTATGTAACTCACATTGGTACTTCTCCCCATACCCTTGAGCCTTTTTTATGGGCTCACCTTCCCTCTTCCCCCTTACTTTAGGACCTGGCTCTGCCCCTGATCATGTGCCCCCCTTACTTTAGAACCTGACTCTGCCCCTGACTATGTGTCCCCCTTACTTTAGAACCTGACTCTGCCCCTGATCATGTGTCCCCTTACTTTAGAACCTGGCTCTGCCCTTGATCATGTGCCCCCTTACTTTAGAACCTGGCTCTGCCCCTGATCATGTGCCCCCCTTACTTTAGAACCTGACTCTGCCCCTGATCATGTGCCCCCCTTACTTTAGAACCTGGCTCTGCCACTGATCTTGTGCCCCCCTTACTTTAGAACCTGGCCCTGCCCCTGATCATGACGTGCCCCAAAAAAGGCCAATGGGCTAAATACATTCAGAGAGCACATCAGGTTAAAAAACTAAGCAAACAAACAGACAAAGAAAGTGTACGACCTGACCCTGCTTTGCCTTCAAGACAAATAGGGATTTGCTGTAAAACTTTACAAAACTGTGGGTGAAGCGCTGCATGCAGGGGAATTTCGCACGCAAACAATAAAAAAAATCGTATCATGCTGAATGCAGTTGTCTTGTTGTCTGTCTGTTTGTTTGTCTGTCTTTCTATTCTCTTGTAAATCATATCACAAAAATGTACGTCTTGCCGAACATCTGTGTTCTGTCTGACTGTTTATCTAATGTAATTTTGACAACAAAATGCAGGTCACATTGAACTCGGTTCGTTCTCCTCCTCCCTTTTTCTCTCATATTATATCTCTATATTCCTTGCTCCCTCCCTCTCTCCCCTCATTGTTATTCTCTCTCTATCCTTCCATCCTTGATCTCTCATTTATTTTCCCTCCCCCTCCTTCTCTGTGCTTGTGTATGTATGTGTCTCTTTCTCTGTCCCTCTCTCCTATATCTGTCCCTATCTCATTCACTCTGTCTCTCCCTCCCCTCTCGGTTTCTATCTCCTCTCTCTGTCCCTCTCTCGTTCTCTCTGGGTCAATCCGTCCTCTCTCTCTCTCTTGGTCCCTCTCTCATTCTCTTTCTCTCCTTCCGTCTCTCTCTCACATTCTATCTATCTGTCTGTCTGTGTGTCTGTCTGTCTGTCTCTCTTTCTCTCTCTCTCTCTCTCTCTCTCTCTCTCTCTCTCTCTCTCTCTCTCTCTCTCTCTCTCTCTCTCTCTCTCTCTCTTTCTCTCTCCTGTAACTTTGTACAAAATAAGCTCAGTGGAAAATAGAAAGAGCACACCGCCCCCGCTCGCAAATTATTTTCCAAATTACTCTTAATCATCTGAGCTGGACCAGAATTCAAAATCTAATCTTTGATAATTCAAGAAATTAAAAGGCCAAAAATACATGCAAATTCTCTCCCTCTTTTTTGAGCACGCAATGCCACCAGGCAATGTTTGATAAGGGCAAAGACGGATTTGATCCCCGCCCCCGCCCCCTCCCCCCCCTTTCCATTGGACATCAAATTTGCAACCAAATCTAATTTCATGAAGCGGTAAGATCACAAGATCTTTGGCTATTGTGCTGGAGATCTTTCTATCATTGGCCGCGTGTCATTATTTATTGATGAACAGCGTCCTAAGTCCAGTTAGGTTTAAAACCCATTTACAGGACATTCCCTTGAGCCATTGTGTACATCGTCATCGGGACAACATAACAGCATATATATCGCACACGCTATCACGAAACCGCTTAAGTGCGAAGGGACCTAGTTTTGCAATGGAGAAGAAAAAACGGATTTACTTGAAGTATATTTCTTATCCTAAATTATTATATTTGTATCATACTGCAGTGGAGCCAGAGGCTGAACATGTCGCCCCCATAGCATGACAAGGTTCTAAGCCCCTTCCATCAACTTTTGAGAAATCGAGGATTAAAGTTTCATGTCATCATAGCTTTTAGAGCAAAGATTTTTTTTTTCTTTTTAGTAATTTAAAGAGCGTCTTGTCAAAACTGGGAAAGTCAAATTTTCCATGAGTTATGGCCCTTTTCAGATAGTCATTCAAGTTAGTGTAAAACGCGGTGTAAATGTGTCAGTTAAAACTGGTTATGCCCCGTCTTTATCCGAACACTTACTTTAACTTACTTACTCTTTAACTGAAAACTTACACCGCGTTTTACACTATTTTTGAATGACTATTTGAAAGGGGCCATAAATCATGGAAAATTTGACTTACCCATTTTTGGTAAAACGCTCTTCAAGTACACACCGAATCTGCTTGATTCCTTGACACACAGTTGAGAATGCCAGTAAAAGTAATGTGTAGTGTGTAACTCAGTTCAGCCAAGAAGTGGAGACAAAACCTTGTCATTTGAAGAGGACGATTTGAGCAGCTAAAACGACGTGAATACGTGGCGAAAAATTATGAAACTTCGTGTGCTGCCTCAATTGTTGACGATAAATTATATGGACACATCCTTCTCCCACAAACTTCAGTCTTTAATAACATTTATCGATGACCTTTTTGGAGCCGCAAAAAGATAGGTACACTTCCGTCGAGTAAAATCGAAAAAAGTGATCGGAAATGTTCTTTGTCTCCCATCACATATTGCTGGTCGAAACATTAAAAAAAACACACATCTATACATTCTGCAAGGATTGTAGTGTAACAGTTCCGCAGTTAGTAGACTGGAAAAGTTTAAAATTCCACAGATATCTCGAAGACCACGAATGAAAAATAATTGTTTTCGTTAGAGGTTTTCGTTACAGGAGCCTCTGATTTGGAATTCTCTGCCTCTGTCTTTGAGAGAGATTAATCATTTATGGCTTCTGAACATCGGCTTGACGAGTAATCTTTTCACAGTCTAGGTAGCCATGAATGATTTTGTTTTTCTTTCTTATTTAGGAAATACCTGTGTCTGTGTGTGTGTATTTGTATTTTGTAATATTCTTTAATCCCATTGGGCAAATTTGCCTTTTGTGTCATTGCAGCCCAGTTACAACTGGAGCAAACACGTCGTCGCCACAGTATAGCTCCGGCAGGCGAGGTTTTTTATTGGGGGGGGGGGGGCGAGGGAGTGGTAGGGATAAATTTATATTTAATTTTGCTTGGGCAGCGGCCTGTTCGGCCTACTCTGCTCGATTTCCAACTGCCAAGGTATCTTTCACGTGCCAGAAAACAGGCACTCCGAGTTTTTCTACCTCATTCGAGAAGACTAGGTACTCGATCCTACGTACCATAGGATCAGGGACAGGAAAATATGAGAAAAATCCCAAAATTCCATCATGCCTGCACCAACCGGGATTCGAAGCCGGTCCCCTCAGCATGAGAGGCGAGCGCCTTGCCTCTAGACCACCGTGTCTCGCACCGTGTGTGTGTGTAGGTGGGGGTTGCATGTGTGTGGTGTGTGATGTGTGTATGCGTGTCTGTGCCGCTGTGTGTGTGTGTGTGTGTATGTGTGTGTGTGTGAAATAAAAGTTGTAAAGTAATTAGAGCCTTAGCGTCAACAAGATGGAGCGCTAATACCAGGTATTATCACCCTCATTATCATCATTAATTATTATCAATGGAAGAATATACACCAAAGCAAACAGAAAGATACAGAAGTTCGTTTTTTGCCCTCCCTAATTCACCTCAACAAAACAATACCGCTAGATGTGTGCCAGATTTTACTCGGATTCTAGGCCATGTTACTTCATGTGTAATATGCCTGTTATTGAGTCATGACTGTCAGGGGTGGCCAAACCACACAGTCTGTGGGCCAAACCGCGGCTCGCGAGCTTCGTGCGCCTCTTTGACCTTCAACATTCCACTCGTGGACATTATGTTACTCCATGTTTTGACCAGATGTTTACTGAGACAAATAAATATTAAAATATCTCTTTTTTTTTCAAACCCTTTTAGTTTTGTTTTGGCAGTCTAAATTTGTTACTGAAATGTAAATTCGCATGTTTTTCGTGGGTGTTCCCGTAGTCCGTTACTGTATTTAATACGTTCAGTACAGTTAAAACAATCGTCAGTTAAGATATTGAAAAAAAAATGTAACTGGACTTTGAGATTACTGAAACTAATACAAATTAAGAGTTTAAAAAAATTGCATACATGAGTAACTATTGTTGCATACATTCTATACTATATATTTGTGGACTTGAGATTTTTCGGCGCGAAAGGCTTCTGCACCACTCAAGACTTCAAATTTTATATGGTGCATCAGAATGGATGTAAGGGTGCACAGTTTTTAATAGAAGTCTCAAATCGGTGTAGTTTTTTTTTTTATTGGAAATTTATTGTTTCCCCAATTTTCACTAGGCTCATTCACATGCTGTAGGTTTTTATGACATCATCACTGAAAATTTTCGGTGGGTGTACTGTCCTATCGCTGAGTTTTGGGGATGACCCAACGCATCTCGGCTTTTGTTCTTATTCCTTTCGGTCTGAATTGGTGTCCTTTGTTGTTGCATCTCTCTTATAAGCTACTTATGCAGCATTAATGCCTTTCTTAGTTCACAGTACCATCGTCTTAAGTTTTACCCAAAAAAAAACTACACAAACCTGTTCATCGAACAGGTACTCAGCTAGTTTCTTAATATTTATGTAAAATGTTTGTCACAAAATGTGTATGTGACAACAAAACCGTGTGTGTACATTTTGTTACTATCATGTGGCTCTCACATCTGAAGTTTATCGCTCTTACACCAAGCAAGTTTGGCCACCCTTGTAATGTATACTATGGAGATGATGACGCTTGTGTTGTAAGTGGTTCATATTATAGACTCATTTCGAAGAGACATCAGAAGCTTCATCTTTTATTCCCATGTTCCATACCCTGCTTTTCCGACGACCACTCCCACCGCCCCCCCCCCCAAATATTCCAATACATTAAAATTTCAAGAGGGAACGCAGTTCCAATACATTAAAATTTCAAGAGGGAACACAGTTCCAATACATTAAAATTTCAAGAGGGAACACAGTTCCAATACATTAAAATTTCAAGAGGGAACACAGTTCCAGTACATTAAAATTTCAAAAGGGAACACAGTTCCAATACATTAAAATTTCAAGAGGGAACACAGTTCCAATACATTAAAATTTCAAGAGGGAACACAGTTCCAATACATTAAAATTTCAAAAGGGAACACAGTTCCAATACATTAAAATTTCAAGAGGGAACACAGTTCCAATACATTAAAATTTCAAAAGGGAACACAGTTCCAATACATTAAAATTTCAAGAGGGAACACAGTTACGTTTCCTGCACAAGTTCATCGACTTTATTCTTTATTTTAAGTAGTAGGGAAGGACAGAACGAAAGAATGGACGAACAGATATTTTGAAAAGACACGTGTGTTGTCATTATAAAAATAGAGCTGTGTTTTCTTGTGTACGGAAACGGAAACGGCAAGAATCCACCAAGTAGTAAAAAGAAAGAGTCTTTCCATGTGTACGGAAATGGTGTTTGAAAAAAATTCTTTCTATTTCATTACTTGAAGGTTTTTTAACATTTCCGTTCTCGTTTCCGTTTCCGCACACATGGAAACACAGCTTAAGCAATAAATATTGCTAGCCCAATCATAAAACCGCACAAGTGAATTCCCTCAACAGTAGGTGCCGGCTTTTTTCTGCCAAAAAATTCTGTGACCTCCTCAAAGGAACTTATTTTTACTATTGATTAAAGGGACGTAGAATATTTGGAGTATTTACAACTGAAAATGTATATAAGATATGGAATAAATTACAAGTAAAACAGGGTTGTTGTTTTTCCCTCACTCTTTTAAAACTGAGTTCTTCGGACTTGCGTTGTTTTATGACGGGGCCAGCGGTGTAACCTTTATTTTTTTCTCTGAGTAAAATACATTTTTAAAAAAAGCGTAGCAAACACGCACATAATTTGTCGTGAACATCTCGAATGTCGAACGTCTCGAATGTCGTCCATCTCACATAGAAGCGTATCGATAATTTTTGTGATTTTGAGTAATGGCTACCTAATCATTGCCCACGGTGAGATCTCTATTCTCAAAAAAGTGACATATCGATATGTTTAATAATTGTGAGTGGATCTGGAGTAATTGGTTTTAAAGTGAAATTTTTATACCTCTTTAAAAACTCAAAATAAAATATTTCTAAGACAATTTCAAGCAAAATATTTTAACTGAATACAGAAAAATGGCTAATCTTTCATTTAGCAAGCAACTCTCAATTTTTATAGAAAATTGTTTCCCCTTTACAGGGGTTTCCTCAACAATTTGGTCTTTCACTTTAAACCCGATATCGCCAGATCAACTCACAATTTTGAAGTTATATGTAAAAACTTCTTTTAACACACCCAAGAACAACAAAAATGACCAGAACTTTGAAAAGTTCACCTGTAAACCGAGTAAATTCTTGATACGCCAGTACGCACGATAAATATGGGTATGGTTTCTTATCAACACTAACGCTAGCTGCATGGCTAGTCTTTCCGATCGTTTTTCGGATGTACCGAAATGTCAGTCTGTGTTGCACAGCACTTCGCGACGTGAATGTCTATGTATGGTTTCTTGAACGTATGATTTTCCACCATGACTAATTGCTATCTACATGGCTTAATTCATTCATCAATATTTTTTTTTGTCTTCCGAACGTACCGAAATGAAATGTCAGTTTGCATTGTCTAGTACAGCGCTTCTCAAACGAGGGGCATTTGGCTGCGAGGGGAAGAATTTCAAATCTAAGGGGGCGGGGATCTTTTTTAGAATTGGGGAGGAACGGGAGGGTACCTTCGGCATGAGAGGCGAGCACCTTGCTTCTAGATCACAATGTCCCCCACAGACTAAGAAAATACCCAGACTGGATGATCCCATTGTGTGACGTCACAAAACAGCGAAAGGTCATGAACCATCCGCCACATTAGGTTTACGGTAACGACCGACGCTTCAGCATAGCTACAATTTTGAATGACACCATTTTGACGCGCCTACTGAACGCGGAAGTTTGGTTCCTCACAAAGAAATTAATACATGTACAACCAATCTTGACAAATAAAAAGAAATTTCTACTGCAGATAGAACTAGAATCGGAATTTCCCGCGCGGCGGCCTTGTTGGATATACGGCCGCCGCTCGGGAAATTCCGTAAGAAACGACACAGCCCGAAGCTAGTGTTTCCAGTCTGGTTAATTTATTAGTCTGTGGTGTCCCCAGAGTCATACAAAATTATCAACCTGACAGAGAAACAAAGCGAAGTTCACTCTCTAAACTTTAAAAGGTTAATTGACCTACATAAGCATCACAATGGTAATTTTCCTAAGGCTGTACTTATTTGTACGTACGGTCCCCAACCGTTTTGCGCTAAGATCGCGTACGTATACGTACTTATCCCTAATCCCGTCTTATCGAATCCCTAACTCTGCCCCCCTACCCTCTCAACCAAAAAAACTGGAGGAAGACAAAAACAAAATCTGAAAGAATAATTTTAAGGCTGTTGTTAGGAGATATTTCGAAAGGGGGATCTCTCTAGCTCTGGAGTCACAAAAGGCTTTAAAATACGTAACCCTAGCGCAAAAAACTTTGGGGACCGTACGCACAAGTAACAACAATCTTTTCCTAACACGGCATCTTCGCCATAGGATCCTAAGTTGCTCATTGAAAGTTCAGGACTTCATTCTTCACGAGAGTATCGCCCATATCTTTAACTCTTTGTGTGCCACTCACTGATGTATCGGTTGTTCTGCTGGTCACGTTTGTGCCAGTCACTGATGTAACGGTGCGCAAGAATGCTAGGCCATTTTATTTCCGGAAGAAAGACAGTCGGCTGTATATTAATAGATGTTGCTGTAGTTAAGTCTTCATTCATCTCCTCCACTATTTTCTTCCTGTATCCGGCAAACGTGGAAAACTTCATGGCACACAAAGAGTTACTCAGATCCGAAACTGCACCTTGACATAGTTTGTTCTGCAGGAGAGAGAGAGGGGGGGGGGCGTTACGGGGAAGGGCGTGTAAAATCAATGACAATTAACGTTTAAAAAGTCAATAGTCGATTATTATTATCCCTGTCGTGCAGCACATGGGAGGTAATTTGACTGTTTTCCAACCAATTACTGAACGCAACGGGCTGCGTTAAAGGCCACGTCGATAGAACAAACAGAACGGTTTTACTTGTTCAAACATAGATCTTTCACTGCGTTACCGTGTCCACGTTATGGTGCGTTTCCATCCAAGTCGGTCCAGCCTAGCTCATTGTTTGTTTGCTTTTTTTTGTTGTTGCGTCAATCTGTTCTTTTGTTCTCGCTGTCAGCTGTTTGTATCAGAAATTTAGGCTACATTAGTACATACTGACACATTGCTTGCTCTTCCCGGCAGCAGAAATGCTGGGCTTAGTGGAAACGATAAAGGACGGTGAGACGGACCTGCCCGAACCGAGTTGGAGCGGATCGATTTCGGTGGAAACGGGTGTTTAGAATGTGCAGATTAATATGCTGAAAGAATCGTGCAAAGACGAGCGCTCTTGTTTCATTGAGTAAGGTGCTATTGCAGTACAGAAAACTGAAGGACAGTTAGTTTCAAAGTGATCGTTTCAGGACTGTGGCTTCTCTGAGAGGCAAATGATCCCGAGACAGTTTCACTTAAGTGTGACCTTTATAAAGGGGTGGAATGGGGTCCTCTTAGAGCAGTGTTTCTCAAGGTGGGGGCATGGCAATATTTTTGGTGGGGGTGGGACTTCGGAATGGGACATGGAGATATTATAGTGTATACTAACTTTCCCCGATCATGGTGCGACACAACATTTTTTTTTTTTAATTGAAGTGGAGGGCAGGACAAAAATGATTGAGAAACACTGTCTTAGACTTAGAGGGAAATGATCCTGAGACAATCATGAAAAAAAAAATAATGTAACATTGCAGCAGTAATTTATACATTTGCGGTAATACTTTTAGTGCACAGAAACTACAACAGAAAGCTTTTTGGGGTATGTTCAAACAACTCTACGCAAAATTTATAGACATTTATATCGCGACCAGAGTTCTTGTTTTCCAAATTCCATTTTCTCAGAAAAATTAAGATTTGTTTTTGGATGTAGAAGAGGTACGTAACAAACGCACACTTTGACACTTGTTTAAAATGCGTTGTGGCAATTATCAAGTTGTTTCACTGCTGCGATTTATTCCAACTGCTTATCACAAAACTAAAGCCGCAAACGTTTAAGGTCAAATTTCTCAGTTGTGCAGAAAGTGGAGTTGAGGCGAACAAGACCTAAGGTTGCAGTAATTATTTGAAAATCATGGATATCATACTAATTGAAAATGATGGGATGCGTTGACCTCTTTCTTTAGGTAAATGCTATTTGGGCCATGTAGCGAAAATACTCAAAGTGAGCGTTTTTGCCGTTTTTGTTGTTGTTGTTTTTTCTCCTAGATGACCGATTTTGTGGTCAATTTCCACGGCCGTTTTGTCCAACAAAAAGCTTTTTGTGGTCGCCGCTAACTTCATACTTCGAAAAAGAAAAAAAAAAAATCAATATGCACGCAAAGTCTAATTTGGCAGCATGGCGGAAATAATTAATAGTTATCACGGTTTTCTGAATTTTTGTTTTGTTTTGTTTTGTTATACATAGAAATATCCGCCGTTGCCCGGGATAAAATGTATTTTGGTTTCAGTTCTGGGTGATTAAAATTGTTTACCGCAGCGACCTACTTTCCGCTCCATGGTAACAGTGGTTTCGTGGAGCCTCCCGTGTCTCACAGTGCAAATCGACCAATAGTGAAACCTCTCTAGACATACATACTCTCTGCTGACCACAGACTAGTAAATCAACCAGACTGGAAACACGAGCTTCGGGCTGTGTCGTTTTTTTTACGTAATTTCCAGAGCGGCTGTCGTATAACCAACATGGCCGCCGCTCGGGAAATTCCGATTCTAGTTCTGTCTGCAGTAGAAATTGTCAAGATTGGTGGTACATGTATTAATTTCTTGGTGCGGAACCAAACTTCCGCGTTCAGTAGGCGCGTCAAAATGGTATCATTCAACATTGTAGCTATGCTGAAGCGTCGGTCGTAAACGTAAACCTAATATGGCGGACGGTTCATGACCTTTCGCTGTTTTGTGACGTCACACAATGGGATCATCCAGTCTGGGTATTTATTAGTCTGCGCTGCTGACTACCTCCATTTTCACGAACACGGACATGAGCCCATGACATCATTACTCCTTGAAAAAGTCTCAGTGGGCACCACTGCACCACTGTGCACTGTCCTATCTATCTATTAATGGCTGAGTTTTGCGCATGACCCTATGCATCTCAGCATCAATATTTTTGTGCTGATTCAGGTTAGTCTCTCGCGGTGTGTTTTTTTGTGTGTTTTTATTTAAACCATTCGAAGAATGGGACAATTACTAGTTCTTGGAGGAATTTGCTTTTATCTATCGATTAATGGAGGAGTACATTCTGTTTCAAATGTTAAACATGACAAAACATGAGGAACTGCACGCCTAGCATTTCCTAGATCAGGTGTGGCCAAACTGACTTAGTGTACGCGCCACATAATTATGATGAACTTCAGGTGTTCAAGAGCCACTAGATATGAACAAAATTTACACACGATTTTTTTATGGTTACGTTACATACATATTTTGTTACAGAAAATCTTTACACAAATACTAAGAAATGCATGTATACAACAATATTCACTCATGTATGCGGTTTGTAAACTGTTAATTTGTGTTAGTTTCAGAAATCACAAAGTACACATAAGAGCTCAGCTAACATATTTCCATGAGCCACACATTGAAGGTCAAAGAGCCGCATGTGGCTCACGGGCCGCGGTTTGGCCACCCCTGCCCCAGATCTTTCACGCGCCTTTACAATGAAAGTTCAAAGTATCTTTACCCTACTTGACCAGCACTCGGTCATTCAATGAACATTGCGTTTCTTGTTGCCTGCAGAATTAGTAGAATGAGTTTAGTAGAATGAGTAAAGAATTGCGTGTGGTGTCAGCTCGCCCAAAGCTTTTTGGCTGGTGAAAGAAGAGAAAAGTTGTGATAGAAGAACTTCGTGCCTGCGCACGCCCCGGCGGCAAACAGCATAGATGATTATGTTCTTGTTGGTAGGATAGATGGATAAACAGACAGTCGGACGGACAGACAGACAGGCTGATGGACAGACAGAAAATAAACAGACAGACTGACAGACAGACAGACACATACAGAAGGACTGGCGGACGGACGGACGGACAGACAGACAGACAGGCTGGTAGACAGACAGACAGCTGATAGACAGACAGACAGGCTGATAGCCAGATAGAAATACAGACAGACAGACGAACGGACCGACATCCAGACAGACAGTCAGATTAATCCTCAGCTGTCACATGTTTAAAGTAAGGCACGAAAAAGTCACTAGAACAAGTTGGACTAATTGATCGCTGGCTTGATCATAAAACCTGACAAGTGTATTCGCTCACAGAGGGACCAAAACATTTGGAATCTTCAACCTCTGTCCGTCTTCCATTCTCCTCCAGATATCAATGGCCTCTTCTGTAATCCATAGTTGGAATTCAGTCTGCGCAGTCAGGCTAATGAATAGAATCAACCCTGAACTCTGTTGTGGACCATACTGATTGGACCATAATTACCGCGTCCTTTCCTTTCTCATGTCTAATTGCTCTGCAGCCAGAGCCCATGCTATGACCACTTCCTGAAGGTCTTCATTTACTGGGACTTCATTTATGTCTGTTTATCGATCTAAAGCGGAAGCGGCTCAGGGCACAGCAGAGCAAAGGACACTGGGAGTTTCAATTATAGTCCTGTGTTTATCACTAATACAAGTCAGTTTTCCTTTGTGTCACCGTGCATGGGTTTGTTTCAGTTGACGTCACGGAATTTGTGCTCCATTGACAATTTAAATTTAATTTCTCGTCTTTTGTCGGAGTTTATTTGTCTGGAGTTTGGAGAAAGCACGCGCCGACACGATAACGCTCACAATGTGCTAGGAAGATCCAAGACAATAAACAGAATATAACAGAATGATAGGACAGAAGTCCCTACCAGAAGTGTCCACCAGCCACCCGCAGTCTTCTGACGGAAGTTCCACGATCACATGACTCGTTCTCTCAAGCGCCTCAATTCCCGTGTTGTTTTTTGTTGTTTTTTGCCCGAGGGACACGTTGGTCTCTACAGGCAAGGTGCTCGTCTCTCATGCCGAAGGTACCGGGTTCGATCCCCGGTCGGTGCAGGCATGTTGGAGTTTTTTATATTTTTTTAGGGGTGGGGGGGGGGGGATTCCTGTCTCTGATCCTATGGTAGGTAGGATAGAGCACCTAGTCTTTTTGGATAATGACGAAAAGCTCGGAGGGCCTGTATGCACGCTGAGCATGTCAACGATACCATGGTAGTTGAAAGTCGAGAAAACCAGGCCGAACAAGGCCGCTGCCCGGACGAAATTGGAATAAAAAAACAACCAAAAACTATCACCAAAAAACAAAACAAAAAACAATTGGAAAAATAAAAACAAGGTGTAAATGCCAAGTGCAACGAACCTCCTAAAGTAAAGATCTAAAGCGGAAAGAAAAAATAACTCAATGTTCTTTGACGTCCGGGGAAAGCACAAACGTGTTATAATTATTATTAATCATGTTTCCAGACCCTAGATCAGAGTGCTATAAGTCACGCTACGTCCCAGTGGTTAGGCCGCTTCACATGGATACGAAAGATCGCAGTTTGAAATCCCTCTCGGGATACGGCACCCACTCGACAATCCCATAGTTTTTCTGTGCTTTAGCCACTCGAGGGTGTTCTGACTGAAATCAAGAATCGGTCTCATGATAGTCCTATTGTTTTGTAAACTATTTGTAAAATCTGAACACCGACAGATGGTATTCCTCAGTGAATCGACATGTCTGAACTTTTATTTTTCTGTTAGACTAACGTAAAAAAAGCAAAATGATTGATGGCCTTTTTCAGATCGAAGTAAGTTAGCTGCACATTATAATGTGCTGTGCAGCCCTTTTTAAGCCTCTACCGCCCAGTATACGATATTTGAAACAGGTCACTGGGAACCGAATTGCTGTATTTTTGATACATTCACGCTGAGTTTTCATGTGTACGGAATCGGAAACTTCAAAATCACATTAACTAGTAAAAACAAAGAATGTTTTCATGCACACAGAATGGCCGTTTCCCTACACATAGAAATTCTCTTTCTTGTTACTCGTTGATGGATTTTTGACGTTTCAGTTTCCGTACACACAAAAACTCAGCTTTACTCTTCCAATTTTATTGACAAATAATTTTTCCAATTACATATTTATATTTTGACACACCACAACATGAGAGAGAAACATACCTGACAAAACGACAGAGGCGGAATGAAAACACTCGCCAAAGTGAACCCAAAAGACTGACCTGCAATCACTGCCATCGCACTCTCGGGTCAAACATTGGTAGAATAAGCCACGAGAGAAGCTGTCAGTCAAAGTGAAAGTGAATATTCTAGCTGCTAAGACCGTCTGTAAAGACGCTAAAGGCCATATATATATATATATTTTGACACTAACCTAACTATTTAAAATCAGTTCAGAATATTATTTCAGAAGTTCTGGAATTGGCCATTTTCAACTGGACATTAGAAGTTTAATTCGAAGAAAAAAAAATGTTCAACAATTCGCTCAATTCTCGCCTTTTTTTTTTTCAATTCTTTTGTTTTCCTTCAATTTAATAACTAACGCTATTTTTTCTACAGCCAGAATTATCTCATGAAGATGTTAAGTTAATTGAATATTATAGCCAATGGCTAGGCTTTGCGTTGCATTGCAGTCGCCTCTTTTTTTTTTTTTTAGTCTAGGCATTTGAATAGAGGTGTGCATACACGCGAGACTCGAGCACATTGTAGAGACGATAGGAACACGAAACTGAAACACGACTGCAACATTTCTCAGGCGCACGCCTCACCTAAAGGATTTTTTTTTTTTGAAAAAAGGGAAAAGGGGGGGGGGGGGGATTCTGCCATTCTTGAGGGTTCAACAATGGAAAGACCGAAGGAAACTTGAGAAAGCAATGATTAAAGAATACAAAAAAAAAAAAAAAAACACCAAAGTATGGAATGCTCGGCACGCTCGGAAAAGAATGGAATGCCGTGCTGAAGCTCGAGGATCATTAAAAATTAAAGACACAACGAGGGCTAAACCAGAAGCGTGCAATATTCGATGCCAGAATTCTTAATGTACGGCGATTTGTTGTGTTGTTGTTGTTGTTGTTTTGTTATATAGCTTCTGTTGTTGTTGTTGATTTTTGTAAGACACTTCTAATGAACTGGAGGCCTGGCAGAGGGTTTCTTCTTTGAGGCCTGATCAAAGCGGGATGATCATTTGCGCATTACTAAACCGCTTATCTTCTTATGCAGAGCAATATATTTCTTGTTAAATGTTTGCATCGTGAAAAACTGAAGTACGCAAGGATTTGGGGGTGAAAAGAGACGCAAATACGACGCGTGACGACCAAAAAAACAAGGAGGGGGAGGGGGGGGGGCGAGATAAAAGAGAAAAGAAGAAAGAGAATATCACAAAGAGAGAAAAATTAATGAAGGTTTTGAATTATGAATTGTGTTTCGTTAGACCTGGAGATTAAGAAGAATAGAAAAAGAAGAAATAATTTTTTATTTTTTTTTGACAATTATGAGAGAGTATTATGAACGAAAGACCGGGAAGAATAATTATATCATATAGAATGAGGAAAGAAAGGATAATAGAATGGAGGGAAGAGGGGAAAGATGACTCAGAAGGATTTAGAAGAAATAAAGAATAAAGCGACTGAGAGAGGAGCTTATGATGAAACTATCTGCGACTAATGACAAAGATACAGGCAGGAGGGGAGAGAGAGAGAGAGAGGGAGAGAGAGAGAGAGATGGAGAGAGAGAAAGAGAGAGGAGGCTGGAGAATGAGGACAGAGGGAGAACTAAACAATACAACTGCGAATATAAAAATGAAAGAGGAAGAATTAGCGAAGAGACTGAACAATAAATCTATTTGCAAGTAAAAGTAAATAGGAGAGAGAAAGAACGAGAGAGACAGACAGACAGACAGACAGAAACACAGACAGACAGAGAAGGAGAACACTTGTGTAAATGACTGTCATAACAAAAATCACAAAAAAAAACAACCTGTTTACACAAAACACAAAAGTCAATGCTAACAGTTACCATTAGAACAGAAACTACTCACAGATGTTAAACCTTCCGAGAATCCTATACCCCAAAAAGTGCTCACGGTCCAGTCTGTTTCATAGAACAACTTTCCAATACCATACAGAGAATGCTTACACGCGTAGCAACAAGACGCGTTGGTGAGTGAGCGGGGTACCGTGCACCGGGTATTCACTCAGTAATGACTACGGTAACGAGAGAGATGTCAGGCCCCTCTGCGCGTGTCCTTGGCGAGCCGCTCCGCACGATGCCTGAACTATAGATTGAGTGAGTGCGAAGACTCGAAAGCTATGAAGAGTTAAGGAGAGGAATTATTGAGGCGTGGCTATGTGGAATAGGGAGTGCGATCGTCCATTTTCTCACTAAAATTACTTTGTTTTGGTCTTGGTTAAGGACAACATGACAACATTTTGTTTTTCTTTTTTTTTCCCTGTTCACATATTTATTTTTTAGTTTTTTCATCTCACCATTTAATTTTCTCTCTCTCCCTCTCGCTCTCGCTCTCTCCCATTCACTCAACACTCCCACCCCCCACCCCCACCCCCACTCACTCATTTACTCACTCACTCATTCACTCACTCACTCAACACTCTCTCTTTCCTCTCTCTCTCTTTCCTCTCTCTCTCTTTCCTCTCTCTCTCTCTCTCTCTCTCTCTCTGGCGTGAGCGCAAATTATCATTCTTTGCTGATTTTTAGCCACTTCTGATATTTTAATCCATCCATCCATCCATCCATCCATCCCTCCGTCCATCCATCCATCCATCCATCCATCCATCCATCCATCCATCCATCCATCCATCCATCCATCCATCCATCCATCCATCCATCCATCCATCTATCTATCTATCTATCTGTCTATCTATCTATCTATCTATCTATGAGTCTCTCTGTCTATCTACTTATCTCTTCTGTCTGCCTGTCTGTCCACTTGTCTATCTATCGGTTTTCCTGCCTCTCCTTTTGAACAGTTGCAGAGTTTATATTTCCAAACAGATACGGTGCTTTACATAGTGCAATAACTGTTAACATAATGTCTTCTATCTGCAGGCTGGGCAGAAAATTATGCGTTATATTAGAACCATCAAAAGTACAGCTGTGGACATTCTGGCTGGAGATATACTGACATGAATCAAAGTTACAGTAAATAGACATTGTCTAGAAAAAAAGACACACCACAACATGAGGAGTTAAAAAGCAAATTTTTGCCGTTTGTGAGCTGTGATCCTTCAGGAAGTCATCACTGAATTCTACTTTCCGCTTCAAAACGTTGAAAATCGAACTGCTAAAAAAAATTGCTGTTGAAATACAGAAGAAAATCAAATCAGCCGAACTTTAACTTTTGCATGTGTGGCATGCAATTGCTAATTATCACTAAAGCATATTTTAACCGAAACTAGATTTCATGCATATCCGAAGAAGGCACTAAATGCCTACGGATTCATTAAAGAATTATTTTCTGACGTGGATCCATAGTACGTCTTGTCCTTTTTTAAAGAGGCTAAGATCTACAATTTGGTTTAAGAACTTTTTACACATTTACAAACTCCTTTTCAGATACATACAAAACAATGTTTGAGAATTTTACCAACTAGCTGAGTTACCCGGCCCTGCCCGGGAGAAATATCTTTATATCTTGTAATGATCTAGATCTAGGACACAAAGTAAAGTTCCTTCCCCAGACAAAGAAATACAATGACAGAATCAGTGTCGACTCGGATTCCGCGCCAACTCTGGAATTTGTTTACCCTTTTTCGCTAAAGTTTACAGGCGATCCATGTTTTCGTTAATCCACGATTTGTTTCCTTCAGCGAATGAACGATGAGGGAAACTGCGTCGCGTACTGAAAATAGATCATAATAGCTTGTCCCTGTTTTAAAAGCATGGAGCCGGAAGTGTTTGTTGCGAATTTTACGTGTAAATTATGCAAAATGAACAAATTACCCAGAGTTTGTAGCATTTTTATATTATCCCCTTACATCACAATAAGTCGAGTTATAGGCGATGAGAATGCTTCCAGAATTTTGGAGCCCTCCCAAAAAGGACCTTTGAGGGCAGAACTTTCACCCTTAGCTCCATTATTGTATATGTAGTATGATATAATATTATTTATTCAGAATTATTTCATTTTATTTGTGAAAAATAAATTGATGAAGCTCTGAATACGAAAACATAAATGAAGCAACTTAAAAGACCGCGGAGGCGTAAAGTGACCGTTATCGTGTCTATACGCCGTGAAACCCACAGACTAATAAATTAACCAGACTGGAAACACGAGCTTCGGGCTGTGTCGTTTTTTTCGGAATTTCCCGAGCGACGACTGTATAACCAACATGGCCGCCTCTCGGGAAATTCCGATTCTAGTTCTATCTGCAGTAGAAATTTCTTTTTATTTGTCAAGATTGGTAGTATATGTATGAATTTCTTGGTGCGGAACCAAACTTCCGCGTTCAGTAGGCGCGTCAAAATGGTGTCATTCAAAATTGTAGCTATGCTGAAGCGTCGGTCGCTACCTTAAACCTAATATGGCGGATGGTTCATGACCTTTCGCTGTTTTGTGATGTCACACAATGGGACCATTCAGTCTGGGTATTTTATAAGTCTGTGGTGAAACCCAAACTCAACCCAAACTCAAAACTGGCATGAGAAGTATGAACTGTACACGTAGTGTGGTTTGATTTTCAACTCTTCAAAATGGCCGAAGCTTTCTTTCTATATTTTATTTTTTCAAATGTAGCTGTTGTGATGACAATAAATATGCTTGGGGCCATCTTTTTCTCAGCGTGTTCTCACATTACAAAGGCTCTCAATCTCTCTGGATGCTGGGTTATATAAGCATTTTTTTTTTTTTTGCTTCTTCGTTTGTTTGATGTTTTCTATTGTCGTTGCCACGAAAAACTCACGGCAGAATTAAACATAAAAATTAAAGAAATATCATAGAACTTTGGAGGGCCTATGACTCACACACACTCTCCATTTCTATCTCACTCTCTGTCTCTCTTCCCCCTCTCTCTCTCCTTGTCTCTCTCTCCACCTTCTTCTCTCTCCCCATTCTCTCTCTCTCTCTCTCTCCCCTTCTCTCTGGCGCGCTCTCAATTTCTCTCTCGTTCTCTCTCTTCCCTTCTCTCCCTTTCTCTCTCTCTCTCTCTCTCTCTCTCTCTCTTCCTCTCGGACACATACACATAAACTCACACTCTCCATGTGTTCAACCTCTTTCGCTGTCTAGTCTCCCTTTCTCTGTCGGCCGCTCTCTCTCTCTCTCTCTCACACACACACACACACAGTTTTCTCTTTCTCCATACCTCTCTCTTTCTATCTGTCTCTCTCACTCCTTTCTTCTCTCCCACCCCCCTCTCTCTCTCCCTCTTTTTCCAATTCCAATTCTCTATCTTTCGCTAATTCCCGTAACTATCGGTCAATCTTTCCATTAGACAGCTTACGGCCCAGAGTAACTCGGGCGATACGGACCACAGAGTGGCAATAACATGGCAATAAAGCCACCCGCATTACTACCCGTATCCCAACACGTATATATGCTGTGCCACCCACTTTCTCTTGTCTTCAGTTTCATTTGTCCTAATTTTTCATCGTTCTTTCCTTTTTGTTCTCATCTGCATGCTCATTGCTGTTCTGTTCTGTTCTTTTATCAGTGGTTCTCAACGGGGGCGAGCCCCCAGGGGAGGCGATTTGATTTCCAAAGGGGGAGGGGGGGGGGTGCGAAGAAAAGGGCGTCAAAGCGACGGAGACGAAGAAGGGGTGCGATTTGGGGGCAAATAGAAGGTAGCTACTGAGCAACCACTGGCTTGATCAATGCAATAGCACGCGTAGATGGGTTTTATAAACATCATAATTTGTGGGTATAGTCTGTCTTCTTGTGTCTGTTTGATTTGGGCAAGGATTGATTGATTGATTGGCTGATTGATTGATTGATTGTTGTTGTTGATGTTGTTGTGGTTGGCGGGGGGGGGGGGGGGAGTACTGCCTCACTATTAAGAGTTTATCTCGGAGCCCCGATTCTCTTTGTTTCTCATTATTACTCTAGAGTTTCAGCCAAACTGCCCTGTCTCCAATTGATTGTTTTCTCTCCCGGTGGTTTATTCTTTCTTTACATTAGTTCCATCTCTCTCTCTCTCTCTCTCTCTCTCTCTCTCTCTGTCTCCTCTTTTCTTCCTCTTTCGATCTCCCTTTACCTCCCCTCTCCCCCTCTTTCAATCACTCTGTCTCTTTCTGTCTCTTGCTCCGTCTGCCTCTGTCTTTTTCCAGATCTCTCTCCTTCGCTGCCTCCCTTCCTCTGTCTCTCGCTCTCTCTCGCCTGCTCTCTCTCTCTCCCTCTCTATCTCTCTGTCTTCCTCTCTCTCGTTTTCTCTGTCTCTCTCTTTGTCTCTCTCTCTTTGTCTCTCTCTCTCTCTCTCTCTCTCTCTCTCTCTGCCCCTGTCTCTCTTTCTCCTTCTCTTTCTTCTCTCACTTCCCGCGTCTTTCCCTCGCTCATTCTTTCTCCCTCTCTCTCTCTCTGTCCTCTCGTCGTTTCCCTCCCCGTCCTTCTCTCAATCTATCTCCCCCTTTGCCACCCCTTTCTGTCTCTCCCTCCCTCCCTATCTTTCTTCCCTCCTTCCCACCTCGTTAATTTTATCTTCTTTGTCTTTCTCCCTCATTGTGTATTGCCAAATCCCCTGGTGAAATTGCATTTTTCTTTCAATAAATGTTCTCTTTCTTTCTTTCTTTGTGTTTAAATACAATCATATGTCGGTGAGTATGTCTAGCTCAACACCTCAACTCAAGCGTCTATGCCGTATTTACTTCTAAGTGCAGGTACGGGTTATTCTTTTCTTCCCCTCTTCTTTCATTCCGTAATTTCTCCGATTGTTTTGTTTCTTTTAATCTCCTTCTTTTTAGTTTTCCCCAATCTCCTGCACTAAAAATGTGCAAGGGAGTCAAGTGCCGAAACAATTGTTTGACGAGGATTCTCTCCTCCTGAAGATGAGAATGTGGCCTTGCTCTTCTAGAGATTCAGTTTGTTTCATTAATTTTCTTCATTTTATTAATCTCTTCGTTTATTCAGTAATTTCTTCATTTTGCTTTTGTGTGTTTGTGTTTGCGTATGCGTGTGTGAGTGAGTGAGTAAATTTCCTCCCTCCATGCGTGTGTGCTTAGGTGAGTAGCAATGTGTGTTGGTGCGTGCATGTGAGTGTATGTGTGAATTTCTTCTCTCCACAGTTTTCACCCTTCTTCCCCTCCTCTCTCCCCTCCACCCTTTTGTTTTCTTAATCACTGTCGTCATCAAAGTCAGTTTTCTTTTCTAACTGTTCTCTTTCTCTCTCTGTCTATGTCATTATCTCTCCTCTCGCTGTCTGTCAATCTTTCTCTTTCTCTTACACACATTCTCGCTCGGTCTCTCTCTCTCTCTCTCTCTCTCTCTCTCTTTCCCCTTTATCTCTCCTCTCTCTCTCTGTCTGTCTGTCTCTCTCTACGTCCGTCTCTCTCTCTCCTTTCTCCCTCTCCTCTCTCTCTCCTTTCTCCCTCTCCTCTCTCTCTCTCTTTCTCCCTCTCCTCTCTCTCTCCTTTCTCCCTCTCCTCTCTCTCTCCTTTCTCCCTCTCCTCTCTCTCTAATTTCTCCCTCTCCTCTCTCTCTCCTTTCTCCCTCTCCTCTCTCTCTCTCTTTCTCGCCCCCCCCCCTTCCCATCTCTATGTTTGCATTTTCCTCATTTTTATTCCTTCTTCCACAACAATCGGTCTGTCCTTTCCTCTAGGATTCTCTTTCTCTCTCATCCTCTCTGCCTCACCTTTCTGTCAGGTATCCTTTTTCACCTTACCTCGCCTCTTCTTTAATTTATTTTCAATTTCCTCTATCTCCATTTTCATAATTATTCTATCTTTCATTTCCAACCTCCCTCTCTTTCACTCTTTCTCTCTCTGTCTCGCTCGGTCTCAGTCTGTCACTCTTTCTCCCTCACTCTCTGTCACTCTTTCCCCCCTCACTCTCAATCTCTCCTTCTCTCTCTCTCTCTCTCTCTGTAACTCCCCCTGTCTCTCCCTGTCTGTCCCTCTCTCCTCTCCTCCCTCTTTCGGTCTCTCTCCCTCTCAATCTTTTACTCTCTCTCTCTCTTTTCTTCTGTATATCTTTCTCTAAATCTTCTCTTTCTCTCTCTCGTTTTTGTCTTAATCCCCCCCCTCTCTCCCTCCCTCTCCCTCTCTCTCTCTCTCTCTCTCTCTCTCTCTTTCCTTCTTTAATTTCAATCTTCTCTCTTTCCACCTCTCCACTTCTCATATTTCTCTGTCCATCTTTCATTTCCAACCAATTATCTGCTCCCACCAGCGGTTCTCTGTCCCATTTCCTCGCCTGTAATAACGAGACGGCCTATCATTGTGATAGAACCATACATTACTCTAATGATCTTAGGGACAGACGGCTGTATAAAGGCAGGGCTCTGCGCTTCCTTGTTCATTGACTCACTGAGACCTGGCCAGGCTGGACGGTCATTCTGAGCGCATCAAAAGCTGGGCTGGTGTTTAATTGTGTATTAACCTACAGAGTCGTTGGATGTCGCCAGGAGACAACTTAATAAACGCCGCTATGATGGATATAAGTCTCTCTCTTTCTCTCTCTCCGCCTCTCCCTCTCTCTCTCTCTCTCTCTCGCTCCTTCGAGCGCCCTCTCCCTCTCTCTTTCTCTGTCTGTCTCGCTCACTTTCCCTCACTCTGTTTATGTCTCAATTTGTCTCTTTCTCTCCATCTCTGATTCTGTCTCTCTCAGTCTCTCTAAATCTGTCTCCTGCCTCTTTCTCATTCTTTCTCTCTATCCCTCTCTCTCTCTCTCTGCCTGTCTCAATACCTTTCTCTCTCTCTAAACCTGTCTCTCTCTTCCTTAGAAGGCGGGTGGGGGTGGGGAGTTGGGGGGGGGGGTGGAACTACCTGTTCCTCTCACTTTCTCCCTATCTTTCTAGCCCCTCTCTCTCTGTCTGTCTGTCTTTCACACTCTCTAGCTCTCTTTCTTATTGTCTGTCTCTCCCCCTCGTTCTTTGGAAGTCGGGGGGGGGGGGCGCAAAATTATTGTACAACGTAAGCAGATTAAAAGTGCAGTAATCCACACACATCTCATCAACACCCACTCTACAGTAACGTTGCTCTCCTCCCCCCCCCCCCCCACCCCAGCTCTAAGAACTCTCGCTACGCTCCTGGTAGAACATCAGAATCAAGGAACACGGCAAGGGTAACAAAAACATAAAATAACAATGACAACGACACGAAGACGAACAAAAGAATATATAATAGGAAATCTATAAACGTAATTCCTATTTACACTGAAATTCAATATTATTTGGACAAAACGATAACATGAAGGTTTATATAATAATGCAAAAAAAAGAGCTTCAGCTCTTGTTTGTAATGAACAACAATGAACAGTTTATGTTACAAATACTCTGAAATACAATACTATTTTGAAGTTCTTTGTCTGGCTGAAGTAATGAAGAAAATATGAAATACAATTTGTGTTAAATCGGTGGTTTTCAACCTTTTTCGGGCAACTGGCCCCCTCAAGCTCCACAAAATTTAATGTTCATTCATCGCTCCCGACCCCCGCCTTCCCCACCCCCATCCGAATTTTTAAAAAAAAAAATCTTACCCAGTTGCTCAAACCCAACAAATACATTCCACGGGAAGACACACAAATCCTCGGGTTTTCCCAGATTGGTGTATGGGCATTTTTTGCCTTTCCGAGAAAATGCCAGAACGCATACAGTATCGCATCCACAGACTAATAAATTAACCAGACTGGATGATCCCATTGTGTGACGTCACAAAACAGCGAAAGGTCATGAACCATCCGCCATATTAGGTTTAAGGTAGCGACCGACGCTGCAGCACAGCTACAATTTTGAATGACACCATTTTGACGCGCCTACTGAACGCGGAAGTTTGGTTCCGCCCCAAGAAATTAATACACATGTACAACCAATCTTGACAAATGAAAAGAAATTTCTACTGCAGATAGAACTAGAATCGGAATTTCCCGAGCGGCGGCCATGTTGGTTATACAGTCATCGCTCGGGAAATTCCGTAAAAAACGACACAGCCCGAAGCTCGTGTTTCCAGTCTGGTTAATTTATTAGCCTGTGATCGCATCACAAAATACATATCTCGCAAAGTTTTTAACCGATTGGAATTACTTTTATGCATAACACAATTATGATACTAAGTTTGTTTGTTTTTTTTGTTTTTTTTTAAGTTTTGACGCTGACAATATGCGTGTTGATTATTCATTACAAAGGGAAACCGTTCTTTATCAAAATATAGCACTTTGAAAATAAGCCTTTTCTGTTCATATAACTTATCAAGTCAATCAATATAACAAGTCAATGGCTGTCCTGTATTTGCCCCCGATTCTTCCTCAGTTAATGTTTGCGCACCCTCCCTCCGACACCCCTCCCCCCCCCCCAATCATTTTCACACTTCCCCCACCCTTGTCCTTTCCTTTGTTTTCGCACCCATCCACTCACCCCCCGCCCCCAGAAATCAAAATCACCCCCCGCCCCCAGAAATCAAAATCACCCCCCCCCCCAGAATATTTTTGTATTTTGGATACTTCTTGGATCTCTATTTGGGACGTTTGAATTAGAGTCATTGCAGCCCAGTTACAACTAGCGGAAACACGTCGCCGCAGTGCCGTGCCCGTCGGCATTTTTGGTTTGTGGTTTTTGTGGGTTTTTTTTAGTGGTGTAGGGGGTGGGGGTGGTGGTGGTAAGGATTAGTTTATTTTTTTTTTAGTTTTGCCTGGGCAGCCGGCCTTGTTAGGCCTGCTCTTTTTCAGTGTCCAACTGCCAAGCTATCTTTAACGTGCGCAACGTGAACACAGGCCCTCCGAGCTTTTCGTCCATGTCCGAGAAGACTAGGCGCTCGATCCTACCTACCATAGGATCAGGGACAGGAAAAATATGACAAAAGTCCCAAAATTTCCTACATGTTTGTGCTGACCTGGAATCGAACGCTGCACCTTCGGCATGAGAGGTGAACACCTTAGCTCTAGACCAAGGTGCCCACGTTGAGAACCACTGTGTGTTAAATCAAAACGTCAAGAGAAATTCAATGCCAGAAGGGCTGCTTTGTTCAAAGAAAACCTGTATGTTATTTTCTTATACGTTAATATAAAGTGTATCTGATTACGGACAAGTCGGTTAATAAGCAAACATTTTAGACAAAGTCAGAGCGTGCAAAAAATCTGCAACGTTAAGAAAATCCCCCAGCTCCCCCTCAACTCAATATTCCTCGCAAGTATGTGTGACAGAAAGAGATGGCAAGGTCGCGAGATTGGTTCTAGTTTGTTCCGGCTCCATTTTTATTTTTTTATTTTAGCAGAACCAAGAAATTCGACGTTGAACGTTTGAAGCATTAGTGTTATGATGAGAAGTTACAATAAATCGAAACTGTGAAACAGCTCGATAAGTGCCACGGCGCATTTTAAACAAGTGACCAAGTATTTGTTATAGCTCTTCTACATACTAAACGATCCCCAGTTTTATCAGAAAAATGGAGATAGAACAAACAAGAACTAAGGTCGGGGGGGGGGGGGGGGGTGGGAGTGGAGAAAAGAAAAATGTCTACGTCTGAGTTTGAGTTAGGGAAAGCATGCCGACACAATAACGGTCACATTGCGCCAGGAAGATGCAAGAAGATAGACAGAATAATTATAGCAAAATGACTGGACAGAAAAAAGATTCTACCAGAAGCTCCCATCAACAACCCGTATGTGTATCCGGAGAAGGCACTATGCCTGGGGATCCATGAAGGAATTATTTTCTGGCGTGGACCCGCAACACATCCTGTCCTTTCTGAGAGAGGCTAAGATCTACAACTTGATTTAATAACTTAATAGTTGTTTACTTCAAGCATGTATGTTTAATAAATAACAATGTTGAATACTATGTAACACCTGTATTTTTGCATGTTTGTTTCGTAATATATAGTACCGTACATGTCATAAAAAGTAACCGTATCAGGCGTTCAGTTTGGTGCGTAGTGTTCTGGTGCGCATGAGTTCTGAAGCCAGACTGTAGTTTATTACTTTTATTATACTAGAGAGAGAGGGGGGTGGGGGGGGGGGGGGAGCACATGATTGTTTATTCCGGGCAATGTCCGGTACGTCATATAGTATAAGAGATTTCTTTATTTGTTTAAGTTTCTATCCTGTTACATTGTTTCTTTCCTAAAGCGGGTCAGTTGACCGAAAGCTCCATTTTGTCTTTCCATTTCCTTTGTCTTTTATCGTATTGTTTCTACATTATTTCTCTCATGAGACTTTATTATAAAACCGTTTTATTTTTTTTATTTTTTTTGCCAAATTTGGACATTTCGTTTTGAGCAAAAAATGAGTTGGGTCTTGTAAAGAAATAAAAAGATTCCTCGCCACGAAACGATACGTCGAATTTCTCGGTTGTGCAAAAAGTGGAACAAACAAGAACTCTGGTTGTCATTTAAAGAACGCCTATAATCAGGCGTCTTGATTAAAATATCGAACCTCTAAAGCTGTGTTCCCAAGAGTACATTGGCCCACATCCTGGAGACGTAAAAATTTTTTCTTCGAGGTCAAGATCCTCCCGTTGCCTTGAGCATATAAGCTGTATTTTAATCCAACCTTGTGGCCATCGCTACCCACCTAAAAGGAAAAAAAGACCATCTCGATTCTAAGCCAACTGATTATAAACCAATTATTCAACGCCCGATGCCCACGGGCAATCTGTCTACAAACTAACTAGGCTTCGATTTAAAGAAAGTCGAATTCTCAAGGCAGGATTGAGATCTTAATTGAAATCGTACGTGCTGTGATTAAGGTTGAAATTTAGACACAGGGTATGTCCTTCTGTCCTCGTCGGTAATGATTGTGGAGATAAGATAAGATAGATAAGATTAGGTATAACTTTGTTATCCTGTTGTCACTGCATCAGTAAAAGTATAACGGTAAATACAATATCTAAGACACACAGGTCTCTTTAACACATGCCGGCTACACGCACATAGCTCACACAACATTACCAGGAAATAAGAACATTACTCACACACACTCACTGTCAGAACAACCCATTAGCATACTACATTATTACTAGATGGGTAGGGATAGCACTGAGTAAGGAAAAGTAAGTCGAAATAGTCGAATGTAACACAAAGACAGGACAGAAGGAGCAGATACTACCACAAGCGCCAGCCAACCACGCCCAACTTGTCTAAAGATCTGCTCTCCTTATTCAGTATTTATTTGAATGTTGCAAGAAAGACAGAAAGAAAGAACAAAAGAAAGAAAGAAAGAAAAGGAAAGAAGGAAGAAAAAAGAAAGAAAGAAGGAAAGAAAAGAACAAAAAGAAACAAACAAACAAACAAACAAAAGACCAGAAATACAAAAGAAAGAAAGAAAGAAAGAACAGAAGGAAAGAAGGAAAGAAAGAAAGAAAAGAACTGAAAGACAGAAAAGAAAGGAAGAAAGAAAAGAATAGAAAGACAGAAAAGATAGAAAGAAGGAAAAAAAGACAGAAAAGATAGAAAGAAAGAAAGAAAGAAAGAAAGAAAGAAAGAAAGAAAGAAAGAAAGAAAGAAAGAAAGAAAGAAAGAAAGAAAGAAAAGAAAAGAACAGAAAGACAGAAAAGAAAGGAAGAAAGAAAAGAATAGAAAGACAGAAAAGATAGAAAGAAAGAAGGAAAAAAAGACAGAAAAGATAGAAAGAAAGAAAGAAAGAAAGAAAGAAAGAACGAAAGAAAGAAAGAAAGAAAGAAAGAAAGAAAAGAATAGAAAGACATAATAGAAAGAAAGAAAAGAAAAAAACAGAAAGACAGAAAAGAACAGAAAGACAGAAAAGAAATAAACAAAGAAAAGAATAGAAAGAGAGAAAAGAAAGAAAAAAGGAAAGAAAGAAAGAAAGAAAGAAAGAAAGAAAAGAACAGAATAGAAAGACAGAAAAGATAGAAAGAAAGAAGGGAAAAAAGACAGAAAAGATAGAAAGAAAGAAAGAAAGAAAGAAAGAAAGAAAGAAAGAAAGAAAGAAAGAAAGAAAGAAAGAAAGAAAGAAAGAAAGAAAAGAATAGAAAGACATAATAGAAAGAAAGAAAAGAAAAAAACAGAAAGACAGAAAAGAAAAGAACAGAAAAACAGAAAAGAAATAAACAAAGAAAAGAATAGAAAGAGAGAAAAGAAAGAAAAAAGGAAAGAAAGAAAGAAAGAAAGAAAGAAAGAAAGAAAAGCACAGAATAGAAAGACAGAAAAGAAAGACAGAAAGGAAAGAAAGAAAGACAGAATGTTTGACACAAAGCCCTGCTGGAAGAACAAACAACAAGAAAATTATAAATTCCAAGTGGATAAAAAATTAAAGACAATTAAATAGTACAGCTTTGACTTTTCTTTTGGCCACGTTATAACGTTTTTCTACTAGGCCTTGCTGCGGGCTTAGGCAGGCTCAAAGCGCTTCACAAGCGACCTTTTCATTGGCTTCCCCGTTA
Source organism: Onchidella celtica (assembly GCA_963931925.1). Classification (NCBI taxonomy): domain Eukaryota; kingdom Metazoa; phylum Mollusca; class Gastropoda; order Systellommatophora; family Onchidiidae; genus Onchidella; species Onchidella celtica. Next base: position 61,759,373 of record OZ007571.1, read on the forward strand.
ACAATCTTTTCTTGAAGTCTGGTCAAGTTTCAGGGTCCGTTCCTTGTGTCAAAACTGCAATAGAATTTATTTTTTTCTGTTCAGCTGTGCGTAGTGCTGAAAAGGCATTATATACCAGCATCTTCTTTCGTGAATGGCTCCAAATAAATTGATTTCTGCAAAGGATATCTTTTCTTAAAGTCTGATTAAGTTTATGGTTGTTTGGGAACCCGTCGCTCTTGCCAAAACAATAATTATTTTTCTTTTCCTCCCTACTGTACATAATGATACAGATTCAGTATATATATGTGTGTGTTCCGGTCTTTAGTTTAGCAGGTTCGTTGTCCTTGGCATTTACACTTCACTTTGCTTGTTCTCCATTTTTCTTGTCTTTAGTTTCTGTGTGTTTTTGTGATAGAGATTCGTTGTTTTTTTTTAGAATTTTGCCCGGGCAGCCGGCCTTGTTTGATCTGCTCTTTTCGACTTTTAAATGCCAAGGTATCTTTATCGTGCGCAACGTGCACACTGCCCCTCCGAGTTTTTCGTTCTCATCCGAGAAGACTAGGTGCTCGAACCTATCTACCACAAGATCAGGGACGGCAACTTTTTCCTCCGAAAAAAAAAAAGTCCAACATGCCTGCACTGACCGGAGGTCGAACCCGGTACCTTCGGCCTGAGAGGCGAGCACCTCGCCTCTAGACCACTGTGTCCCTATCTCATCACATACCATTACCTTCTTTCGTGAATGGCTAAAAATAAGCTGTTTTTGTGCAAAGAATATCTTATCTTAGAATCTGTTTAAAGTTCAAACTGTTTTTGGAATCCGTTTATTCTGTCAAAACGCGTTTTCTTTTTCTTTTCAACATTACGTAGCTCTAAAAACTTTTTATAATAGTACTATTACCTTCTTTCGTGAAGGGCTGAATAAAAAAATAAAGAAACAGTTACATTGTGCAAAAAAAATGCCACATATAGGGAAAAAAAAAAAAAGAAAAATCAACAGTGCTACATTAGGGAGCTATTTCGAGAGCCATTTCTGTCAACAAAAATTTGCTTTTATAGAAAAAACAAACAAACAAGATAGCACTGAATTACCGAGAGCTGGGAACTGAAATAGCTCAACGCCTCTTTACATAACATTTCCAAATATTAATGATATTTCGGCTGCATCGGCCAAATGTAGCATGTATTTTTAACCAAAGTGCTTCTGGAACAGCTTGCAAGAATCTGCCTGGATGGAACATCACTACTTTGATGTGGCAGTTATTGTAAAATCTCTCCAATTTTTCACTTTTTTTTTCATGTGTGTGAGGGGGGTTATGTCTTTTGGGGCCACCCATGCGCTCGGAGAGGGGGCAGTGCCCCCAGCCTGTGAAAAACGATATAATGTACATAATATAATTTATATAATATGAACTCTGTACACATAAAAAAATCTGAAAATTTCTAATAAATTAGTTCCGATAACTGTTTATAATGACTAATAATCATGGTACTATCTCAATATTTTTGCCACAGATGTATTTGGATGATGCTACAAACATTTTTTAAATTTTTTAGTTGTAACATTAATTACCTGAGATATAAATTTAGAATTTCTAAACATCCTTTAATTTTTTATAACTAAGAATTTTAGCACCCAGTCTCCCGCTGCGCCGTGTACATTACAGAGAGAGAGAGAGAGAGAGAGAGAGAGAGAGAGAGAGAGAGAGAGAGAGAGAGAGAGAGAGAGAGACACACACACGCAGAGAGAGAGAGAGACACACAGAGAGAGAGAGATGGAGGGAGGGAGGGAGAGAGAGAGAGAGAGAGAGAGAGAGAGAGAGAGAGAGAGAGAGAGATTCAGTGTCCGGAAATAGTAAGTGAAACTCCAACGCAAGAAAGACATTCCATAAAGAAACACTCAAAATGAATAGTAACTTCCTGGTCAGTTGTGATTTGGTGAGGCATCATTGTCGTTGTTTGTTATGGTTGTTCTTGCTGCTGTGTTTTGTTGTTGTTGTTGTTTTTGTTATTGTGTCCGTCGCGGGTCACTTCTCACTGACATTTAGTTACTGACTGTGTCAAATTTCCTTCCTCCCCCTTGACATTTTCCAAGAACCGGGGGCTACGGGAGATAGTTCAGATCTCGCCATGCTTGTCCATCTGTCTGTGTCTCTTAGACTGCCTCTCTCTCTCTCTCTTACTCTTCTCTCTCTCTCTTACTCTTCTCTCTCTCTCTTTCTCTCCGTCCCCTCTCTCTCTCGTCTCAAGAGCCTTCTCCCTCTCTCTTCTCTCCCTCCCTCCCTCCTTATCTCTCTCTCTCTCTCTTTCTCCCTCTCTCTCTCTCTCTCTCTCTCTCTCTCTCTCTCTCTCTCTCTCTCTCTCTCTCTCTCTCTCTCTCTCTCTCTCTCGTTAACGTGTTCACTATAATAGTCTTAAGACGTGACATCAAACACAAGCAGACAAATTTGATGTCTGACCATTAAAGATAATGCTGTGTTACAGACACAACATCACTGGGCTTTCCTTGGCCGCTGTGTTCTGCTTTCCAAGTTTTCTAAAAGTTTGATTTTTTACCAGAAAGTGCGCAGGAGTCGAGTATCTTTGTTTTTCTTTATAAGTTTTTTTTTTGTTTCTCTACCTACCTACCAATCTACTTGCCTACCTGCCTGCCTACCTACCTACCCATCTATCTATCTATCTATCTATCTATCTATCTATCTATCTATCTATCTATCTATCTATCTATCTATCTATCTATCTATCTATCTATCTATCTATCTATCTATCTATCTATCTATCTATCTATCTATCTATCTATCTATCTATCTATCTATCTATCTATCTATCTATCTATCTATCTATAGATCAACCTGTCTATCTATCTATCTATTTATCTATTTATTTATCTATCTGTCTACGTCTATCTAACTGTCTATCTGCCTGTCTGTCTGTCTATGTGTGTCTATCTATCTGTCCACCTATCTATTTATCTAGTGGGGGAAAAAAATAGGTTTATAATCAAGGTTTGACCTGATTTTACGTACTTATGCAAGTTTTTCACTATGCGGTCGTTTTCATCCCAATCGAAAGGTAAAGAGTAGAGTGGAAGAATTTGTGTGGATCTTTTTTTTTTGTTTTGTTTTGTTTGAGGTAATCTAAGAATAATTTACTCTATGCACAGCAAGAGCTATCAAAGAATAATAATTATTAAAGTCTAGATCTGTGGTTGACATGTTGTTTCTGTAAAGCGCATAGAGCATTTTAAATGGATATGCGCTATATAAATGCTATACATTATTATTATTATTATCTAGATATAACTGTGATCAAAATCAGTCGAACGTATTAAGAACACCAATTGATAGGTCGCTCGAACCTAAACCGCAACGGCAGATAGCCACTTCTCCGAAATCGCTACACATTGTTGTGTCACAGAGATGCCATTTAAGCACTTTCTACCATTTAATGTTAATGGGTCCTTCCGAGAAACTTTATGAGATGGTAGAATAACAACATCTCTGGCTATGAATATGACAATGAAAACGTGCTGTTCAAATTATATTTTAAAAAATGGGTGAAAAATATGCGTTTATAAGTCTGTTAGTATGGCTGAATAGTTTTTCAGATTAGTTTGGCTTGTAAATTGCTGCATTCCTGTCCTGTTGACAAGAATAGTCCGCTCTTCAGATTTTTGCAGTGCCTAGCAACCGTTTCATTGTTTTAGTCACTGCATTTATAATTATGTACATATGATGTAGCGATACGTCCTATTATGAGCATCCTGCTAGTTTAAATTCTGATTACCCTCTGCAGAGGGCCACGCTTCGCCCCTGATTCTGAATGACTGTCTGTCCGTCGTCCGCCGCCCATCAATCCACCTATCCATCCAGCCATCTATCCAGTTTCAAACCGTATTGCCACTGCTTCGCCCAACAACAACAACAACGACAACAACAACAACAACAACAACGACAACAACAATTCTCGTGACCAACTGATAAAACCGAATCCAATCCTAACACCGACTCTACAACTTTTCAACAACAACAACAAAAAAGAAAAATGGAAAGAACCTGATAAGCCACCTGACCCAAATAGTCATTCCGTTTCTTTCATTCATCTGTTTGCTTGTTTGTTTTTGTCGTTTTTTTTTTCAGTTCAGATATTCTGTACCTATCGCAGTTGTAAGTCTCACCTCTGCATAACATAGCTACTTATACAGTAAAATTAACGGTGTGCGATTTTTGACTGATTTCTAAAATCCTCTCAGAAAATCCATAACTCCCCTCTGAGCAAGACTTTTATCTCTTAAGTAAATCCCTTATATCTTCTCACATCTCCCTTCTCAGTAGACTTTCCTCCCCCGCCTCCCAACCTCTGTCAGCCTCCCGCCCACCCCTCTCCCAATCTCCTGGTCTCCCTGTGTGAGGACTGAAGTTGTGTTTTTTTAACTGCTCTGTTTCTTGCTTGTATTTTCATTATAGACCCAGGCCAGCCTGAGAAATGTAGCCCAATTTATTTTCAAACTGCTCATTAAATATTTTGCAATTAGGCCTAGTGCTCTTTTTTACAGTATCAATTCAGTATTCTTTACCAAAACCGCTCCACCCCCTCCCCTTTCCCAACTTCTTGTCTCTACTACAGGGAGTAAATCCTCTTCAGATCGTGGGCACATCGTGACCTTAGTTCGTGTTTGTTCTATCTCCATTTTCTGCAAAGACTGGAGATCTTTTCGTGTGTAGAAAAAGTATATATTAAAAGCGCACTTTGACGCTTGCTTAAAATGCGTTGTGGCACTTATCAAACTGTTTCACAGTTCCGATTTATTCCAACTTTTGATCATAGTACCGGGTATTAAAGCTGTAAAATTTTAATGTTTTAAAGTCGAATTTCTCAGATGTACAAAATGTGGAGTTGGAACAAACAAGAACTTAGGTTGCGCCATGCCCACTGCCCCCCCCCCCTTCCCCTCAATGTTCTGTCCTGCTCCGGCTTACAGTTATTATTTTTCAACATTTTACATTAATAACTAGTGTCTGTTTTAGAATGAGCGGGGTCAACATTGATTTTCTCGAGAACTGATTTTTGGATGTATCTGAAATTTTGCATGGATTCATATTTCACACTAAGCATAATAGAATTGACTTTTTATTTGTTTGACTTCAGCCTGATTTTTAGTGTTTCTTTGCGCTTTGTTTAAAAAAATAATAATAATGATAACTGTAATAACTAGACCGAACTTTAAAAAAAAGAAAGAAACGACGAGTATTTCTACATTACTAAACCGTACGAAACACGAATAAATCACATTAATGTATTGTGCCTCTCTCCCGACACTTAGGATTGACGTCAAGTATACAAACACTCATAGGAAAGAAGTCGCCCCTACCTAGATCCGATGGTTACGACATCTGACCGACGTCGGTTTGATGTTGGGAATCCGGCACTAAGGTAATCCAACCAACCTTATGGAAATCCTACACAAAACTACGTCGGATTAATGTAAGGATGCTGACTGGTTTACAATGAAAACCCACGCCTTCGGAACAAAGAACTGCAAAACTACGAATGTTGTTAGGGACACGTGGTCTAATTACAAAGCCAAATAGAGAAAAAACTGAATTGTGTCCACTGTTCAGCAGTGGCTTATAATGGAAAATACCACGCCCCCCTAACAACACAGAACTATCACAATAAAATCAAAAAGGATAAAAACAAAACAAACATGATGGAAATCATATTAAATTTTCAGTCAAGTCAAGAAAAAAAATGGAACAATCTCTGGAAAATACTTTTTTTGTTGTTTTTTTCTCATTGGCCAAAACAAATGGAAGAATATGAAACAGTCAGGGGCGGATTTAGATGAAGAGAGGCTTCAGGCTATTCTATCTGTGAGGCCCCTCCCAATCCCCGACCTCCACGCCGAGAGGACAGTGAAAGTGTTTGAAATAATTTGAGTAACGCCAATGATGATGATGAAAGGCTTTTAAAATTTGCAAGGACATAAGCTAGGAAAATTACAAAAGATTTGTTCAGAAACTACAGTGTTTTGTAACATCATATTATCGTTGGTGTAGGCCTACTTCTCTGGCCGTCTAACTTCACTTTCTGTGGACCAATCTTTCTTGTTCCAAAATGAATCTACAACATGACTGTATTACATGTCCTAACACAATGGCCAAGGGATGGGAAATCAACCTAAATTAACATTTTTCTAGGCAAATACCCAATGACCCAATTCCGTCCAGTGAAGGAAATAAATACAGGGTTTCGTTTGCTATAAGATTTGTAAAAAGCACTAGACGGTCAGAGAATTACACCGACGATATGTAATGAAAGGCTACGCTTGTCACAATGTATTATGCAGATTGGCCGGAGGCGGCGAAGCCAACTGCAGATTTTGAGACCCAAGACTTCAGCCTATCTGGTCTAATGGCAAATCTGGGACATTTATATTGTGAGAGGGGGTGAGGGCATCTTTTATTTATTTTGTTTTTTCAACAAAAAAGCTGTAGGCTAGGATTGTATAAACCAACACTCCATTAGAGTCTACGACAAAACAGTCAAAACATGAATTGGTCTATGCAAACATAATAGCATGTAAAATGTAAAAACGTGATGGCTCTGACAGAGACATTCACCATTCTAACACGAATGTTTTTTCTTGTACGTACGTCCCCGAAGTTTTTTTGCGCTAGGGGTACGTATTGTAAAGCCTTTTGTGACTCCAAAGCTAGAGAGCTCCTCCCGCAATGCTCCTTCACAACAGCCTTAATTAATTATGATTAATTATTCTTTCAGATTTTCTTTTTATCTTCCTCCTGTTTTTCAAGGTTGAAAGGGTAAGGGGGAGGGTTAGGGATTAGATCAGATTTAGGGTTGAGGATAAGGACGGGATTAGGGATAGGTACGTAAACATACGCGCCCCCAGCACAAAACGCTTGGTGTGCGTACGTACTTATAACAACACCCCTCCAGAATTCGTGCACTCTCGCAAAGGGTGAGGTGGTGGTAGTGGGAGGGGGGGGAGGGGGTGTCGAGGCCTTGCATAAGAAAAAATTCAAAGCCAATATAGGGGACAGGAAAGAGGAAGTCATAAATAAGCCCAAATCGAGCGTGTGTACTAAAGTCTTTATTACTGATCCCCAAATCAACAGCGAATAAACTGTTTCTACAATGTTATTCGGTTCGATGTTCAGATCAAAGGAAACGAGTTGTTAATCTACGGAAACTGTGATTTTTGTCAGACATAATTATCATTCCGTGCAATCTGCATGCACCGAGTTATCCTTAATTCCATGTCGGGGCCAATTTTCTGTGTGATTATTCTGGATCGAGTAACACGAAAAAAACAACAACCAAAAACCAAAAATAATCAAGATAAATTTCACATAGGGGCCATCTCTATACACTAAGTACCCTCGGTGTTGAAAAGTTTTTTACACACTCGGCCCCCCGTCTCTATACACAAAGTACCCTCGGTGTTGACAAGTTTTTTACACACTCGGCCCCCCGCCTCTATGCACTAAGTACCCTCGGTGTTGACAAGTTTTTTACACACCCCGCCCCCCGTCTCTATACACTAAGTACCCTCGGTGTTGACAAGTTTTTTACACACTCGGCCCCCCGCCTCTATGCACTAAGTACCCTCGGTGTTGACAAGTTTTTTACACACCCCGCCCCCCGACTCTATACACTAAGTACCCTCGGTGTTGACAAGTTTTTTACACACTCGGCCCCCCGTCTCTATACACTAAGTACCCTCGGTGTTGACAAGTTTTTTACACACCCCGCCCCCCGTCTCTATACACTAAGTACCCTCGGTGTTGACAAGTTTTTTACACACTCGGCCCCCCGTCTCTATATACTAATTACCCTTGATGTTGACAAGTTTTTTACACACCCCGCCCCCCGTCTCTATACACTAAGTACCCTCGGTGTTGACAAGTTTTTTACACACTCGGCCCCCCGTCTCTATATACTAATTACCTTTGATGTTGACAAGTTTTTTACACACCCCGCCCCCCGTCTCTATACACTAAGTACCCTCGGTGTTGACAAGTTTTTTACACCCCCCCCCCCGTCTCTATACACTAAGTACCCTCGGTGTTGACAAGTTTTTTACACACACCCCCCCCCCCTTTCCTCAAGTACGTTTTCCCTACGCTTGGTTGCAAAATTTTCTGTCTTTTTTTCTCTCTGCTTCTCTCTGTCTCTCTTCCTCTCACTATCTCTTTCTCTTTCTTTCTCTCTCTCTCCTTCTCTTGCTCTCTCTCTCTCTCCCTGTTTTCCTCTGTTTCTCTACCTCTTTTTTTTACACATTCCATCGATGTCTTTGCTCAAACAACAACAACAACAAAAAGGAAATAAATAAAATCAGTCAACTATCATAGTTGAAAAACACACTTACGCTCCTAGGATCAGCCCCCCCCCCTCCCCTCCCCACCCACCTCCCGTTTTCACATGTTGGGATCAACAACCTACTCCCTCCCCTACACTTCTGGACACTATGGACGTCCGCAAATAGAAAGCTGGACATATTTGTCTTTTTTTTTTATGGGGTGCTGGTGGGGATTGGGTTGGGGGGGGGGGGGGGGTTACTTTGTTTCAGATTTACTTTTTCTTGTTCTTAGAATAAAAATACAGGTTCAAAATGGGGAACAGTTTTTGTATCAAGAATGGCTATTGTAAGGGGAGTATAACAACAGATCATAAATATGAGCCCTGGACTATTTAAAATCACTTTGGGGCCAAAATTGACCTACGAGTGATGAGGACTTGAGAACCTTTGCCTCTTCCCCTAGAGCTGCTCACACGAAATAAAGATACGAAAAAAAAAAAAGCCAACAACGAACAGGAAGCATGCTCCATTTAAACGCGAAATCTGTCGTTAACATCCGCAAATGGGACAAAAGCTGGACACATTGTGATAACAAATTATATATAACGCCTCGTTCGCTTTTCTTCCTCTCAGGAAATTGATTTTTTACTGCGCATTTTGATGAAACGCCCAATGTGGAAATCGGTCAGTAAATTCGTGTTTTGTTTCCCTGCGTGGGAATTGAAGTTGAGTTTTTTTAACTGTTCTATTTCTTGCTGGTATTTTCATTATAAATCCATCTTTTCACAACCTCTAGTTGTCTTTCTTTCCGCTGTCTTTTTTTCTATTTTCACAAGTATTGAACCCGCGAAATTCGCGGGGGGGAAGTGAAAAGTGTTGTGAGTAGGTCTGGGGGTGGCTGCAATGGAGGGAGCATTACTTGACCGTTGGCACAGCAAAGTGCAGCAAGAACCGCGAATGTTATGGATGGACTCGGGAGCACGGTTTCAAATTTGGGGAACCGGACGTTGAGGTCGCACGGTGGACCGCAAATTCAGTGACGTCATGCCACATAAAAACTCACGCCCGGATGGTATTTATTTGGAACAAATGCAAATTTGCGTAGTTAAAAAAAATACTTACGGAGAGTGTTCAGCAATGAGTGTAGCAAGGAATCAACTTCAGACCAAAAGAAATTTGTATGCAAAATTTGAGCTCGATTGGTGCACAGATAGCCGAGCTACGGCTTTTACAAAAAAAGCGAGTTTTTTTTTTATAATAGATTCTTGTATACATATAACATCAGCCGTTATCACGTGTTGTTTTCGTCTTCTTCGCTCACGCGCCTTTTTTTTCTCTTTTCAACATTCTCTCTTCTCTCTCTCTCTGTTCCTATCTCTCTCTCTCTCCCTTTCTTTCTTTCTCTCTCTCTCTCTCTCTCTCTCTCTCTCTCTTTAGTGATTTTTGCATCATTTTTCGTTTCTATGCCTCTCTCTCTCGCGCTCTCTCAGTCCCCCAATCTCTCTCTCAATCTCGCTCTCTCTCTTCTCTCCCCCTCAGTCTTTCTCTCTCTTTCCATCTCTTTCTCTCTCTCTCTGTTTTCCCTCTGCTCTGCCTCTGTCTGTCTGTGTCTGTCAATTTGTCCCACACTCTCTTTTTTCTTTCCATCCTTGTTTCTGTCTCTGTCTGTCTGTCTGTTTGTCTGTCTGTCTATCTCTCTCTCTTTCTTCCTCTCTCCTTCTGCTCCTATCTCTGTGTTCATCTCCTTCGCACACTCTGTGTCTGTCTTTCTACTCTCTGAGTGTCTCTCTCTCTCTCTCTCTCTCTCTCTCTCTCTCAGATATACACACTCCTCTTATTCTCACCCTTCTTCTCTATTTAGCTGTCTGTCTATCTATCTGTTGATCTATCTATCTATCTATCTATATCTGTCTGTCTGGCTGAATTTTGCGGTTGCGTCCGTACGTCTAGCCGTCCATCCATCCATCCACCCACCCACGCACCTATCATCCATCCATCCCTATCATCCATCCATCCATCAATCCATCCATCCATCCATCCATTCATCCACCCATCCATCCATCTATCTATCTATCTATCTATCTGGCCAACACTTGCGGCTAACTGCAGGGCGTCAGCCACGCTGTGATTGGCTGTCCATTTTCGGCCGATTCAGGGTTCGTAGCCTAAGCTGACGTCAAAAAACGGATTCGGCAAAGTAACTGGAAATTAGTTTTGCTTTTATAATGTAGGCAGGCTACATCAGTTCTTTTTAACGTTTTACCAATGCTATATTTTGAAAGTTCTCACTTCATGATTTATGCTGCACATAATAATTTTTATTTGTTCATTTATTCTGCCCCCCACCCCCGTCGCGTTCATCCTGAAATTTTTCCTTGCAGTCAGTTTGGGTCCTGTAAATCGTTGCCTTCTTCCTCTCCCACCCATCTCTGTTACTCTGCGTGACGACTCGTTCCCCCCTCCCCCTCAGACACATACACACACACACAAACAAGCACACACACGTTTTTCTCTCTCCTTTGCTGAGCATAACTACAAGCACTGATCTAAGATAACGTTTGAAATGGTAAAAATGTAGTATTTGTTATGATATTTTGTTCCAGTTTCATGATAAAGATTATGACATCTAGTACATGTATAATGAAATGTTTATACATGTAACTGAGCAATTGTTCTGAATTGAAGGTGGTTATATAATATACCAGAGAAAGAAAGGGGAAGAACGATGGGAGAAGACAATAAAGATTGAAGAGGGGAAGAAGTGAGGGAGTCACAGATCAGAATATCGCAGTCACTTGAGACAGATTAAAGAGATCAATGCTATTGATTCCCTCAGGCTGCAAAGGGCTGTTTTAAACGCAGAATTCAAATTGCACCTTATAGTCAAAGGTATTAGATATGACACAATGTAGCCCCAAAATGGTAAAGATCTCTACATCAATTGCATTCATTTACAATCATGTGGATTGTAGAAAAGGCTTCTGACAACTGATGTGCTAAAGAACCTTAAATTAGATTCAAACACGCTGATACATATCCTATACTCTTATAGCATGGCAGCTTGGTCATTCCAATTTTATCTGTAGATGGAAAAAACTAACAATATGTTTCAATAGACTCTTAGGTCTGCATTCATATTCTGCAGGAGTTTGTATTTTTACAGATAGACCCTAGGCACACAAATTTATGTGGTAATGAATAATATAAAGGACGCCAAGCTTCAGCTTCATGCTTTGTTAGAACCTAAGCCTAAGCGTGTTTTCGCAGGTGCATGTTTTTCTAACTGTATTAGTCTTCTATTTAATCTAAAACCTAGTAGACACATCTATTATTTTATTGAGGTATAATACCCCATTTTCTATCTGGCCTGAAAACATACCAAAGCACCTGATTCTCTTTTAACCAGTTACGAAAGGTATTAACAGAAAAGTTAATAATAATACATGATGTTTGGTGACTCAGTAGTAGAAAATATAAAAAGAACAAAACTACACAAGGTAACTGAAACCAAAGAGCAATCAAATGGCAACGCTTTACCTATAACTATATATATATAAACACTCAGGCTAGAATGGTTGGTGATACCAACAGATATTCACTCAGTACAGGCCTCACTGCTTGAAACGACATGAAGAACAAATAACATTTTCATCTTGAAAAAATTAGATCTACATCCATAAGTAATCACTCACACGTCATTATAAATACATATATTGTTCGGTTACAATAATGCAATTACATGTAATTAAAACAGTAATTACATTGGAATAACTTAAAGACTGACCTAACTAGTCTACATTAGATAAACTATAAGTTCATTAATGCTCTGTAAGTGTCAACAAAAATAGTCAGCCAGGTGGTTCAAACTACATGTATGCTAGTCTTGTCATGCTTAGCAGGCAATTACTCGCTTGAGCTTCCAGCTGAGCAGGTCATTTCTCTGCTAATAAGCACAGTAAATAAATAAATAAACAAATAAATAAATAAGACAAGAAAACAACCGACAATTAGTTCACTAAAGCACTATCAGATCTACCTAACATTCGAACTGTATCTTGATCTGGCATAACAATGACGTAAACTTTAGTTTTCAAATCACTGAAAAATTGGTTTTGCACACAGTCAACTCAGTGAAAAGACGTTTGAAACAAACTTTAACTACAAACAGCAAGTTTTCAAGTAATACTCCTTCCTGCATTGACACTTAAAATATGACTTCCTAATACAAGATGACAGTCATACACTTACCCTTTGCCTTACTACTAGATCTAGTTCTAGATCTAGACTAGATATCTAGATCTATCAGTCGAATACCGCAGTAAAATGTACGGTTAGGTCGATGAAACTGGAGTCAGAACAGTTTTCATCTAGCAAATCAGTCAAAAGGAGAGAGGCCTTGGTCTACACAATTAAACTTCAAAAGAGGTAGAAACGAGGGCTAGCCGTTCACTAGTGTATATCTATGGGGCTAGCCGAGAGAATGACCCGCCTGAACTCAATTGTTGACATTCGCAACGCCCGCACCGGAAATAAAAGCAGCCAATCACCGTGTGGTTGACGCCCTGCAGTTAGCCGCAAGTCTGGCCAACTGTCTGTCTGTCTCTTGCTGAATTTTGTGGTTGCATCCGTACGTCCGTCCATCCATCCATCCATCCACGCACCCATCCATCCATCCATCCACCTCTCTATCTATCTACCTACCTATCTATTCTATCGCTGTTTCTCTCCGCCCGCCCCCCCCTCCGTCTCTATCTGTCTGTCTGCCTGTCCTTTATGTTTGTCTGTCTGTACACTAGACACAGTCATGTGTTTCTCCTGATCCAAGCCACTGTCCGCTCATCGTGACAAATATCGTATCGAACACCATCTTGTTTCAATACTGCGTAGATCATATTTCTCTGTTTCCAGTCTCTACATTCATTCTCCTCTCATTAGTTCGTCTTTCTCTCCTTCCTACTCCTCTCAGTTTCTCTCTCTCTCTCTCTCTCTCTCTCTCTCTCTCTCTCTCTCTCTCTCTCTCTCTCTCTCTCTCTCTGTCCCTCTGTGTGTTTCTCTCTCTTTCTCCTCGTCTTTCTTTCTCTGTCTCTCTCTCTCTTTCTCTCTGTGTTTCGCGCTCCCTCTCTCTCCCCCCCTCTCTCTCTTTCTTTCTCTCTAGCTTTGTCTCTGAAACAACCTTTCACTTTAGTGTCCTTGTTTATTTATATAATTTGCCACTTTAACGTAAACCAGCCTCTACCAATGTCTCCTTGCTCTCTCTCTCTCTTCCTGGTTGTTGTTTTTTTATTATTATTTTCATCCTCCACTGTCTTTCCTTCTATCTGGTTCTAGATCTCTTTTTCTATGTTCAAACCGAATGAAAATGCACCTCTTCCTTTTAGTTGCAATGCCACTGGCTTTTTCACTCACTCATTCACCGTTCTCTCTCTCCCTCTTGCTCTTTCGCGTTCCATCCCTCCTTATCTCGCAGCTTCCTCAAAATCTATGAAACTGCAAAAGCATTCCCTTCTACAATGATTCGTTTATCCAGCCGAGACAATTAAATGAGGCACCCTTACGTGATCAGTGGGACATCCACGTCATGGACATTTCCACCGCTGCACATAACACGGTAGAATTTGAAGAGTACGGTGCTCCAGTGTGGCCAGATTCTTTCATATTTTAGTAAGCAGTAGCACGGCTTTCTCTCCTGCGCCATTAATTATTAAAACGTCTAGTTATCCTATTTATTACTTGCCGACTTTGATATCTTTTTTTTTTTAAACGATTAGGGTTTTTTACATTGGTAATACTGATTGTAAAAAAAAAAAAGAGAAAAACCTTAAGATTTGAGTTTTAGTGCTGTTTGTTCATTTATCCATTCATCTACCCATCCTACCAGTACCAGCCAGCCAGTGAGCCATCCATCCATCTATCCAGCTATTAATTCAGACAGCTACCCGTCAGTCCAGCGATCCATTCGACCATTCTTTCTGTCCACCCATCCACTCATCCATTCATCGATCCATTCATTGATTTAGCCATCTACCCATCAATTTATTCATTCAACCACCCATCGGTCCATCTACTCTTTCATCCACCCACCATCCATCCATCCATTCATTTGTTCATCCATCCGTACATCAATCCGTCCATCAATCAGTCCATCCATCCATCTGTCCATCCACCTTCCCACCCACCATCCTTCCATATTCCGTTCATCAATCCGTCCACCCATCTATCCATCCATCCATCCATCCAATCATCCATCCATCCATCCATCCATCCACCCACCATCCATCCATCCATTTGTTCATCCATCCGTCCATTAATCAGCCCACCCACCACCCTTCCATATTTCCGTTCATCAATCCGTCCACCCACCCATCTATCCATCACCCATCCATCCATCCATCCATCCATCCATCCACCCACCCACCCACCATCCACCCATCCATTCATTTGTTCATCCATCCGTACATCAATCCGTGTATCAGTCAGCCCACCCACCCATCTGTCCATCCACCTTCCCACCCACCATCCTTCCATATTTCCGTTCGTCAATCCGTCCACCCACCCATATCTCCATCACCCATCCATCCATCTATCCATCACCTGAGACTCTATATCACTTCTTTATCTTCCAACCAAAAACGTATTCCACACACCAACAAATCGAACCGGAGCAAAGCGACATTATTTTTATTTAAATGATCCATCAATCTCCCAATGGATTTGATGGGGAAAGACAAGCATTCAGTGATTGCTCTATCGGAAATGGAAAGAGACAAGGGGAGCTAATGAAATCAAATCTTGTCATCGCATGCATTTTTTGCTTTTTCTCACTTCTCGTTCTTGGTTCAGCTCTGTGTTATTTTCTACTGTTTACATTGCCACATTGCAACTTTGTGATGTCTTTATAAAACATAATAATACTGGACCTCAGTTCTTGTTTGATCTGTCTCTATTTTCTGAAAAACTGGAGAACTTTTAGTACGTAAAAGAGGTATAACAAATGCACACTTTGACACTTGTTTAAAATGTTGGGTTGGTTGGGTTGGGTTGGGTTGGTTGGTTGGTCGATTGGTTGGTTGGTTGGTTGGTTGGTTGGTTGGTTGGTTGGTTGGTTGGTTGGTTGGTTGGTTGGTTGGTTGGTTGGTTGGTTGGTTGGTTGGTTGGTTGGTTGGTTGGTTGGTTGGTTGGTTGTTTGGTTGGTTGGTTGGTTGGTGGGTGGGTTGGTTGGTTGGTGGGTGGGTTGGTTGGTTGGTTGAATAACAGACTCGGTCGACTGATTGAGGTGAATTGATTGATTGATTGGTTAATGGTTGGTTCGCTGACATCAACTGGTTGGCTCGTTGGTTAGTTAATTGATTGACTGATTGATAGATTGATTTGCTGCTGACTGACTGATTGATAGATTAATTTGCTGTTGATTGACAATGATTCGATAATGATGAAGATGATCGATGATAATGGTATTATCTTATTATTATCCCTTGCTTCTTTCCTATCAAAAGTCCACTATCCTTCTTTTCTTGACTTGCTTGCCTCATCTTCCTGGTGCCGATTCCTTTCGCCTTATCTAAATTAAATTTTCATGTCGGTGAGAAAAAACAAAGACACAACCAGACAATCTTGCCATTATCTCAAATAGGCTTTAATAGGATAGAGAAAGTTCGACGCGTTCGGTGCTTAAGTAGTAGACGTTGCAAAGAGATGGCAGATCAACCTCGCGTCCTCTAGGGAAGTCTTAAACATTCATCTCCCTCTCTCTCTTTCTTCGGACGTATCACAAGACTTGATTTCCTTTCTGCCAGGCAGTGCGAGGAATGGAATTGAAATTGATTGTCTCGATCAAGACGACAGACAAAAAAACAAAAATTGTCAGGGCTCTAAAGGAGTCCCGGCCTGTAACTCTAGGGTAAATCCAACACATAGGATTGACGTCGTTTGTACATAGAAATGACATCGTCCCTACGTAGATCCGCTGGTTACGACATCGCCCCGACGACGTATTATGTAATACGAGCACGCTATTCAGCATATGGCGTGGGGGGGGGGGTACATGTATCAGGGAACTGGTTACTCATCCAGCAGTCCTAGAGAATTCCGACGAGTAGGATTGAGGTCAAGTTTGCTCGTAGGAATGACATCGTTCTTACGCAGATCCGTTGCTTGCAACATCGCATCGACGTCAGTTTGATGAAGGGAATCCGCCCTTACGGTAATCATACTAATCTTACGGTAACCCTGTAATATCTACGACGGACTGACGTAGGCATGGTGGCTGGGTAATCATCTGAAAGTGTTCAATTCGTTTGTGATTAGCCTGTATTACATGTATTGTAGGACAAATTAGTTGACAAAAACACCTTCGCTGCCTTGTTTACTCTGAGAGCTTTTTGTAATGACTGCATTTTATCTGCTAGAATGTAAATAATCTGCACTGACGACTGTAAAATTCTGTACTAAAACATAACAATAAGAAAGAATGAACGAAAAGAAGAAAGAAAGTATTACATGGCGGGGACTTCCGGGTTATGTAGTCAAAACACTCACAATAAGAATTTTGTTAATCAGTGTATAAATGGCCAATTTGAAACAAAAGCAAAACAAACAAAAAAAAGAATTATGGTTGCCAATGAAATAAAGGTTTGCTGTGGCCAAAAAGTAAGTCTATAAATCATAATTCCAAACCTAACCTTAAACCTTTTTTTTTTTTTTTAAATTCGCTGCCCACACAAAACAAAATCTAGTCACGTGTAAACCAAATAGTTGTTCTCTGAAGAAAACCAATAAGGAAGCTTGTGGTTTCGACTTCGTCACTGGCCACTGGCATCCAACACTCATCGAGCACCACTTGGTGCCAAACACACAGAAAGGGCAAGGGGAGAGCAACGTGGGCAGGGGGAATAACAAACTGTTCATTGCTTTTTTTGTTGTTGTTGTTGTTGTTTTTTCATTCTCTATTACTATGGCCGACCACTGTTTCATTTACACGAATGTTGTAAACAGGACATGCCTTTGTGTCCATTTTCTGGGTGACTGGGGGAATCGACAGACAGACGGACGGACAGACACGCAGAACAAGACAGATGGACGGCAGGTAGGCAGGCACAGACAGACAGGCGGATAGATAGATAGATGGATGGATGGATGGATGGGTGGGTGGATGGGTGCACGGACGGACGGACGGACGGTCGGACGGACGGACGGACGGACGGACGGTCGGACGGACGGACGGACGGACGGACGGACGGACGGACGGACAGACAGACAGACAGACAGACAGACAGACAGACAGACAGACAGACAGACAGACAGACAGACAGACAGACAGACAGACAGACAGACAGACAGACAGACAGATAATGTGGGTGTGGGTGGATTGAGACAAGAGGGAAAAGTGTTATATATATATAATTATATACTATGAATCTACTCCGAAATACATCCTCCGCACAAATCCCCCCTCTCCTTCGCTCCAAATGAACACATCCATGGATACACAAGCACGCACGCACACACACGCACACGCACACTCACACACACACATGCACACACACACACATGTTGAAGACCCTCACACTTGAGGTCAAGACCCTTATAATTTATACAGACCACTTAATTTGTTACCACTGAAGTCTAGCAAGTTCTTCAATTTGACATGGTCGACGTGAAATGAATGGCTTAACATTATTGGCAGTCACAGTTCTTCCCTTCTTTACAATAAGGGGCATAACTAATATAGAAGATCAGATTACTAACGTTAAAACATTTCATGGCTTATCGCCCATGAGCTTTATTTTTCACTTCATATTCAATTAGCAGATTTTTAAATAACGTCACAGTCTCTCAACAGCATGAACCAATTACAATATTCGACTTCATACAGCGTTTAGAGTGAAGCTTACAAAATATGTGATTTGTGTTTATTTCAGAAGACTAATTACACCTATTGAGATTTGGTTAACATTAAAATAATCTTTTAACAGTGTAGAATGCCATGTATTTGTCAAGTATTCCAGGTATTACAGCACTGTGTTGTGCTTTTCATTGAATATAAAGAGTGAGAAAGATTTTTTGTTTATCTTGGAAGAACTTCAGACAAATAATTGAATTCTTCGTCATACCTAAGTCACAAAAAGTCAAAATTGACATAATGAATATCAATAAAAAGTGTCTTGTTTGCATGGTATGTCTCTCAAATATAAATCAGTTCTTTCATCGGGTCTCATTCTAATATAAGGGTCCTGGGTTAATGTGCTTTGCACAAAAGACAGTATATTAATATTTGCTGTCTTTATGCACAACTAGTCTGTTTATTTTGGAGTTTAGGTTTTCTTATGCAGGGAGGAGAACTAATCCCTCGAATTTCACTGCTGAAGTTGTCAGATAATTTCAGGATTTTCCAGTCTCTTTTAAATATAAATTCAGTTTGTACTATACTGCGTTGCAGTTTTCATTGAAGTGTACAGAAAGGTCCAAGTCCTTTAGGAAATCTACTGATTGGCTGCACCCAAACTTCCCAGGTTACGACCCTACAGAAATCCTACATAAGACTGACATCAAGTTCGTGCACTGGAATCAGGTAGACGTAGGTTTGATATAGGGAATGATAATCCTACCAACCATGCGTAAATCTACGTCGGATTGACATAGGAATGCTGGCTGGGTTGATTTGTATGGCATATATTGCAATGTGTTTTTGTCTTCTTTGTGTGACCAAAAATGTCATTTGGATGCCTTGACTGAAAGAAAAAAGTATCTTTTATTTATATCTCATAAATTATCCTTTCTCCAGAGCAAAGATTTCTCCTTCTGTCTTTCATTCAGTCTATCTATTCTCTCTGCCTACCTGACACATATCATTCATCCATACATCCATATATCTATCCACCTCTGTGTATTATTTCTTAATCTGTCCCTCTGTCTATCTATGATCAATAAAAAATGTCCACAGTATGTTTACTTTAATCATGCTATGTTTATTTATGTGTATGTGTACATGTATGTTCAATTAATACAGTAAAATATTAACACTAACTGTGGATATTCTTTCTTGCAGAAATATTTCTGCAGAGAGCAGTTCCTGGATGTAATTATGTAACAATATTTAATAAAAATAAATGTTAAGTCGTTCCCTATGGTTAGCCGAATACTCGGTTCGCTGATTTTTGCTTCGCTACAGAAGGCCAATTATTCGGCCCAAGTGGTCACCAATTTTCCAACACTAATATCTCAGCCAACTTCCCAAAATATTGGATCCCATCCTGGTTCATTGATTTTCCTTCACTTTAATGTCTAATGCATTATGTCTTGTGTTTACAGGGAATGAAAGAAAAAACATCTTTGAACTACGTCTGAATTTCAAACTGGACAGTGTTGAGAGTAACCATCCACACATACAAATTTTACCATAGGGAATGAGTTTAAACCAATGAAATGACAGTAGTATTTTCAGTGGACTACTGTCAGGGAAGCCTAGTCAAATTATAAAGCCAAACAGAGAAAATACCAAGTTGAACTCGCAGTCCACCTATAGCTTACTATGTAAAACACTATGCTCATGTAACAAAAGCATTTTTGGAGAGATACATTTAATATTATTATAGTTACTAGTTGGCCTGCTGATTCTGGGAATACACAGATGTTATTTTTAAAGTTGAATTTCGATCACAAATATATAACCTGAGGCGAAGAACAAAATTTCCTGTCATACTTTATAATTCCTCCCGAAGGAAATGCGTCTTGTTTTTCTGGCTCAAAATATCAGAACCCTTTCTTCTGTTCAACTTAGTTGTGGGTGAAATTAACAAAAGTATGAAAGATATTGCAAACTTCAACTAAGACCTTTCAAAATATGTCCATGTACACCTTTACACCTTTCTTTGCATAGTATGAAATTTTGTAAAATTCAAGCAGTTAAAAAGCCTTTCGAGATTACACTGGAGGCTTTACTTCCGTTATGTAATGTAATGTTGATTGTTTTAAGTGTTTTATCACTTTCTATGATACTACAGTAACAACAATGAAAGAATCAGTATGAGTTTTTGAAGACAGCCAGGGCTCCGTAAAATGACAGGATTATATTACATAATTACTAACTTTTTTTTTAACCAACTTAATGATATACATGTAATAATAATAATAATAATATATTGCATTTATATAGCGCCCAACCCCGTCGATGACAAGCTCTGGGCGCTTTAACAAACTCTTACACACACACACACACACGTATACACAAAAGAAATTCAAAAATATTTACTATTGTTGCTGCCGAAAAACACCTAGCCTAGTTTGTCTGAAAGAAATGGGTCTTCAGATGGCGTTTGAAAGAACCAATGTCATTAATTTCCCTGGTTGTCTTTGGAAGAGTGTTCCAGATGGTAGGGCCAAGAAATGAAAAGGACTTTTCTCCTACAGTGGACAGATTCATTTTAGGTACTTTCAATTTTGTAGTGTCAGATGATGATCTTAGTTGACGAGATGGAACATAGTAATCAGTTAAATCAACTAGGTATGATGGAGCAGTATTATTGACACATTTGTGACAAATGGATGACAATTTGTACATTATTCTTTTCTCGACTGGCAGCCAGTGCAAACTCTGCAGAAGTGGCAGTGCTGAATCTCTTTTCTTTTTCTTCAAAACAAGTCTCGCTGCATTGTTTTGAGCAATTTGGAGTTTTCTAATATTTTTTTGTGAAATTCCAGCCAAAAGGGAGTTGCAATAGTCAAGCTTTGAAAGTACAAAAGAATTTACTAAAACAGCCGCAGTTTCAGTTGAAATAAGATGTAGCCTACATGTAATGATAATTTATAAGGACCAGAAGAGTATAACACTGGCCCTATCATAAAACAGCTCAAGTGCAAAAGATCTAATTTTCCAGCAGAGGAAAAAAGACGGTTATGCAAGTACAGTATTTGCAATGTATTCGTTACCATAAATCAAGTTTGAATTAATTTAGTAATTTAAAGATATAATAGTATATTTTTTTTATGTAATATAATAGCAAAGGGGGACTTCGGGGAATATTTCCCACAAAAACAGAAGAAAAAGACACCTGTCGCCATCTGTTCTGGTGCTAATAAACTTAAATGCAGTTTCATGGTGGGGCCTGGATGCACAGATTCATGATTGATATAAGTTCCAGAAAAATGTTCATTAAACACAAACAATTACTTAAGACCCTTTGATCATTCAGCAACACAAAAGGAAAAAAAACAAACAAGACAAAGCAATAATGTTAACCGCTATATTGACCCGGCAGGGATTGTTTTATCTAAATAGTCTGTATTTCGCAAAACTTATTTTAAACGGGCAGGTAAAGGCAAGGACAGAAAGAAAGAAAAAGATAGAGAAAGAAAGAAAGACAGAAAAAAAGAAAGAAAGAAAGAAAGGAAGGAATTAGGAAAGAAGCCCTCGATACAAGAAAGAAAAAAGAAAATTAAAGATATTTTTCGACAAAGACCAACATAAAATAACTTCACAAGAAATAACTTTTTTAGTTTCTTTGAAAACATGAATTTTATTACAGATGAACATATAAAATTATTGTTCTTTGGTGATCTTTGAACAACAAATAAGACCAAGGAATGTTTCTGAACACTTAGTTAGGTGATAAACTAACATAAATTTGAGTTGCAATTTGAAATATAATATATATATGAATTTTGTAGAGTTCCCAGCCGTTGTTAAAAAAAACAGTAAACTTATGAGTTTTAACACAGGCGAAAATAAATTTAGTGTGATTTCACAAAATTAGGAAAATATTTCCATGCAGTGTGAACTGCAAAGATCCTGTGTTGAATGACGTAATGCTTTTAACACAAAATGCAGATTCCTGAAATCAAAGTCACACTGAAGGTCTTCTGTTGTTTACAATGCAATAGTAATTACGGATGAGCATGGTTTAATTAATGATGATAAAATGAACAGTATTTAATATTAATACTCATATGATGATGATTACTGACACTTTATTGTTGACAGGCTTTATCACACCGACAGTTAAGGTTGTGAATTTTTGTAAGTCAACTTTACTTTCCATATGCAGTGTTTTGTTCAATCACATGTATAATAACAGAAAATCAACTATTCTGGACTGTTTTTGGCTTCAGATGTTCTGTACCATGCATACTGCATATCTTTGAAACAAGTAACTTTTCAGTGGTGAGCAATCTTAAAGGAAATGTTAATTCAACACGCAGATTTTAAGTAACTTCCGTAAGTTGGATTCTTGCATTGAAATGCATGACTACAGCAGGGGGGGAAATACCCCATAAAAGACTGACATATAACAAATACAGCAATTGCCTCCCTTACACTTTTCATTTTGTACATTTGAAGTTGTGAACTGGCACTTTATAAACTTTCTTACAATTACATTGTTGAAAGTATCTCATGTAAAGTTTATGATAAAAATATTATCCATAAATTGTCTTTCACCGGACACCTTGTTATACTGATGTAAAATCTTTGTACTAATAGGTATCAGCCTGCAACAATGCCTCTCTATATGCTTTTTCAAGGAAAATGTAGGCATTCATTTAGCTATGGTCAGTACATCTTAGATGATGTCTGCAATTCTTATTCACCCTGTTTGGATGCAATGATGTAAGATGTTTAAATACAAAAGTGGTTGACATTAAGCAACTCTTGAGTGACGAGTGAAAAAAAATTAGCACAGATATCACAATGAGTACCTATGATATCAAAAAGACCCAGTGAATGTATACTGCTGGTGGTAACAACAGTGCAGCATGAGCTTATCAAACTTTTTTTCTTCAAACTACGTATTAAAGACCAGCAAATGAACCACATAAGCAAATCAAGTTTGGTAGGAACAAAAGTGCAAAATTGGGTCATTCACTCCCCTCCCCACCTCCCCCCTCCCTCAATGATGGTCAAGGTGCCAGCTACTTGCAGCTGCAAGATCTGTCACAGGAACAGGTGTCCTTGCCTGTGCAACCTTTTCCGCATTTACAGCCATCAGCTGTAGAATGAAAAAGAAATTATGACAATTAAAAATGAATCATGCCTCAGATGCTGTCAAACATTAGAAATTGCTTAACATGCAGCACTAGATTTGTCATAAAACCATAGAAGTGGAGAGAAACAAACCTTGTATTTCTTGTCTAAAATACATTCTCAGGTATAAATAGTTAGTAACAGGCCTATTGTGCGCCCTCACCCCCATTATTTCAATAAGGAGTTTCATGAAATATTATTGGCAAAAATAGCGCAGCCTGTCATCTGCAGAACTTTTCCAAGAATACATCGTCTTTGCAGCTTCGTGATATGGTCAGCAATAAATGTTGTTGATATCATGATGATGTAAACGAGATGGTTGTGTTCCTTTTCATTAATTCTTCGTGCACGGAGCATAAATAGTGATCTACCATGAAAAACAAACATAATATATAACGTAACTGTGATAATGACATATATCAGACTTATGCCAAAAGGCAACTGATGGTTCATTGTAATCCTGAGCATGAGGACTATCAGATAATATTGTAGAAAAAGAAATGCGCCAATAGGAAAATGGAATAATCCAATAAAATCACAATGCCATATATCACCAAATGACAGGATAATGAACCTTTTTCTTAATATCTCAAAAGTGTCAAAAATGACTTATAAATGCCATTACCACAGAGCAGTGACAGCATGCAAGATTTGCAAAGTGACGATTGAGTGCATGCATTTGGGGATATTTTCAGTCCCTTTCCCTACACTCAGGGCACAAAAATTCTTTCAATAATAAATTAGATCAGGTTACAAAGTTATGTTAAAAACCATAGCAAAATAAGATTAAAATGCAAATTTCAGTGCTGAAATAAGTATTCTTTGGTATTTCTGGCTGATTTCTTTTTCAAATATTGCTATTCATTGTCCTGTATCCATCCATTCAATTCAATGCCTACTCGGAGGCCGCATGGTTAGTTTCCCCAACACGTATAAGACTGAGAGGTCTTGGGTTCAAAATCCTGCTTCGGGCAGAATCCTATCTAACTAATTTCTTGTTGTATTTTTAAGGTTACCCTGCAAGGACCTACACCAATCCAAAAATAGTTTTGTATAGTATTTCCGTTGGGTTAGTAGGGGCGTATTCTCTACATCCAAACAATGTCGGTGTGATGTTGTAACCAGCGGCTTTACATGGCAACGATATCATTCCTACAAGCAAATTTGACCTCTATCCTATGCATAATTCGATAAGTTGCTGGCTGGGTACTTGCTTGTCAGTTGTCTGACAGGGGCCCAAGCCTCGACTTTGATTTAGCGATCATTGCTTTTAAAAAGGGCCACAAGTAAAAATTCTCACTCAAAAAAAAAAAAAAAAAAATTTCATGCAGACACGATTTTACTCACCAGAGCATTTGCACACTTTGCACTCCATGCAGGGGCAGCCAGAGCCACATGCACATTTGTCTCCACACTGACATGGGCTACCTTTGCAGGCCTCGGTGCAGTTTGGTCCTGGAGAGGATAAACAGATGCTCATAAAATCTCCTGTTTCTTACAATTCATCATTTTCTCACCGAAGCAGGATGCCAGATTTGTCATAAAAAAGACTCGTTAGTTGCTTTTAAGAGAGAGTTTCTTGTTCCAACCTTCCAGATATAGTATAAGCTTATGGGTCTCCGCAAACATTGACACTTTTTGTACATCAGAAATGATCGGACATTGTCCATAATTATTTGCGGCTGTGAGATTTATTGCTGCCCAGTTTTTTCCATTCTTGCATTAAAAGATTAAACGGTAAATTGGAGCCTGTTCGCTAGCTGATTGCCATTCAAACTTTGAGTTTTGCAAAATGCTCGGATTGATTTTCTATGACAAGAAATACATCGTCAGAGAAGGAGAGGTGACTTTCGGTAACAGCTAGGCCACTTGTGACTCGGCTGATGCATGGCAATTTTATTTTTCGTCCATCTCTTCTCGTTTAACGCGTCATTCTGTTATATTTATATTTTAAAAAGTCTCTCCGCTTGAGTTTAACTGATTAAAAAAGGACGCAAACTGATTGAGGTAGTCTTCAAAGATTATATTTATGGTCATCTTGGACTGAAACCTTCTCATGAGAAGATCAGTTCAAATCTACCTTATATCCTTTAACACGTGTAGGCCTACCCTTTTTTTTTTTTGGGGCTGACAATTCAGTTATTGATTTAATTAAATTAACCCTCCATATTGGACCGTAATTGTAGGGATGGCCACCCGTATGTAATAGGCCTACTCCCAAACTATGGAAATACTGAACCAAATTTATAAGTTGCCCCATAGTTCGTTTATTTTTGTTGTTGTTTTTTTTATCATCAGTGGCTGTTAGCGTAAGCAGTGTTTGTGATAAATAATATTCCGTCTTTTATAATTGTTAGATAGATCTTAAAATGAAAACCTGCAGCCGAATTATTTAGAGTTTTGTGGCAATGTTTCTGAAAAATTAGAAAAAAAAATTATGAACAAAAACTAATTATATTTCTCACCCTTTCCGCTCATGATGATCTGTGGTGCTTGAAGTTTCTGGACGGCGAGATGAAAATTTTACTATGTGCGGCGTAAGGCTGAGCTCTTGCGTTGGAACTTCTCAATGAGTGATTGAGAGTAACGGGTCCCTGTGGGAATATTTATGTTGGCTGGTGTTGTGCACACGGCTCATTCACACGGTTTCAGTGTGAAAAAAGCTGGGAGGTTTCTTTGCACACGACACTGGTGTTATTGTAGTACTAGTACACGTAGCGTAATTTTGTCCCACTTTGCCGTCAGAATTGTGATGACCGCCCCCCCCCCCTCCTCCCCCTGGTCTAGTCTATTGAGAGCGAAGAAAGTGCGTTTTATCTCGAAAATTAGGGTGTCGAAGCAAAGATACTATCTATAGATCTATCTCCACTGTCCTTGTTAACGTTACAGAGTACAAACTTTTATTTGGTTTTGATTTTGCGAAGCAACACGTACTGGTCCAAAAAACTAAGTTAATAGTAGTCTATCCCAGTAACTAACTATGATGTTGTACTGCAGAACAAACTTAATGGGTGGAATTCGTTGGGAGGCTGATATAACAATCGCCACACAATATCAAATTTTATAGCTGTATTCTCCCTCTTTTATCTATTTGCTTGATTGGTTATTTGGCCCGGCTATGCACTCATCTGTTTTAATTAATGCAGAAATCGTACAAGAAGGTGTAATATTAATGATTTGTACGGTTGATTCCGAAGCGTGTAAATTTACGGAAATTGGAGAGTTGTAATTGCCGCGGCTTCATTTCAATGAAACACCACGCACCTATAAAGCTTAACGCTAATAATAGCAGTGGACAATGTAAAAAATTATTACTGGACGAGATGAAAACTGAGACAGCTTTCAAACATTTCTCTCTATATATATTGATTCCATTACGCTACTGTCATTAAATTGTATTGATTATGGCCATGTTATAGCAGCCCATCTTTCGGGTGGCCACATTTTCTATATTAGTGTTAAATTGCTTTGAGGATATTTATTGATATTTCTGTTGAAAGGGCTAGATGTTGCTCTTGATGGGCAAGACAAATCTGCTGGGAAAATAACAATTAATGAACATTTTAATGAGAAGCAGGCTGGCTATACTTTTCTCTGTGTAGTGGAGGGATGGAGAAGACCGAACATACAGTAAAAAAAAAAAAAAACAAATAATTGTATTCGGGAGAAAGGTGGCAATGTTAGGATATGACCAATTATTTCAGCAACAGAAATAAATTTAATTGTTTCAATGAACAATGTTACCATTATCTTTATGTGTGTGTAAGGAGGGGGAGGGACAGGGGGCATGTATGTATAGGTGCTTAATTTTTGTTTCCATAGCCTTCTGGTGTGTCTATGATGGTGGATGCTTTTTGTTTTCTTTAATCAACTTTCTACAGGAAAAAAACTACTTGTATAAAGTCAGATTAATTAGATCTAGTCTTTCCAGTCTTTTTCTAGATCATTATAATTATAATTTCTAGTATCATTTATTAGTGTCTTTGATTCATAAATCAAGTAGCTGAAAGTTGAGAATAACGACGATGACAAGTGATAAAATGGAAAATAACAATTAATGATAACGACGACAAACGATACCATAAATTTGTCATGAAGGATTCTCATTTTATGGCTACTGGCATCCCTGGTATGGCTCATTGCCTACAACATCCAAGCCAGTATCCTTACTTCAATGTGACGTAGACTTGTATAGGATTTCGGTAAGATTAGCAGGATTACTCTGGGGGCAGGTTCCCTACATCAAAACAACGCCGACGCGATGGCGTAACCATCGGATTTACGTAGAAACGGTGCTATTCATATGTGCAAACTTGACACCAATCCTACACACCGAATTTCTTAGAATTGCCGGGAAGGGAACAAAATAGACAAGCTGACCGCTGGTGATTCAATTGTGATACAGGCTTTCCCACTCTCAGTAGGGCCCCAGACCTGTAAAATTCTCAGAACCTCGTCGATTGTCAAGTTTGAAAGACAAACAGCACTTAGAATTTATGAATCATTAAGGAAACGGAGTATAAACAAAAAACGCGCAGTGGCTTGTGATTTTGCGCGCGGCCCCATCGGGTGTTCAAAAGTCGGCCGAAGTAGAGCAGGGGTATTGGTGGCCTTGCGTTAGCAGCCGACAGTAAACAATGGGATTGAGGACGACTGGAAAAATCCAGTTCTCACAACTTTTGCACACGGAGCTTTTGCACTCGTGTTATTCACCGAAACCTGTTCCGGACGTGTCCATTGTAATGTTACGGGTCAAGGTTCAGAGGACCGTGTGCAATGGGCACTCGTGCAAAAGTAACGTAGCAAGTTTTCATGCGCGTGGCTCTTTTGAGAGAAATCCGCCCGTCTTTCCTTTGTTCTTTCTTGTTGTCAATATAATAATAATATGAGGATGTTCTAACCAACTGTAGGACGGTATTCATAGTGATCTGCTTGCTCGTCCTGTGTTTTGTATTATATTTGCCTGGCTCATGTTGAGTCTGACTATCTGTATCTGTAGCTTTTTGTCTTTAATTTCCTCTCAGATAAATCTACTCTTTTCAAAAACAAACAAATCAAACAAACAAAAAACACATTAATTTAAAGAAAAAAAAGACGAATACCTTCAAAAAAAAATAAATATTTTTTTAATACAAAAATAATACCTTTGAACAGCTTCCATAACAAAAAAAATTCTAGGAATCGGAGTGACAGTTTCCTGATACAGTGCCAGCTTAAATCAAAATACATATAATTTCGATAACTGTACGTCATTTTGCGCATAGGAAACGATTTTAATTTGAAGTCTCAAGAACCCATGCCGTTTTAATGTATGCTAAGGCGAAGAGACAATTAGAACTCAAGATTTTGCTGAAAATCATAACCATTTATATAAAATAATTATGTCATTCTCCTGTGGCGTGGCTCCAATAAATTTTTTGGTTGGACTTTTTATTTATTTATCATTTTAATTATCATTATTATTATTTGAAGCGACAATTATCGCTACATACTACGGTGAAAAAATATACACGCAGCACTATTATTATTATGACATTAATACTATTATTATTATTTGAAGTAACAGTCATCGCTACATAATATCCGAGACGCAGCTTGATACCGAGATGAGTCAATTTGTCCTATTCTGTCCATCAGTTTGCGCGCATATCATCAATGTCAACAATGCAACAATTCGCACCACACCCCTTTATAATTGAACGAGAAAGAGTAGTACTCACCATATTTATACGCGCGCAATGTGTGGACATAATAAGTCAAAGAAGAAATGGTTCGTTCGATGTTCTGTGTCTCCAATAATTTATGGTGAAAACACACCCACCGCATTGTTTTATTACTACCATTATTGTTATTATTATTATTAAAATCAATATTGTTGTTGTTGTTGTTATCAATATCAGTAGCAGCCATAGTAGTCGAAGTAGTTTACTACGTACCAACCTATTCCCTTCGCACTCTGTTGTGAAAATAAATACGCCAATGATTATCGTTACTATTACTGTTAGCATTATTTTATTTATTCATGTAAGATTTTTTCATACCTCACCCACTTGTTCCATTGCGTGATTATTGTTATATTAGCTGAGGTCCCCGGCCCTGCCCGGGATAAATGGGTTTGAATATTAGTTTCAGTTCTGGGTGATTATTATTGACATGCTTCATCTTGCCTGTTCCTATTTGTTTATTTTATTTTTGTTTGTTTGTTTTTAATTAAGTCTTAATGCTCTGCCTTTGTGAGTTGACACCCTGCGCATCCCGTACAATAGCATGATTTGCGCACGGGTTAGTGTGTTTGATAGTGAACACATCGCAGGAAGTGATAACGAAACCTTAAAATGGCGAACCATGACTCGAAATTGATCTAAAAGTGGGGAAACAATAAATTTCCAATAAAAAAAACTACACCGATTTGAGACTTCTATTAAAAACTGTGCATCATTACATCCATTCTGGTGCACCATATAAAATTTGAAGTCTGAGTGTTGAGTGGTTCAGAAGCCTTTTGCAACGAAAAATCTCAAGTCCACAAATATATTATATATAGTATAGTATAGATTACAGGGGTGGCTAAACAGCAGCTTGTGAGCCGCAGGCCACCCTTTGACCATCAATATGTGGCTCCTGGAAATATGTTGGCTAAGCTCTTTTTTCATCACAGTTAATATAAATTTCATATTTCCCCACAAGTTCTCTAATAGTTCATTACCGTGTTTAATAAATGTTCAGTATAGTTAACACATTTCCTCCCGGGTAATACCCGTTCTTCTGTTTAAGACGCTGCCGCCCGCGAACGGGTATTACCCGTTTTTGAGGTTTTGTTACTCTATAGTGGTCTACAGTCTGTAGTTTTTATTCACAATGATTTCCCTTGATGGATGTCGAAGGGACGCTACTCTAATAATAATAGGGAACTGTTTTCGTGCAATTTACTGTATTTTTTCGAGATTCCAACCACGGCGAGGCAATTTTTCAAAATTTTTGTCAACATCCGAAACTTTGCATGAAATCTTCTTCGATAGTGACAGTAATGAAGAGATGATGGAGGACGGCAGTGACGACAGTGGTGAAGAATTTGTTGCAGATGGTTCTGGATCTAGATCTAGATCTAGATCTAGTGATTCTGAAATCGATGTTGTTGTCAACATTTTTTGTACTTTTTTCGTTTTGCACCGCCACACAACAATTCTCTGAATTGAAATATGAAAAAAGCACAGTTTTAAATTAAACAGTAACCAATTCTGTACTTTTAACACAAAAAAAATTAAAAAAACAATCAATAAATATAATCATTTTATGCTCTTTTTTCTATACCAACCGCACAGTGGTCAAAGTTGACAAAAATTTCTTGGGCAGGGGAAAACACTCATGTGAAAAATACTTGGTAGGAATAGTGTTAAAACAGTCATCAGTCAAGATTTTGAAAACATTCAGTATACATATAATTGTGTACTTTGTGATTACTGAAACTAATACAAATTAACCTGAGTGGATGTTGGTGCATATATAAGTATATAATATGTATTTCTTAATATTTATATAAAATTTTTGTAACAAAATGTGAATGTAACAATAAGAACCGGTGTGTAAATTTTGTTCACATCTTGTGGATCTCTATAATAACAGAAGTTTATCGCAAGCGGTTCTCACTGAAAGCAAATTTGACCAACCCTGTTATAATTATTATATCGTCACCGTTCCCTAAAACTGTAGTAATCGGTTTTGGTTCCTTTTCAGGAGAAGCTAAAAACTGTTTTATTTTTGCACAACTGGTCTAGTTTTTCAATTTTTGAAAGTTTGCTATTCGATTATTTTTCAGCTTATCAGTCTATCACCAGGATCATTTAATGCTGCTTTGAATAGTGTTGAGTTATATAAAAATCAATTTTTTGAATTTTTTATTTAAACAGTTTTAGGGAACTTGAAAAATTTCCCCCGACTGTTAGGTCCAATATGCTTCGATCTGTACCTCTTCGATGTACGCAGATTCACTTGATATGTCGGAACATAACAGCACCCGTTTTTTATTGAAAATGTCATAAAATCTGAAATTCCACGGAATCGAAACCCAGTCAGCAACCCTACGGATATCCGATGCATCCTGTTTTGCGGACAGGAATGACATCATTCCTACATAGATCCGCTGGTTACGACATTGCGCGAATGTCGGTTTGACGTTTGACCTTACGGTAATCCTACCATCCCTGCAGACATCCTATGCAAATCTACGTCGCTCAGACGCACTTCTGATATAGATCTTATGTATTTTGTCATGTTGTGCACATGGCACACCCGTCCACATAATATATAATAATAATGGATGGCATTTATATAGCGCATATCCTTGCCATTAGAAATGCACTATGCACTTTACAGAAGCTCTCTCACTCACTCTTTCTTTCTCTCACCCTCCCTCTCTCTCACTCTCTCTATCTCTCTCTATCTATCTCTCTCTATCTCAGAGCAAATTGTAACCGCAGCCTGTTAGGCGTAGTTCACAACTCACAACTTGTATTCTAAAGTATTATAATAATATTTGAATATCTATTAATATGTATTTAATAATGAATTATAGGAAGCTCAGGCAAAAAGATGGATAGAACATTTTAGTAGCCTCTTGAACAGACCTCCACCAAGCAACCCACCCGACATTCTACCCGCAAGAAATGATTTACCGATCAGTTGCGACCCTCCGACTAAAGCAGAGATTAATGATGCCATAAAGCAGTTAAATCGAGGCAAGGCAGCTGGACCAGACCAGATCCCACCAGAGGCGCTGAAGGCAGATGCTGCTGGGGCTGCAGAGGGTCTGCACTCACTATTCTCGAGGATTTGGATCGGAGGCAAGTTTCCAAAGGACTGGAAGGAAGGACACCTCGTGAAGCTTCCAAAAAAAGGGGACCTCAGCAATTGTAGTAACTACAGAGGAATCACACTTCTCTCCATCCCAGGAAAGGTTTTCAATCGGATTATTCTCAAGCGAATACAGAATGCAACAGACCCAAAACTTCGTGAGGAGCAAGCTGGTTTCAGGAGTAATCGATCAACCACCGACCAGATCGCCACGCTGAGAATTATAGTAGAGCAGTCGCTAGAGTGGAACTCCCGACTGATAGTGAACTTCCTTGACTACGAGAAGGCCTTTGATAGCATCGATAGAGAAACGCTGTGGAGAATATTGAGACATTATGGAATCCCAGAGAAGATGGTGAATCTTATCAAGAGCATGTACGAGGGGACAAGTTGCAGAGTTGTACACGATGGTGAGCTTACTGACAGCTTTGATATCAAGACTGGTGTTAGGCAGGGTTGTTTGCTGTCCCCATTTCTGTTTATTCTGGTGATTGATTGGCTTATGAAAGAAACCACCAATGGAGGAAGAAATGGCATACAATGGACCCCATGGACACAGCTGGACGATCTAGATTTTGCAGATGACTTGGCACTATTGTCGCACACACACGACCAGATGCAAGCAAAGACTACAGCTCTAAACAAAATTTCAGAATCTATCGGATTGAGGATACATCCTGCGAAGTCGAAGGTCCTAAAAATTGTTGCACCCCCAAGCGAACAAGTCAAAGTAGGAGATCAACCACTGGAAGATGTAGAGTCCTTCTGCTATCTTGGTAGTATCATTGACAATAAGGGAGGAACAGAGGCAGAAGTCAAAGCACGAATTGGAAAGGCACAGGCAGCTTTCACGTCCTTAAGCAAGATTTGGAGAACCAAGGATATATCTCTAAAAACAAAGCTGAGGATATTCAACTCGAACGTGAAGTCAGTCCTGTTGTATGGATGTGAGACTTGGAATGCGTCCCAGGCCTGCATAAAGAGAATCCAAGTTTTCATCAACAGAGGTTTGAGGAAGCTACTTAAGATCAGATGGACAGACAAGGTCAGCAATGAAATTGTTTGGAAAAGAACAAGACAGAGCCCAGTCAGAGAGGAAATTGGTAGGAGGCGATGGAGATGGATCGGCCACACTCTCAGGAGGCCAGGAAACAGCATCGCGAAGAAGGTATTGGATTGGAATCCCCAGGGCAAGAGATCAAGAGGAAGGCCGCGCGGAACGTGGAGAAGAGCCAGAGAAAATGATGTGCAACGAAGCGGAAAGACTTGGAATAATGTAAAGAGGCTGGCCCATGATAGAGAGGGATGGAAAGTGTTTGTTGGTGGCCTATACCCTGATCCAGGGTGAGAAAGGCAATGATGATGATGATGAATAATGAATTATAAATTTTTGGTGGTGATATGGGGGGAGAGGGGGGGGGGGGTTGATATGGGGGGAGGGGGGGGGTGATATGGCTAAAATTTCAATTTTGTCCGGGCAGCGGCGCAACGTGCACACGGGCCATTTTTTTGTTCTTATCCGAGAAGACTAGGTCCTCGATCCTATCCCCCCAATAGGATCAGGGACTTGAAAATATAAGGAAAAACCCAATTTCCAACATGTCTGCACAGCTCGGGTTTTGAACCCGGGACCCTTGGCATGAGAGGCGAGTACCTTGCCTCTAGACCACCTTGTCCCCCGATATATATATATATATAATGGATAAACATTATGGAAAGGGGGCGGGGCGGGACTAGACCGTCGAGTGTGCGTAAACATTGCCTAAAGTAATGAATAAAACCAAAAACATGAACAAACCTTTGTTTATCGAGGGCTTCAGCCTATAACTGGTGGCCCTGCAGAAGGAAAGGGGCAGAAGTTTAATCCTGTCCAGAAAGGTTTTGTAAATACTTAAGAGTTAAAAGCAAAACGGCAGCCCCAAAAACTTGTTCTGTGAGTAAACAGTTAAATGTCTCTGGCATCGAAAACGTAAAAACTGGAACCAATTAAGGCACCTATCATTTAAACTCGAAAGACGACATGCATGGGCTCAGTGATTGGAAAAGAATCAATCATTATGTGACTAAAATGTTAAA
This sequence comes from Onchidella celtica, assembly GCA_963931925.1. Taxonomy (NCBI): domain Eukaryota; kingdom Metazoa; phylum Mollusca; class Gastropoda; order Systellommatophora; family Onchidiidae; genus Onchidella; species Onchidella celtica. Next base: position 61,793,617 of record OZ007571.1, read on the forward strand.
AAAGGTGGGGAATAACGAAATAAAGGAAGGAAAAAAGAGAGAAAGGAAGGGAGGAAGCAATTGCATGGAAGCAAGGCAGAAAGAAAGGAAGGAAGGAAGAAAGAAAGAAAGAAAGACAGATAGATAGAAAGAAAGAAAGGAAGATGCTTTAAAACATGCTCCGAATGCTAGTCGTAACACGTGCAAAAAATTAATAAAATTGTATCAATTCACAGTTTAGTTTGTAGTCGATGTCGGACAAGGAAGACTGATGGATAATTTATAAGATGCTCCAAAACGAAGTATAATAATATACTATTCAAAAATAGTATGTGTGTGTGTAAATTATGTGTTTTGTATGTGTGGAGGCCTATGTTTTGAAAGTGTTGAATTGGGAGAGCCTCCATTACTTTTGAACTGCAGGAAGTTCATACAGCCACGCTTATGGCAAATTTATAGATTTAACTTGCAAAGTTGAAATGTAACATAAAGCATGGAATCAAAATTCAAAACTGGTCTAAAGCCCCCACCTTTTCCAAAAACACTTTCAGTTCTGAAGCCTCATTCCCGATCCGTTTTTATGTTCTCAGTTCATTTTATTTTTGCTTTTCTATTGTTTAATTTCTGCCTTACTTATCTCTATGTACCTATATTATTATGTATGCGTGTACGTATGTCTAGCATGCAGTAGACTGTGTGTGACAGAGAGAGAAAGAGAGGGTGAGCTGTAGATGGAGGGGACACGACTGTCACGAGCAGAGTTAGGGTCTTGGGGATGTTACGACTGCACGAGAGGCAGCTAACTCACACTCGGACACAACCACACAAGAAAAGTACTAAATAACTAGAGCGTATATATGTCAGGCCGGTCAGGCCATAGTTTACATAAATATTAATAACAAAACAAAAGACAATAGAGGTATATATTCAAACCAAAAACTCTAATTAATAACTTAACCAATGATATTCATGTAGCTATGGAGGTACTGCAATCAATAGTAAATAGGTATATTATACGAAACTAGATATCAATTTAAAGTGACAGTTGAGTCGCCACTGGCCAGTCGCCAGGCAAACTCTCCATAAATCATATGGGCTTAAAGGTTAGGAGAGCCCAGTACGTTCAAAGCCTACAGAAGCACTCTTCGGCTTGTAGGTAATTTAAGCAGTTGCCAAAAGACTATATTTTATGCACAATCACTATTCAATTCATCAACAATGTGCTATATTATTCCAATCATACTATGGCAATAGATCTATCATACAGGACACTCGTGGTCGAGTGCCAGCTGGGGTTTCCTTAGTCTTCCTATGAGGCTGTAGTTCTCTCTCTATCTCCGATCTCTATTATACTTGAATAATTAAGATATATTACCATTGCTCACGCCTACTGAGAGGCGCGAACATCAAAATAGCGCAGCGTGGGCTTTCAAAGGTCAGCCCACTCAGACCTTTCTTTCTAGAGCTCAGTCAGTCCGTTAGCAAGGACTTCTTAGTCTTCAGACCACACAGTTCAGGTACTGGCCAACCGGAGATACTTCACGAAACGATGCTTCTCTCGTCTGTATTCACTAAATCTGAACGTTACACGATGTTATATACTATCTAACTACCCAGCGTGCTAGTCCGCTGGCCCAATTAGTTCAGCTATCTCATAGGTCGAAACCTCCCACCATTTTAACTGTAGTAATACGTCTGCACTATTCTACCAGCCAGTTAACGTGCAAAAACTTGTCTAGTCATACTTAACAATGTCAACTGTCCCCACCTTGTTTCACCCCTACTCCATTACTTATTAATCACGAACATTAAAACCCACAAGCGTGAATCTAACAGTTTAACTTTACATTTATTTACTCACCAACTATAATTTGGCGAGGACCGTTCAAGGCCACCAGCCAATTTCTCATGGCCCTGGTAAACAACAACAACTCACTCTCTGCGTGAGTTTTAATAATATCCGAATCATGACAACGACTTTCTGTAAAGCGTCTGAAGCAAATTGTTTGGATTGGGCGCTATATAAATGGTCTTCATTATTATTATTATTGCTATTATTATTATTATTATTATTATTATTATTATTATTATTCTAGGCATCAAACTGATCAAACACCGCAGCGGTGACTTAGTGGTCCCGAGCATCCTCTCCGCTCCGCTATTTTTACGGGAAATGACGTATGAAAAAGTAAAACACTCTTTGCCTCTGTATACCTGTCCACAGCATCCGTTCCTCTCCGCTCCTCACCGCTAGAGAGGCAAAGAGAGTTTTTCATACGTCATTTTCCGTAAAAATGGCGGGGCGGATGCTGTGGACAAAAGTAGTCAGTTGTTATAAGTACCGCAATAAGACTGAGTTTTATTGCACCAGTCACTATATAATACAGCTTTGCTAGCTTAATGACATTCCATGCCTGTTTTTTCTCTTTTTTTGCGCTCACCTGCCCTCCGGTGTTTAAAATTAAATCTCAGACACTGAGAAAGTCATACTACGTCAAAAGTGCCAGTGAACTGTGGCCGAGAGGGGGAACGATTACATAAACAAACAAAAAAGATGCCATGACACGTACCAAAATAAATTCCCAATTCATTCTACATTTTTATTTTCTGATGAGACAAATCGTGGACATACTGGCGGATAAACCCGAGCCAATATCGTCGGCGGATAAACCCGGGGTAGTATCCGCTGATAATGTTGGCGGATAATGGCAGCCTTTTTTTTTTTAACTTACTCTGGAGGAGAGTAAAGTTCCTGCGCGCATTTTTTTTTTTCTGGGGGAGGTAGGGATGTATTTTTCCTAAGATTTAACACTCTCGGATGCCAGATGAGGTGTATCAAAAAGACAGTGAATGTCACACGATGAGATAAAATCAGAAACGGAGTCATCAGAGACAACATGGGGACTGTGCCATGCCTAGAACATAATTATAGAAAAGCAACGGCTGAAGTGGTTTGGTCACCAATTGAGGCTTTCGAGCAAACAGCCTGAACACATGGCTTGCAACATGAAAATTCATGGATCCAGAGGAAGGGGCTGGTCCCAGGAAAAGATGGACAGAAAGTGCCAGAGAAACAAAGAAAGAATCAATCTAATCATGGCAGACGTTACCCATCGATCATTCCTACGTCCCAAAGCTTTGTCATGTCTCCCCTCGACACGCAACAGCACAAGTGGATAGAAAAGGAAAAGGAAGATCAGATGTTATTGGACACAGAAAAATGCAACGTTGCAGTATTTTTTTCCCCCAGCACTTTCTTTTTCCGCCCACATAGTGTCTGCTCGTCCATGCCAAGTACAAAGAAGAATTTGACGGACTTGGGTTTTTTTATTATTTTCGGGAACGCCATAGATCTGTTTGTCAGACGCAGTGACTATGTTTTCGTCCTTTTGTGTCATCGTGACTGTGCTCACAGCACAAGAATAGTAATATAGGTCACTTTGTTGGACAAAGTCAGGGACAGGTCTGTGGCCGCTGTTGAAGATAATTATTTATTGTCCTGTGAAGTGGACAGTAAAATGTGTGTGCGCAGCTGGGTGAGTGGTGAATACTTGAGAGCGGAGCGGAGATTAATACCGATATAAGTGGTAATAATGAAACTGATATGGATTGTCAGATCGATGGCCAGGTGGGCAGTCAGGTGGATAGACAGACAGAGAGAGACAAGCAGACAGACAGACGGATACACGACACACATATAGACAGATTGATGGATGGGTGGATGGATGAATGGATGGATGGATAGAAGAGTGTTGGGCGGACGGAAGTAGGAAAGAAAGGTGGGCATACAGGCAGGCAGGTAGGTCGGTCGGTAGGCAGGAAGGGAGGTACATAAGTATATGAAGCAAGCAGAAAGGTAGGTAAGTAGGCAGGCAGGTAGGTAGGTAGGCAGGTGCAGGTACTGGTAGGTAGGCAGGCAGGTACTGGTAGGTAGGCAGGTAAGCAGATAGGAAGATAAGTAGGTAATGCTATAAGACTGAGGCAACTGAAACAGGTGACAGAATTACCACTTTAAGAAAAAAAAAAGATATTTACATTCTTTCCACCTCGTTAGGTAAACTCCGGGCGTTAGTTCTGCCGTCCGTTAAACATTATGTGAACGATTAATACATTCAAATGTTGATACAAATGAATTTATTACGTAATCTACTCAACATTTAAATGTCTGTGCTTATATTGTTGTTGTTGTTGTTGTTGTTGTAATTGCTACAGCTGGTGGTGTTTATTTATTTATTTATTTAGCATTATGTTCACATGTTGATGCCACAGCTGCTGCAATAAAATGCCAAATATATCACCGTGGCTAGATGTAGACGAACGCATGTGGCACATGCGTGTTTATTCTGTATTCTGAGTGTGTTGTAACCTATATCTTGACCCCGAGTTGCTTGAACTTGGTTGATAACGGTGAAAATTGTAAACCCACTCACTGAGTTGTGCAACCTGCAACTATAAAACTATTCCCTACTGGTAATCTTCCTTCGTGGCATTTTTTGAGGATATGCTTTCAAGTATATTATATATTTTTCAGCTAATATTAATAGCCAAGGCGACTGCACGCGATTAAACTATAGCGCCTTTGATTTAATTCACAGATTGTTTCAGAGCATCTGAACTTCTCAGAAGTTGCAAATTTGTGCTGACGGTAGTAAGCGTGCGACCCACTGACACCAAGCGATGGCAGACAACAGAACAGGCTTCAAGAGCGGTAAGCTATAACGTATTGGTTTGTTTGTTACGCTTTTTTATTTACGAGTTTGTCAGGCCTTTTTGTTTACGATTGCAACCATATAGGGATTCACCTCGATTATCTGGCTGAGATTATATTATTTTTACGTTCGAATCTGTAGCTAGCTACAATGAAAGGGGTGCCCCAGGACTCAAAGAGCAGAATAGATTTTCTTGATTATCAATATTATTTATCGTATTTATCTCAATTTTCAGCATTATTATCCATCCTTTATCTAATTTTTTGTTAAATTTAATGTCGTAGGCTATACCATGTCAGTTTGTCATCAGCCATTGTGTTTCATTTACACAGTAGGGTCTTCGCAAGGCCTTGGTGTGTAACAGTCTTAACAGTATAAACAGTCGTTTTCATCGTTGCATTCAAATAAAAGCACATCAGTGTGCTTTACACACTTTGGCGGCCAGGTGCTTTCATACCAAAATGCACAGTATTAAGTCTTAGCACTGTGCTGCGTACAAGGTGTGTGTGTGTTGCTGACAGCACACTGTGCAACAGTGTGACCCCTGTGGTCTTATAGTAGCCTACTGCGAAGAGACAGTCTTGTGCCTGCCTGACCACACGTAGGCCAAGCGCTCTGTTATCACCAGCGGCCTGTATACATGTATACACATAGGCACAGAAACTTCGTGACCTCCCCTCTATGAAAAGTCCCTGGCCGTATACTAGCTGTTGTTATGGGTCTGTGGAACTTTACATAGTGAGCTATAACTGAACACCTCATATTTCCTCAATTCAGCTTCGAAATTAGACCCCTAAGAAAAAGACCGTATGCTCCAGAAATGATTTTTTTTTTTTTTTTTTACAGTTTTTAATATTTCGAGTTGCGCAGGGCTTTCTTCTGTGTTGTATTTCCATTTTTGTAAGCGGACCGTAGCCAAAGAGAGAAAAAATATTGATTGTGTTCACTGTACTTCTATGGGTTGCAATGTGAAATACTAGGGTGACCTAAGAACAGTATTTGTGGTGACCAAAAGAATTAACTTATCACTATCAGTCATTTAAATTATGAAATTAATTGCAACCCAGCTAGAAAGTTGGAGGGCATGTCACTCTATTTGTATAAAATGATGCTAAAATGTGAACTTGATCTAGCCGGCCTTTACAGTACACGGTCTTTTGCTATCAAAATGACAGTGAGGGGTATTATATAATGCAAGGTAGGCCTACAGCCAAAGAATGTAGAAGTAACATAATAATGATATAATATTTTGGTGAAGCTTTAATTGGTACCGCCTTAGGCTTAGCCTTAGCTTGATCTGACTTAGTAGTGAAAGAATTTGCACTAGATATTATGCTTGTACTGGTTTTTCTCAGAGTGCAACTCCTGAATTTAAAGTATTCCGCGTTTTTTGAACAATACGGCATCAACACCAAGATCAGACTGTACCAAAACTGTGTCCTATCCACACTCCTGTATGGATCAGAGTGTTGGCGAATGACAGAAGGTGACCTCGCCAAGTTGTCTTCCTTCCACACCACATGTCTTCGTAGGATTCTCCGCATCTTTTGGCCAAACAAGATTTCTAATCAGGAACTACTAAGGCGATGCAAGCAAGAAGAAATAGCCAACATCATCACGAAGAGACGATGGAGATGGCTTGGACACGTGCTGCGAAAGGAAGCAAATTCTATAACCAAAACAGCACTTCAGTGGACACCGGAGGGACGGCGCAAGCGAGGCAGACCCAAGGCAACCTGGCGGAGAACAATCGAGGCAGAGATGAAATCCTTCAATCACTCATGGGGAACTCTCGCAAAGATGGCCCAGGACAGACAGGGCTGGAGATCCTTTGTTGCTGCCCTAAGCACCAGTGGGTGCAACAGGAAATAGTAGTAGTAGCGTTTTTTGAGTTGTTGATTTTTTCCGGGGGGGGGGGGGGTGAAAATAAAAGTCAAGGAATAAATTAACACAAGTGGCATTTTAAATCTGAGCTCCCCCCTTCCATACAGATACAATGACATACACATACAAAAGAAGAAAAACAAACGTGCTGCTACACTATACTTGCGCAAAATTAATGTGAACTTGAAATTGTTTCAAGATAAGTTTGGAACAGCCTAGATCTCTCATGGCTAATAAAACTGCATTTAGATTATATTTTAATGAGTATGTTTGCATTCCATGAAGTTACTACTATATAATATAGTTCAGATTCTGTTCTTTGAATTACTTTGTTCGGTTAGTTGTTTTATTTAATACAAAACCAATCAGTAAAAAAATATATATTATATATAGGCCTATATATAAAAGTCCTGGGGAGCGTTGTCTGTCTGTGTACATGGGTATTTATTGGAATCTGTCGGTCTGACATAAGAATGTTTCCAAGAAACCCAATGTGTCCTTCTGGAGGATGCACCGAGCCATAGCCACTTTTTACTTTAAAAAATTAATTTGCAAATCATGATAGTTCGCGATGCCATGTACATTGTGTATTATTATCGAACACTCCAGGCTCTCTCTGTCTCTCTTTCTCTTTCTCTCCCCTCTCTAGCTCTCTCTCTGTCTCTCTCTCTCTCTCTCTCTCTCTCTGTATATCTCCCCCCTCTCTCTCTTTGTCTCTCTCCCCCTCTCTCTCTCCGTCCCTCCTCTCCCGCACCCCCCCCCCTTTCTCTAGCTCTGTTTCTCTCTCTGTGTCTTTCTCGCTCTCTTTGTCTCTCTCTCCCCCTCTTTGTCTCTCTCTCCCCCTCTCTCGTCTCTCCTCCCTCTCTTTCTCTCTCTTTCGTTTTCCCTCAAGTGAGCCTTTACATAAAGGCGTGGCTTCAACCCCCGTCCGTCACCCTTCTCTCTTGTATGGTACGGCCTTGAGAATGGCCAGTGTTCATAATAAAGCGCTGACTTTCAAAGATGTCATAGGTGGCATTTTCTGTGGATTTATTTGATTGTTTCATGAGAAACCGATTAATTAGAAACCTTTCTAGGCCCCATCCCCACCACCCATCACGCACACACGCCTTATTGGGGGAACCCTTCCACTCCCCCCCCCCCCCCTTTCCGAGTGTGCGCACTATAATAATATAAACTAGAAGGTCCCCTGTAAGCTTGTAACTGGGGTCATCAAGTGAAAATTAAATGGATTTAGAAGGGGCGAGGGGGAGTGGGGGGGGGGGGGAGCAAGTACATGAACAAGACAGCTCATAAGCGAAGGCCATTTATTTATTACATGTATAAAAATAAATAATCATATACCAGCGTAAATGTCGCGGACTGAAAGCAGCAACTGCGCTGGTCCTCTCAGGACACTACACAACTACGTGTCAAGTTTGTTGTTGTTGTTGCCAGATATTTCGTGATCTGCAAGGAATTTTGTTTTTTCTGTGGATAAGGGGAAGGGGGGGGGGGGAGGACTCATAATGCTTCATGGTTTTTTTTCTGTCGATTAAAGGGAAGTACAATGTTTGAAATAATATATTCCTTTATTTAGGCAAATGAAAAATGTATTTCAGATAGGTTGGTGTTAGGGGCGTGCAGAATTTTACACCGTGAGCTAGGTGAGCAATTAGTTCAACCCAGTATTTCCTCTATTTTGGCTTTGTAATTTGACTTCGATTCCCTAGCAACAGCCACTTTGGGGTAAGGAATAATATTTCAAGTAATCAAGTAAAACCACTTTTGTTTTTTGGTTGTTGTTTTTTTTCCTATTTGGCCTTTAGCACTTGCATGGTTTCATAATGTATAGCATTTCTCTCTCTGTGTCTTTCATGAGAGGACAAGCAATTTATTAATTAAATTAAACCAGTGTAAATTTTATGGAGACAGCGAGTAATGCGCTGTTGTTTCTGTGTGTCCGGTGTTCGTACGTCCAAAGCAAGAGCGAACCATGTGCATGTTTTACGTCCCGAGAAGGCGCGAACAGCCTTTTAAATATTAGCTGAGCGTAATGTGAATGTTGATGCTGGACCCTACACTGCAGCTGTACAAAAGGTGCTGCACTTAACGACATCGGAAAGTGACGGATGTTAATCCCTACTGACATTTATGTTGTTTGAACATTATTTTATTTACTGGCCTGAGTTTGTTCTTTGCAGCGCGAAGGTACTGAAGTGATCGCAAAGAAAGAAATATCGGAAACATTTCTACATGTATGTGTGTGTGTGTCTGTGCGTTTGTTTCTTTACTTTGATGTGTGCCTGTGTATGTATTGTTGTTGTTGTTAATTTTGTTGTTTTTGTTGTTGTCGCCCCCGACTGACCCCCCCCCCCCCCATCCGATGAGTGACTGTCCTAAAGTAAAAGCAATGTGAGAAATTAGTATGTCGGACCATGCGCCTAGTGGCATTCGAATGTGAGGACCTTTTACACCCAGGCTAAATGCACTGGCATGTAAATGAGGTAATTGACTGTCAGGTTTAGCCATGAATGCAGCATGTATATCAACATAATAACAATAATATAATAATAATAATAATAATAATAATAATAATTTACCATGCAAATAAAAACCTAATCTTGCCAACTGACCACACTAGCCACTTTCGTAACATTTTTTTTTTGAGGTGACTATTTGCGACTGGCCAAATTCGGTTTTGTCTGCACAGTGATCTTTTTAGATTATTTGAGAATTAAGGCGAGGGTTAGGTTTAACTGGTGTTGTCAGCAACTTTTCGCTGGCGACATGGACACAGTAGCTTTATCGAGAATTGGTCACACGTTTCTAATAAAAATCCTATTGTGAGTATTTTGTCCTATAGCGTAGGTTGGCCGTTGGAACCTCGTTAAAACTAGCCTTTGGGTTTAGTTTGAACAAAGATTCCAACAACCGAAGTCGACATGCCCCCCCCCCCTCAACGGTTTTGCGCCCATAACTGATGAGACTCTCATGGTCCTATCACACAAATGACTCAGCGTGTAAGAAGCTGCGCTATTTAATTTAGGCCAGTACAGTAATTATCTTAATTTCGGTTAAAAGACCTAAGGATCTAGGACATGATAAACGATAAACGGATAACGAATCATAATAATGTCACAAGAAACTGATTAACTGTGCTTGTGCATTGAAACAGAAGTAGAAAATCTGCCCCTCAGAATAACGCAAGTGGTTGGTGGCACAGACTAATAAAATACCCAGACTGGATGATCCCATTGTGTGACGTCACAAAACAGCGAAAGGTCCTGAACCATCCGCCACATTAGGTTTACGGTAACGACCGACGCTTCAGCATAGCTACAATTTTGAATGACACTATTTTGACGCGCCTACTGAACGCGGAAGTTTGGTTCCGCACCGAGAAATTTAATACATGTACAACCAATCCTGACAAATAAAGAGAAATTCCTACTGCAGATAGAACTAGAATCGGAATTTCCCGAGCGGCGGCTATGTTGGTTATACGGCCGCCGCTCGGGAAATTCCGTAAAAAACGACACAGCCCGAAACTCGTGTTTCCAGTCTGGTTAATTTATTAGTCTGTGGTTGGTGGACGCTTCTGGCAGAGTCTCCAAGTTCTAGCCTGTCGTTCTGTTATAGCTCTATTCTGTCTATGATCTTTCTTTATCCTAGCACAGTGTGACCGCCAAACTCAAACTCCCACATTGACCAACTGCCATCTTAAAAACAACTTGCACTTCATTCGTACATTGACCATGGCTGGATGGAAAAGAATACAATGAAATTATCCAAACTCTATTCCTTTGTTTTAATAGGTTGCTCAGATGATTATGTTTATTCCAAATAATAATATATTTCTGAATCTTCTTCAATCGTCTAATTGACAACTACATGTACTTTCGAAAACAAAACATTATCCCAAGTCACCGATACTTCGTAGCCCTTCATTCACATCAGAACTTCAGAATAAGTGTTGTATAAGTTTCATAAGTTCACATTACGTAAGAGCATTACTTTTTGTTGATAACCCTGATCTGTGTGTGTGTTGGGAGGGGGGGGGGATCCATTAAACATGAGCTAGCCCACCCCACCCTTTTTGGGGAACAGTGACGATATTTGGTCTCAGTATGACCCCCACCCCACACTCCAAACTGCCCCTTTGTCCGAACGTATGGCCATTATAGTGGGTGAACATTAGTGAAAAGACCCCAATGTTCAAAATCTTCAAAGGGACTATTTGACTATTTATTAGAAGCAATGTTGTTGTTGTTGTTTTTTCATAATCCAGCAACTAAATTAGCTAAAAAAGAAACAAAACTTTTCATTCATGACCATAATTTAAAAGCGCAAGTACTCAAGCGGTGGCCTAAAAAAAACAAAAAACACAACGAGACAGACCTTAAGTTGTGTGCTTGGTGTTGCCTAGGTCACGAACAACTTTCGAGAACAGTCATTCAATTTAGACAGTTAAGAACTTTAAGGGTAAGGGTGATGGGGAAGGGAGGACTATACATTTTAGATTTTCCAAACATTTAGGAAAGTGTGTGTGTGTGGGGGGGGGGGGGGTAGTCTATGCATGATGACGTCTTTCCTGAAATTCATGAAATTGAACAATTTTTATTATAACCGAGACAACATAATAAAATATATTTCTGAATAAATATCTATTATTGAAATAATAATTAAAAAAATAAAAAGTAGGACGATTTTTTTTCGTTGGTCGAAAGGAAGAATCCTTGGCAGCATTTTAGCTGTCAGCAAGACTTGGGTGGATGTATTTCTGCGATTATAATTATTTACTCATCTATTTCTGTCTATTTCTATCTATTTCTGTCTGTTTCTGTCTATCTGGAGTGTCCTTTGTACTTTGGAAAGTCAGCCTGATCCGCGGTATTTCTGTTATCTGTAAACATCTGTATGTTATCTGCCTGTGTTTGGCAGCATACATGTACATCATTACTCGGCGTCCGGTCATCGCATAAAGGTTTCTCTGCAATCGAAACACGTGAAAGTTAATAATATCATGGACAAAGGACGAGCCATTTCCGGTGATAAGAGAGCCGGGAATCCGATAGCCCAGTGGTTCTCAGCTTTGAGGCGACCCAGACGCACTCTCGATTTGGCCGATTTTTGAGTACTTGTTTTAGGTGTAGGCATTTGCACCTACAGGTAGTTGGGCAATTTTATTTATTTTTTTTGAGGTCTTTGTTTTGGGAGGCGTTTATTTGAGTTTGAGTTTGGGTTACGGCGCGGCCACTTTGCGCCTCTCAAGGTTTTTTGGTTCTCTCTCTTTGGGCTAGCTTTAAGCCCTCAGATGTCTATAGGTAAGATCAGATGGAAGTGAAGTTAAAGATCTAACGGGAAAAGGCTCGCATTAAAAATCAAACGGGAAAAGGCCCATACTGTAAATTGTGTCTATGACTTCTGTGAATATGATAAAAGTCAGTTAAATCAACTTGTAGAGTTCGACCTCTTTTCAGAAATGACAAGATGCGCTTCGGGTCTACGTCAGAAAATAATTCGTTCATGGAATCGCGGGCATAGTGTCTTCTTCGGATATGCACCAAGTCCACACAGTTTTGGGAGACTCTCTGCCCTAGTCATTTGCACCTAATTGGGCGATTGTTTGACATCACCTTCTCCTCTTGTTTGAACGCTTTTCATACGTTTGGCAACCCCTCCCCCCCCCCCTTTCCTCCCTTGTGCGAGCGCATAATTTGAAAGTCCCATGATAAAGCCTTGACATTACTGAAGCTTTACTTTTGCAGCGAGTTCTCCAGTGGCGGTCCTTAATTTTTTGGGACCTTGAAGCTTGGAGTGAACTGTTAAAGGGTACCTTCGCAACCAGCAACAATAGGGCAATATGCAAAATTAACTCATTAAGAAACAGTTTCTTCAGGGCCCCTCCGGGATTAGGGGCCCTGGAGGTTAAGCTTTGTCGGTTTCATAGCAGATCCACCACTGCAGAACAGTCCGCACGCTTGATCAGGGTGATTTTTGACACCTTCTTCCTCTCTTGTACGCTTTTCAAACGCTTGGTATTTCCCCATCCCCCAATTCCTTTGTATAATTATGAATGCCCACGGGCTAGATATATTGAATCTTTACAATCATCATGGTATTTTTCAGGAACTCGACTATTAATTCATTAGAAGCATAGCCTGTGTTTAGTTTTCATACTGTTATCCTACAACCTATTTTACTGGAAATAGAAAATAATGATAATAACATTATAATTCACTACTATACCTCAAAATGTAGGCTTTTCAATTCAAACGACGGAGGCACCCCCCCCCCCCAAGCGTACGCACTTTACAGATGCTCCCCTCCCCCCCTTTAAAAACCGGCATCCCCTCTACATTCATGTCTTGTGGCTTTACTGCGTCCCCCGCCTTCAACAGTTCATTAAATCAGACCCAGAGACCTAGCAACACTGATACAACGGCAACGGAAATTTGAGTTATTAACCACCGAAAGAGATCATTATTATGGGCAATAAACACTGTAGCGATACATCCTGTTTGTTGTTTTTTTAATTTGAGTTTCGGTTCAACAGTGCGTCAGTACGATAACGGCCACTTTGCGCCTGTCACAGGTTTTTTTTTTTTCGTAATCTTACTTTCGTTGTCTTACGTTGTCTATGATATGAATTTGGTAAATACGGTAAACATCTGTTAAATCAACTTGTAGATTTCGGCCTCCTTCGGAAACGACCCTGCAATCCTACTCCTCCCTCACCCCCGCCACCGCCCCCTCCGTTCCGCCCCCCCCCACACACACAAAAGGACCCACACACACTTCCCAGGGGCGGATTAAGACGATGTTCTACTGGCACTGTCTTGTGGAAGACGGTTTGTTGCTTGCTTTGCTTGCTTGTTTGTTTGTCATTCTTTCCAGCCGCATTAGGGGTGGTATACATATACCGGATTCACGTTCTTATTACGTTCTTGGTATCTGGTTTCCCAATTTTGGTAGATTGTCTGTTTAGAAAGTTGGATCCGCCCCTGGCTACACTGTCGAGGACAGAGAGGATAGAAATTATTTCTATCCTCTCTGGTCGAGGACCACGGCGACATTTTGCGCACGCCGCCGGAAAAATGACAGAGACCCAGCCTTTGTCGCGTAGTTGGTCGTGTGCAAAGCCGTGTGCAAAAGTCAGTTTTTATCCCAAAGTTTATCCCTACCCCTTGCCCTGAATACCTATCTCTACCCTTCCCGGCTGGGGCCGTGGGTCGGCGCCACTGGTCATGAGAGGGTCTAGGACTTTGAGTATGACCTCAGGTTAGACATTGAAGATAGCCGGCTGTCCAGGACAGGACCATGCCCCGCCCCCCCCCCCCGGCCCCTTTCCCCCTATGCAACCAGCTTTCGGTAAGGGAAGGGGATGTTAGGTGAATACACAGGTGAATACACGAATGTATGTCGCAAACACATGAAAAACCTACCTACCTACCTACTATCCACCCGATCTTCTTACCCAGCCATCGACCAACCTACTTATTTTATCTTATATTATCTGTCTGTTTGCCTGTCTGTCCATCTGTCTGTTTATAGATCTATCTGTTCAGCTTTCGTCCCACATTATAAATATTTTATGTTCTTTTCACCACGGTATCAACATTATTATTCTTTAAGGACCCCAGAGTTTGGGTTTTTACGGCGTGTCGGCACGATAACGGCCACTTTGCACCCTCCACCGTCTATTTGGGTGCACATTCTTTATTTGTTATTTGTGTTTGGTATTCAGAACTGTTATATTGAACAATAGAATTTAATACTTTGGTATAATTTTATCACATTGGTAAAGTTCTCAAAAGTTGTTTTGTACGGATGAACGAGTAGAAATAAGTCTGGCTGATTTCGGTACTGCTCTGCCCTACTGCACTCAAACTGCAGTTTAAATTGTACGCTTCAGTAAAATCGTTGCGACTAATGCAGTGTTTCTAGTGCCGTATTTGTAGTGCAGTGCTTCTAGTGCTGTATTTCTGGTGCAGTGTTTCTCAGCCTTGTATGTCCCATATCCCACTTCAGTTTTCCACCAAAAAAAAAACCCCGAGTACCCCGCCATGATCAGACAACGTTAGTATAATTATATTTATATATATATATATATATACATAGTATAAACAAAAAGATTTTATAAATGTTTTTTAACTCAGTATGTATACATTCAAAAGAGGTTTTGAATGAGAATTCCTTTCAAGTCTTATTCACGTGTTTCTGACTTGAGTAGGAGCCTTGCCCTTGACGCAAATTAACTTCAAATACAATATGAAATTAAGATTTCTATCAAAAATACTTACGGGCCATTTTGAAGTCCCATGCCCCACCAATATATTTGCCACACTTCACCTTGAAAACATTGCTGTAGTGCGATGTCATATGCTCTGCTGGCAGCCTGTGAGCCCCATTATGAAAATTGCACTTTCCTCAAAGAACCAACAGTTCCCACATGTCTATTGTAAATCTAAACAGACGCCTATTGTTCTCTAAGGACATGCGGACGGCTGTTTCAGTAGAAATCTTGTCTACTGCGTGCATTCCTCGTAGATCATAATTGTCAACAGTCTGACTATAATGCTCCCTGCGACATACTTTCTCCCTGTCTTTAAAGCAGAGTTGTCATTACTTCAGAGTCGTTATTCTTCATAGTGAGTTGAATAGCTAACAGGATGATTATAGTACAAATGCCGCTGCCGACATAAATTAGTGGACATACATAACCAAAAAAAAAACCCCAAAAAATGAGAGAAACTAGATGACTGTGTATAATAATTACTGCGTGTATTAATTGTCATATTGTTGTCTGTGACATTTTGCCGATTTTGAGGATTTATCATGAAAGTGGTTCTCTCACTCCTAATTTCATCGTGTACAAGTGTCATTCCATTCGGTTAGAAACTTTTTCGAGAATGTGTTTGTGATGTAATGTTTTATGCGTTTTGGCAGTTTTGCCGACCAAATTTCAATCATCGTTACCTCGAATTCGAAAATCCAAAATCGCACATACAACAATATGGCAAATTAGTACTGACAGTTAGGACAAAAATTGCGCATTTTATGATGAAGGCAACAAACTCTGCACAACTGTAGACGTCGGGCACACAATTCATTACCGATATAGGATCACCTTGCCAGGTGACCTTGACCACCTCACAATGACCTCTGGTTTCCTCTATATTTCATTATATTTTGAATGACATCGCTTCAGGGCAACAATAATTGAAAGAATGGAAATTTTTTTTTGTAAAGAGTTTAATAACCACAGTGATGCTCCACCGCCATTTTGTAATGACCATATCGTTACATTCCACAGTGACCCTCAAAGTGGCCCCTGGTCATTACGACACCAAACCTGTGAATTAGTGTTATATTCGATATGAAGATCTGAAATTGAAAGTTAGCACCCTATATTTATCAATGTCAGAGCTCCGTCATCAAACAAGAGAAAGGGACAGAGGGAGAGAGAGGGAAAAAAAGAAAGAGAGAAAGAGATTGATTCACTCCCTAGAGAGGGAGAGGGAGGGAGAGGGAAAAAAAGAAAGAGAGAAAGAGATTGATTCACTCCCTAGAGAGGGAGGGGGGGGGGGAGGGAAAAAAAGAAAGAGAGAAAGAGATTGATTCACTCCCTAGAGAGGGAGAGGGAGAGATAGGGAAAAAAAGAAAGAGAGAAAGAGATTGATTCACTCCCTAGAGAGGGAGAGGGGGGGGGAGGGAAAAAAAAGAAAGAGAGAAAGAGATTGATTCACTCCCTAGAGAGGGAGAGGGAGGGAGAGGGAAAAAAAGAAAGAGAGAAAAGTAAATATATTCATGCACAAACTTAACGGGTTCTTGCACTAGTGTCATAAAAAGATACGTCCGTACATAACATTCCTTCTAGTTCTAGGCGCTATTATAATTATTCGGCCCTTTGATGTAGGGAGGGCGACCTGAATGATGCAGTAATAAATGGATCTTTACTCCTGTTTCATGAAAGATGGAAGACCCGTTTATGTAGTCCATTTTAACAGAACTATATGGCACAAGCTTAACATGTGCAGCGACGAAAGTTGCAGCAGTGTACGCATAATATCAGTTTGCTTAGGCCAGTGGTTCTCAGCCTTTTTTTTCAGGCAATCGCCCCCATGGCTTCCAAATTGAAGAGGTTAGAATTAGAAGGGGTTTATGTGGCACTGGCACTTAGATCCCTTGTAATTCTCACCCGCTCACTTTATTTAAGGGGGCGAGAATTACAAGGGATCTAAGTGCAAATGGTACTTAGACTTCTTCTACCTGTAACCCCCTGATTTTTCTTTCACCCCCCCCCCCCCCCCCATACACACGGACACATCCCTTCTCAAACCAAACAGATACATTTCACCACAAGACAGACTACACACAAATCATGATGTTAAGTTTTTCAAAGCTTTATCAATGGCAATATGTGTATATTGTTCATTCATTATAAAACAGGAAATGTTGTTGTTGTGTTTTCGTGTGTGTGTGTGTGTGCGCGCGCATGCGTGCGTGCGTGTGCGTGCGCACATGCTTGTGTATTTGTGTGTATGTTTTCTGCCACACTGAAACTTCAGAAAAGTGTATTGTAGGCTAACAAATAGGGTCTATTTCACTTTCAATTCGTGACAAGACCTGTAGCGTGAATGAGATCAGAAAAATGGCTGTCCTCGGATGTAGATTTCAGTTTGTAAAGCTCTGGGATTTCATCATCGTACAGCGTGGTGATCCGAATTTTAAAATTCATAATGTGTCAGTTTGAATAAAATTTCCAAACAACCTTGACCCCCACCACCACCACCCTCTAGGCCCTCCCCCCCCCCCTTGACCCTCTTCAATTCAAAATGAAACCAGGTCACGTAACTGAAATCTTTGCTTATCTTTGGTCCAGCACCCCCACCAGGCCTTATTTCCCACCCTCCGCCCACGCTCGGTCATGGATACAGGGCCACGCCCTTTCTAGATAGAAACTGTAACAACTATCGGTTCTGTTGTATTGTATACGTAGCCAGGGGATGGACGCAAATTAACAACAGTTCACTGGCCCTATCATCATGAAGCAGTACAAGTGGATTCGCACAACTGCAGATGGCATTTTTCTTGTTTTGGCCAAATTATTCTACTAAGTCCGTGGAGGATATTTTAATCTTTTTCTTTTAAAACTATCCCGGCATTGCCCGGGATAAACCTTTGTCTCTCTCTCTCTGTCTGTGTGTGTCTTTCTATCTTTGTCGCCCCCCCCCCTCTAATAATCTTTCTGTGGAATAAAGGTATGGGCCCCCCCCCAAAAAAAAACACCTAATAAACTACATTTATAATATTTAGAGTCTTTTCATAGCCTACTAATCAAATTAAACTGTAAAAACATTTCGTTTGAACTGTATCTTTTCAAAAACAACAAAAGTGAAGTTAGACCACTCTTTTCTTCATCCATACATTTGATTTGCCGCGTACACGTGTTAGTTACCTCCCTGAAAGACTGTCTGCCGCTTTGCGTTTGAGTTTGAAATTGGGTTTAACTGCGCGTCGGCACGATAACGGCAACTTTGCGCCGTTCACAGTTTTTGTCGTTATGTTACTTTGAGCTGGCTTTCAGCCCTCAAACTCTCGTGACCTTGCTTAGCTCATATTTGTTCTTTCTCCAATTTCTGAAAAACTGGAGATCTTTTAGTATGTAAAAGAGGTACAACAAAGTTTTAATGCACACTTTGACTTTTGTTTGAAACGCGTCGTGGCTTTTATCAAGCTGTTTCACGGTTCCGATTTATTCTAACTCCTTATCATAATACTAAAAATGCAAACGTTTAACGTCGAATTTCTCATTTGTGCGAAACGTGGAGTTGGAACAAATAAGAACTAAAGTGTGTTCTATCTTTTGCAAAAATACAATTATTGTTGACATACATGGTTACTACAGAGTTTGTTCAGTACGCCCCAGTTGAGGAGGCGGCCAGGGATTCGCGCAAGATCTTTATTTAATACAGACGCCCTGAGATAAAAGGTTATGACACTTGTAACCCCTCCAGACCACAGACTAGTCTGTGCTCCAGACTAACCACTCCTGTCCACTCCCTTGAAGCTAACTTAAAGGTGTGACTCGGCGTGACCTCAGGAAAGTGAGACCGGGGCCGGACTTTCGCGGATTTTTGGCTGGAGATGATGAAACCATCCCAGGCCATCCCGCGAAACACGTGGTTGACAGGTGCGACAAAAAAAAAAAAAAAGTCGACAACCCTGGAGTCTATTTAAGCCCGTCACTACCAAACATGGTTGCCACAAACTCTTTTCTCTACTAATGTTTAAAAAACTGCATTCTATTTCAAGACATAATATACTAATAAGAAGAAAAGAAAACCTGTGGGGGTTCACAGCAAGGCTTAATTGAAGCTAAGTCAAACTCTGCCAAAAAGAACAAGTTGTATGACGAAGATCAATCGGCCGAAAGCTTGACTTGTCTTTCATTTTTTCTTTGCATTTAATTGTATCGTTTCTATATTATTTCTTACGCGAAGCTTTGCTACATACAACTTTTTCTTTTGTTGCCATTATTATTTTGACTTGACTCCACTTCAGGACTGGGCGGTCAAAGGAGGAAAATGTGGAACAAGTATAAGAAATGTTCTTAATGAATCGATTAGACGCAGGCATTGATGCACGATGTTCGTGTCCCATGCCCCACTCTCCGAGATGCGATCTTCAGTTCTTGTTTGTTCTATCTTCATTTTCTGAAAAGCTGGAGATCTTTTAGGACGTAGAAAAGGTAGCCGATAACAAAAACGCGCTTTGATACTTACTTAAAACGCATTGCGGCACTTATCAAGCTGTTTCACAGTTCCGATTTATTCTAACTTCTTATCATAATACTAAAGCTGCAGACGTTTTCCGTTTTATTATAATTCCTTATTAATATGATAATACTAAAATCGCAAACGTTTTTCGTCGAATTTCTCAGTGGTGCAAAAAGTGGAGTTGGAACAAACAAGAACTAAGATTGTGAACATTATGGGAATAAGCTCCCACCTCCCAGGTGCTGAGCAGGGCGCAGCAGATTAAAAAAAAAAAATCCACACGCGTACAATCTAGTGCGTGGGAAGGGCGGCACTGATGACCATGATTGCCAAACAAGACCATAGCGTGGCCTCCGACTATTTTTCCCGCCATTTTCACCCACGAGGACGCTAACAAGATACCGCGCATACCAAAGATTTTGCCAGATTTGCCTTTAAATACCACATTGCCTTGGGGTCAGTGACAGGCGTTTGTAATGTTGCCGGCGTGTACATTATGATCTATGGTTGCGGGGTTACAGGCCAAACTCTCCCGTCCAGGTATTCAGAGTAGTTGGCAACAACTATAAATAAAAACGCTAACATTATTAGCAACACCGGTAGTTCAAGCTTGATTGATGCTGTAGTGATAAATGTGGACGTTGTGGTCGTAGTTTTTTTAAACTGTAATGCGTTCTGAGTTTGAGTTAAAGTTTGGGTGCGGGTTTAACGCCGAGTCGGCACGGTAACGGCCATTTGGTGCCTTTTACATTGTTGTCGTTATCCTACTTTGGGCTAGCTTTCAGCCCCCAAATTCCTGTAAATGAGATCAAATAAAATGAAGTTAAAAATCTAACGGGAAAGGGCCCGTACTGTAAAGCATGGATTATAGTATGGACTGTAGTTTGTAGTCTCTCTCTCTCTCTCTCTCTCTCTCCTCTCTCTCTCTCTCTCTCTCTCTCTCTCTCTCTCTCACACACACACACACACACACACACACGCACACACACACACACACACACACACACACACACAAAATGGCGAATTAATTTTTGAATTTTTTTCTTTTTTGTTTTATTTCTGAAAATTATTGAAGCTGTTCAGTGTTTCACTGTTTCACGGTCATTCAATTACAAAAAAAAGAGAGATGGTAGGGGAGATAATTTAAGGCAGGACTTATTTGTACCATAATGCACGATGAATGTTTCAGAAATGTTTCAGCTTAAGATTTCGCACAGCTAGTTGGCTGTAACAGCAGTGTTACTTTTCGTTGGTGAAGTGACCACGGTAACATTTCCGGAAACTGACCACGAACTGTGTACAAAAACAAAAACAAAAAAAAATGTTCGCCACTTTCCTAGACTGGTGACACATTGTGGTGGACAGTGGTGGTGGTGGGGGAAGGGGGGGGGGTTGACCGGATTTGGTGCATTGGCCAGACCGAACAAGTCTGTCTGTCTAGTCCGAGCAGTTCTAAAACTGTCTGAGACAGCTGGTGTAAAGAGAGATGTCGCGCAATGAGTCAAAACGGGGGCTAAACAGGCTTGACTCACACCAGAGAGTATGTATGTATAGAGAGGTTTCACTATTGGTCGATCTGCACTGCGACACACGGGAGGCTCCGCGAAACCACTGTTAACATGGAGCGGAAAGTAGGTGCCCATTTGTGCATTTCCATGGGGCGAAAGAACTTACAAACGGCTGTAAATAGTTTCAGTCAGCCCCAAAATATGAACAAACCATAGTAAACAGATATGCACACTGCCGTTGGTGAAGACGGTCTCTTTCAATTCTTGTTTACCGCAGCGACCTAATTTCGCGATTTGGCTAAAGTGAGATTTCTCTGTAAATAGGCCTACATACTCTCTGCTCACACTCTGTCACTGGGTCACCAGCACTACGTCCCCTTAGAATGACAAGGTTCTGTCTCCCCTTCTTGACTGAACTGAGTTACACACTACATAGCACAAACTGCTTCTACAGGCCTTTCTCCATTGGCTCCCAAAGTATCCAGCGGATTCGATGTGCAATTTGTATTTATATTAATAAACAGAAAAAAAGAGTCGTATCATCAAAAGCTATGAGCACATGAAACTTCAATCATACCCTTTCTCAAAAGTGGATGGAAGAGAGAACCTTGCCTTTCTACAGGTGACGATGGGTTGAAGGTTCGCACCCAAGGAGTAAGAGACGAGGACGAGCAGGAGGACAGATAAGGTACCATTTTTAGATGGTACATGTAATTGCGTGGTATGGCTCCATGGTGAGGCATGGACTTGGACAAGGGCCAATTGTGGCTAGAGAAACTGAGAAAAGCGCAGACCAAAAAAAAAAAAAAGGGGCGTATTGAGGAGGAAACTGCTAGGGTTCATGTGATGCTGTAGTATAACCTTAAAATATTTATGTGCGTGTATGCATAGATATGAATGTGTGAGGTATGCCTGTGTGTGAGGTACAAAGTGTGGGGAATGAGAGTGAGAAATACTAAATAGAGACAAAGACAGAGAAACAGAAGAAAAAAAAAATCATTATTTAATTATACTGTTGTGTTCAAAGGCATAATGTAAGGTAATTTATTATACATTGGAGGAAGGGTACATATTATTACCGTGGTGGTCGTACATTTTGAGGGCCCTGAACCTTGAACTGTTATGTGGCCCCTTCGCAACCAGCAGCAATAAGGCAACATCCAAAATTCACTCATTGAAAACAAAAGTTTCTCCAGGGTCCCTCCGGGACTGGGGGTTATGGAGCTTAAGCTTCATTAGTTTCATAGTACTTTAGTAGATCCGCCACTGGTATATGGGTGTATTGGACAGGGAGAGACTGACAGACAGAGACAGAAGGGAGAGACAGACAGAGAGACAAAGAGAGAGACAGACAGAGACAAAGAAAGATGAAGAGACAGACAGAGAGACAAAGAGAGAGGGAGAGAGACAGTCAGACAGACATACAGAGACAGAGGGAGGGACAGATAGAGGAACAAAGTGTGAAAGAGAGAGAGAGAGAGCATGTGTTTATTTGCCTCCATCTGTTTGTACACAGCGCACGCCCACAGTGTAAACGACATTGACCTCCTGAATGTGTGGGCAGTGAACTTTTGAGGACAACTTCGTGTTGTGTTAGCTGCTGGAGCAGTCAGTAAATATTCGTCACAACTGGTTCAAAACATCTTTGCCCCCCCCCCCTCCCAACCGAGGAAAAAGAGGGAATTGAATCGGAGGAGAGTACACCAAGAGCATGAGAATGAATGAGAGATAGTCCCAGCCTCTTGTACTCCTATACTCTCTCTCTCTCTCTCTCTCTCTGTCCCTGTGTGTGTGTATGTCTTTTTCTCTCTCGTCTCTTTCTCTCCCTCTCTCCCCGTCTTTCTCTCCCCCTCTCTTTCTCCGTCTCTCTCTCGCTTTCACTCTCTCACTCTCTATGTTTGATTGTCTCTCTCTCTCTGTGTAGTATCTCTCTTCTCTCCCTCTCTCTGTCTTCACTCTCCCTCTTTCTCCCTGGTCTCTCCCCTTCTCTCTCTCTTCGGTTCCATCTTTCTCTCCCTCTCTCTCTCTCGTGCCCGCACTCAGACATTCAGGCATCTCATGCTTCCCCGTCCACGGCCATGCTCACTCGCACAAATAACAAACAGATCACAAAACAGTGATAATTATGCTCACAAAAAATGATGAAAGGTCGAGCTCTTTTTTACATACACACACACATACAACCTCGTGCGCTTATGCTTTCTCTCTCTTCTCTATCTCTCTCTCTCTGTCAATGTATCTGTCTTTCCTCTCTCTCTCTCTCTCTCTCCCTTTTTACATATGGGCGGGGGGGGGGGGGGTCTGCTGCAGTTGTGAGACAATATCAGTGCGCACCCCAAGGTTTAAAAAAAGACCGTAACAAACAAAAAAGTAGGTTTTGCAAAGGGGGGGGGGGGAGGGGGGGACGCGGATTGTTGACGGTTGACGTTAAATTCGGACAGATTGATTAAACAACTCGGGACAAAGAACTGATTTAGGAACGGCAAAAAAAAGGGTACTGGTTCTTTGATGGTAGAGATGATGACGAAACGACGAGACCTGAGTAGAAGATAAAAAATACATTCAAGTGGCAATCTGATAATAACAAAGTAGAGTGTTTAAAAGGGAGAGATGTAACGCCTTGGGATCCGCGATGCAGAAGAGACAGAGAGAACACGTTGAATCAGCTGGAGAATTTCCTCCATTTTACCTCCTATATCCGAAATAATTTTTAATGAATCATTTTTATCCACACTTTCCTCTTCTGTCTCACACTTTCAGTAATCCCAGTGGCGTATGCGCTGGAGGCGAAGGGGGTTGCCGCCGCTGTGGCGTTTTTGTTTGACTTTAAACTTGCGGGGGGGGGGGGGGTGAGTTGGGGTTTAACAGCGCGTCGGCACGATCTCAGCCACTTTGCGCCTTTCGCAGGTTTTTCGTTATCTTACTTTGGGCTAGCCTTCAAATTCCTAATAAACGAGATCGCATAAAAGTGAAGTTAAAAATCTAACGGGTAAATGTGTTACGCGAAGAGGCTCCGAAAGTGCTCAGTGACAAAATATAATAGAAAGTGGTAGATAGGTAATATTATTATAAGTCCGCTTGCCGGGCAAAATTGAAAATTGAAATTAATAGATTAAAATTTATCCATATCACCCCCCCCCCCCCCACCAGCAACAACAAAATCATATTATATTGTTATTAATAAATATTCAAATATTATTTGAGTTGTGTGTTGTGTGAACTGATGTGAGTTGTGAATTGCTGTGAGTTGTGAACTGTTGCGTGTTGTGAACTGCGCCTAATAGGCTGCGTTACAATTTGCTCTGAGATAGAGAGAGAGAGTGAGCGAGACAGGGAGAGAGAAAGAAGCAGTGCAGTGTGTTGAGCGTTTCGCAGGCAGCTCCATTCTGCTCTGTGGTTGACATGTTGTTTCTGTAAAGCGCATAGAGCATTTTAAATGGATATGCGCTATATAAATGCTATACATTATTATTATTTTTTTATTATTTACGTGCGCATAATAGAATATTATGAGAAGACACGGAGCTTTTATAGTTGGATGGATACTTCCACAAACTGTTACTTTGAATCGAGGAAACATCATAACTTCGATCGGCACAAATTTTAAAGAAGAGAAAACGTATTCAACACAAATGTATTGTAAGTATACTTTTAGTGCGTAGAACACACACACATTGTCCGCTGAGTATTCACCGATCGCTTTTCCATCCATGACAGGGGCTTGAAGGGAGAGAGAGAGAGAGAGAGACAGGGAGGGCGAAATCAAGTTTACCACGGGTCACGCCCAGTATCTCTTTTTATACGTATTTTTCCCCCCCTCCTTGTCCTTTCATAGAATGGGAACTTCGCATGTGTTGATAAGAATATTGATAATAATAATACTCTCTTTGGGCTCAAGATCGAAGCGCTCAATAAAATTTCCTGCCGATCCTGAGCGATTGGGCGCTTTCTATAATTGTCTTGACCTGAGCGTACCGAGGGATTGTCAATCATTGACATGAATCACATTTAGATTAGAACGAAACTGCACTTTTATCGCTGTCAGCTCAGTACATTATGTAACAGGGGTCGACATGGTGTCTAGGAGGATAGGTGTGTTTGCATCAAGGGTATCTGTGACAGGTAGCTTGTCCACTCAAGCGTCTCTTACTACTGATATATCTTAGTCTTACATCCTGAACGTGAAGTAACTTACAGGGATACAGCTCAGCCTGCAACCCTACGGCAGTCCGACGCAGATTTACGTAGGATTGATAGGGGCGGGTTCCCTACATCAAAACGAGATGGACGTATCAAAAGCGTACCCAGGGGAATTAGGGGGTAGAAAAAAACAAAACAAAATCGAGGGTATGTGTTTTATGGATGGCCCCAATGGCTAGATGTAAGGATCTCTGGCAGTGCAAAAAAACATATAATTTGCGGAGCTTGGTATAATATTATGTTCTCCGTTGATATCTAATTACTATCTTTCATAATAAAAAAAATTATATTTTATTTACATATTGAGTTTGGAACATTATTTTTCTCGGAAAGGGAGAAGCAAGAAGTTGAAAATCAAAACCCACGAAGTTCAAACTACATAACATATTTGAGAAAAATGTTTTTTCATGTTATTTTTTTTCTGCATGAGTTTTACCTAAAGCGAGTTAGACTAATGTGATTTTCATCAGTATTAATAACACTTCTAGTTCTACACCTTAGAATACTTAGAATAGATGTTGAATATTTTGAGAGAGAAAGTGATATTAGATATTAACTTTCAGAAAGGTCACAAATCCCTGTCTTAATGTGAAATCACGTTTAGTATATTGGATTCTCAATTCCTCCATTATGAATGTAAGATTCCATACCAACTTGCTCTGAGTTTGGGTTTGAGTTTGAGTTTCGGTTTAACAGACCATCGGCATGATAATGCACACTTTGCACCTTTCATGGTTTCTTTGTTACCTCATATTGGGCTGGCTTTCAGCTCTCAGATTCCCATAAATAACATCAAATATAATGAAATTAAAAAGCTAACGGGAAAATTAAGGTTCATACTGTGTAAAGTATGTCTAGATGAACTTAAAAATGATAAAAATCTGCGAAATTATCATGTAGATTTTGGCCTCCATCACAAATGACAAGAAGTGGCATGGGTCCATGTCAGAAAATAATTCTTTGATGCATCTGCAGGCATAATGTCTTCTTCGGATGTGCGCAAAATCCACACAATCATTCTATGAAAATATGGCTGGCAGGCAACTGTACACACTATACAATTGGGGGGGGGGGGGGGAGATCTTGCTTCCAGCAGTAAAAAGTTATGAGTGAGGTGGGTCTGACAGGCGGAGTCTACTAAGGCTAGTTTCATCTTATTCCCTACATCGTACCAATATCAGCACGATGTTGTAACTAGCGGATAAAGGTACGTGAGAACGATGCCATTCGTTTATACAAACTTGACGTAAATCCTACACACTGGATTTCTGTAGGGCTGCAGGTGGGATATTATGTTTAACATTAATATGATGACACAACTTTGTGTTATTTTTGTCTCTCCAGATTTGACAGCAGGGCGTATCCCTGGGAGTGGCTGTGTTGCCAGCTGCCGGTGTTCCCCAGAATGTGCATGTCGCAGGGCCTTCGTCCCTAAACCCGGCGCCACCTTCCAACCCACCGCAGGTCTGATTCATAAGTATTCCCTGGTCGAAATAAAGATCATCAATCAGTTATTGCCATCGGAGAACAAAACTCATCATTTGGCAAATGAAGTAACTATTTGAGGAAGACATCTTTATCCATGATAAAATAAAATCATATGAAACTAGATAAAATTAGAATAGTTTTGAGTGGCAATTTACGTTGCATCGACATCATAACGGCCACTTCGCACCTTTCACAATTTTTTGTTTTTATTTTACTTTAGGTTAGCTTTCAGTCCTCAAATTCCTGTAAATAAGATCAAATAAAAGTGAAGTTAAAAAACTAACGGGAAAAGGCCCATAGGCTACTGTAAAACATGTCTACTATATGAATCTTGTAAATAAGATAAAAATCTGTTCAATCGACCTGTAGATTTCAGTCTCCCTCTGAAATAACAAAAATAATTCTTTTCTTCATCTGCAGGGATAATGCCTTCTTCGGATGTGATTAGAATCAAATAAAAACAACAAATCCAATGCTGTTAAACCATGCCAGAGTGTTTTTGAGCAAATTCAATAGTATTCATTACTACACAGCTAGCTAATAAACTACTATGGCAGAAATAGCATATCTTCCCTGATCTAATGTGTTCACCAAGACGAACACAAGTAATAAAATAATATATTAACTACTATTATTCCTACCATGCTTTGGTGTGTAAACAGTTCAAAGAAGTTTGCGCACAGAATTGGGGTGGGACCCATGGCACATTGCATGAAAAGAATGCTTGATTAATGATTAATGATGTGGATTGTAACAGTACTACTGTGACTAAAAAAAAAAAAAAAAGTTGTCAGAGTTTTCTCTTCAGCAAGTTATAATTACAAAATAAGTGACTTCAAGTAAGGCCTGCAGTGATAGCTCAACAGTGAACAATATTCTATTATTTTCCCTATACTGGTTCGTAAAAGACGACATGTTCATGTCTTCCGCACATTCACTGCTGGGTGGTGGTGCGAAATCTGTGCACGATACATACGCTAGCTGTCTCATCTTATTTATTGTATCTACTCCAGTATCTTTGGTTTTTGTGGAACTGAAAACATTCCAAACTGGTTGTTTGTTTTTTTTCATGTGGTCACACAATGGTCTTTTGCATGTAAAAAGAAGAGAAAAAAAAATAACTGGCTGAATTAATGCCTTTATTTCATTAGGACTGCCGAGACCCCCGCCAAAGCGACAGTGCTGCACTACATCTTCAAAGTGTGATTGTGCCAAAGGCTGTGGAGGGAAACTGTAACACAGCATTTTTTTTTTTTTTAACCTGGATAGATGAGCCCAGAACCGCTTACAACAGCTTTAATTCAGTGTACTGTATCAGAAAGTGAAATATATTTATAGCAGGGAAGAAAAATTGAGAGAGAGAGGAAGAGAAAGAGGGCAAGCTTTTCTAGAGTATGTAAGTTAATGTCAACTTAAATTGTTATAGGTGAATATTGCTATTTATTCTGAATTTGTTTTGGCTGCACATTATTATAACTGGCTGATCTGAGCAAAATGAATCTTACAAATTCTTCGTACCGGGCCCCAATGTCTAGATTCAGGTCAAATTCATAACTGAAATGAGGTTTGATGCAAGGCTTATAAACTCATTGTTGCACAGCAGGTCCTTGCCTAATAGCAGATGTGATAAAGCTATTTTCAATCAGCAATTCATGAAGAGAAACAAAGAATGATATTTCTGATCATACTTTTCGATTTGACAAGATGAAACCATTTCCCTTTTTTTTACAGCTCCAAGAAACATCTAAATAAATAATATTAAAGACGGACTTTGTCCACATTGGATATGTCCATGCAACAGGTCATCGAAAATTGAGGCAGGACACAAAGCATCATTAATTGTGGGTCACATAGTCATGAAGTTTTGGGTGCTTCCATGTTCAACTTTTAGCTCCATTATAGTGTGACATTTTTCTTCACATACACTGATCTTTGCACATTTACTGAATTAGTAGAGCACATACTGTCCTGTTACAGAAAAAAGACCATGTGCAGAAGAAACAAAATTTTACAGGAGACTAAAAATAAGATCTCAAGCCCACCATTCATAATTTACTCTGTATTCATTTTCCATTTTGTGTTGACCATAATAAACATAAATAAATTATACAAAAAAATTTAGAAAGAAAGACAGCACATTTCATGCTAATGCTATTAAAAAATGAATTTGATCTAGATTAGTGCACACTGTCTTTTTCTGTAGCATGGCAGTACTGAAAATTAGAGTTCTGTTCTTCAGAGTGCAGTAATGTCTGTTTTCGTTTTTTTTTCTGCCTTTTTTTTAAATTTGTAAACATGGTCAGTGCCCTGAATGCATGCTGAAACTGTGAAGACAAAAGCTGATCTGATATTAACACCTGTCTTCGATTCGCACTTGTATATAATTTTATTTCATATGTTGGTGATGGTGTCCCTGGGACAATCCTGTAAGGCATTGAAATGATGAGCACAAATTATGCATTAATATGTTTTTGTTTGTCACATAATTATTGTCCTTTTTGCAAGGGTTGTTCTTTTCTGGCCTCTTGAGTCTGTGTTTCGTGACTATTTTGTTTGTATGGCAATAATGTTTTTCTTGTTTTTTTTTTTTGGTTGTTGGTTACAATGAATCTTTAATTATTATAATGAATGACAATGAACCAATAAAACGAGCAGCAATGATTAAGTTATCCAGCTTTCTTTTATTATTTTTTTTCTGTAGTATTTGTTGTAGCTGGTGATCTCATGCATACTGTGCAAGCATTCTTACCCCTTTGATGAATAGGAATTTTGAGTTTGGGTTTGGGTATAACAGCAAGTTGGCACAATAACAGCCATTTTTGCACCTGGCACTTTTTTTATTTTATTTTATTACATTGGGCTAAACTTTCAGCCGTTACATTCTTATAAATAAGATCAAATGAGATGAATTAAAAATCTAATGGGAAAAGGCACATACTGTAAAGTGATCAATAAAAATATGATTAAAATCTGTTAAATCAACTTGCAGATTTCGGCCTCCTTCATAAATGGCAAGACGCACTGCAGGAGAAGGGGAAAGCTCGGATCCAAGCGTTCTGCGATATACTTAGTTTATTTTTGTTTTTGAAAACAATTTAGTAATTTAAATCATTGTTATTCAGCAGCAGAACTAATGATTGATTATTTCGAAGAAGTCCTGTAAAACTGAATTTGTTTTAGACATATGAACCTCTGATCTGCTTGTGATGCCACTGAGCGATTTATCGATCAATGGTGCTCAAGGGACAAATGGACACGCTGTGAAGGAAATCCATTGTCTTATTAATTTATTTTCTAATTACTTTTCAGAAGAATTTATCCACAAACTGGCTCTGTAAAAACCTAGCTCATTCCATTACTTTACATGTCTGAAAGTTTCACTACTGTACATTCAGTCATTTTTTTTAAAAACTGAGGATATCCATCTAATCCATAGCTTAAGGGTTTGTGTTCGAGTTTGAGTTTGGATTTAACGGATTGTCATCACGATAACGGCCACTTTGAGCCTGTCATGGATCTTTTCGTTATGTCACTCTGGGCTCGCCTTCAGCCCTCAGTTTCCTGAAAATGAGATCAAATAAAAGTGAAGTAAAAGATCTAATGGCAAAAGGCCCATACTGTAAAGTCTTTGACTTCTCCGGGGCCTCAGCCTAGGGCTGTTGGCCCTAATACTGTAAACTATGCCTATAGATATGAATCTTGAACATATATATATATAAATGATAAAAATCTATTAAATAACTTGCTTAAGGGGCAAAGCATATATTGTGTTGTAATGCCAGATAGGTCAGGGCAATCCAGAATATTCTATCAAATGGAAGCCTCAATACACCTCACACGAGAGCTGCCGTCACTTAGTTTTATAGAAAACTGTTCAGTGTTACTCAGGCAAAGGTAAGTAACTGGACCCAGTGGTTAGAGGAACAGTGGAGTTTTACCCCCTTGCTCATGTAATCTTCTTAGGCCCTACTTTCCCTGTTCTATGCCTTGATATTTCATTTGTCTTGAACCTCAGTTTGATATGTCTTTCATCATTAAATCTTGTTTATTTTCTTCTAGGTGGTCATTTCTAGATATTCTCTTTCTTTCTCTGTCCCTTTCTTCCATTCTTTCCCTCTGTCTTCTAAAATTTTGACCTTTTGTTTTCCTTCACACCAGCTGGAAAGGGGTAAAGGGTAAAGGGGTCATCTATAAAGTATACGGCCGTGAGTGGATGGACGTTAGTCTAGAGACGTACATACTTTATGGATGCCCCAAAGAGGGGTCTGAGTTTGAGTTTTTAGTTTGGGTTTAACGGTGCATCTGCAAGATAAGTGCCACTTTGCGCTGTTCACAGTTTCTTCTTTTTCTCACTTTGGGCTAGCTTTCAGCCCTTGGACTCCTATTAAATTTAAATACACCAAAATAAGAGTGAAATAAAAAAAATCTAAGATCTCAAGGCCCAAAGTGAGAATGCAAGAATATCAAGTGCAACTGCAACAAAAACTGATCTCAGTGTGGTCCTTAGAGAGTATGTTTTAAACTCGTTTCCAAGCCAATTCATTATTAGCCCGCTAAGTTTTTTTTGTGTTTTTTTTTTTTGGAATAAACAGATAATGCAGACATGGTTGAAAATAATTATGTGTAAATCTGATTTGATGCTATTTAATGTTCGCCAATACTTTCACCGCGCACGTACGTACGCACAGACACACACACAGGAAAAAATAATGACAAAACCATTGCCGAAGGTGGTGACCAATGTCGATTTGCTTGGTGTAGTGGAGGAAATTTCAGATTTACACATACACTGTATATTATTTTCAACTCGAACTCTTTAAGATTACCTCAGAGGGGATACGTACTAAGGGGGCTCCACTACATTTGATGAGAAACTTAAAACTGCGATCCTTGTGGAATGTCAAAATTGGGCAAAAAGAAAAGGTTGTATGTTGCAAAGCCCCGCGTGAGAAATAAAACCCAAACAATACAAAGCAAACAAAAGAGAAGACAGAAAATACATAAATTTTCGGCTTTCGCCTTTGTCAAGTGAAAAAAACGAACAATAAAAGACTTCAACAGGAACGAGATGGATGGGTTGGCAGGCAGACAGGTAAGCCAGCAAACAGGCAGGCAGGCAGACAGACAGACAGACAGATAGATATTTTCTACAGAAAAAAAAGAAAATAAATTAGAAAGAGAGAGAGAGAGTTGGGGTTTGCTGTCGGCCATCAGTCTGAAGTGGAGAGCTCCCATTACCCACAGAAAATGCTGGACAGAGACCCCGGGTGTAATAAAAAATTATCTTGTCAGGAGGAGTTTCGACCGTGGATGATAATAATAATAACGTAGTGGATCATAATTAAGTATCTTAGACGATGTCAGTGGTACAGTGATGCCCTTTTTGAGGAAAACTGGGCACGATCATGTAAAGTGAACAAACATATATAGTTACTGATGGTGTGTTGTGTACCGTACGCACAGATTCCACTCATCAGGAACTAGTCGCCCACTTCGTTACAGTAAAATGGAGTTGGTGAGCTACACCCTCGCCCCTCTCTCGGCCTTCCTGGCCCGCCCCTAACCACAAACACACGTAATAACTCTCTCTGTGTCTTTCACAACATACTATATTGTTATGTACACAATCTCTCTCTCTCTCTCTCTCTCTCTCTCTCTCTCTCTCTCTCTCTCTCTCTCTCTCTCTCTCTTCATGACGGCACACGGTCAAACATTGGATTCGGTGCAGTGCTTTTGTTCGGTGGAATGTAAGCAATTGTAGAATATCTAATATGAAACGTACACACACGCACGCATACATGCGAGCTCATACACACACACAGCCACAATATGCACGGAAGACATAGGTTCCCTTAATTAACGTACCGTGCAGATCTAAAACATTGGTCGTCTATCGAGAATCTGCTTTCATAAGTAAGGAGATACGTCCAGGTAACGAGCAAAGTTTATACACACAAAAAAATAACTAGATCTAGATCTAGATGGGTGGATGGATGAATGGCAGATGGCGATGAACGGATAGATAGATGGATGGATGAGTGGATGCTTGGGTGAGTAAGTGAGTGGATGGATGGACGGGTGGAGGATGGGCGGCTGGATGGATGGATGGAGGGAGGGATGCATGGCTAAAATGGATGGATAGGTGGTTGAATGAATGAATGGATGGGTGGTTGAATGAATGAGTGGATGCATGCGTGGGTGGGTGAATGAATGAGTTGATGGATGGACAGACGGATGGACGGTTGGATGGAGGGAGAAAAGGATGGATGGATGGACGGACAGACGGATGGATGGGTGGATGATGTGTCTACAATAGCAGGACCCTGTATGGAATGTTCCCGAAGACTTAACAGTCAAGGAGATAGACAGTTGTGGACAGACTTCCGAATGCGTTCCATAGCCCGAGTGAAAACAGTACATGTAGGCCTACATACAGCTGCCCCGGCGGCTTTCCCTGATATGTCAATGACTACTGCCCAGACGAACATTGGCCTACGGCCTCGATGATACAAACTGACTAGACCCTCACATCGTTACATATCAATCTGACAATGCCTATGCACTTGTCGAGTTATGGAACACATTCGGAAGTCCTCCCGACAGTTGTAATAATTATAGCAACGTGTAAACACTTTGAGGGAGGATGGAGTTCCATTTGAGTCACACAATAGAATAAGGATCTTTCAAGGTTGCGAAAAGTTGGATTTTCTCAAATTGAGTATTATATTCGCTTTCTTCATCTTCAAACCAGATATAAATATGACTTTTGCAGGGGGTGCGAAAATATATCAGAAGTTTTCTAGGGATGCGGGGTACAGAAAAGGTTGGGAATCACCGCTCTAGATGGATGTTTCTATAGTAAATTAATGCGCGGCTCAACGATTAGAACATCAAACGTGCGCCCGACTGAAGTTGTATAACTCAATCGTACTCCTTCCAAAAGCTTAAAGCAACAAACCTTACCTTAAATAGTCCATCAGCTTCAAATAATCCACAGTGTGACATTTCAATAATCCACGAAATGAATTTCAAAAACACAAAACACAAAACTTTTACATCCAACCTGAAATATTTTTTCACAATTTCTTCACGAAATGAGGAAAGCTCTTCCAAACGCTAGATCCAAATCAAAATAATCTTCACAATTTCTTCACTAAGTGATGAAAGCACACCCAAGAATTAGAACGTAATGAAATAGATTTTAAAATGAGCCTCATTATTAATGCCGACATTCAGACATCAGAACTCCTTGTAAAAACGAAGGCACTGGGGAATTTTTTGAAAAGTGAAAACCGCTCACAACAAAACGTTATCAACGTCAAAATGCATTTTTCTAAAAAAGGATGTGTTT
Organism: Onchidella celtica; assembly: GCA_963931925.1. NCBI lineage: Eukaryota > Metazoa > Mollusca > Gastropoda > Systellommatophora > Onchidiidae > Onchidella > Onchidella celtica. The sequence continues at coordinate 61,827,500 of OZ007571.1, forward strand.
ACTTTCGTTATGAAAAGAAAAGTTAAAGCTTAAGTGTTTTTTGAAATAGGATTATTAAGCAATGTTGGTTTATGGCTATCCACAAAGCAGAGACTTCACAACCAGGTTACAGATGACTTTGGTGGTGGTGGTGTTGTTTTTAATATTATTTTAAGAAGGTCTTCCGCCCGTCCGCGCCAGTCAAGAAAACACACTAAAGCGGGGACTTGAGCGGGCTCATCAGAAGGCTGGGTTTCGTATTTGTAACCCTAACCCTAACCCTTACCCTAACCCCCAAAACATTGATTGCAAGTTGATAATAAGTGGATTTTGGTTGTTTAAGCTTATATCTTAATCATTTATGTTTCTAAACTTTTTGGTAAGTGGCGCGGACAGGGGGAAGACCTCCCTTATTTTACCCCTTCGCTTTTCATCCCCGCCTCCACGTATACTTTTCATAAGCTTGGCTCCCCCCCCCCCCCTCATCCCAATCCACATGTGTATGCTTTCTGTAAAGATGTTCAACAACAACGTCACTGTACGACATCTTTTGGTTTTCTCATAATTATTTAATATGCTGGTGAACCCCGACCTCCACCCCCGCCCACCCCACCCCACCCCACCCCTCTCCGAGCATACGTATTTTATGTGTGGCCGTTTTGACTTTCTTGTTGTTGTTTTTGTTGTATTCTTGTTGTTTTCAAATTTGTAATCCATTTGGATTCTTTCGGTGTGCGACATCTAGATTCCTTTAAAACGCAAATGGGGATTTATTTATAAAAAGATGGCGATTATGGTTATTATCAGCTCCAAGATCTATCGTACAAGGAATAATTATTCGCGGGAAGGAAATGAAACGCCACAAAGCTCTCAGTTACTCACTGAAAAAAAAAAAAAAAAACTTCCAAAAAGCTGTCGCTGGGGGACCGTGGTAAAATTACAAAGTGGAATAGAAAAAATAGTTGCGCTCACTGCCCGTCTATAGCTTACTGTGTAAACTGCTAATTGTTCCCTAACAACAGCCCTTCCAAAATACTTTTCCTGGAATTTCGCATTGGTCTGGTTTCCTTGTATAATTTCTAAGCATCTAATGTGTATAAATGATTTTTGCCTCTTAATAAATTACATGTATATTCGCGCGGCTCTCTTAATTGTTGCACGCAGTACAGTCTTCGCAAGATAAAAAGAACAGGCCTGTGGTGGAGGGAACCCTCAGTAAAGTTGATAGGAAAGAAAATTAAATGTATAAACACATCGACATTGCATAATAAAGGTGCAAAATTCAGATTTATTTATAGATTTCAACTTGTCATCCCAATTTTGTTATGTATAATGCCCGTCTTCCGCAAGTGAAAGAAAAAAATATTTACAACATACTAGATCTAGTGCTCACACGGACTTCTGATTTTAAACAAAACGTATAAATTCTGTATCTTTCATAATCTGTTTTTTCAAACAGTTCAGACCACTACACCTTCCTTCTCCTCTCCTCCAAAATAAAACATCAACAGTTAACCGTATTTTTATTTTCTTTGTACCATAAGCCCGGAACTGCCATGATTGTTTTTGTGCCCCAATCACTCACCATTCACAGTGGCGGATCTACTAATGTACTGTGAAAGTTATACATGTAATAAGTTTCATGGTCCCTAATATTGGAAAGGCCTGAACCCTCAAATGAATTCTATCCATTATGAAAAGTCTACGCGCTGGATTGTTGAATTTCCAAATGCTTATCTGCAGGCCATGAAGGGTTGCAAATCAATGTTCTTTAAGAGAAAAAATAAATCCCAAACAAGTCCATTACTTTTTGATACTCAATGATATACCTGTCGTCAGTTTCATGATGGAGGGGGAGAACAGGTAACAACAGCTGTACAACAAAAAGGCGACCCCTTAGGTTATCTGTATGGCGAAGGGGTGAATAGGTCAAATTTGAGATATTTATTCTTTTGTGCTCATAAAAAGTATATTGCAAGGGGTTTTGTCCAACATGAGCAATTTTGTTAACATTCATTTAGTTCTTGTGTTATGTGGTGTGCCCAAAAGGCCGAAAGTGAGAGTAACACAAAATTTTCAACCTGAATTTCTTCAAAACTGATTTTGGCAGTTTACCCCTTTGTCACACAGACAAGTTAAGCTTTCACTTTTTAGGTGTACAGCTGTTGATATCTATTCGCCTTTTGTTGTGAAACCGACCACGTATAACACCGGGAAAAAAATCTTAAAATTGGAGATTTGGCCAAAAGGACTGATTTCAGATTTTAACTCGGTTAAATTGCCACGCACATTTGCGCAACATTACAGCATTATATTGTAGGAAGTTGGAGCAGCAACTCGCTCCTAATAAAAATGTATCTAATATGAAATATGCCTTGTTTGGTTATTACACGGAAAATAATTTGGTGTTTTGGTAGTATACGCATACTTATTATATAGAGTAGACATAAGATTACAGCGACATGCCATGCTGGTACTACTGAGGATAAAGCAATATGACACAGTGTCCACAATGCTTACCTTGTTCCAAAATCTAATCCATATCCAACTTCTATTTACCGTTAAATCGAAATGATCTTACTGGATAACATAACACTGTTAATGTGTAATTAGACCAAGGTCTTCTCCCAGAAAACCATAAGGTTAACAAGAAAAACCTTAAAGAACTATAAATTTATTTTTAAAAAATATAAAAAAGCTTCACTAGCCACAATTGAACTTGTGTCCAATTTAAACTTTCAAAATAGAAATGCTCACAACACAAAACAAACAGGAGACAATAATTGTGACTACTGTTCTGTCAACAACAAAAAATCAATAAATAAATTTTTAAAAAAGTGGCACGGGGACTCCAGCACACATTACCCTACATAGCTACACTACGTGTGCCGTTTGAATATGTGGTTGCGAGAGCACTTTTCCCATGACATGGACGATCCTAAGTCCAATACTAAAGTACCAGTTGCCCCTTAAGATCTAAGGAAGTAGGTTCTAATCCGTATGTTTTGTCCGGCCTACCCCCGACCAAACTCCACCCCAACTCTCAGTCCCTCAGTAGCGCCTCAAGGGAGGAAACTCGCCAGACCCTAAGCTTTACAGGCTAGTTGGGCATGACTAGCCGTGCGAGTACCTTGGTCGACCGCCGACCTCGACGCTACATGGAAGCAGGAGCCAGTAACCACCCGAGTTTCCCCAAAGTGGCTGTTCTGTACTATAAAAAGATTTTGGGTTTTCTTATATGACACACAATCCATACATTGTCGGTCATTATGGGTTTGACTTCATTATGCATAAACTCAGATATTAAATTTATTCCTTTATTAACCTTACTCAAAACTTTTTGTTTTCATTCAAACACTTGGGTTTATCGTTATTCCTTAAAGATATGAACCTCTTGATAAACAGACTTTAAAAAATTGCAGTTTCAAAATATTAACAACTCAAGAACATGATTATCTACCTTTGCCCCTGACACTGTCTTGGTTTTTTTTACAAACCGGAAGTGGGAATCGATACTACTTAATTAATCGACTTCCAATAACTTCGTTGAATATGAAATCAATATTTATTTTTGAAAAATCCCTCCACATCTCCATCTTCTTTCTCTACATTTACATTGACCTCATCACACCTCTTTTTTTATCCTAGTTTTTTGTTTCCTGTACGTAAATATCAACATGACTTAGGAATAACATCATTATTCAGTATTAAGGGAACCAAATCGATACCAAAAAGATTATCCATTCCGAAGGAGAAGGGCTAAGCACTCTTAACAACATTAACTAATCGAGATTTGAAAATGGAAATAATGTATAAATTAATAACCTTTGAGACAATAAACAGCAAAAAATGAAATGCATGAACAAGTTTTACGTTAGCTTGGACTTTTTCCGAATTGTACATTTTCAAATATTTACCGAAAACGAATAATAAAAAAAAATGATAAACTTTGGAGAACAGAATTTCTTATTGTGATCACAAACTCAAATAATGCAACAGCCAAATCACAATAATCACTATGGAGAAATAAAAGTCATTTGTCAGTTGGACGGAGAACAATAAAAAATGACGAGTCTCCGAAATGAAATTGGCATTCATCAAAAAATGAATAAATTTGTATATATAATGCACAAATTCTGGACCTTTGAACACAAAAGGTAGCGCTTAACGAGAATACGAAAGTGGCATCTGCTATTAAGCCCGATCGATATCACCATCAATCCTGAAAGAACAAATCCTATTGCCGTCTTGCAGATCTACAAAGAAAATATGCCCTTTCAACAGAATTTGGATAGCCTAATTGACTCAACGTATTTAGTCCGAAATTTGATAGAGATCTACCTAAAATTAAAAAAAGATAAGAGAAGCCGAATACATGGTGGATAGACCCATCGCATTGGTGCAAAACACTATTCGGCATGTCAGTGCTTTTCATAAGCCTACATACACATACAAAGGGTTCGTAACTTTACACTTTGTCCGAATGACTAAATCATCTAGGCGGTGCTTAACAAGCATCAGAAAGTAGCATCTGCTATTAAGCCTGATCGCTATCACCATCAATCCTGAAAGAACAAATCCTATTGCCGCCTTGCAGATCTACGAAGAAAATATATGCCTTTTTAACAGAATTTGTATAGCCTAATTGACTCAACGTATTTAGTCCAAAATTTGATAGAGATCTACCAAAAATTAAAAAAACATAAGACTAAGAGAAGCCAATTACATGGTGGATAGACCCAACGCGTCAGTGCAAAACACTAATCGGCATGCCAGAGCTTTCCATAAGCCTACATACACATACAAAGGGGTTTGTAACTTTACAGTTTGTCCAATGACTAAATCGGCTAGGTAGTGCTTAACAAGCATACGAAGGTGGCATCTGCTATTAAGCCCGATCGCTTTCACCATCAATCCTCAAAGAAAACATCTTATATTGCCGCCTTACAAATCTGCAAAGAAAATATAAATATGCCTTTTCAACAGAATTTGTCCAATTGACTTAAAATATTTAGTCCGGAATTTGATAGAGATCTACCTAAAATTAAGAAAAGATAAGAGAAGCGTTTAATTTTTCCCGCTCCGTGTCAACTCTGCTATCCTTATTTGATTGAGGGTTATAATTCTAATTAGCAAAGTTGCAACATTCTGTTACTAATGAAAATGAAACTTCAAAATCCATCACTGATGTTGTCTCCAGCATGGATTTAATGTTTTCAAGAAGTACGGAAGAGAGGAAAAAAGACATTTTCCTCATCAAACAAAAAAGTTTCCACTTCACAAAATGATAATATTGTGGGATAAAATATTAGTTACTTTCTTTGTTTTCTCCATTTCAAACCATGAGATGATAAACAGCAAGAACACGCTACAACGAATGCCAAAGTGTCTGTACTATTCGCCTCACAGTCAGCAGCCTCTGCTTTGTTTTCATCATTACTGCGTATGTGTGACTGAATTTGTCACAGTGTCACAGTGTCAAGTGGCTGGGATTGTCTGACACAAGTTCTTGTGCATGTGTAATGACAATTTTTGTTACAGCGGTAAGGGGCAATTGATGCATAGGAAGGGGTAGGTGTAAATTTTGTTCATGCACACCGATTAAATTTGAGTTTTACACCTAGGTGGCCGTAAGCACTACTAAGCCAGTGCCATGATGCAAAACTGACGGATTTACACCAAGTTCATGCATACAGTAACTGATATGTGCTGACTCAATGAATGATGATATCCTTTGTCTGGCCAGTGCCTTAAAAAAATTCCAACTTTTTTCAGGCGTACTATGAAAAAGCGACATGCACTGCCACAGCCGGTGATAATCTGTGCTTTTAATGTACTGTACGTTCTTTTGAAACAACTACACCATCACAGCACCACAATAATTAGAATGGGAAGTGTTCTGGACATTCAGACCACTCAGTCAATCCCTAAAGCTAACCTTAAACCAATTTCTAATCTGTCTTTATCCCTGTTACCAATCGCTGACCCTACTGCTTACTCTTTTGACCAGAAACAAAAAGAAATAAGGATTGTAAGAGTTCAAAGACATCAGGAACTCACCAGGAAATCTAGACCTAGATCCTACTGAAAATCAAGCTAAGCCTAGTCAGCATCCCTATGTTAATCAGATATAGAGATATAGGATTTCTATAAGGTTGGTAGGGTTACCATAGGAATGGATTCCCTACATCAGACTGATGTCAGCGCAATGTCATAACCAGGGGATCCACATAGGAACGATGTCATTCCAATGTGCCAACTTGACATTATTCCTAAGTGTCGGCTTTCCATAGGATTACCAGCTGCGAGGAGACAACATCAACAATGTTAGATTTGTTAGTTTTCTGAAGGAGCTCCATCTGTGCTTGTTGTGTCCCCATTTTTTATTCATCTTTTTTTGTTGTACACACATTTTAGTAGCCTTCAGGAAGTAACAGAATTAGATAAAACGGAAGAAAACAGGTACATTTTTTTTGGTTAATAAAAGGGAGTTAATGGCTTTTCCCTTCAAATATTGCTATTTTCTCGAATTCCATCCCTTTATCAGTTATACGCGTTACGTAATATATCAATTATATAAGCCATAAATATGGTGAACTTTATCGGAGATTAAATCGAGCCAACATCATCCTTAGCCAATTGGCCATCACAATAGGATCTAGGAATGTAAATCGCTGAGATCTATTCTCCACTCGTCAGTCTAATCTAAAATATAAACAAGAGCCAAAGTAATGACGGTATAATCAACCGGTGCCAGAAAACATATCCATTTAACCATTTTCGCCAGTAACGCTCACCTTGTCTCAAAATCTAATACATTTAGATCTTTTCTCTAGTTCAGGTTGCTGTCAAATTGGTCAAATTGATGAAAAGCAGAAAATGGCACATGTAAGCTTATTAGATATGGATGACCTCAATAATTTTACAGTATGCATGGTTTCTGATTTCGTTTTAGCGTCTTATTTGATCTGTATTTTTATCAAAATAGTGAAATACAAATTAACACTCTACCTATTGATATGTTTTTAATAGTGTTTAAAATTAGCGAGACAATTCTTTTATACCTTTCAGTGTATCATGAAATATTCTGCTATGTAAATTAAATTTTGACCTTCGCAGATGAGTGGTATGTCAGTGTTGTTGAAAATCCAGTAGGGTTTTCTTAAAGCTGACTTTTTGGGGGGGGAGGGGGGGGGTCCTACAGATGAACTTCACAAGTTACAACATACATATAATTATTAAAGCCTTTCAAAATGACAATATAAAATAAACGTCTCAAAGTAGCTCTTTGTTTGGTCAGTTCCAGTACAAGTAGGAGTGTTGTCGAAATTGATTTTTAAAAGACAGAAAGGATTCGTGTTCATTAAGCTTAACCCTTAATCATCCCATCCCCCTTTCCACAAAGAGAGAGAGAAAGAGAGAGAGAGAGAGAGAGAAGGCCAAGTTTTAATTAACAAAAAAACGCACTTAATCTTATGATCAAATAAACAGCTTTACCTACCATCAATCCCTAAAAGCTCAACATGTCATGCTGTGCAGACAAAAACACCACTCTTGACTGCAACTAAAGTTATAAAGTCTCCACTGCTTTATAGGTCCCTTAATCCTGGAAAGTTTTGCGTAAGGCGAGTGTAGTGCATATCCATGTAGTTGAACTCCTTGAAAAACACACTAGACGTGCCTTCAACGGTAATTCCTCTGTCACTGAAATAAGTTTAGCTTTTATAGAGTCACAAACACCACTGCACTCACAAAACTGATTCTTTCCGTGGTTCTGGGGCATAAAGAAAAAAAAAAGTATGGTGGGGTACCGTGAGGCGGTAACCTTTTCAACATTTCACTGAATGAGAAACGTTGACCCACACCTTTGAGTACACATTTTAATAATACAGCCAATGCAATGTGAGTGTGTTCGTGTTTGTGAGTGCTGATGAATAAAGTAACAACGAGTGAGCAGAATGGCGCATGAGTGGTTGAGAAAAATGCGAGGGACTGAATTGAATTTCTGTGTTGGTGTTTATTTAAGAAGACGCTCACTCTTTCCCAATGCCCTGCCTGAGAGTGTTGGCGGTCTTCCTTTATTAAAAAAAAAAAATTATTACTCACCTACTCCCACAGAGCTCTGCAGTACATTTCCCCGACCTCAGAGCAAAAAGTCAAGATATGTTCGTCTTCTTCTTCTTATTATTATTATTCAAATAAAAATATACAAAGTATCAACTCGCCAGGAACGATGACCTATTCCGCCCCCCCCCCCCCCACTTTTGCCTCTTGTGGCCTTGCACTTAGCCCAACCAGAGGCTACAGACCAGTGGTTCTCCGTTTTCTCGGGCAATCGCCCCCTTAAGCTCCAAATTGTTTGTCCTCGCTCCATCCCCCCCCCCCAAAAAAAATCCCTCCCCAAAGCCAACAGATACATCGCACAAAAAGACAGCTGACTATACACAAATTACGATGTAAAGTTTATCAAAGAGTTGTTAATGACAATAGGCTATACCGGTACTTGCTTATTCATTATAAAACAGAAAGCATTTTTTATCAATGTACTAACAGAAATAGGCCTTTTCTGGTCATAAAACCCAAACCCGCTTGCTGTTGAATAAGTCAGTGACTGCTCTGTATCTACCCTCCCCCCCATCCCCCAATAACCCTCTATCCATGTCTTCACTCCCCCCCCCCCACCCTGAAAAAAAAAAAGAAAATCGCCCCCGCAGCATCTCTTTCGCCCCCTTGTCGCCCTTTCCTTCATTTTCGCCCCCCTTGGAATTCAAAGTCGCTCCCCGGGGGCTGATATCGCCCACGTTGAGAACCACTGCTGTAGACAAACTGTATGTTCTTCGGTCCTGCTGCGACCTTCCACCTGTTTCTGTCCATTCCAATTTCTGTCCAATAATAATAATAATAATAATAATAATTCAACTTTGAGAGCTTTATTGTATCAGGACCGTAGTATTTCACATAATAAGCTACAGACGGGCAGTGAACACAACTCAGTATTTTCTCTATTCGGCTTTGCAATTACAGTACGGTCCCCTAACAACAGCCTTTTAAAATCATTCATCTAGCTTATTTATTTAGTACGATTGTAAGTTGTTTTTACATGCAGCCTAGCTGTCTCTTCTTGGCATCTGAACACTATGCTTTTTTACAACTTTGCGTTAATCAAACATTAGAACTAATTAAATTAATATACAAGAATTATTGTTTCACTGTATTTCATTTTATGCATAATAAGTACATTGATTTTACCACCGTAATGATTTGCCTTATGTTTTTGTCTCCATTTTAAATAATCAAATTTGAATGTTTATACTTACACCACGAATTATCAGTTTAACACAGTCTGGATGAGGACAAAGTTTTCCCGAATTCCAAATTCTGGGACACATATAAGTACAGTGTTTGGATTGCTCAGCTAAATTTAAGCACACTCTTCCATTCTCTTTTACTTTCTCATCTTCTCGCCGACACCAGCTTATTGTAATCTCTGTACACAACTTGGACAACCGTTCTATTGACTATTGTTGACTCCACTTGTGAGAAATTTGTCTTCAAAGTTTTAGCTCTTCTGAACAAGATATAGTGAAAATGTAGTTCAAATGTTGAGTATTTTCACTGACTCACGGACAACGTATTGATTTGAATTTAATGGGTGGCACATGTTTAAGCCTTCCAGATGTCAACTGAAGTCACTTGATAGCATGAACTCGATTTGTGCAAAAAATTAACATAAGCCACTTGTAATTAACTTAGGCCACTGTATTGACGGTACTATACTCAGATTCCTCACCTCTTCCCATCTTCTTCCCCTCCCCCTTTTCCCCAGTTTAGTTCCATACGTTACTTTCGCTTTGCCAGATCATTATTATCAGTCTTTCTGCCAGCTAACGTCATCATCATTGTCATGATCACATTAGGATCATAAATGCCGTGCTAGGTCACGACGTCAGTGAGTTAATTTTTACGATCTTGTTGATTATAACCAGCGTAATTTGTCCTTGAGCTGTTCTCGTGAACAGTTTGTTTTGAAACACCTTTTTTCTGATGGATGGAGAGAAGGAGGGGCGAGACAGAATAAATGTATAGCTAGGAATGACAGAGCAGTTCTCGACCCCGTGATTTTGATTAACATAGATAAGGGGCGAGTAAAGGTAGTTTATTTAGACGCTTAGTTGGCGTTCGGAAATTCGTGCATAAGAGTAGAAAGCACGGGGTTTGAAGATTTTAGTAGTTAATGTTTCGCATTTTAAATTTTGTCTAGACCGTAAAATTGACCTTGATTTTGGCGCAAGGCCATGACAAGCATAAATTAATATTGCAGGCTGAGCTGAAGCGACTGCACCAATCAAATGTATGAATCTGGACGGAAGGTCGAGACATAGCTTTAGTATTTAAACCCGTGCAGAGCTTAGATAGAGGCCACATGTAGACAATCCATTTACGAGGTGGACGGCGATAGTCCTCAGCCAGATGAGAGACATAGAGACGCAGTTGAGCAGTCCATATTGTGAGGAGCGTGATGTTTTAAAGCTCCAGAGCCTAAGCTACTTGGTTTGATATGAACCCACAGCGTTTACATCCAGCGCTCTCACTCCCAGTGAGGGCCTAATGGTGAGAGTTCATACTAATTTGTAATGATGAAAGTGAACCGTTCTACTTACTTTTGAAGACAGTTTCAGAGCTACCGCCAGACAACGCATGGTTGTACAAGCATTCTCCATGGCGTGTCTAGAGGAAATGTCCATATCATAACATGTCTCATTGAATTAATAGAATTTAAACTGTTATATCCGTCGCCACGTGCGCGGATTCTATTTGGCATCTAACTCATATGACCTGCAAGTAGTTAGAGTGAATAAGTTAGTCTTTATAGAAAGCTGTAGTTTCATTAGTTAGATTCAGTTGCCTTTGAATTGATATTTATATTTATAATTATATTTGTTACATTAATTCCTGTAATTAAACTGCCCTACAGTTCTGCTAAAAATCAAAGCAATTGATTTATTTAGTTTTTAGAGTGCAAGTATTTTTTTTGTGTGTTCGTCGATTGTGGGAGCGGACCTCGAAAGAGTGTCAGTCGAATTCTCCCCATCTAACCCACATCGCGACAATCATTGTAATTATGGTACTTATATCCATTTTCTATAATTCATTCATTCTTTATTCATCCCCTCTTTTCTTTGGCACAGTATATACCAATAATGTACCCGTATATATAAATCCGAAAAAGGCCCCAGAATCCGAAAGTTTGCGTTTCTTAATGTTTTCCAATTAACATTCAATTTCCTCATGATTGTTCACCATATTGAGGGATACCCGCCCAAACACCGTAACCAGAGAGTATAGATACTCTCTGCCGTAACTCGAAAATTTTCGATTTTTGTTTGTTTGTTGGTTGGTTGGTTGTTTTTTTTTTTTGTTTATTCTATTTTGCCTTGGTAAGTATCACATTTTGACATGATGCAAATTCCATTATCGAATTAATTAATTATTGATGAGGATTTAAAGGTCGTAACAGACATTTGATACTTCATGTCAAACTTTCAAATTGCTCTCCTGTAAAATTTACACAACTGGCGATATGGACTTTGCGCAGGCACTCCTAGATATGCAAATTACATATACCCTCTCCCCCTCCCCAGGACATGACTAAAGGGACGTTGCACAAGTACAAACTTTCATCAACCTCAGAAAGAAGGAAGAGAATAAGGTGAAACTGAGAGTCACAAAGGGGGAAGACAGTTGAAAGAGAAGAGAAATAAAAAGAAAATGCAATATTATATATATATATAGAGGTGACAGGCAAAGACCGAGAAATGGGACAGAGAAGACAAGGGAGAGGACGGAGGTGGCAGAAAAAGATGGAGTGTGACATGGACAATCAGAGTTGGGGAAATGATGATTTAAAAACACTGAGAGGGGTGAATGAAAGAATGTAATGAAAACATGGTGAAGGAAGAAGAAATTTGTGATGTGATTACCGAGGGTGAGAGAGAAAAGACAAAACTCATGATTAGTGAAGGAATATGGAGATGAAGAAAAGTTAGCAGTGAGCCAAAAGGAAGTGGACGGGGAGAATACAACATGCCAATGCTTGACACACGTACCATGGCAAAAATTAAGCAAAAAGATTTCCGCCATAATATACAGTTTATTCAAATATAGGAAACTGGACACAAGCCCTTCACAAGTCCTACAACAATGTAATGTAATAATTAATACTTGATAAAATAACAAATGTAATATTATGTCCTCTCTCAGGAAGTGCTAACCCTTAAATAAATGACAAACAATACAATGGTGTTGGGCACAAAACGGACAGTTCAAAATTGTCAAAAATGCTATTTTCAGGGTATGCTGTTCATACATTACATTCCGAACATAACTATGAAAATTAATCAGTATAAAGATCTAAAGAAAAAAAAAATAGAATAAACAAAACGGCCTAGTCTACTGTTCCTTCATTTAGTCAAAGCAAAATGGGCAAGACTACTTTTGAGTGCATTGTTTCCATGTGAGACGATCGCATAAAATAAGCATATCTGTAATTTCCAAAGGTGATTATGTACATTGTCACTGTGATTCTTTCAAGCAATGATTAAAATGAACAAACTTACATTTAAATTTTCTTTTAAAGTACTGTATTTTGTGTGTCAAAAGTTGTCATTTATTAAAAGATGACCATTTTCAGCCATTGTTAACAATGGGTTCAGTGGGACCAAGTCAGGAAGACGATCCACATAAACACTTTTTTGCTAAAGGAGAGCCATCTTGTTCCAGTAGGACTGCAGGTTAGAAAGACAACAGTGAGAACGGTAGACTGGGAAGTGTTTACATTACTTGTGCCAAAAGGCAAGCGACTGTTCATTGCATTATTGAGCATGAGGGCTATTGGATAGAAAAAGAAATGTGCCTGTAGAAAAATCTGATAATCCAACAGAACCATAATGGCATGAAACACCAACATCTCAACAGCAGCAAAAATGACTTATGCCATTAGTGTAGAGCAGCCACAAATTTGTGAAGAAACAGGAAAATGCCAGTCTAAAATGTAATGATCTAATTTTCCATCGAGTTATTCCATTTCCAAATCTGTGGTTTAGTAATACCAGTGTGAGTTAAGGTAATACAAGATGAGAAAAGAACTTGACTGACCAGTAACAGGCAATTGAATGCATATTTTACAGTCATTATAATATAATATTTTATGATGCACTATAAAATAATTGCACCTCAACAAATGGATAAGTATTGAGTAGCATTTTTCTTGCTGACATTATAACTGTTCAATGCACAGTGGATACCAGTTCTGAGTCTTTGACTTGGTAAACCTTTGCTGTGTCAGTGGGAATGAGAGAAAAAAAATGGAAATCAATATGTGTTTTATACAAATGGACCGGATTTTGCTTCACTGCTGTGTGTTGATACATGTACAAGTAATTTCGTACAATAATGTCTCACTGTTGACATAATTATAATGAATAGAATAATAAAACAATCTGAAAGCATAGAATTTTGCATGGAAAGAAAGCCATACAATGCTCAACATTTTCCAAAATTCTGAACTGTAAATTATAACATTGTACATTTTAGTGAGGTGACTGTTGTCTGACTGGAAGCAGAGAAAATATTCCTGGAAAGTGGCAAACCTTTTGAAAATCAAATCTCTCAACCTCAGATCTATTGCAATATGATAATTGTAATTAAATATGGATACTGAAATGTTCACTACATGTAAAGTAAAAGGATATCATGTAACACAAAGTTGGTGAAAAGTATCAATAATCTTTCATTCACTTCATTTGTCAGTTATATCTATTAATACCCCCCCCCCCCTCGTCTTTCTCTCTCTCTCCTTGTCCTTCTTCCACTCGTTTTCAGATTTTTGTTGAACGCATTTTACAAGATGAAATAAAATCAGAAAAGGTAATAAACTTATTTCTATTTTTTTAAAAGATCACTAAGTCTTTTTTGTTTCTTTTTAGCTCTCCTCAATTCTTGCTATTTCACTTTCAGTTTTTTCTGAAGAGTTTTTTACTTGTAGTTCAAGGTCCTCAATGGTTTTTGTTCATTTCACTGGCTTGGCACTGGTTTCATTTAAAACGTATGTATGGTCATTTTCAAATGAATCATTCACTTTGTTTGTCCTGCGACAGATATCTGAACCCTCATTCACTTCATTTGTTAGGTGACAGGTATCTTTTACTTAATTGTCAGGTGACAAATATATTTTACTTCATTTGTCAGGTGACAGTTATCTTTTATTTCATTTGTCAGGTGATACATATCTGTACTTCCACTTACTTCATTTGTCAAGTGAAAAGTAGCACACTGGGTAGCTGACCAGGGCCCCATGCATGCAAATTTACACTGGTTTTTGAAGCGGTAAGAAAATTCTATTTCTTTGCCCAGAGACCTATAATGACGTTAACATGACCCTATAGTTATAACAAATATGTAAGAGTAAATATACGAAGGGAAAACATGTTGAGATATTATTACAAAAACAATGAAATAACAGTATAATAAGAGGAAAAAGTTCTTTGTCCATGTCTTTTCTTTGCTCATGAAACAACTTTTCATTAAGCTTAAAATACTATGTTCTGTGGATCAATGGGTGTGTGAATGGATGAATGGGTGGATGGATGGACGGGTGGGTAGGTGGATGGTATGCTGAATGGATGCAGAGATGGATGGACAGATGGACGAAAGAATACATATAGAGAGATAATATGTGTATCTTTAAATCTTTTTTTCTTCATAGTTTGCTGGTAACTGATTTTACCCCACATGTCAATTGTCTTCATTTTTTGTTTCTTAACCCTTACCTGCCTAAAGCTGGCAAAAAAATATAAGTCCAGTGCTTCCCCATTTTTCATGCCCAGATGCCTAAGCAAAGGGAACTAACTCCAATTTCCTGACGACTGATATTTTTTAAGAAATGTTTGTGCACATAACTATTTTCCAGTATCGATGAAAATGGCACCAAGATGTAGATAAATGAAGGCCCTTTTAGGAAATTTTATAAACATGTCCTTGAGTTGAACTGAAATTTATTGCAATAAAATAAAGTTGAAACTCAAAATGTACCATTTTGTTCAGTTTTTCTGCACATATCGTCCAAAAATGTCATTGTTTTGAGTCCTCGTTATATTTGCTATAACAGCTATTACCTTGTATATGAATGTTATAAAGGAAGCAACCAGTGCATTTGACGTGAAAACAACACAACTGAACACTGTTTGCGCTTCTGATATTCTGTGATTTCAAAACTTCACTGAATAAAAAGTTCGAAAGCTAGAAGCACCCGTTTTTATTTTTAACCGAAGAGCAGACATCTCATTTCTAACATGACTACAACTCTAAATCAGGCTGCCAATGAGATCAGGTTGCTATGAGATATTATAAATAGTACACTGATATGAGAGCTATTTGGGTGCGTTAGGCTGATACGAGCATGGTCATATCTAGTCGCATTTATCAGATGAGAGCGTGTCGCATTGGGGTGCATTAGACAGGAATGGGTTAATTTTCTATTTGTCTAAAATCAGCAAGGCTATTCCAATTCATAATGCAGATTGAAGTAATTTACAGTTATATACAGAACACTTATTTAACAGAACATTATTAATGTCTGCAGCATTCAATACAGTGTAACGATATGACAGACATGTTACAATTTCAAGTACTTACGAAAAACATGAAAGACGCAAACAAGACATTTAAATTTCAAGGTTTGATTCTACATATAAAAGTTACTTTTTGTAATGAAGAAATGGTCACAGAATTAACATAATTATACTTGAAACTTACAACAATAACAGACACTTAAAAATATTATGAATGGGGAAATTACTATGAGCTGAACTATTGACTATGATTTATGAAAATGCAGACATTTTTTGTGTCTTAATACCCTGTAACTTAGAAGCCCAGTGCTGGAAAAGATTAACGCAAATATAAACAGAAACAGAAACAAACTGTCCAAGACTTTTGCCACCGCTTGCCACCTGTGATCTTGTTTCCTGCATGAGATTTCCATTGGATGAAGAGATGCTGATGTCATCACCTGAGGTTCCTGGATGTTCTCCTTAATGTGATCGCCGTCGCTGTCTTTGAGGGAGAGTTGGTCAGGGTCAGTCCATGTATCTGCCTCTGGTGCTGAATGGGGAGTGGATGGGTGTGTCAGAAGTTGCTGTAATATCTCATGCACAGACCCAACGATATACATCCACAGGAGCCAAAACACAGCTGAAAAGTATAATGGAAATATTTGCTTGAAACCTGATGAAGAGAAGCTCTCTACTTCTGACTGTCTCTTGTGAAGCCAGCCAAAAACAGCCCTTTCAGGAGCTGAACAAAGATGCCCTACTTACAACTGCAGAAGAATAAGGCAAAGTCAAAATGTGGCAAGAAGGAAAAGTTATCCAAAGCAAAACCTCACATAAGAACTAATACTGAAACGGTACAGTAAAACACACGGGGGAAGGAAAAAACAAATCAAGCTTTCATCTACTGACCTTCTTCAGGAAAATAGATGTAACAGGAGAAAAATTTAAACAAATGAGTAAATCATAGAATGTTTCACAAATGCGGATAATTATCCTCTGCAAGTTCCAGACCTGGAGTTTTTGAACACAGCCCAAGTCAATGTCAAGAATAAAGCAGCATGAAAAACAAGGAGCAAGTCAAGATAAAGAAACAAAACAACAAAAACCAAAACAAAGAAAGCTGTTGTTAGGGGTGCATGGTATTTTCCATTATAAGCCATTGCTGAACAGTGAAAACAACTCTGTATTTTCTCTATTTGGTTTTGTAATTGGAATATGCGCCCCTAACAACATTCGACAAAGAAAGCAAAGTGCAGATGCCCCAGGACAATGGTCCTAAAAGAATTAAGATCTCCATATGTCACACAATCTTAGTTCTTGTTTCTTTCTACATTTTTTGAAAAACTGGAGATCTGTTAGTATGTGGAAGAGATAATAAAAACAAATGCACACTTTGACACTTGTTTAAAATGTGTTGTGGCACTTATCAGGCAGTTTCACAGTTCCAATTTATTCTAACACCTTATCATAATACTAAAGCCGCAAACATTTAACGTCAAATTTCTCAGATCTGCAAAAAAGGAGAGCTGGAGCAAACAAGAACTAAAGTTGCAAGGGAGTCTCTCACGCAGAATGTATAAAGTATACTGTGAATGATGATCTTTGGTCAAACAGAAGTTTACAGCTTCAACACTACATTTTCAAATAATCTAACTCAAGTTTGGAAACATTTGTTGATTGTTGCCACTTTATGGCTGTGAGCTTGATTTATTCAAATACTCATCAATCCATATTAGAAAATTGGTCTGAATATTAGGTGGCAAATGAAATAATATATCCTAATATTTCATGGGTATGTTACTGAATATAAAGTAGATCCAGGGTATTCCAATTCAACCTTTAAATAAGTCATCATGTTTACAGCTGGCTTTGGTAATTCAGTCAGATTTCCTGCAAATTTTCATGCATCAGTCATCTTTGTCATAACAGTGATTACATTACACTAATGCGCTGTTTTTTTTAGAAATAATTTTTACAGTTAGGGATAGGATTAGGTTTTGGTAACACTGCATAGGAAATAGCCTAGCACTGACACCCAGCCAGCATGCCCATTTCAATCTGACATAGAATAGGATTTCTGCACAGTTGGTAGGATTACCATAACGGCTGGTTCCCTACATCAAACCAACATTGGCACAATGTCACAACCAGCACATCTACAAAGGAATGATGTCATTTCAATGTACAAACTTGACGTCAATCCCACAAATCCGATTTCCATAGGGCTGCTGGCTGGGGATTAATTTCAATCAAAAGCAAGCTATCCGGCCAGTATATATTGTCACCTTTCCCTAAAACTGTAGGAATTGGTTTAGAAGCAAGATCATTTGATCTGACTTTGAATGTAGCTTTGAATGTAGTTGTACATTTATACATAAATAAAAATCAAACTTTTGAGTTACTTCAGTCTTTGGGAACGGTGACGATATGTATGGGATTAGTACAGTCAAGCAGGCCAGATAAACCATTTCTTCAATAAGTTTACTTACTGTTTTGAGCCAGGAGGCCATTTGTCTGAGAGGACACACATTTGCCCTGGAGCATACAATGATGGATGTCAGGATTGAAGCAGCTCAGAGAACACCACTAGAGAGAGACAGATAAATGTACAGCTATAAAATATATATGTATGGAAATTCACTGCAGCAATACAAAAATTGTTCAAGGGATCAAGTGATGAATTTTAGTAGTGGCAAATTTGTCCTCCATTGACAACATAAATTAATAGTCTCTGACATGCTGCAGTGTAGAATTAATTCCTACCTTGCAGACAGAAGTTTCTCGATCACTTTGACATTTTGAGAGGAAATATGCCTATAAAATTAGTGGAGCCCTATTTGCTCAAAATTTCATGTTTATAGGATATTTTTTTCTAAAATCTTTCTGTCAATCAATCTTATCCCTCACGCTGTGCAGGGTGTCAAATGTCGGTATTTACTTCCCAAGCGTTCACTCCGCACGGGCGGGTTTAGTCGGCAAGTTCAAGCTGACCGTGCGATGCACAAGCCGTATTTTCACGCATCGGGTCACTGACCTTTTTGAGATGTAAGCACCGTCTTATTATTCACTGTATCTCTTCTAAATCAAAGGCATTGTGACATGGACATATTAACCAGTGAACCAACAGTCGGAATCACAAAGACTAAGCTTTCAAAGGCTCTCCCCACACTATCAAAAGATGTAACATCGACATGCAAACTGTTGCTCAACAAATTTGCAATATTATTTCATTTTCTCACAAGCTGACCACCATCTGGAGTTGTCTATATCTAAGAACCAATCAGAAACAAGCTCTGAAATGATCTTTGCCCCAAAAGCCCACATTGGTTTATTAGTATGTGTCAATCAAGATGAAACCATTTGGATAGGGCTTGGGAGGGCGTGGCTAGTTATCATACTGCGTTCTCACAAAAACTACAGCTGTCAGTTTGAAATCATAAGTCAGATCATTGGTTAGAGACTGACAGACTAAGGTTTTGCTGGTTAATTCATTATCAAGCATGATAAGGCATAGCAGCAAATGTTTTCATACTGATCACATACAAATTGAACCACATGGACAGCGCTAAAGTGGTCATCGTCCAGCGGCAAGAATCAGTGACCTCAGATAAGATTATCCATGAGTAAGGTCACTGACCGGACAGCGGGCTTTAAGCCGCCGTGCGCAGATTGAGCGTTAGTAGTCTATTGTATTTAAGTGTTGAGCTTTCCAAAGTCTCACGAAAATGATATTAAGAAGCAAAGTCTTACAAATTTCTTTCCATCAGAATACAAAAAAATGAGGCTTGACACACACATACACAAAAAGAAAGAGATTTAAGAAAGCAAACAAAATTCATAATCATTTGGACTATGCTGCAAAACTTTTTTTGATATTCCAAGGGAAATAATCATAAAATCATGTAAAGCCTGTGAAGGAGCAGTCGGTATGGTGTTTTGATAGTTGTCATTTTTGAGACCACATACAAATCTATAGTTCTCTGCCTCTTGGCCCAGACTTCAGATTACGTTATGAAAAGGTGTAAAGTAAACCTGTATTTGATTTGGCACTTATATAGTCGGATAATAATATTGGAGATGGTAATTAAAGTTAAGAAAAAAATGAATAAAATTTATGGGAACAATTCAAAAAAATAAAACAGCACAAATCAAAGCATAAAAACAGCACAAATCAAAGCACCAATTAGCATATCAGTATGCTCTTGCTTTAAATTGATAATTGCAAAGATTTTTAAAAGCGAATAAGATCAGGTTGATGGTTAAGCATGAATATATTTCGTATTTTAGCTATTCCTTCAGGATTTCTCAGACACACCTTCGACTAACGTCCATGCCACACCACTGGCAGTTTATGACATCTGATTGTACAACAAAAATTTCTCACCAACATTGGGTTGACTTTAGTAATTCCAAGGCAGAAGGTCTAGTGTTGTTTTTACTGACATGCATAAAGCAATTAGGAGAATTGCACCTGGAGAACAGACGGATACATGGATGGGTGGATGAACAGATAGATGGATGGATGGAAGGATGAATGGCAGAAGGACAGATGGTTGGACAGATGGATGGAAGGGTGGGTGGATGGATGGATAGATGGATGAATGGACATGTTGGTGGGTGGGTGGATATGTGGATGGATGGACGCATGGGTGGATGGATGGATTAATGAAAGAATGGGAGAATGACATCTGTCAATAATTTTGCTTTCAGAGACAATTACATGTATTAGTTTTTGTATCTTTTTTATTTGAAACTGAATGACTAACCCAGCGACATTTTTGAAGTTGAATCTGCTGGCATCATGAAGACAACTGGCAAGAGACAGACATTAATTACTGCCGGCCCCGTCACAGTCATTCCCATTGTGAATTATCTTTGATCATCCAAAATGTAAACTGTGCGTCTTCACTGATCTCACAGGATGACAGTTTGGGAGGGGACTCATCCTGAGAAAAGGTGGCCCAAAATAAAGACAACTCTCCTACAGACCAAGTTTTACTTGGATTTAAGTGGAAAGTTTTCAACAAGGGTACATTTGTGTTATCTGAATTCAAGAAGTGGAAAATCACACCTATCTTCTTTCTGTACATGATGATGGCTGAAAGTTTAATATGACTTCACAGGTTTGCTCTGTCACCTGGAATTGCGTGACATCAGGGATGCATGATGTACAGACTGAAATGGACATTTGCCAGTTGATATTTCCAGGAAGTAGCAAGACGGCTGACAACCCTGACTGTAAATGAAAATCATTAGCTGTGCACACTGTTTTGACAAATCAATCTTAATTTGGTACATTTCATTTACATCACAGATATAAACTGATGAGCATTCCAAGAAGGCAAACAAAATTCATCACAAGCACTTGGACCATGCCACCAAATTTAGATCCTTTTTTCATATACCAAGGGAAACAATCATATAGAATCTAGTAATGCCTATGTGAATAAGCAGTCAGAGGCATGATGGTATTTTGATAGTTATCATTTTTGGGATCACATACAAATCCACAGTTCACTGTTTCTTGATCCAGAATTCAGATTGTTATGAAAAAGTGTAAAGTAACAACATTAGAGGTGGATCTGAATAAAGTAAAAGGAATCAATGAAATTTATGGAAACAACAGTAAACATTAAAAAAATTCAAACATGAAACAGAAAGCACAGAAAATCATAACCTGCCATTAATTAGTATGAACGAGGAGCAATTTTAGGTAGATCTATTAAATGATTTCAAAATTCTTGCATTTAAATAAAATATAAAAATCCAGAGGAACACCACTGAAATATCAAGACAGGTGAAACCAAAACTGTCATGATGACGACTACATACCACTGCTACTATTATCTACTAATCTTACTCCCCCTGCTATTATAATACATTTTGTACCAGACTTCCATTACCACACTATTACTTACATCAACCAATGCTTGCCGTGACAGAGATTCAATCCTTGATTTCCAAATGGCGTGATTAGGAACAACAAAAATTGTGACTCTGCCATATTCAGACATGTTCCATCTCAGTCTCGCATCATGCCAGGACTAGAGTGAATATAATTTAAAATCAGTCATAAATAAAAGCAGCATAATTATTATCTTCAAAAAGTCTTTCTGAGAAAATCCTGGTTTTGGGTGGTCCAATTTGCAAAAAGTGCAGTCAGGTAGTATGTTAGTTAGTTTATCTGTCCACTGATTGATCAGTAGGACAGACAAGTGGTTTAATATTATACACACATGTAGATACATCGACGACTGTTCATTTTATCAGTTCATCAGTATGTGTGCCTCAAATTTCATATTCAAAAGACTGATCTAGTGTTCTATGGAAATATACTAAAACCATGATGATACTCAAGGAAAGGGAGCTTTAATTTGTGTCAGTGTCATGGAAAAAGATATGATGAAATATTAACAAGAAATTATTACTAACCATTTTGATGCCCTTGGAAATAATGATGTCATTAGTCTCCACTTGAGGACAAAACAGATGCACTCTTAGTATTGTTAACACTATCGGGTTCTTGTTATCACTGTTGGATCCACTGTGAACACAGGTAGTTGCATTGTTGATGCTGCCAGGTGCATGTTCATACAAATTGGTGTTTGTTCACACTAGTTATTGTATTCCAATTGATATGATGAATGGATGGATGGATGGACAAAGTGAAGGACATTTGGATTGATGGACGGAGTGAAGGACACATGGGTGGCTGAACAAAGTGAAGGACGTATGTGTGGATGGTCCGAAGGAAGGATGGACATGTGGACAGATGGATGGATGGATGGACAGATAGACGGATGGATGGATGGATAACTGTATGTACGAACAGATAGACAAGTTAATAAAAAACATGAAAATTTTAAAATAATTTTCTTTTAAAAAACAACTCTTTTTAGCATACACAGATTAGAGAAAAAAAAACTACATGTAATTACATGTAGCTCTGTAAACACATCCATCAACTCATTGTGATTGGCTGCTGGCCTCAGGTGTTTGACATAGTGGTGGTCATCCAGAATGTGGAGGAACAGGTAAACTCTCATGGTCAAACTCAACTTGCATGTTGAAGATACCTCTGGGACTGAAAATCGAGAAGAGAAGGCCAAACAAGGCTGCTGCCCAGGCAAAATTCTAAAAAAAAAAAGAACTAATCCCTATCAAAAGAATACACAGAAACAAAAACAAGAAAAATAAAAGCAAGAAAAGTGGGGTGTGAATGCCAGGAGCAGTGAAACCCCCTAAAATGAAGACCTAAAATACTCAATTTTCAACCTATTTCTGCTATCCATCCCCAACCCACTACCCCATTCAGTGTCCCAGGCATATCGCCATTGCTACTTCAGAACCCTGTATCTCATACCGCCCCAATAAAGAATGTATCTCCAGTATTTGTCCCGTTTTATGAACGGTAAAAGACAAAATGCACCACTTCAGTTACATTAATTAAATGGATAAAAAAAAATATATAAAATTATGGTAGATTACGGTAGAACTATGGCAAGGGATACCACTGGGACAAGTGGAGAAGAATATTATTCAAACAATCTTGTGGGTTCTTTCCGAATCTCTCCCTCCACATGAATTCATCCAAATGGCCAGAAAGCATGGTGTTGTGCACACCAGCCACATAATGTTTCTTACAGTTTTTGCAATAACATTCCACGTGCTTGGTGCAAACATCCGTCAAGGGATCCACAAAATTCTGGATGTGAAAAACATCAAGTGCTCAAAAGGAGGTTGCACTGGAACAGTTGCAATATTATTGTATGATGGCAATCCATCAGGAAGAATTATGTTGCCAGGGGCAAATTCTCTGGGCAACTAATGGCAGCAGAGTAGCGGCAGATATCTTTTTCTGCTTTCTCTTTGCCACCAAACTCTTGTCAATCTCAACGACCTAGTCCGGGGCCCCCAATATGGTAGGATTACTGATTAAATGCTGGGAACATATATCATCAAAGTAGCAGTCCACTGGACTATGGTGGACCTTGCCAGACTAATATAATGGTTCACACTGGTGACAGGTTCTTTAAAAGACCAGAGATAACAGCTGTACAATGTTAATGAAAGATAAGAATTCTCCCAAAAATGAGCCAGTCTTCAAAGACAATTTCACATTCTGGTAAAAATGCAGTTTAGCCCCCCAAACTTCTCCTGCGCAGGTCAAGTGTGCGCCTCCCAATTTCATTTTAAAAAATCACCTGATATTTGCACACGGTCCATAAAAAGAAAAGTCATGTCCCACCGGCAGGAAGGTGGAGTTGGCACTTGTAGATAATGCGGCCCCGTCTCTTCGTCCGCCATCTTCCCCAGGTCTGTGTGGATCCAAAACGGTCTTCCGCCAGTCAGTGGATTCGATAAGCGGAGAGTCAGAAAGAACTGCACGTTCTACAAATCTGTAAATGAGATAATCATATTGTTAGACTGGAACATCAACCCACTCAAAACAATGCTCAAAATCGTGAAGTTTGAAGAAAGAAGCGGCAAGAAAGCAAAAAGAAAGGAGAGAGAAACAGAGGATATGTTACTGAAATCTCTCTAAAGGCAAGGTCAAACTAAAATTTGAACAGATTGAAATACATTGCATGCCCAGCTATTTTACATTCCCACTGTCAGTCGCTATTTTGGCGTAGATGGGTATTATTGTCGTAGCATTCGAGTATTGGATTTTTGCGACTCGGGTTAGAATTTTCTTTTAAAGTCCATCCCCGTCTCAAACGGAAATCTTTCTCAGATTAGAGCAAATTAAGGAAGCGTTCCAATGGGTATCACTCATTAGGGATATTACGGGGACAAGACTAATACGATTGCCTGTGAGAAAGGGGATGCAAGGTATGAGACTTCCAAAGTTTAGATTCTGTTCAGGACTGGGTCCAATCTATCTTATGTCTCCCGGCATTTATAGTAGGATGAGGTCCTTTGGTTTCTCACTGGCATTTATAGTACAGATCGAGTACCTAGTCTTCTTGGATAAGGACAAAAAATTCGGAGGGCCTGTGTGAACGTTGCGCACGTTAAAGACACCTTGGCAGTTGGAAATCGTAAAGAGCAGGCCGAACAGGCCACTGCCCGGGCAAAATTGAAATTGAAATTAATAGATTAAAAATTTATCCATATCATCCCCCCACCAGCAACAACAAAATTTATTATCCATTATTAAATATATATTATTATTAATAAATATTCAAATATTATTTGAGTTGTGATATATGTAATGTGAGTTGTGAACTGTTGTGAGTTGTGGACTGCGCCTAACAGGCTGTGTTACAATTTGCTCTGAGATAGAGAGAGGCAGAGAGAGAGAGAGAGCGTGAGCGAGACAGGGAGAGAGAAAGAAACAGTGTAGTGTGTTGAGCGCTTCGCGGGCGCTCCATTCTGCTCTGTGGTTGACATATTGCTTCTGTAAAGTGCATAGAGCATTTTAAATGGATATGCGCTATACAAATGCCATCTATCTATCTAACTATGCGTTGGACATTTTTTTTTTCTTTAATTTTTTTTTTTTTTTTTTTGCGAATGGTCAAAGTTAAGACTTATGGCTGGCAGAATGCTCTTTTCTTACAGTGATGTGTAGCGAATGGAATGATTCAGACCGAACAATCAAATTGTGAATCACAGATGCTGATTATAGACAACACGAGGCCCAGTGACACCCTGTGTAATAACTACAATCAGCCGTAAGTACATGTGCCATGCAAACCAAGCACATGGTCAATTACGTATAAAATTCTGCTCCTCAAGTAAGACAACAACAGATGTTAGGTGATGACTATGCTAATTTAGTCTAGGAGTGGCCTGCTTGCACACGAAAGACGTAACTGGACTCCATCCTTTGTACGGTTCGCCTCCCCCTACCTTCCCCCCACCCGTTCTCTTTCACTGTACTCTGTGACTTTGTTCTATCCCGTCTACTTGAAAGAGAATTTTGCATTTAATATAATGGACATTTTACATAAAAGTGTGCTCGTCTCTCGGTCAAATGCCGGGTTCTTAGGCGGATTTTTCGTTTCAGGGCGGTTTCTTACGCATGTAAATTACAGTGAAAAAATTAGGTTTCGCGGCAACAGCAGATTCTAAGGCGGTGAGACTACTGTATTTAGAATCAGTCTAATTATAATGGTTGTTGAAGGTCGGTTCAAACATCATCTCTGATACAGCCTCATTAAATTGAAAAGACAAAATCGACCCGCTCTCCATCAACAGTCTTAACTCGAGATAAAAAAGAAAAGTGCATTATACCCCCTTTAAGATTCTTTGAGGGAGTGTTAAAATATCCATGTCTTGTCTTCCAAGAGACAGGTTTAAACGACTGTCATTAATAATGTAAGAGAAAAATCCAACCCCCCCCCCCCCCCAAAAAAACAACGCCAAAAAAAGGTAAACAAAGCAGGGACAAAGTTCTGCTCCACCTGAGCACTAAAAATAGAAATGCTCACTTTTAGAAAACTTATTTGTGAAGTGATTACTACTCCCAAAATTTTAAGAAAGAAAAAAAAGTGGCACGGGGACTCCAGCACACATTACCCTACATAGCTACACTACGTGTGCCGTTTGAATATGTGGTTGCGAGAGCACTTTTCCCATGACATGGACGATCCTAAGTCTAATACTAAAGTACCAGTTGCCCCTTAAGATCTAAGGAAGTAGGTTCTAATCCGTATGTTTTGTCCGGCCTACCCCCGACCAAACTCCACCCCAACTCTCAGTCCCTCAGAAGCGCCTTAAGGGAGGAAACTCGCCAGACCCTAAGCTTTACAGACTAGTTGGGCATGACTAGCCGTGCGAGTACCTTGGTCGACCGCCGACCTCGACGCTACATGGAAGCAGGAGCCAGTAACCACCCGAGTTTCCCCAAAGCGGCTGTTCTGTACTATAAATAAATTTTGGGTTTTCTTATATGACACACAATCCATACATTGTCTGCCATTATGGGTTTGACCTCATTATGCATAAACTCATATATTAAATTTATTCCTTTATTAACCTTACTCAAAACTTTTTGTTTTCATTCAAACACTTGGGTTTATCGTTATTCCTTGAAGATAGGAACCTCTTGATAAACAGACTTAAAAAATTTGCAGTTTCAAAATATTAACAACTCAAGAACATGATTATCTACCTTTGCCCTTGACACTGTCTTGGTTTTTATTACAAACCGGAAGTGGGAATCGATACTACTTAATTAATTGACTTCCAGTAACTTCGTTGAATATGATAACGAAATCAATATTTATTTTTGAAAAATCCCTCCACATCTCCATCTTCTTTCTCTACATTTACATTTTCCTCATCACACCTCTTTTTTTTCCTAGTTTTTTTGTTTCCTGTTTGTAATATCAACATGACTTGGGAATGACATCATTATTCAGTATTAAGGGAACCAAATCGATACCAAAAAGATTATCCATTCCGAAGGAGAAGGGCTAAGCACACTTAACAATATTAACTAATCGAGATTTGAAAATGGAAATAAGATAGTAACTGTTGAGACAAGAAACAGCAAAAAATGAAATGCATGAACACATTTTACATGTTAGCTAGGACTTTTTCCAAATTGTACATTTTCAAATATTTATCGAAAAAGAATAACGAAAAAAAAAAAAAATTTGGAGAACAGAATTTTTTATTGTGATCACAAACTCAAATAATGCAACAGCCAAATCATAATAATCACTTTGGAGAATAAAAGCAATTTGTCAGTTGGACGGAGAACAATGAAAAATGACGAGTCTCTGAAATGAAATTGGCATTCATCAAAAAATGAATAAATTTATATATATAATGCACAAATTCTCCACCTTTGAACACAAAAGGCTTTTTTATTA
This sequence comes from Onchidella celtica, assembly GCA_963931925.1. Taxonomy (NCBI): domain Eukaryota; kingdom Metazoa; phylum Mollusca; class Gastropoda; order Systellommatophora; family Onchidiidae; genus Onchidella; species Onchidella celtica. Next base: position 61,854,918 of record OZ007571.1, read on the forward strand.
GGTCACCTATAGTAAACTAATTTTGCATGTAGGTTTCAAGTACCTCGAGGGTGCATTAAAGTTTGGATTTTTTAAATTAGTTTTGTCTTTCAATTTTTTAAATTTTGCTTTTGGTCTTTGACTGCTCTCCTCCAATCCCTTTTTTTTTACGAGCACATGACCTATGGTGTGAACATTTCATGCTGACTGATGTAAACTATTCAGCATGCTCGCAGTGAAGTTAGAACACAGGAATACATGCTACAGAGGGTAGAAAGTGATGATGGCGGCAGTGGTTCTGGGTCACACGAAGCATGGGTTTTATGTTTCTATAAATATAAATATAAAATACTAAAATGGACCCTACATAATTATATTTTCTAAGTTTTTACATCTAAACTTATTCTATCTGGATAAAGTCTGTTTGCAAAATGAGTCTTGCTGTAATTTAATGACCTGTGGACGTATGCATTAACTGTAAGTAGCTGATTATATGGTGGATAGACCCAACACATCGGTGCAAAACTCTAATCGGCATGCCAGAGCTTTCCATAAGCCTACAAACACATACAAAGGGGGTTTGTAACTTTGCACTGTGTCCAAACGACTAAATCGGCTAGGTAGTGCTTAACGAGCATACAAAAGTGACATCTGCTATTAAGCCCGATCCCTATCACCATCAATCCTGAAAGAACAAATCCTATTGCCGCCTTACAGATCTACGAAGAAAATAATGCCTTTTCAACAGAATTTGTATAATTGACTAACATATTTAGTCCAAAATTTGATAGAGATCTAACTAAAATTAAGAAAAGATAGGAGAGAAGCCGATTACATGGTGGATAGACCCAACGCGTCAGTGCAACACATTAAGCGGCATGTCAGAGCTTTCCATAAGCCTACAAACACATACAAAAGGGTTCGTAACTTTACACTTCGTCCAAATGTCTAAATCAGCTAGACAGTGCTTAACAAGCATAGGAAAGTGACATCTGCTATTAAGCTTGGTCCCTGTCACCATCAATCCTGAAAGAACAAATCCTATTGCCGCCTTACAGATCTACTAAGAAAATAATGTCTTTTCAACAGAATTTGTATAATTGACTCAACGTATTCAGTCCGAATTAATTTGATAGAGATCTACCAAAATTTAAAAAAGATGAGAGAAGCCGATTACATGGTGGATAGACCCATCGCATTGGCGCAAAACACTATTCGGCATGCCAGAGCTTTCCATAAGCCTACATACATATACATACAAAGGGGTTCGTAACTTAAGACTTTGTCCGAATGACTAAATCAGCTAGGCAGTGCTTAACAAGCACAGGAAAGTGGCATCTGCTATTAAGCCTGATCACTATCACCATCAATCCTGAAAGAACAAATCCTATTGCTGCCTTGCAGATCTACGAAGAAAATATGCCCTTTCAACAGAATTTGTATAGCCTAATTGACTCAACGTATTCAGTCCGAAATTTGATAGAGATCTACCTAAAATTAAAAAAAGATAAGAGAAGCCGATTACATGGTGGATAGACCCATCCCATTGGTGCAAAACACTATTCGGCATGTCAGTGCTTTCCATAAGCATACACATACAAAGGGGTTCGTAACTTTAGACTTTGTGCGAATGACTAAATCAGCTAGGCAGTGCTTAACAAGCACCGGAAAGTGGCATCTGCTATTAAGCCTGATCACTATCACCATCAATCCTGAAAGAACAAATCCTATTGCTGCCTTGCAGATCTACGAAGAAAATATGCCCTTTCAACGGAATTTGAATAATTGACGCAATGTACTAAAATTTAGTCCAAAATTTGATAGAGATCTGCCTAAAATTAAGAAAAGATAAGAGAAGCCAATTACATGGTGGATAGACCCAATGCATTGGTGCAAAACACTATTCGGCCTGCCAGAGCTTTCCATAAGCCTACATATATACACATACAAAGGGGTTCGTAACTTTCCACTTTCTACAAATGTCTAAATCGGCTAGGTAGTGCTTAACAAGCATACGAAAGTGGCATCTGCTATTAAGCCCGATCGCTATCACCATCAATCCTGAAAGAACAAATCTTATATTGCCACCTTACAGATCTACAAAGAAAATACAATTATGCCTTTTCAACAGAATTTAATCCGGAATTTGATAAAGATCTACCTAAAATTAAGAAAAGGTAAGAGAAGCGTTTAATTTTTCCCGCTCCGTGTCAACTCTGCTATCCTTATTTGATTGAGGGTTATAATTCTAATTAGCTTTAAAGTTGCAACATTCTGTTACTAATGAAAATGAAACTTCAAAATCCATCACTGATGTTGTCTCCAGCGTGGATTTAATGTTTTCAAGAAGTATAGAAGAGAGGAAAAAAGAAATTTTCCTCATCAAACAAAAAAGTTTCAACTTCACAAAATGATAATATTGTGGGGTGAAATATTAGTTACTTTCTTTGTTTTCTCCATTTCAAACCATGAGATGATAAACAGCAAGAACACGCTACCACGAATGCCAAAGTGTCTGCACTATTCGCCTCACAGTCAGCAGCCTCTGCTTTGTTTACATCATTACTGCGTATGTGTGACTGAATTTGTCACAGTGTCACGTGGCTGGGATTGACTGACACAAGTTCTGTGCATGTGTAATGACAATTTTTGTTACAGCGGTAAGTGGCAATTGATGCATAGGAAGGGGTAGGTGTAAATTTTGTTCATGCATACCGATTAAATTTGAGTTTTACACCTAGGCGGCCGTAAGTACTACTAAGCCAGTGCCATGATGCAAAACTGGCGGATTTACACCAAGTTCATGCATACAGTAACTGATATGTGCTGACTCAATGAATGAGGATATCTTTTGTCTGGCCAGTGCCTTAAAAAAATTCCAACTTTTTTCAGGCGTACTATGAAAAAGCGACATGCGCTGCCACAGCCGGTGTTTCCATCTAGAATCCAGGCCTGGCACAAGCCGGTGTTTCCATCTAGAATCCAGGCCTCATTTGGTTGTATGGGTTGCCTTGAAATAGAATTTTATTCCTTCAATCAACCAGAAATTAAAAGTGGGCATTACATAAAGCACAAGCTATCTATATATGTGCGAATTTTTATGTGTAAGCTTCATAAAACTTACATGTGAAGATTCATTCTGTTTTCTTACAGTGCAGTCACAAGCGACCGCCAGCTGGGACTTTGCTCTGTTCCAGTTTGGCCAAATGATGTTAATTATTTTAGTAAACACCAACCAAACAATGACCGATACACTTTTTTCTGGTACAGCTGGATAAAGAATATGTTGTAAAAACATTCTAAGAACTACACTTGAAAATGTATTGTCCAGTTGGCATCAAAATTATTCTAATAGTAAACTTTCAAAAAAATAAAGAGTTAATGTTACTTGACCCCTGTAGAAACTAGAACACAAAATGATTCAAAATACTTTCATCACTAATTACATGAAGGAAAGGTGATCCACTGCATTTATTACATATCATTTGTGAACATTAGTGAAACCTGACGTCATATGACCGGGTGGGCTGCATGTGTTCATCTTTTCAAAGCCTTGTAACAGAATGTTATTTTCTTAATCAATCAGAAATTAAAACTGTGCATTAAATAAGATGCATGCAATCTACATGTGAAAATTCATGTATGCAAGCTTCATAGAACTTGTGCGCGAAGATTCAAAGAGGTGATTGACTATTCCCATTTCTTAAGGTACACCCACAAGTGATTAGCAGACAGGATAACACTTTGTTCTGGTTTGCAAATGGTGCTAACTATTTTAGTAAACACCGCACAAAGGATATGTTGTAAAATATTCTAAAAACTACACTTGAAAATGTTTGGGTAAAGATGGCCTCAAATTATACTATTTAATGGATCTTTAAAAAAAAAAAAAGAGTTAAGGTTACTTGATCACATTACAAACTAGAACATAAAATGATTCAAAATACTTTGATCACTTACACTTACATCATGATAATCTGAGCTTTTAATGTACTGTGCATTCTTTTGAAACAACTACACTGCCATCACAGCACCACAATAATTAGAATGGGAAGTGTTCTGGACATTCAGACCACCCAGCCAATCCCTAAAGCTAACCCTAAACCAATTTCTAAGCTGTCTTTATCCCTGTTACCAATCACTGACCCTACTGCTTACTCTTTTAACCAGAAACAAAAAGAAATAAGAATTGTAAGAGTTCAAAGACATCAGGAACTCATTAGGAAATCTAGACCTAGATCCTACTGAAAATCAAGCTAAGCCTAGTCAGCATCCCTATGTTAATCAGATATAGAGCTATAGGATTTCTGTAAGGTTGGTAGGGTTACCATAGGAATGGATTCCTTACATCAGACTGATGTCAGCGCAATGTCATAACCAGGGGATCTACATAGGAACGATGTCATTCCAATGTGCCAACTTGACATTATTCCTAAGTGTCGGATTTCCATAGGGTTACCAGCTGCGAGGAGACAACATCGACAGTGTTAGATTTGTTAGTTTTCTGAAGGAGCTCCATTTGTGCTTGTTGTGCCCCCATTTTTTATTTATCTTTTTTTGTTGTACACACATTTTACTAGCCTTCAGAAAGTAACAGAATTAGATAAAACAGAAGAAAACAGGTACATTTTTGTTTGGTTAATAAAAGGGAGTTAATGGCTTTTCCCTTCAAATATTGCTATTTTCTCGGATTCCATCCCTTTATCAGTTATACGCGTTACGTAATATATCAATTATATAAGCCGTAAATATGGTGAACTTTATCGGAGATTAAATCGAGCCAACATCATCCTTAGCCAATTGGCCATCACAATAGGAATGTAAATCGCTGAGATCTGTTCTCCACTCATCAGTCTAATCTAAAATGTAAAGAAGAGCCAAGTAATGACGGTATAATCAACCGGTGCCAGAAAACATATCCATTTAACCATTTTCGCCAGTAACGCTCACCTTGTCTCAAAATCTAATACATTTAGATCTTTTCTCTAGTTCAGGTTACTGTCAAATTGGTCAAATTGATGAAAAGCAGAAAATGGCACATGTAAGCTTATTAGATATGGATGACCTAAATAATTTTACAGTACGGTATGCACGGTTTCTGATTTCGTTTTAGCGCCTTATTTGATCTGTATTTTTATCAAAATAGTGAAATACAAATTAACACTCTACCTATTGATATATGTTTTTAATAGAGTTAAAATTAGCGAGACAATTCTTTTTTCCTTTATACCTTTCAGTGTATCATGGTTTATTCTGCAACATAAATTAAATATGACCTTAGCAGATGAGTGGTATGTAAAGGGTGTTGAAAATCCAGTAGGGTTTTCTTAATGCTGACTTTTTTTTTTTTTTCTTCTGGTCCCACAGATGAACCGTGCACAAGTTCCAACATAATAAAGCCTTTCAAAATGACAATGTAAAATAAACGTCTCAAAGGAGCTCTTTGTTTGGTCAGTTCCAGTATAAGTAGGAGTCTTGTCGAAATTGATTTTGAAAAAAGACAGAAAGGATTCGTGTTCATTAAGCTTAACCCTAGATACCCCCACTCCCTCCCTTTCACACACAGAGAGAGAGAGAGAGAGAGAGAGAGAGAGAGAGAGAGAGAGAGAGAGAGAGAGAGAGAGAGAGAGAGAGAACGAGAGAGAGAGAGAGAGAAGGCCAAGTTTTCATTAACAAAAAAAAAAAGCACTAAATCTTATGATCAAATAAACAGCCCTACCTGCTATCAATCCCTATAAGCTCAACATGTCATGCTGTGCAGACAAAAACAACACTCTTGACTGCAACTAAAGCTGTAAAGTCTCCACTCCTTTATAGGTCCTCATTACTCCTGGAAAGGGTTGTGTAAGGCGCCTGTAGTGCACATCCATGCAGTAGAAACACACTGTGCCTTCAACCGTGATTCCTGTGTCACTGAAACAAGTTTAGCTTTTATAGAGTCACAAACATCACTGCACTCACAAAACTGACTCTTTCCGTGGTTCTGAAGCATTAATTTAAAAATAAAAAAAAGTATGATGGGATAGCGTGAGGCGATAACGTTTTCAACAACATTTCACTGGAGAAACCTTGACCCACACCTCTGAGTAAAACTTTTAATAATACAGCCAATGCAGTGCGAGTATGTTCGTGTTTGTGAGTGCTGGTGAAGGAAGTACCAGCGAGTGAGCAGAATAATGCACGAGTGGTTGAGAAAAATGCAAGGGACTGAATTAAATTTCTGTGTTGGTGATTAGGAAGACGCTCACTCTTTCTCAATGCCCTGCCTGAGTGTGTTGCGGTCTTTCTTTCTTAAAAAAAATTATATTACTCATGCACCTACTCCCACTGAGCTCTGCAGTATATTTCCTCGATTTCGGAGCAAAAAGTCAAGATACGTTCGACTTCTTCTTATTATTACTCAAATAAAAATATACAAAGTATTAACTCGCTAGGAACGATGACCTATGCCGCCCCCCCCCCCCACTTTTGCCTCTTGTGGCCTTGCACTTAGCCCAACCACAGACTACAGACCAGTGGTTCTCAGTTCTTCTCAGGCAACCGCCCCCTTAAGCCCCAAAATTTTTGTCATCGCTCCACCCCCCCCTCAACAAACCCCCCCCCCCCCAAAGCCAACAGATACATGTCACAAAAATACAGCTGACTACACACAAATTACGATGTAAAGTTTATCAAAGAATTGTTAATGACAATTGGCTATACCGGTACTTGCTTATTCATTGTAAAACAGAAAGCATTTTTTATCAAATGCACTCACAGAAATAGGCCTTTTCTGGTCATAAAACTCAAACCCGCGTACTGTTAAATAAGTCAATGACTGCGCTGTAACAACCCCCTCCCCCCTCCCCCCAATAATCCTCTATCTATGTCTTCACTCCCCCCCCCCCCCACCCCGAAAAAAATCCCCCCCCCCGACCATCATTTTCGCCCCATTGACGCCCTTTCCTTCATTTTTGTACCCCCCTCCCCCCTTGGAATTCAAGTCGCTCCCCGGGGATGATATCGCCCACGTTGAGAGCCACTGCTGTAGACAAACTGCATGTTCTTCTGTCCTATTGCGACCTTCCACCTGTTTCTGTCCATTCAATTTTGAGAGCTTTATTGTGTCAGGACCGCAGTATTTCACAGAATAAGCTACAGATGGGCAGTGAACACAACTCAGTATTTTCTCTATTCGGCTTTGCAATTAGAGTACGGTCCCCTAACAACAGACTTTTAAAATCATTCATCAAGTTTATTTATTTAGTATGATAAAAAAATTGCTTTTACATGCAAGCTATCTCTTCTTAGCATCTGAACACTTTATGCTTTTTTACAGCATTGCGTTAACCAAGACAAAGAAAGCTATTAAACCAAACATTAGAACTAAATATGCATGAATTATTGCTCTATTGTATTTCATTGTATTCATAATAAGTACATTTTACCACTGTAATGATTTGTCTTATGTTTTTGTGTCCATTTTAAATAATCAAATTTGAAGGTTTACTTACGACCATGAATTATCAATTTGACACAGTCTGGATGAGAACAAAGTTTTCCCGTCTTCCTAATTCTGGGACACATACATGTACAGTGTTTGGATTGCTCAACTAAATTTAAGCATACTCTTCCATTTTCTTTTACTTTCATCTTCTCGCCGCCACCAGCTTATTGTAATCTCTGTATACAACTTGGACAACCGTTCTATTGACTATCGTTGACTCCACTTGTGAGAAATTTGTCTTCAAAGTTTTAGCTCTTCTGAACAAGATAATAGTGAAATGTAGTTCAAATGTTGAGTATTTTCACCTACTCAGGGACAATAATTTATTGATTTGAAATCAGTTGGTGACACATGTTTAGGCCTTCCAGATGTCAACTGAAGTCACTTGATAACTTGAACTCGATTTGTGCAAAAATTAACATAGGCCACTGTATTGACGGTACTATATTCTTCATCTCTTCACATCTTCTCCCCCTCCCCCCTTTCCCCAGTCCAGTTCCATATGTCTTTTTCGCTCTGCCAGATCATTATTATCAGTCTTTCTGTCAGTTGTCGTCATCATCATTGTAATTAGGTACTCTTATCCATTTTCTATGATTCATTCATTCCTTTATTCATCCCTTTTTTACAGTATATCCATATAATGTGCCCGTGTTTATAAACCCGAAAAAGACCCCCAAATCCGAAAGTTTGCGTTTTTTAATGCTTTCCATTTAACATTCAATTTCCTCATGATTGTTCACCATATCGAGGCTTGCCTGCACAAACACCGTAACTCGAAAATTTTCGATTTTTGTTTGTTCGTTGTTTTTTTTGTGTATTCTGTTTCGCCTTGGTAAGTACTACATTTTGACATGATGCTAATTCCATTATCGAATGAATTGACCTAATTATTGATGAGGATTTAAAGGTCGTAACAGACATTTGATACTTCATGTCAAACTTTCAAATCACTCTCCTATAAAATTTACAAAACTGGCGATGCGGTCTCTTTGCGCAGGCACCCCTCGATATGCAAATTACATAAATACTCTCTCCCCCTCCCCAGGACATGACTAAATTGATGTTGCACAATTACAAACTTTCATCAGCCTCAGAAAGCAGAAGGAAGAGAAAAAAGGTGAAATTGAAAGTCACAAAGGATGAAGACTGTTGAAAGAGAAGAGAAATAAAAAGAAAATGCAATATTGTATATAGAGAGGTGACAGGCAAAGACTGAGCAATGGGAGAGAAGACCAATGAGAGGATGGAGACAGCAGAAAAAGATGGAGTGTGACATGGACAATCAGAGTTGGGGAAATGATGATTTAAAAACACAGAGAGGGATGAATGAAAGAATGTAATGAAAACATGGTGAAGGAAGGAAGAAATTTGTGATGTGATTACTGAGGGTGAGAGAGAAAAGACAAAACTCATGATTAGTGAAGGAATATGGAGATGAAGAAAAGTTAGCAGTGAGCCAAAAGGAAGTGGATGGGAGAATAGAACATACCAATGCCTTACACACATACTATAGCAAAAAATTAATTTTAAAAAAACGTGCACTATAACACACAGTTTATTCAAATATGTAATATAACATGAGAAAAGAACTTGACTGGCCAGTAACAAGCAGTTGACTGTGTATTTTACAGAGTCATTAAAATGTAATATTTTATGATGCACAATAAAATGATTGCACCTTCAGGAATGGATAAGTATTGAGTAGCATTCTTCTTGCTGACACTATAACTGTTCAGTGCACAGTGGAGAGTAAAAAATAGAAATCAAAGTGTGTTTTATACAAATGGACTGGTTGTTGCTTCAATGCTGTGTGTTGATAAATGTAATTTCATACAATAACGTCTCACTGTTGACATCATAATGTATAGAACAATAAAAAACAATCTCAAAGCATAGAGTTTTGCATGTAAAGCAAACCATACAATGCTCAACATTTTCCAAAATTCTGAACTGTAAATTATAACACTGCACATTTTATTGAGGTGGCTGTTGTCTGACTGGAAGCAGAGATAATATTCCTGGAAAGCGGAAAACGTTTTGAAAATCAAATCTCTCAACCTCAAACCTATTGCAATATGGTAATTGTAATTAAATACCGCTACTGAAATCTTCACTACATATAAAGTAAAATGATATCATGTAACACAAATAAAGTTGGTGAAAAGTATCTGTACTCTTTCATTCACTTCAGTTGTCAGTAATATCAATTAAGACCCCCCCCTCCCAACCCCTCGTCTTTCTCTCTCTCTCTCTCCCTGTCCTTCTTTCACTCGTTTTCAGATTTTTGTTGAATGTATTGTGAGAGGATGAACGACTTTCTATTTTTAATGTGCTTTCATGGTAACTCTGGTGCGTGAGTGAGGGACGGCCACTCATAGTAGTTTATGGACACTTGGCCGAGTACCATTAATTGGATTATTTCCCTTGTAATACTAGCGCGGGACCCGTTATTCACATCACGGTGAAAAGCGCGCATTTTGATTGGTCAGTTGGAAATGTTGACCACCGGGCTTCCAACTCTTATATCATGGCTTTAAGTTTCTTACAACTCGCTCCTTCGTTGTTATCCACCGACAGAAAGACGGGAACCCGAATTCATTTTTGAGAGTAGACAATACCCTATCGGTACAAAATAGGTACTCATGATAACGTTTGTTATCAATGGATATACGTCGTATTAATGGACGAAAGTATCCCGCACAAATCTGGCAAATGTTGTTAGTCCTGACACTTTGAAAATTTATATTAAAACTATTACCGGGTTTCTGGTATAAGTAGTCAGTTAGAATTGTAGCAGCAAGTTTCTACTTTATAATGGTACCAATTTCGTTGTGCTTTGATGCACAGGTCCTATTGAAATAATTAATAAGAGGATCTCGGATTTAAAGTAAACCACGAGTTAGACGCATGTTATCCCCGATAAATCCAACCTGGGTCAAATTTATTCAATTATTGCTGGAGGGGACGTTAGAGTAATTTCTGCAGTTTACTGGGATACCTAATTGACTTTTGTGTGCACCCTTTTAACCGTACTGTAAATTCGATTGTGTTAGGACCCTAACCGGTTATGTTGTCGGGCTGGACTCAATGTCCGAGCCTTTCACTTGTGCAACACGAGACTACGTAATAGCTCTCTCGGACGTCCGCGCTGGCTCATAAATAAGATGCGAGTTCGAGTGGTCAGCACACTCCATCAAAGACGCAGAGACAAGAGCCGACAGCACAGTGAACCTAGACCGGCGGCGGCCTGCCGTGGCGCGCCTCGCCCAAAACATGGCCTAGTCCAGTTGCGCCAGTAGCAGAGAGACTTTGGGTAAGTTGGAGACTATTATATTAGAAGTGACTTTAATTTGCGCACACCCCCCCCCCTTTTCTTGGATGCCGCGTAGAGAATGCTGATCTACAGAGACTATTATGAGTCCGGCTCAACGGTAATTGCCATTGTCATTAGACGTGTAGGATGCGCGATGCAGCGCAGTGTCTTGATATTGTGACTTTATTGTCAAAGTTAACGTTTGCGGTGCTAGATGATAATGATGGCTCGCTACCCAAGCTATCACGATTTGCTTGTGTGCATATATATAGTGTGTGTGTAGCATTGCCTTGTTGTGGTAGGCAGTGAGGATTTCCTGACATGTTGATGTGGATGACTTATGTTATAGCGAGCGGCACTCCACACTTGATTGTATTACGGGTATTTGTGTACCTTGCCAGTACCACTATGCTATAGAGAGCAGTGTGATTGTGATTGTGTGTTTAATGTTTAAGATGTGTAATTAATTACATGTAGGCCTATTGGAGATGTATAATATTAGTTGGGCCTCACACGGGTGAGCCCCAGGATTGTTCTATGTGCGGCGGTGGATGAACAATGTTCCAGTGAGTCTACACATGTTGCAATGAGTCTCGCCGACATATATATATATATATCATGTGCATGTATTATAGTTATCCAGATGTATTATGCTTCTATGAGTTTCGTAAGTGTGTGAGGGACAGTTTCATTTTAAGGAATGTACACATTACTTTATGTATCTAGTGGTGTGTCATACGCATGTTAGCCTGGCGGCATAGCTCCGCGGCTAAGGTCAAAGGGCATGACCCTTCAGTATCGATTGGGAAGGGAAGTAACCAATACAATAGCCCTGGGGCGGGTTAGTACTAATAATGGGAGTGGGCCTATGAGAATGGCCTGCATTGGGATGCAGCGTCTGTGTTATGGACGGTCAGTGGGCCATGTTGGCCACTGCGTTATTAAATGGAATGGCCACTCTGGATGTGCTGTACACCGGCTCAGTGGAGCGAAACTATTGTGTTCTTGCCCCTTCATTCGTTATGTCCCTCATACTTTGATTAGTATATTAGTTTGTGTTGCCAGTGTACTAGGAAACTCCTTGTGTATATGATATAGCCACTTGTAGTTGTTATTCATTAACCTTAGCGCTATTTTATTCCATGCATACATATCCAGTTGGTTATTGCTTAAATTCTATATTATGTTGTTGTTGCTTGATTTAATACTTAATACTATTAATATGTATGTCCACCATTGATTGCCTGATTAATGTTGTCATTATATCCTAATCATATTTTCGTCTTTTTCTCTTGTTCCAGCTTATGGCTGGTTGGGCTTTCTTTGTTTGGGCCGCGATACCTTTGTTAGGCTTTTTTTGAATAAATAAGATTGCCAGCAGAACCCTGTGTTTGTTAATCCTGTGTATCCTTAAGGGAGTTACTATTGAACCCACACAGTAACCACATTACCCCCACTCGTAGTTCATCCAACAGTATTTTACAGGATGAAATAAGATCAGAAAAGGCAAGAATTTGTATTTGTATTTGTATACTTCTTTCATCCCATCTGGGAAATTTGCCTTTGTGCCATTGCAACCTAGATAACTGGAGCAGGCACGTCATCCGCCACAGTGCAGCGCCGGTCCGGGTTTTTTTTTTGGTTTTTGAGGATGAATTTTATTTAATTTTGCCCGGGCAGCGACCTGTTCGGCCTGCTCTTTATGATTTCCAACTGCCAAGGTATGTTTAACATGTGCGAGTTGCACACGGGCCCTCCGAATTTTTTCTTCGTCATCCAATAGGAATAAGTACTCGATCCTACCCCCCAGTAGGATCAGGGACACAAAAATATGATAAAAATTCCAAACTCGATCCTACCCCTCAATATGATCAGGGACACAAAAATATGATAAAAATTCCAAACTACCAACATGCCTGCACCAGCCGGGTTTTGAACCCGGGACCCTTGACATGAGAGGCGAGCACCTTGCCTCTAGACCACCTTGTCCCCAAATAATAATGTAATAAACTTATTTAATTTTTTTTAAAAGATCACTAAGTCTTTTTTGTTTCTTTTCAGCTCTCCTCACTTCTTTGCTGCTTCACTTTGAGTTTTCTCTGAAGAGATTTTACTTGTAGTTCAAGGTCCTCAATGGTTTTTGTTCATTTCACTGGCTTGGCACTGGTTTCATTTAAAACGTAAATATGGTCATTTTCAAATGAATCATTCACTTTGTTGTCCTGCCACAGATATCTGAACCCTCATTCACTTTGTTGTCCTGCCACAGATATCTGAACCCTCATTCACTTCATTTGTCAGGAGACAGGTATCTTTTACTTCATTTGTCAGGTGACAAGTATCTTTTACTTCATTTGTCAGGTGACAAGTATCTTTTACTTCATTTGTCAGGTGACACGTATCTGTACCTCCACTTACTTCATTTGTCAAGTGAAAAGTATCTGTATCTTCAATCACTATTACTTTCCTTGGCACATTTTTTTCTGATGTGAGATCAGTCGGCATGGAGTAGTCTGAGTATCTGTAGCTTCATTCACTTCATCTGTCAGGTGACAGGTATCCTTAGCTCTCCTTGACATATTTTGGCGTGGACTTTTCTGACGTTTTTTCAGGTCTTCAGGAAATGAGAAAACAGATGGTACAACACTGCGATTTAGTATACGATGGAAATCCACAGTCATCATAATCAGATGGCAGGAAAAGATCACTGCAAAAAAATGAAAAAATTTGTGGGAATAAAATCCTTTCGTCTGACAGCTTTAATCCATTTCTCACGAAGGGCTGGCTCTTTTCAAAACCGATAAAATGTGAGATCATCTGCTTTGGTCTCTGCTGACTTACTCCTAGGCTTGTGCCTCTTTGAACATCCAAATGCTGCACAGCTGTTCACCATGATGAATCTGAGGAAAGAGAGAATTGTTGATACAATGAAAACATCAACTAATAAATGATTTTCTGTGTCTGGTGTTGGCAAATAAATTAGGGATTCTTTTCATTGCTCAAGGTACCGATTTTCAAAACTGATACTGTAAACTGCTTAAATATTCGCTACCTCCAATTGTATTGCTCTGTGTTACATTGAAATGCCTGAAATTGTCTGAAAATGTTCCTTTTTCGCAATTGCTCCGTTTGCATCGTCTTTGCCACTCGGATGCAGACTTTGCCACTGAAGGCAAGAGGATGTTAGAATTTTTTCGTCTTAGAGGTTATCCAGAACATGTTCTGGTTAAAGCCTGGTTGAGGGCCTGTGATATTAGTAGGCTGGATGCCCTCACTCCCAGATAAAGGAGTGAAGATAATCGTATCAAACTAGTTTTCACTTATCACCGCCAGTCTTTTCCTATTAAACAAGTCCTCCTTAGAAATCTTTCTATCTTGAGGGCTGACCAGAGCCTCAATGGCAACACCTCCTCTGCTGGTATATAGACGATCCAAAAACTTAAAAGACATTTGGTCCGGAGCAGGCTTGTTCACACTGATCGTTGCAGTACCAAACCGTGTGGCAATTCTCGTTGTAAGACATGCACACATGTCCTTCAATCATCTTCCATCGAGTGCCCTTTGGCGACGTTCAGCATTAAGGATAGCTTCACTTCCCATAGTCGTAATCTGGTGTATGCTATCCGCTGTGCCAGATGTCATATGTTGTACATTGGTGAAACGGGACGTCAGCTTCATACTCGGTTTCGGGAGCACCTCCGTGACATTGAAAATCAAAATGGAAAGCCTGTTTCTGTCCATTTTAATCGACCAGACCATGAGCCATCCAACGACATCAGATTCTGGGGCTCAAGTCTTGTCACACAGGAGCTGATGTACGCTTTGAGACCGAACAACATTTAATTTTCCAGCTCGGCACTATCACTCCCCATGGCATCAATGTCCAACATTGCCTTCGATGATTCCACTGTTGTCAATTTTTTTTTTTTTTTAATTATTATTATTTTTATATTATTTTTTCATTTATTTATTTATTTATATATATATTATTATTATATATATATGTGTGAGTGTGCATGAGAAAACCCACAATAAGTCGGCAACATGACATTTTGAGTCCTGTACACATAATAAAAGACAAGACATTTCTGATAAATTGAAGTCAGTGACCCCCCTAAAACAAGATTTTGAGAAAACAGCATTTAATCCTAAAAGTGGCAATAGCTAATTGGCCCATTAATATTGGAGTGATTGCTGTTAGGAGACCGTAGTCTAATAACTGAGCCGTTATAGAAATCATACTGAGTAGTATTCACGGCTCATCTACAATCTACCCTGTAACATGCCACGGTCCCCTAAACAACAACCAATTCGGAAGTTTTTATATCTTGTTAGGAGACCATAGTCTAATTACAAAGCCTTTATAGAGATCACAGTGAGTAGTGTTCACTGCTCGTCTACAGTTTACCCTGTAACATGCCATGGTCCCCTAAACAACAGCCAAGTTGGAAGTTTGTGTCGGACTCATATTTTCACTTCAAAGCCGTTTTTCTCAAAATCAGCTCTTTCAACATGTGGGTTTTCTCATGCACACTCACATAATATATTATTATAATTTCTCAGATGTGCAAAAAGAAGAGCTGGAGCAAACAAGAACTAAGGTTGCGATGTGAGGGCGTCACTCATAAAGAATGTTTAAAGTATTCTGTGAATGATGATCTTTGGTCAAACTGGAGTTTACAGCTTCAACACTACATTTTAAATGATGTAACTCAAGTTTGGAAACATTTGTTGATTGTTGTCATGTCATGTATTTGTAATGTCTCTTGTCCATCCCCTCTTTATGGCTATGAGTTTGATTTACTCAAATACTCATCAATCCATAAATTACTATTAGGTGGCAAATGAAATAATATATCCTAATATATTTCATGGGTATGTTACTGAATACAAAGTGCAGCTAACATATGAGTAGATCCAGGGTATTTCAATTCAACCTTTAAATAACTCAAAGTCATCATGTTTACAAATGGCTTTGGTAATTCAGTCAGATTCCCTGCAAATTTTCATGCATCAATCATCTTTGTCATAACAGTTATCACACCACACTAATGTGCTCTTTTTTAGAAATACTTTTTACAGTTAAGGATAGCATTAGGTTTTTGGTCACACTGCATGAGAAAGAGCTTGGCACTCACCCGGCCAGCATCCCTATATCAATCTGACATACAATTATATAGGATTTTTGCAGGGTTGGTAGGATTACCATAAGGGCTGGTTACCTACTGTGAGAGGATGAACGATTTTCTATTTTTAATATGTGCTTTCATGGTAACGCTAGTGCGTGAGTAAGGGACGGCCACTCATAGTAGTTTATGGACACTTGGCCGAGTACCATTAATTGGATTATTTCCCTTGTAATACTAGCGCGGGACCCGTTATTCACATCACGGTGAAAAGCGCGCATTTTGATTGGTCAGTTGGAAATGTTGACCACCGGGCTGCCAACTTTTATATCATGGCTTTAAGTTTCTTACAACTCGCTCCTTCGTTGTTATCCACCGACAGAAAGACGGGAACCCGAATTCATTGTTGAGAGTAGGCAATACCCTATCGGTACAAAATAGGTACTCATGATAACGTTTGTTATCAATGGAGATACGTCGTATTAATGGACGAAAGTATCCCGCACAAATTTGTCCAATGTTGTTAGTCCTGACACTTTGAAAATTTATATTAAAACTATTACCGGGTTTCTGGTATAAGTAGTCAGTTAGAATTTTAGCAGCAAGTTTCTACTTTATAATGGTACTAATTTCGTTGTACTTTGATGCACATGTCCTATTGAAATAATTAATAAGAGGATCTCGGATTTAAAGTAAACCACGAGTTAGACGCATGTTATCCCCGATAAATCCAACCTGGGTCAAATTTATTCAATTATTGCTGGAGGGGACGTTAGAGTAATTTCTGCAGTTTACTGGGATACCTAATTGACTTTTGTGTGCACCCTTTTAACCGTACTGTAAATTCGATTGTGTTAGGACCCTAACCGGTTATGTTGTTCGGCTGGACTCAATGTCCGAGCCTTTCACTTGCCCAACACTGGACTACGTAATAGCCCTCTCGGACGTCCGCGCTGGCTCATAAAGATGATGCCAGTTCGAGTGGTCAGTAGACTCCATCAAAGACGCCGCAACAATAGGAAGCACAAGTGGACCTTGCAGTACAATAGATCGGCGGCGGCCTGCCGTGGCGCGCCTCGCCCAAAACATGGCCTAGTCCAGTTGCGCCAGTAGCAGAGAGACTTTGGCTTATGGCTGGTTGGGTTTTTTTTTTTTTTTGGTAGGGTTTTCCTATGCCTTTTTGGGAGTGATACCTTTGTTAGGCTTGTGAATAAATAAGATTGCCAGCAGAACCGTGTTTGTTAATCCTGTGTATCCTTAAGGGAGTTACTATTGAACCCACGCAGTAACCACATTAGCCACTCGTAGTTCATCCAACACTACATCAAACCAACGTTGGCATAATGTCAGCACAATGTCGCAACCAGCAGATCTACAAAGGAATGATGTCATTTCTATGTGCGAATTTGACGTCAGTCCCACAAGCCCGATTTCCATATGTTTGCTGGCTGGGGATTAATTTCAATCAAAAGCATGCTATGCAGCCAGTATATATTGTCACCTTTCCCTGAAAATGTAGGAATTGGTTTGGGCTACTTTTCAGGAGAAGCAAAAGAAACTTTTATTTCAGCACAGCTGGTCTGGTGACAATGACTAAGTCATAGTTTACTATTTGATTAAGTTTTTGGCTATGGAGTCTAGAAGCAAGATCATTCGATGTGGCTTTGAGTGTAGTGTTGAATGTATATACAGTGGAGAACGCTTAAACCGAAAATGGCTAAACCGAAACTAGCGCTAAACCGAAGGAAAATAAGAATCCCCGATTTTTTTCCTCTTTATCTTTGTTAACAAAGTAGCGCTAAACCGAAATAACCCTATGGTTAAACCGAAATAACCCTATGGTTGAACCGAAAAGAAAACTGCTGGATTCAGAGGCCAGTCCACTGATTTGCCACAGATCATCACTACATCACCCCACTACACCCCCCCCCCCCTCAAAAAGAAAATAAAGCAGAGCATGCTTCGTTCTACCCGTTAGTATAGGCCTACATGGGAGCGGCAGCACTACAGGGATAGGGAAGCCTCCTATAACCTCACTGGTCCGAAATCAGATGGCAGCAGACGTTACGTCTGGCGCATCGCGAATGGCTTTTCATGTAAAATGTATGACATCAGAGAGACAACGTTAGTTATCACGGACAGCGCATTTCATGGCAGCATGTACGGTAACTGTAACGAGATCGGCGGGACAGCGGTTCTGTACTGTCCGTCCACACGCAGGTCTCCCTGTTCTGAGAGTTAATCCACATTCACCCGCACATCCATGCTGCGAGTGTGCCTTTGCCTGAGCAATCGCTCATCCTCATTCTCAGTCAAAAACATAGAGCGAGCGAGGATGTGTCGAGTCTGGCCTGTGCACTTACATTATTTTCCTCTATGATAGTGATTTGGGCTGCCTCTTTTGAAACTGGCATTTTTCACCTCCTATTGCTAAACCGAAAACAAACCCGTGGTCCCGCTGATTTCGGTTTAACCGTTGTCTACTGTATTATATAAATCCAATTTTTGAGTTACTATAGTCTTAGGGAATGGTGACGATATGTATGGGATTAGACCAGTCAACCAGGCCAGATAAACCGTTTCCTCAAAAAGTTTACTTACTGTTTTGAGCCAGGAAGGCATTTGCCTGAGAGGAGACACATTTGCCATGGAGCACACAAATTACAATGATGGAGGTCAGGATTGAAGCAGCACATAGAAAACCACTAGAGAGAGAGAGATAAATGTAAAGCTATCAAATATGTATGGGTGAAGATACATACACTGCAATGACATAAAAAGTGCTAAGGGGATCAAGTGATGAATTTTAGTAGTGGCAAATTTGTGCTCCATTGACAAAATAAATGAGTTGACTTTGATATGCTGCAGTGTAGAATTAATTCCTACCTTCCAGACAGAAGTTTCTCAATCACCTTGACATTTTGAGTGGAAATATGCCTATAAAATTAGTGGAGCCCTATGTGCTTTAAATTTCACATTTATAAGATATTTTTTTCTAAAATCTTTCTGTCAATCAATCTTATTAATCGAGCGTATTTAAGTGTCGCGTTTTCCAAAGTCTCATGATAATGATATTAAGAAGCAAAGTTTTACAAAATTTCATTCAATCAGAATACAAAATATGAGGCTTGACACACACATACACAAAATGAAAGGGATCTAACAAGGCAAACAAAATTCATAATCATTTGGACTATACCACAACTTTTTTTTTTTGGATATACCAAGGGAAATAATAATAAAATCATGTAAAGCCTGTGAATGAGCAGTAAGTAGGATGTTTTGATAGTTGTCATTTTTGAGACCACATACAAATCTATAGTTCTTTGCTTCTTGACCCAGACTTCAGACTACGTTAGGAAAAAGTGTGAAGTAAATCTGTATTATTTTGATTTGGCACTTTATATGGTCCGATAATATTAGCGATGGTAATTAAAGTAAGAAAAAAATGAATAAAATTTATGGGAACAATTAAAAAAAATAAAACAGCACAAATCAAAACATAACATGCCACTAATTAGGATATCAGAATGCTCTTGTTTTAAATTGATAATTGCAAAGATTTCATGTTCTGCTTGAAAGCGAGTAAGATCAAGTTAATGGTTTAGCATAAATATATTTCATATTTTAGCTATTCCTTCATGATTTCTCAGTCACACTTTCGACTAATGTACGTGCCACACCCCTGGCAGTTTATGACATCTGAATGTGCAATAAAAATTTCTCACCAACATTGGGTTGACTTTGGTAATTCCAAGGCAGAAAGTCTAGTGTTTGTTCTTAGTGACATGCATAAAGCAATCAGGAGAATTGCACCTGGAGAATAGAGGATACATACATGGATGGACGGATGAACAGATGGACGGATAGATGGAAGGACAGATGGCAGAAGGACAAATGGTTGGACAGATGGATGGAAGGGTGGGTGGGTGGGTGGATGGACGAATGGATATGTGGGTGGGTGGATGTGTGGATGGATGGATGGATGCATGGGTGGATGGATGGATGCATGGGTGGATGGATGGATTCATGAAAGAATGGGCAGATGACGTCTGTTAATAAGTCTGCTTTCAGAGACACAATTACATGTATTAGTTTTTGTATTATTTTTACTTAAAACTGAATCACTAACCCAGCAACATTTTTGAAGTTGAATCTGCTGGCATCCTGAAGATAACTGGCAAGAGACAGACATTAATTACTGCCGGCCCCGTCACAGTCAATCCCCTGGTGAATTAGCTTTGATCATCCGAAATGTAAACTGTACATCGTTACTGATCTCATGGAATGACAAGTTTGGGAGGGGACTCTTGAGAAAAGGTGGCCCAAAATAAAGACAACTCTCCTACAGACCAAGTTTTACTTGGATTTAAGTGAAAAGTTTTCAATAGGGGTTCATTTGTGTTATCGGAATTCAAAAAGTGGAAAACCACACCTTTCTTCTTTCTGTACATGCTGATGGCTGAAAGTTTAATATGAATTCACAGGTTTGCTCTGTCATCTGGAATTGCGTGACATCAAGGATGCATGATGTACAGGCCGAAATGGACATTTGCCAGCTGATATCTCCAGGAGGTACCTAGACAGCTGACGACTGTAAATGGTTGATGGGTGTGTACCTGCAGGATAATGAAAATCATTAGCTGTGCACACTGTTTTGAAATATCAATCTGAATTTGGTACATTTTTATTTACATCACAGATATAAACTGACAAGCATTCCAAGAAGGCAAACAAAATTCATCATAAACACTTGGACCATGCCACCAAATTTAGATCCTTTTTTGATATACCAAGGGAAACAATCATAGAATCTAGTAATGCTTATGTGAATAAGGAGTCAGTCAGTGTGGTGTTTTGACAGTTATCATTTTTGGGATCACATATAAATTCACAGTTTACTGTTTCTTGACCTAGAATTCAGATTATGATATGAAAAGGTGTAAAATTAAGACAACATGATGTACCAAATGCTGTCTCTGTTTCAGCACTTTATTTGTTCAAATAACAACATTAGAGGCATATCTGAATAAAGTAAAAAGAAACCAATAAAATTTATGAAAACAGTAAACATTTCAAAAATTCAAACATGAAACACAAAGCACAGAAAATCATAACCTGCCATTAATTAGTATGAATGAAGAGCCATTTTAGGTAGAGCTATTTGAATGACTTCAAAATTCTAGCAGTTCAAAATGCATAAAAATTCAGAGGAGCACCATTGAAATATCAAGACAGATGAAACCAAAACTGTCATGGTGACTACATACCACTGCTACTATTATCCACTAATCTTACTACCACTGCTATTATAATACCAGGCTTGCATTACCACATTATTACTTACATCAACCAATACTCACCGTGACAGGGATTCAATCCTTGATTCCGAACGGCGTCATTAGGAACAACAAGAAGTGTGACTCTGCCATATTCAGACGTGTTCCATCTCAGTCTCGCATCATGCCAGGACTAGAGTGAATATAATTTAAAATCAGTCATAAATAAAAGCAGCATAATTATTATCTTCAAAAAGTCTTTCTGAGAAAATCCTGGTTTTGGGTGGTCAAATTTGCAAAAACTGCAGTCATTGTTAGTTAGTCTATCTGTCCAATGGTTGATCAGTAAGACAGACAAGTGGTTTAATATAATACAAACATGTAGAGACATAGACGACCGTTCATTTTATCAGCTCTTCAGTATGTGTGCCTCAAATTTCACATTTAAAAGACTGATCTAGTGTTCTAAGGAAATTACTAAAAACATGACAATACCCAAGGAAAGGGAGCTTTAATTTGTGTCAGTGCCGTGGAAAAAGATACGGTGAAATATTAACAAGAAATTATTACTAACCATTTTGATACCCATGGAGTTAATGATGTCATCAGTCTCCACCTGTGGACAAGACAGAATATGAACTCTTAGTATTGGTAACATTGTCGGGTTCTTGTTAACACTGTTGGGATCCACTGTCAACACTGGTAGATGTATTGTTAATGCTGCCAGGTGCATCCCTATAGAAGACTAACTCGCCCCTCGGCGACCCCCCGTGCATGGCCGCTCCTAAAGTCGCGTCCTTGTGGGGATCTGTGAGCCCCCGCAGTTAGCAAAATGAACTATTATGGAGGGCGTTGTTTTTGCTCTGGAAATAGCAGAACATGAATATTGAATGCTTAGAAAAATTGGGGGGGGGGGGGGGGGGACGATCCTAAGTCTAATACTACAGTACCAGTTGCCCCTTAAGATCTAAGGAAGTAGGTTCTAATCCGTATGTTTTGTGTCTCTGAAAGCAGACTGATTAACAGACGTCATCTGCCCATTCTTTCATGAATCCATCCATCCACCCATGCATCCATCCATCCACCCATGCATCCATCCATCCATATGCACTTTAGCCCACACCCTTATGGGTGTATTTTCGAGTATTGGATTTAGGCGACAAGGGTTAGAATCCTCGTCTCAAATGGAAATCTTTCTTAGATTATAGCAAATTAAGGAGGCGTTCTAATGGGTGTAACTCATTAGGGATATTAGGGGGACAGGACTAATATCATCAACAGTTTCAACTCGAGAAAAAAGAAAAGTGCATTATACCTTCTTCAAGATTTTTTGAGGAGTGTTAAAATATCCGTGTCTTGTCTCCCAAAAGACAGATTTAAAGGACAACGCCCAACCAACAACGCCAAAAAAAAAAAAAAGGTAAACAAAGCACGGCCAAGCTTCACCTGAGCATTAAAAATAGAAACGCTCACTTTAAGACAACACACTTATTTGTAAAGTGATTATTGCTCAGGAAATTTTAAGAAAGGGAAAAAAAAGTGGCACGGGGACTCCAGCACACACTACCCTACCTAGCACAGATGTGCCGTGTGACTATGTGGTTGCGAGAGCACTTTTCCCATGACATGGACGATCCTAAGTCTAATACTAAAGTACCAATTGCCCCTTAAGATCTAAGGAAGTAGGTTCTAATCCGTATGTTTTGTCCGGCCTACCCCCGACCAAACTCCACCCCAACTCTCAGTCCCTCAGTAGCGCCTTAAGGGAGGAAACTCGCCAGACCCTAAGCTTTACAGACTAGTTGGGCATGACTAGCCGTGCGAGTACCTTGGTCGACCGCCGACCTCGACGCTACATGGAAGCAGGAGCCAGTGACCACCCAGGTTTCCCCAAAGTGGCTGTTCTGTACTATAAATAAATTTTGGTTTTTCTTATATGACACACAATCCATACATTGTCTGCCGTTATGGGTTTGACCTCATTATGCATAAACTCAGATATTAAATTCTTCTCTTTATCAACGCTGTTAAAAACAACTTGTTTTAATTCAAATGTTTATGCTTATTAATCTTTTTTAAGATGAATCTCTCTCGATATGGCATAGCGTCATAATTTTGCATTCTCAAAAAGGCTATACCCCCATCACATGATTATCGTCCTTTGCCCTTGAAACATTCTTAGTTTCTCCTATAAACTGGAAGTGGAGTCGATACTATTTATTTATTCGATTACAAATGACATCGTTGAATATGACAACAAACTCAGTGTCTATTTTTGGAAAATTCTCCTGTGTCTCTATTTCTGTTCATGCACTCACATTTTCCTCATGGCAATCAGTAGCCCCTCCTCCATTTTTTTCCCAGTACATGTACATTTTAAATTCTATTTTTTTAATCTATACAAGACTTAAGAATGACTTCATGTCAAATCCCCATTTTTAAAATAAATTCATTATTAAGTGAAATAACTAAAGGTAACGTCGAAATAAACTTAGGAAGGAGGTGGGGTGACCATCCTTATCCCTTTACAATTTCAACTCATTGACCTTCCAAATTGCAAACAAGATACAAATGAACCCAAGAAACATAACAGAACGTTAAGGGAATAGATGCAGTTTTCAACTCTGACTTGACTATAGCTGTACATTCGGTAGTTAAGAATAAACCAAAGAAAATCTTACAGAACAAATTTACGGCCAAAGACACGATGATACCAGGCCTGATAACAAACATCAATAATGAGAATTATTAAAATATGAGGAAATTGTCACTTGGATGCAGAAATAGAAGAAAGAAGACAAGTCTGCGAAATGTTCTCGGCATCCAACAAATCTATATTATAAAAAACTCACCATTCATGCAATACGAATTCGAATGAAATTTTGAAGGTGCCTGCCTGTTCGCCTGCAGAAGGTTCTTTTTTAAATTTGAAGACTTGAAATATCAGGAAAGTATTTTCTTTGAGCTTGCTTTGTGTCACTGATTCCACCCGGATCCTCTGTTTTTCACAAACACAGAAGCCCATGATGCTATCACTTCTTATCTAAGCTAGACCATCTATGCTGAGTCGACACTCCATAAATGGTGGAAATGATTCTTCTTTTGATGACTCAAATCGATTCGAACCAATGGGTTGAGTGATTCATTTGATTTGAATCAGTTGACGAGCAGGTGGTGGCATGAGCGAATCATGATTCGAGTCATTCAGCGACCTAGTAATGACAAGAACTGTCATCAATGGATCCTAACGGGCATAAGCCCAGATTTTGGTTTCTAACCTTGGGGTGATGAATCTGATCCATGCATTATTACTTCATACCAGTCCCTCGTCGAAGTCTGCTCCTCTGACTCCTTTTATGCAATGAGCCTCAAGCGATAGGCAAATCAAAAGTGATTCGAATCATGATTCAAATTATTTTTTATTCATCAGCTGATTCGTTCGATGGTGATTCGAATCAGCATAATTATCTGATTCGAACTGCAAGAAAGCGACTCAGTGATTCAAACCGTGCCTGTCAATACATTGCATGCTATGGTGCACACTTGGTACAATGTGCACTGCTAACCTTCGGCCTGCATTCTTTCATCAATTATCTACACAATGGATCACTGGAGAAGAGATGATGTGCGTATGGTTGCAGGGGTGGCGGATGGGTTATTTTAGAAATTTTAAAAAATATATCTGTTTCACTGAATATGTGGGTGATCCTGTATGTCTCGCTGCCTATAATAAGCTAGTTTTTTGCGCAGATTCCTTTATGTTTGAAGTGATACCACTTCTCTTTATGTTTGTAGAACATGAAAAAAGTATAAAATACTAAAATGGACATGAAAGTTCACCTGTGCTTACATTCACACATATTTCATTTTCAAAAAGCTAATATCTAATAAGTTAATAATCTAATATTCATACGTCATATTGGTGTAGAGTCCATAACTTTCATCATTTCCACATTTTATTCCTGATGATTAAAAGTTTGCTTAAAATTCAGTCAGTGGATAATTTTAAATGACTGAAAAGTAAGTTGCCTTGAAAATTTTTTAATTGTAAAAAAACAAACACCTGCAGATCTTTTTAACATCTCCCGATCCATAATATTCATTATTTCTTGTCCTTCTAGAAAAGTGCAGGTCAACTTGATCATCAAAATTTCATCCATTCCCCTTCTCTTTATGGTAAAGGTAACAACTTTTGTTTACACAAATCATTCACATGATACTTGCTTGCCAGTTTTTGAGAATTTGTGCATATGCCCACAGTAACCTGTACGAACAGAACGTACATAATTGAAATATTGTTTATCTGAAATATCTTAATTAATCTGTTATATTGCAAATGGCAGTACAATATGATATGAAGATTAAATGAAGAGAACCAATTCAATATGACATTACATGCCAACTGCTCATAAACGCTTTGATAAGTTGGGTTTTATTCTATATTTAAGTTTTAATCGCAATGTTTCCTCATTTCAACTCTGCGTTTTTTCTACTCTTGAATATCTCATCTCCGTTTTGTTTTGCTTAGTATTTTGACCTGAGACGTATTTTATCTGTGACTTGTTGTTTATCACTATCAGTGTCAATTGAAGAAGGAAGAAATTAATGACTAGAAAATAGAAAAATATCAAGGTCACGGAGTAAACAGGAAATGGTTGCGGCATAAAATATGAATAAAATGTCTTTCATTTGTTTGTATTTACCATTGCTCTGGAATAACTTGCTGTTCTTGCTTTGTATCATCCAGCCGATGATCACTGTTACAAAGAACTCCAATTTCAGATAATGGTAGCTCTTGTGCCATTCATGAATGTGAAAAGTAGACTTGTCTTATCGGTGTCTGAAGAAAAAGAGAAATAAATATGGCAAGTAAAGTCACAGCACTGGGGTGCTTAAGCATAGAACGAGTGTAAAGGTTAATATTGTTATTGATGTAATCAATAGACTTCAAATGAATTCTATCAATTACGGATTGTTCAATTTCCAAAAGCTTATCTGCAGGGTATGAAGGGCTGCGAATCAGTGTTCTTTACGAAAAAATGAAAAATTAAAATATTCCAAACAAGTCCATTACTTTTAGATCCTCAATGATCTACATTACCCAACATGAGCAATTTTGTTAAATCTCATTTAGTTCTTGTGTTATGTAGTATGACAAAAAGGCGAGAAACCTATGATGAGAGTGGCACAAAATTTTCAAAACTGAATTTCTCGCAACACCGATTTGCCATTTTGCCCCTTCATCATACAGAGAGGTTCAATGTTTGCCTTTTTGCTGTCCAGCAGTTGATTATAACAGTGGGTAACAAATCTTCAAAATGGATGACATGGCCAAAAAGGACTGATTTCAGATTTTCAGTTGGTTAAATCACCACACGCATTAATTGCGAAAGGATGCAGTTGTAGCGGCAACTCGCTTCCTAATATAAACCCAGCCAGCAATCCTACATCAGTCCAATGTAGATTTTTGGAGGATCTGTGGGATTACCATAGGGGCGGATTGCCTACATCAGTCCGACGTCAGCGCAATGTTGAAACCAGTGGACCTACGCAGGAACGGTGTCATTCTTATGTGCAAACTTGAGTCGGATTTCCGTAGGGTTGCTGGCTGGGAATGTATTTAACATGAAATATGCGTAGTTTGGTTATTACATGAAGAATAATTTGGGCTTTCGGGGGTATATGCAGGTATACTTACTTGTTAAATAGTGTACTATAATCACTGGAAAACAGCAATCTGCATCGTTACAGCTGCTGAAGAGTAAGCAATACGACACAGTATTTGCAATGCTTACCTTGTTTCAAAATCTGACCCATACGCAAATTCTAGTTACCATTAAATCAAAATTGTCTTGTCATCGTAACATTTTACACTGATCATATTCGTGTCAATTTGCTGACAAATAGGCTTTGGGGACACCTGAAGAGTCGTTTTCGTTTCAGAAGCTAATTGGAGGCAATTTAATATTTAAATAGTAAAATGCAAATTATAAACACCAATGCTGGATGATCAAATCATGGGAGAACGAAACAGTTCTTTTATTATTGTTTCACCAGTCACTGTTCACGCTGTATGGAATGTGCTAAACGTCGCCTTTAACCCAGCCAGTAACCTGATGTCAATCCACATAGATTACCCTAAGGGCGGTTTTCATACATCAAACCGACATCGGTGATATGTAGTAACCAGCGGATCTACGTAGGAGCAATATCATTCTTATGTGCAAACTTGACGTCAGTCCTACGCCTCGGATTTCCGTAAGGTTGCTGGTTGGGAAAGGACTGACATGAACGGAGCTGGAAATCCAGCAGCATAAAACAACAACAAAGAGAAAAGGTAAATTCGATTATGTTACTATGTTACTAATATATTTCCTTTGACCATTCAGATGAAGCGTTCACAAGTCACAACTAATCCACTCAAATTAGTAGACATCATTAAATATTACAACATTATGTGCATTTGCCGAGATTTCTTGGAGGGTAGGGTGGAGATGGATGTCGACGTCCACTTTAAAAGTTAACTGGCACATTGTCAAAACTGATACATGTATTTAGAGTGCTTCTTCGCCCCCCCCCTCCCCCTTTCAAATAAAAAACGCAGGCCAATATTTCATTTTTTTAAAAGGTAAGCTCGAGTTAACATTATTCTGTCTCTTCCTACAAATAAATTACCTGTAAAGGTAACCAGCCATTATAAGCACTCACTACGTCATGCTGGAAAACGTACTCACCCTTGATCGAAGCTAAAGCTGTGAGATCTCCAACTCCCAAACCTCTGGAAAGGGTTTCTAAATGCATTTAGTGTTCGCGAGCCTATAGCAGCTAGACGTCTTTGAAAAAGACACAATGCCTTCATTTGTATTAATTTTATATTAGAGTAGAAACAAGTTTAACTTGTTTAGAAATTCACGAACAACACGCACAAAAACAATTATTTTCCGTGGTATTGAAGAATGAGACTGGGGGTGATGCGCACGTTTTTGTTCTCATTTCATGACAAAAAAACCTTGACCCATTTCGGGGAAGGCAAAACAGGACATGTGATGGCCCATTCCATGTGACATGTGTTACACCTGAATATCGGGTTTTCGCCTTGCCATCTTCCAGAACAAATCATTAAATGAGATATTTATCATTTAAACCTTTCCGACAATAAAAACAAATGGCAATTTTAAAAGTTTTTATTTTTAATTAAAAAATTTAAAGATAAGATCTAGGTCAACATGGTCCTTTAACATGGTGTGGCATGTGTTACATTCATAAAAAGTGATTCTCTAGTTTAAGTAACATTTTCTTTCATTTCTGTGAATGTAGTCAAGAATTTCACCAAAATGTTTTTGTAGTAGGCCCTACTTGCAAAAGGCTGCTATAAAATTCTGTATCTCATAATTCTTACATTTTTTAGATGATCTAGGCAAACGAAAAACAAAAAAATGATTTGACGTACCGGTATATCATATTTTGAATGACATGTATTACATCTTCCTTTCAAGTGCCTTTTTCATCAATAGTATTAAATTTTTCCGGAATGTTTAACAATATGCAGTAATAAATTATATCAGTTTGTAATTGGTTATGATCTGTCTCAAATGTTTATTTCTAGAGTAAAGCTTTATGATGTCTACATGTGATGTGTGTTAAACAAAACCGGTGATGTCTATTGGATTTTTTATTGTCAAAATCTAAGTCAGTAATAGAATTTTCTTATTATTTTTTCATTGTGAAAATGTCAATGCAATATAAGAAGGAGTAAAACAATTTGATCACATCAGTTGCACTTGTTTTTAAACAAAACAGTTACGGTACCGCAAATTATATTGAATATTATTTTTCGCTTCTCAGTATGAGATATCAGATTTGTTTTCTTCCTCGGGTGCAGATGACATTTTCTTACCAATAAACCATTTTAGAACTTAAGTGCTTGGAGAAAACTAACAGAAAATCTAACTTAAAAACTAAGTCTCCATAAAAAATTTTTTAAAAAGCACTCAGTGACCTCCAAGGGGCAGTAACTCTAGCCTGGGTTCAGTTGGCCAACTTCCTGGCGTACATCTAGAGTTCGTCTGCATAAAAAGGCCAAATATATATTACTTGAGAGAGGAAATACCTGAAAATGGTTATGGCGATATTGAATTATGTTCCAGTTTGATAATTTAAAATTTCCCTTTCTCCTTGTCCATTTTACTTGTTAATTTAAATTAATTATTGATTTACTATTTTTTGCCTGCCAACCTGGCACTTGTCGTTGGCTATGTTTGTCGTGGTGTTTATAGATGGAGGTCAAGTTGGTAGAACCATGGCAGCGAAGCAACAACTAGAAACCAATTAATCATCTGGTAGAAAATGCTCGTTATGCAAGGAAGAATGGCAAGGTAAAAACTCATATGACACTATTGAGAACAGCTTTATCCTGTGGCTGAATCTTCACTTGAAACTTAAACACCCTTCGTTTGAATCAAAATAAATAGGGACGGTAGATAGGCCTATAGATAATAGATCATTAACTCATTAAGTAGATCTAGCCTATATTATATAGATCTAGGGGCCTATATGATATATCTATGAATATATGGTGCAGATCTACAATCAGAACTGGAAGTAAAACTGACTCAAGATCTAGATCTAGATCTGCATCTAGAGATCTAATCAAGATTGTATGGGCTGGCATTGAGGAATAAACCACGTTCCGTAGATCTAGATCTATAACTTTAGTATGAAAAAGATTTATGATTTGGAAGAGGCTAGGGAGACCAGGATTCTGGTCTGTCTAGACTCGGGGCTAGAGAGACCAAGATTTTTCCCAGCCAGTGCGTATGTCTACGCCGGATCCTTTCTTCTTGATTTTTTAAAATAAGAGAACGCATCACTCCTGTTCTCTTCACCTCTCAGGCGTCAGCACCTAGCCCTGGCCATGACGGCAACTTTGTCTGTTGGGGATAAAGCACCCTCGTGTACACACTGTGTTCCATAGCCCGAGTGAAAACAGTACATAGCTACCCCGACGGCTTTCCCTGATATGTCAATCTGACTACTGCCCAGACGAACATCGGCCTAAGGCCCCGATGATACAAACTGACTAGACCCTCACGTCGTTACATATCAATCTGACAATGCCTATATGCACTTGTTGTTATGGAACGCATTCGGCAGTCCTCCCAAAATCTTGGTCTCCCTAGCCCCGAGTCTAGAGAGACCAACTGTGGCCGTATGCATTTAATGCGTAAACTAAAGTAAATACGTTAACTGGTGTTAACACAAGAAATTGTATTCATTTCTTGCGTTAACACCAGTTAACGTATTTACATTAGTTTATGCATTGATTATGCATGTACGGCCACAGGATCCTGGTCTAGGGAGACCAGAATCCTGGTCTCGCTAGACACTTCGTTATGATTTTATCATTTGTGATTCAGGGTTAAAAAATTTAATGGCAGTGTACCCAGAAATAATTTTGGCCACGCTTATTCACAGACGTCTGCGGATAAGATCGGGATCTTATTTGCAGATGGAATTTTGATTTTGTAATTTTTATGTTCAGGAAGAGCTCCTTTAGTTCACAATTCTGGCTTGTTTTGTTGAATAATTAAGCTCTTCACTCAGTAAGATGGCTCGATTCGGAGTAACGCATGGTGTTTCTTACGGTAATGATGCACCAGGTTAATTTTTATTAGCGATACTTATTGGTTATCATGTCTTTGGTAGCATTAGATTAGAGAGACCCTGCTTAATAATGCTTTTAGTTTACCCAGGCTCCCTGGTGGAATGTTAGGGGGGTTCGAATCTCCGCAAGAGCTGACTTTTTTGTTGTTGTTACTTTTTTCCCCTGCTTTTCTAAAATAAAGAACACGAAAACAAAGAAACCCATATCTGGCAGGTTTCAGAAAATTGGGAGTTCAGACTTCCCTAGAAATGCACTTCCGTCAGTCAAAACATGTGACCATCGCACACAAGCCTGGGTAGGGCATTAGAAAATGTCTCCTAAAAGTATTAAAACCGCATGGTTCAGACCTGCCTACTTTTACGAAATTTCTGTAATTTATACGAAATTCCGATCCTCGTTACGGAACTACGAAATCCTCCGAATTTCTACGAATTTTCGACACTTTTGTGGAATTACGGGCGATGCGGCACGAATGCATCCATGAGTTCTTTATTGAAATTTGAATCACAGAGTTGCCAATGTGAACCGGAAGTTGTAATAAACTTTTGACCTCGTATACCTGTAGTTTGCCAGTTTGTCCGATTGGGTTTTGCTCTTTCGAGCGCTAGGTTCATGGTTTGCTTCAAATATTCCTTCATTTGGCTCAATTTGGCTCCAAATTTAAAAAAAAAAGTGTCATTCCACGGATCTAGATCTCGGCCCCTCCCTGGCAATTGCGAAGCTCGAGCGGGAGCGTTTCATTGAGTTGACGTTGTGTGGTTCTCGCTGAACACTGCAAGCACGTGGACTTTTATCGTACAGCCCGAGCAGTCCCTATTTCTGATTTTTTTGAGATTTAAGGATTGACTGCGTATCATAATATCTGCGCCACAAGTAAGATGAAGAAGACGGGCAGACAGACATTTCGACAAGTCTACACTGAAGAATAGCCTTGCATTGTAATGTCGCGTGTCGGTCCTACCTATGCCTTTTGCACATTGTGTTCATCATCATCATCATCATTGCCTTTCTCACCCTGGATCAGGGTATAGGCCACCAACAAACACTTTCCATCCCTCTCTATCATGGGCCAGTCTCTTTACATTATTCCAAGTCTTTCCGCTTCGTTGCACATCATTTTCTCTGGCTCTTCTCCACGTTCCGCGCGGCCTTCCTCTTGATCTCTTGCCCTGGGGATTCCAATCCAATACCTTCTTCGTGATGCTGTTTCCTGGCCTCCTGAGAGTGTGGCCGATCCATCTCCATCGCCTCCTACCAATTTCCTCTCTGACTGGGCTCTGTCTTGTTCTTTTCCATATAATTTCATTGCTGACCTTGTCTGTCCATCTGATCTTAAGTAGCTTCCTCAAACATCTGTTGATGAAAACTTGGATTCTCTTTATGCAGGCCTGGGATGCATTCCAAGTCTCACATCCATACAACAGGACTGACTTCACGTTCGAGTTGAATATCCTCAGCTTTGTTTTTAGAGATATATCCTTGGTTCTCCAAATCTTGCTTAAGGACGTAAAAGCTGCCTGTGCCTTTCCAATTCGTGCTTTGACTTCTGCCTCTGTTCCTCCCTTATTGTCAATGATACTACCAAGATAGCAGAAGGACTCTACATCTTCCAGTGGTTGATCTCCTACTCTGACTTGTGCGCTTGGGGGTGCAACAATTTTTAGGACCTTCGACTTCGCAGGATGTATCCTCAATCCAATAGATTCTGAAATTTTGTTTAGAGCTGTAGTCTTTGCTTGCATCTGGTCGTGTGTGTGCGACAATAGTGCCAAGTCATCTGCAAAATCTAGATCGTCCAGCTGTGTCCATGGGGTCCATTGTATGCCATTTCTTCCTCCACTGGTGGTTTCTTTCATAAGCCAATCAATCACCAGGACAAACAAATGGGGACAGCAAACAACCCTGCCTAACACCAGTCTTGATATCAAAGCTGTCAGTAAGCTCCTCGCCATCGTGTACGACTCTGCAACTTGTCCCCTCGTACATGCTCTTGATAAGGTTCACCATCTTCTCTGGGATTCCATAATGTCTCAATATTCTCCACAGTGTTTCTCTATCGATGCTATCAAAGGCCTTCTCGTAGTCAAGGAAGTTCACTATCAGTTGGGAGTTCCACTCTAGCGACTGCTCTACTATGATTCTCAGCGTGGCGATCTGGTCGGTGGTTGATCGATTACTCCTGAAACCAGCTTGCTCCTCACGAAGTTTTGGGTCTGTTGCATTCTGTATTCGCTTGAGAATAATCCGGTTGAAAACCTTTCCTGGGATGGAGAGAAGTGTGATTCCTCTGTAGTTACTACAATTGCTGAGGTCCCCTTTTTTTGGAAGCTTCACGAGGTGTCCTTCCTTCCAGTCCTTTGGAAACTTGCCTCCGATCCAAATCCTCGAGAATAGCGAGTGCAGACCCTCTGCAGCCCCAGCAGCATCTGCCTTCAGCGCCTCTGGTGGCATTCGGGGAAGTTTGACTGCCGCACGCATGTCGGTGGTGCTAAGCACTTCACAATAACCTACCCTTACTCAAACTCAATGCACAACATCATCAAATCAACAAACAACAAATAAACATGCATAACAATTATCTTTGTTGACATATGACTTAGTATGGTAGGCAATTGTTTGCTTTCTTAGTGTTACTCCGTGTGCGTTGCAAGGGATTACAAATTTTTATGTGAAATTCTAAAAATTGGTAAGCCATTACTAATTATTAACTTTCGAAGTAGGCAGGTCTGCATGGTTTGACTTTGTTCCACCCTTAATCATACTGGGAAAGGCTGCTGATTACACGGATACGGTAAATGCAGTAAAATCTATCGCCGTATCGGTAATAGGCCTTCAATTCCCGAGTTTTTCGACCTGCATCAGCTGTTGCGAAAGCACCGTTGCGAATTGTTTTGACAGACATTTTTAATACAAAAACTACGACAAATAGAAAGGAGTATAAAACACAGCACTTATCTGTTTTGTTTCGTGGATGCATACAGATTTTGTATAGATCTCCCAGAAGTGAACCCGGTTGGTGTGAGGTGTTCAACAACAAAAGAACGGAACCGGAAAGATTGTGTGAGACAGTTACGTAATTTTGACTGACACGTGCCTCACGAGATTTTCTGTTGGATTTCACACTTTTTTTTTAACAAAAACTAATTATTTTCTTCTTTCGTACCATTTTAAATTTAAAGGTTTGTTTTATTTTTGTCTGTGAAATTGCGACTAAAGATTATTTTTAAAGCAGTTTAGATCTAGTTACTGTCTGAAGTAGGTCAATTTTCTGACAGACACGTCGCGCAACATTTGGCAAAATGTAAACCTTTTTATTTTCTTTTTCTTTTGCTTCTGGGGACTTTTTCTAGGGTTTATACACACCAGCAACCATTTCTCCTACCATTCCATACTCAAAAACAATATTACCTGTGCCAAGTTGGTAGATACATTGATTCTTTGTTGTTAAGGTAAATTAGGGAAGTTTTGCATGTCAAATTATATATGATGTTCGCAACACAAAAAAAGTAGAAGAAAAACACACAAACACATGATATAACAAATTTATAATTTTTATTTCTTCTGATCATCATTTATGAGCTGAAATCAAAATATTCAAGAAAAACTCAATATTTATGAAACTATAATATAAGACACGGAAATCTGGACAGTCTTTGTGACCCAATTTTCTGAAACCTGCCATCTGTGAATAAGATCAACATCTTATTATTATGGTACAGATGTCCGCAAATAAGCACTTTATACTCCAAATGCCAATTTTCATGGCATCATTTAGTTATCTGTGAACAAAGCTATGTTCAATTCCTCTGTAGAAGTTTGGTTGTTGTTTTTTCAGTAATTTTTTTTCATCAAAATTTCATGTCTTTATGTTAGTCGTATGATTGATTTTATTAGCGCCAGTGAGTAAGCAAATCTCATGTAACTGGAAATGTCGTATCGAGATAAATATGTATTGCATTCTTTGGTTTATCTCTTTTCTGTCATCTCTAATTTCAGATCATATTTGCTTCGGAAACTGTTGAGATTGTGAATCAGTGAAGTCCACACACAAGAGGTGATAAATTCTTGAAGTAAACCAGAATTGTAGACCTCATGCCTATGCACAGCGAGTGAACATTGCCGTATTGGATGTATTCTGTAGCGAACACATGCATGATTCTTTCAGCATTAAACATCACAGCATGTACAGTCTGTAAAATGAAGGCTTTTTGCCAAAATTTGCCCAACTTATGTGTATAGTTCATGAACGAGAAAATTGTCAGTATTGGTGGCAAAAACAATTTCTTTTTCTGCAATTTTCTGTAGCCTCAAGGAAAAGTTAATAGTTTGAATGAGTGAACAGAGAATCGTAAAACAAGTTAACTGCAGTTTTGCCTTACAAGGTTTATTGCAATGAATGCTATGCCTTTAAGAAAATTATAAATGGGTCATGGCTTACAGTTAATTCAGTTATATCCTGACCAGCTCAAATCGAAGGGCTGGGGCAACAACATATTTAAAGTAGGGTATTTTGTTATACCACTTGTATTCATGACTGTTTGAGAAACATCTTATATATCACAGCTTTCTTGTTGTTGTTTTTTCTTATCAATTATCATTTGTTCGGTTTTGCATTTTATTTCACCCTAAACTTGTCTACATTTTCGCAGATACTGCAAGCTGAATGTGTCATGCGCCTGACCCGCACTTTTCTCCAAAGTCTAAGCTTTGACTCCACCATGGCTTATGAATTGTATGATTTGGATGAAAGCCATAAACCATTAGATCCAAAGGTGGTTAGAGGCATCAGACTCGCTCTCCTTTTCTTCCTTGGAATTGTAATGGTAGGTTTTCATTGATTTCTCTTAAAACAAAAGGTGGTTTTCCACTGTATATCTCAGTGGCTGTCATAAATGGAAATCAGAATTTTGTGGGCAATGCTTTATAAATTTACATAATGAGCTGATGAAATCACAATAACAACTTTAATGAATTGAAGTCAGAGTTTGGACTGTTTCTTATCAACTCAAACACCAAAAAGACTTTCAATGACATGCAAAGGATATTAATGGCCACAGAAAATGAGTGACAGAAGAGAAAAGTTACACTCAACTTACAGGACTTTATGCAATCCCTTTTTGCAGGGAAATTGAACATGTGTCAAATACACAACAGTTTCCCATGTGCAGTAATGTATTACACACACAGCTCTTGTTGTTGAAGAAACTGCACTGAACTCAACAGTCTTGTGAAAAAAAAAAAAAACTCTTTCAAATAACAAAACAAAGAAACAGACGGGTCATTTGCTATCAAAAGTCTACTTGAATAGAGTTGATTAAGTGGACCTTCGATAATCAGATTTGATGCATTTTGATTCAGTGGTTTGGGAGATTACCCTGACTGGATGTGAGCATAACTCAGAAATTACAAATATGTAATAGATAATAACAATAAAATGAGACCCTGTTTTATTCAGTCGTATAGAAATGGTGTCAAGGATCCTGATTGCTGCTTTATGTTAAAATAATCAACAAAGTTTTGCCAGCAGTGTGTTCAGCTCAGTCTACAGATATAGGACTGGCAGACTTTTTTACAAGATTGTCAAGATGGCCGGTGTTCAGACTGCCCAAAGCTGTTCAAATATAGATTTATTTTATAAGTGGAAGTTACTCACAAATGAGCACCATAAAATTTTAGGTTTTGACAAGCATTTTCCTACTCTTTCAGCACTATAGCTTTGCCAGGTTGGATATTCCATCAACATCTGTATTTTGTTTTAATTGGGTTTTTTTTGTTGTTGTTTTTTGTGTAAACATCTTAACGCTCACCCTGTGGGGACGGCTTAGAGCCCGCTGTCCGGTCAGTAATCTTAGGGTAGCCACACAAAGGCCACCGAATTCGGTCGCTGAGCCACTAGGCGCTTTAGGTGAGAAGAATTGTACTACATAATTTCAATAACTGCACATAGAGCCCACCTACATTCGGTTCGTTTCAGCGCCGTAGGTGCCGACTTTTTTTATCGGAATCCAAAATACATTCCTATTGCGCCGGTAGATACTGATCCCGTGACACGGTGATGGGCAAGACCGTCGAGCGACAGGAAGGTGTGATGAGTCATGGACATTTACGGTGAGCGGGGCGATTTTCTACCGACCAAACCATTTCTAGACGGGACGATAGAGGAAATTTGATTGAAGATTTGGATTCAGCGACCTCAAATTAACAAAGTCACCGAGCAGAATTTGTTTATTTTGAAAAAGAACAATCTTTTAAAAATTTTAATCATTTTAAAGACATGATAATTAAAGATGTTTAAAGGGAGCACCTGGTCAGCTCAGTTTCACTCTGCACAATTCCACGTGGTGCAGTGAGTAGTGTGTGCAGAAAAAATGTACAATAATAAAACCTACCGGGGGCAATGCACTGAAATTGTAGGCGGCCTTTATGTGTAGCATAGCCGAAAGCTCCGACCTATAGGCGCCAACTTATTAGGTGGCCTTTCTGTGGTCACATGATAATTCAAAATGTTTAAAGCGAGCATCTGGTCAGCTCAGTTTCACTCTGCACAGTTCCACGTGGTGCAATGAGTAGTGTGAGCAGAAAAAAAGTACAAATAAAACCTACCAGGCGCAATGCGCCGAAATTGTAGGCGGCCTTATGTGTAGCCTAGGCGCTAAGGTGGTAACCGAAAGCTCCGACCTATAGGCGCCGACTTATTAGGTGGCCTTTCTGTGGTCACCCTTAGTCATGAAGAATCTTATCTGGGCCGCACTGACCCTTACCAATGTATGATGACCACACTACCGCTGTCCACGTGATCCGGTTTGTATTTGATCGGTATGAAAACATTCGCTGCTATGCCTTATCATGCTTGATAATGAATTAACCAGCAAAACCTTTGTCTGTCAGTCTCTGACCAATGATCTGACTTATGATATCAAACTCACAGCTGCAGTTTTCATGAGAACGAAGCATGATAACTAGCCAAGACTTTATAGCAAGAATACGAGATGGGTCTACTGGGACTGTTGCAATTTTGGTATCAAAAGAGTCAAATTTTAACATGAAGTGCATCTCCCCTTAATTGCTGCCTGCGGAGCGAATCTGACCACATTGACCCCAGACAACATGCCAGCACAGGAGATTTATGTCCGCCAGCTGGCAATAACTAAGAGGGGCGATTTTGCACATTTTTGGTACACCATGCCATACAACTTTATGCTATAAACTTGTATTCAAATTTCATCTAAGGTTGGAGCAGTCAGCATTCTTGGCATTGGTATCTGGACTCTGGAGGCAGAATATGGTAATAAACAAGTGTCTGAGTTGATCAGCGCTCAACTGTATCAAGTAGATTCCTATCTTATGATCATTGGTGGAGCTGCCATCACACTCATCACAATTGTTGGAGTCCTGGGTGTTCTGAAGGAATATAGATGCTTACTTGGTCTGGTAATTAGACCTTTTCTTTCTTTTTTGCAGATTCCAGAAAACATAAGTCATTCTGCCACATAGTGTTTTATTCTGAATTATCTGTGTCTTGATTATTTTTTTCCTTTCACTTTACTCGTGAGATTGATGACAGGTACAACTTTTTATCATCTAGAGCTTCAGTTATGATGTTCTTGGGAAATATGTCTCTCCCCTGCTTTCTAGGAATCAGCACTGTGATTTTGGTTTTCAATAATTTTAATTTTGTGACAAGGTTATTAATATTAACACAGTACATTAAGTCAGTAATACTTGCTAAATTGGCTGAAAGATTACAGAAATGGGTAAAAATGTGTCATGTTTTCTGTGAATAAGGATGGGAAAGGGAGCAGAAAGATTCCACACATGGCTGCAAGTGAGAGTAATAGCCACAATGTAAAATTTAACACGTACATTAATCTGCAAGGATTGTCAAGTATTTACCATATTATAGTGGTATGAGCATTTTTTGTTTTTTGAGAAAGTATGAAGGCTTTTGTAAAATCAGTGCCAAAACGAATACAACATTACATCACAAACACATATCTCAAAAAGTTTTTAACCAATTAGAATGACACTTGCAAGTAATAAATTTAGGAGTGAGAGAACCACTTCCATGACAAAACCTCAAAATCTGCAAAATGTTGCATACAACACTATGGCAAATACTCCTCGATGTCATGAGTTGGGAGGTTTTTATCATTTCATTTTGCAATAAATTGCATTTATTTTGATAAATAGTACTAAGATGTCTAGTTCAAGATCTTACCAGTATATTCTTGAGTACTGAAATATGGTATTTATGACACCCATTATGCCTTCTCATTGCAGCACCTGGGTCTCCTTGCATTTATGTCAGTGATGCTGTTTGTTGCAGGTGTACTTGGTTATGTTCTCGTTAGCGAGGTGGGTTACTGACAAAGGATGTTGAGTTTTGTTGTCAATTATTGTTTTCATTCAGAAGAACAGAAGTAGCATGGTGACTTTAGTTCAACTGAAATGCACGTCAGTGAGGATTTATCAGTGCTTCCAGACATCCGCAAATTTGCGGAAATCTGCAAATCGCGAAATTTCAGCAAGTTTCGCAAAATTCCTCTCGATCCGCAAAGTTCACAATATAAAGCGTACAAGATTTACGATATTTGGCGATTTGCGGATATTGTCGTCGACGCGTGCAGTCACACTTGAATAATATGTTTGTACTACTCGTCGTGAACGGGTATTATTTACTTATATTACCGCGGGTGCTGAGCGGTTACTAGCTGTAGCTAATAAAGCCAACAGTGGAATTAATTGATACCCGAGTCCCCGTTACTTATACTAGTAACTGTTACCCGGTTCCTCATCAATACCCGACCGTAGCAGGATCCAGGGTTGCCTCTTTGGGTGCCAGAATCCAGAAATCTGGCTCTCTGGAACATAGCTGGCTCCGAAATTTCGTTTTCTGGCTCTGGCTCTTTTTCTGGCTTTCTATCAATATTCATAGACTACGAACGTTTCTAGTGTCTCTTTCTAGCTCTTTCAGTAGTATTTTCTTGAATTTAATGGGTAGATTAAACAGTAGAACATCTGCTTAATGCCTATCCCGAACACCAATCAATCAGAAGTGAAATATGGCCCACACCCACCCAGGCACACACGAAACTGTACGGCACTTAGGGATCTGCGGGACACTGCATTATTCGTTAGACTTTAGACTGACAGGGGTAGCTGTCTAAAGGTGTACGAAAAAGAAGAATTGTAAAAAAAAAAATGAAAAACAAAATCTGGCTCTTTCCTGGCTCCCTAGCGTAATGGATCTGGCTCCCAAGCGTAAAACGTACCTGGCAATCCTGATATTCTACTTCCTTTGTTTAGTTGAAGTTTGTGGACATCGTTGAATTTTTTTTTTGGCTGTGGCTATTCTTACGGCAGTCGCAAAATGATGACGTAGGGCATAAATACATTGGCTCTGTAACATTTTGAACATCGTGTGCCAGAAAAGTCCAACCTTACAGCATCAGTTTCCCAACTGATCCTCCTTAGTTAACGGAAGGACTTCCGAATGCGTTCCAGTCCGAGTGAAAACAATACATAGCTACCCCGGCGGCTTTCCCTGATATATCAATCTGACTACTGCCCAGACGAACATCGGCCTACGGCCTCGATGATACAAACTGACTAGACCCTCACGTCGTTACATATCAATCTGACAATCGACTAATATAGCCTACGTAAGTAATTAACTGGGGTGGGAACAACCGAAAAAGCGCCCCAAATAGGCCCAGCATTAAGTTGAATAACAAACTGCCGTAAGAATAGCCACTAGGTTTTTTTTTTCTAGTTGCCTAGTCTTAATCTAGACCTAGAGGATAGTTTTCTTTCCTGTTTGTTTATTCATGCGGAATGTAGTTCCCGGTGTTATACTTAGTTTTGACTAAATTATTATTAGTTAAGAATAAGACCGATTCAAGAGAGAGAGGTGAGGCCGCCGGCCACAAAAGAGTGGGCGAGACGACAAGACTAACTGAGAAAGAGACGCAGTTTTTCTACTCTGAGATCGAACAACAAACAAAACATGATGGTGGCTTTGTTCTTTACTGAAGATAGTGACTTGCAAGAATCTTCCTGTGACCCTATGCCCTGCCCCTATACTTGTACTAATACTAGGGCCTATGCATGCTAGACTGTCTAGAGTCTAGAGTGAGGAATTTATTTTTGTTCCAGTTTGAGTTACTAGTACTAGTTACTGCAGTGAGTGACAGTTCCTGCTGGTTGTTGGAGATCTCTTCATCTGTCTTCATATAATATTATTATGGATGCACATGCAATTTAAACTTAAATCCGAGACTGGTGGTGTACTGTTGTGAGTTGTGCTTGGTTTTTACTAATACTGTAATAGTTTAACTATGCTAGACTTTATACTGTATAAAGAGACTGTGACTTCTAATAGCCAACTTCTATCTCTAGTACATTTTTGTGAGGGGTCTAGCTAGTCTGAAGTGAAGTATGTTGATTGGCCCCACAACATGCTCAGATTTTGATTTTTTTACCCTCTATTTTAAAAATTTTTCTTCGGCTTCAGGGGGACGTTCTGAAAACCCCCTACCAGGGCGCTGCCCTGGACCCGGACAAATTTCCTCGAATTTCTTTCTTGGCTGCTGGAAGCACTGATTTATTAACTAAGACATTTTTGCAAACCTTGAACAAATGAAAAAATGATGTTTTCCCCACATTGGATGGCCAGTCAATTGTTCTCAAGCCATATGCCATATTATCAAAGTAAAAGTCATTAAATCCCTCACTGAGCAGTTAGATCGCAGTAGTGTCTTGCATAAGCGGTTGAAGTAAATTTGAGTTGTCTCTTGCAGGTTTTTATGTGTATTTTATCAGTTAGGTACAACTTCTTCACATGTTGATATTTTTCACTCTTTCCTTGTTAACAGATATCCCATTTTAGCAACTCTGAAAGGTATTTGAAGGGAGCAGTTTTAGCAATAAGAGAATGTTTGCACACATTGTGATTGCAAAGTTTGATCATTCCACTAGCAGTAAGTTTTACAGTAAGTATAATTTTAATTTATGCATGAATTGCATGTATTTTCTCTTCACCTGCAATCTGATGCATTCAGTTGGAGAACAAAGTACGGGAGAGAATGGAAAATGCAGTCGTGAACTATTATGGAGTAAACCTGGAAAAGAGTAGCAGCAACAGAGTCATTACAAATGCATGGGACAATGTTCAACAGACGGTAAGGAATATAATAATAAGCTTGGGGTAGGGGGTGGTCTTTCGGTAGTTTTTATCACTGACACCTTGCGCACTACCCGTAAAGCCTGCTGTCCGGTCAGTGACCTTACTCACGGAGAATCTTATCTGGGGTCACTGACCCTTGCCGCTATGTGATGGCCACACACGCTGTCCACGTGGTTCGGTTTTTATTGATCAGTATGAAAACATTCGCTGCTATGCCTTATCACGCTTGATAATGAATTAACCAGCAAAACCTTAGTCTATCAGTCTCTAACCAATGATCTGACTTAAACTGACAGCTGTAATTTTCGTAAGAATGAAGCATGATAACAAGCCACGCCCTCCCAAGCCCTACACAAATAGTTTCATCCTGATTGACACATACTAATAAACCAATGTGGGCTTTTGGGGAAAAGATTATTTCAGAGCTTGTTTCTGATTGGTTCTTAGATACAGACAATTCCAGATGGTGGTCAGCTTGTGAGAAAATGAGATAATATTGCAAATTTGTTGAGCAACAGTTCACATGTCGATGTTACATCTTTTGAAAGTGTGGGGAGAGCCTTTGAAAGCTTAGTCTTTGTGATTCCAACAAGTGGTTCACTGGTTAACATGTCCATGTCACAATGCCTTTGATTTAGAAGAGATACAGTGAACAATAAAACGGTGGTTACGTCTCAAAAAGGTCGGTGACCCGACGCATGAAAATACGGCTTGCGCGTGGCGTGGTCAGCTTGACCGTGCCGCCTGTGCGGCGTGAGCGCTTGGGAAACATGGGCAGCAAAACTGCGCAGGGTGAGGGTTAAAAGCCGTGCTCCTTGCGGACTACCCAACCACTGCCCCGCCCATCACTTTGTACCCTCTCTACATCTGTCTCGGCAAACCAAACTATTTCCCAAAGCAAGATGAAGAAGCAGGGTACTGCTTGTTCTAATTTTAGCTTTAAGTAGGTCGAAGGTCGAATAGTTTAAATCAGCCAGCAAAATGTGTTCACGTCATCGGTCGTGTTCTCATGAAAAAAGGGACCGGAGGCAAGCAGCACTTTGACACAAAGCAAACTCAAAAAAAAAAAAACTGAAAAGCAAAACCAGTCAAAAAATCCAAACTTTGATGCACCCTCCATGGTATTTGGCACCTACATGCAAAATTTGGTTACTGTAGATTGCATAATAGAAAAAGAACCTCATGTGTTCAAAGGGAGGAGAATTTGTGAATTATGTAGATCATGTGTATATATGAAATTGAGTCGAAGGTGGAGAATCAGATCTGAGCATTTTTTTCCCTCTGAATCTGATTTGATGAGCCAAATGAAGCTTGAGAGATTTCTG
The DNA here is from genome assembly GCA_963931925.1 of Onchidella celtica. Taxonomy (NCBI): domain Eukaryota; kingdom Metazoa; phylum Mollusca; class Gastropoda; order Systellommatophora; family Onchidiidae; genus Onchidella; species Onchidella celtica. The sequence goes on from OZ007571.1 coordinate 61,898,278, forward strand.
TGACTGACCACAAAATGTGCAAATGGATATTTTTGTAATTGAGTTTAAAACTTACAAAGAAAGCAGTACAGCCAAGCACTTGTGGCCAAATTTAGAGAGTTAACGTATTTCTCTCTATGAGTGCCTAAAATAGAGACTTGAAGCCATAAACTACAAAAATCAGTTCCATTTTACAGTAAAAACCTCCACTATCTGATTGAAGAAATGGATCCTTTGCTGGACCATGGTGGTATGAAAAGAAAACCAATTTAAGGTGAACAAAAATATTGTGAAGTAGATCATAAATACATGTATGGTAAAGTATGTCATAAATATCGTGTAATATGTCATAAATATGGTGAAGTATATCATAAATAAATATGGTGAAGTATATCATAAATAATTATGGTGAAGTATATCATAAATATGGTGAAATACATCATAAATATAGTGAAGTATATCATAAATAAGATGAAGTATGTCATAAAGATGGTGAAGTGGATCATAAATATGGTGAAGATTGTCATAAATATGGTGAGTAGATCACAAATATAGTGAAGTATATCATAAATGTGGTGAAGAATGACCTAGAACTGGATTTGACTAAATGAAAGCCCCACTGACAAGAACTTCAGAAAATCTGATGGGAAATTGGGCAGAGTGGTGAGATCCATATTGAACTTTGTTCATTTAGATTTGTTTGGCAGTTTGGCCAGTAGCCTAGAACCATGTCCACTTGACGAGTTCATCCTCAGCTTTCTTTGGCAATAACATTCCTATTTATATCATACACCCCTGGACTCTTGGAGATAATATTGTGCTATTTATCACATGCACATCAGATGATAATTGCAAATATTTTAATTGATTGGATAGTCTGCTGATACTCACAGGCTTTATTATCTGTGCTAGTGTGTGAGGAAGCTCTTTGCCTTCTGTCAAGCCTCAGCTAAAAATCTGATTTGAATACTGATATTGGCTGCTTTCTTACCTCTTTCAGAGGTCTGCCTAACTTGACCTCTTTTAAAACTGGATCAGAAGAATTGTTTGAATCAGTTGTCAGTGATGTTTTGCCTTCAAAGTGGATCAGATGAACAAAGTTTTACTAAACGCCTGGAGAGTTGCAGTTTTTTTTAAATTTTATTTTCCTCAGTTTGAATGCTGTGGTGTCAATGGCAATGAGAACTCTTTGACATCCTGGTATATTTATCAGCGCAGCCAGTGGTTTCAGCTTGGTATTAGCAGTAAGTGTTTTACATTCCTTTGCCAGTGCTAGAATATGCCTCTCAATAAGTCAGAGACCATTCTTCCACATTGATATCAGTATAGAAAAGCTACACATAGATAAATTCACTCCTGAAGGAGGTTTGTTGCCACTTGTATTGTCCACATAATGAGTGTAACCCATGATAAAGACAACTGTACTTGAAATAATGGTAATGTCTGCAATATATTAGTGGTGACCTGACATTTATTTTGAATTGGATTCATCAACAGAAAATGAACGGGATTCATAATCTGGTTCAGTCATCTTTCTTTGAGTGCCCGTGCAAATTACCCATCACTAAATTCCTGTCATATGAAAATGCCTAATAATCAAGGATAGGTGGGAAGTCGGGGAAGAGACATAGCCTTTGTTGCAGCACCATGCAGATTTTTCAGGCCCCAAGCATGGGTCCAGCAAATGATGCACATTTGTTGAATCATATCCCTAAGAATAAGAAAAAAAGTATCTAAACCATGCAAAATAATCTCATTGTTAATCAAGAGGTGGAAGTCCATGCCTCAGTCAATGCAAACAATCCCAGTTGTACAGGCACTGGTGAAGGACAAGGGTGGGGAGCCTGAATTAAGCATAGTATGGTCATTGTGTGTACTCTCATGGAACTTGACATGCAGAGAGCAGGTGAGACAGCACACAGGTAGAAACAGTGTAGAAAGCATCAAGGTGGGAAGAGACAAAGAGCAAGAAATTGGGAAGAACTAGGGGAAGGAAACCCGTGAGAGAGTCCACAAATGATATGAAAAGCAGAATAGGGGGAAAATGAGAAGCATACAGTGTGTCTGGACACAATTCCACCTGAAATACTTCATTAGCATCTAGTACACAAAGTTGCACATGAGAGTGTAACATGATTCCATAAATTTTACAAATGTTTGAGATGTGTGTTGTGTCCAGTATGAATCTAACTCAGTTGGTTCTTAGATGCCATGTTCTCTGTGATAACTTTTCAGATGGCTCCTATGTACCTGAAAGTTGCTGCAAAAGTAAGGTGAATATTCTGGAATGCACAGGCGTGAAGAACTCAACAGCAGGCAGTCCTCCACACCAGAAACCTCCAATCACAGTTGGTCCTAGTCAGTGGAATTACACATTATTTACTGAGGTAACTGGATATTGTGAAAGTACAATAATAATCTCTATTGTACCATGGATTGGACAAGACAATAGCTGCTTCAATCTGTTTCATCTTTCAAATAAATTAGATAGAATAAGCAAAGAGTGAGAAGTATTTTTACCCCTTGTACAAAGTTCTCTGAAAATTTTTGTTTATGTAGCAGTTGGGTACATGCAACAACAATAACTATTTGTCACGATTCTACATATTTCTGTTTGGCGTAAATTGTGTTTCACTCTTACTTTCTTCTGACAATAACCTTTGCCTCTCTTCTTCATCACTTCACTTCCATAGGGTTGCTTTGATGTACTGGATCCATACCTTCATCGTACGGGCATTGTGATTGGAACAACTGCTATTGTTGTGGGGCTTTTTATGGTGAGGATCTGTGTTTTATGTGCCAAGTAGAAATAGCATATGCATGTTCTGCTCACTAACAACAATTATTATTACATATAAAAATGGGCATGTCAGGTTCACAGAAATATTTGTGCAGAGTGAACAAGAAAGTAGCTGTTGCCAGCATTGGTGTTTATAGTGGCATTTCGGGGAGGGGAACCGTATAACCCTTTCTATGCTAAAGACTTTAGAAATTCACAGACTACCATAATACTATAACAGTATACAATTATAATACGGTGTTTAAATTCTCAGCAGATTTTCAGATTTTTACTGAATGGAAAAAACATAAAGATCTTGTTAGTTGTGCAATGGCTTAAGACAACCTCAGTAAGAACCAGTTCACCCATAGAGTGTTTATACTAGCTGACCAATGTGATTACTGTATACCAGTGCAGCTGAGTATACATGTATGTATGCAATTCTACATGTAGTTTAAGGGCATGTGTGGCTGAATAATATCAAAATTTGTAATTTTGGGGTAAAATTTGAAAAATGTTGATTTTGGCCTCCTAGTCCATTTTCCTATCTGGCAGTGTGCAAAAGTCACAAACTTTGAGCCTTTAGGATTCATCAAATTGATATCAATCTATCAGTTTTTCTACTGTTCTAACAGGAATTTTGTGAACTCTTCAACAATTTTCTCAAAATCGATATTTTCAGCAGAAAAATCCCTATAACTTATTTATTTTCTATCCAAATAAGCTGAAATTTGCACAGATGTTTTGTCAATGTATAACACATATTATTTGTATAGGGCAAAATTGCCACACCTGTATCCATTTTTGTTTTATTATTATTTGAATGAAGGAAAATTAATGAAAAATAAATCATGAAGGATCAGAAATGAATTAAGAGATTCAGAGTGAATGAATTTCAAAACCCTTCTATATAAAGATTTATGTATGTCCTAAATTACCACATGCCAAGTTCCAGAACAATTGATAAAAAAAATATAGAAGTTATAGGGAAAATAGAAATGTATGATAAAAATCCAAGATGGCCCACACTATTGTTACATAATAAATGAAAAAAAAAATCTGTCCATTTATCATGTCTTAGCAACCCAATGGACAGATCTATGAGGTAAATTCTATACTATATGAAGAAATAATGAAATTGGTTTGTTTGGCCTCACATGTTCGTAACAATTCTGACATAATCATGTTCTGTGGACATTTTGTTTTGACATATTAAAATATATGTTGTAGATGTTGTTTTTCTTTACTTTTTTTTATTACAGCTTGTGGAACTTGTGTTATCCATTTGCTTGTACAGAACTTTACCAGAAAAAATATGAAGAGGATTATTACTTTTCAATCCATGCACTGGAAGGAGCATCCGTGATATCATTGCTGGGAAGATCTCATCTGGAAATCCATGTGTATCAATGAAGACATTTTGTATATTGTACGAAGGAACATAAAATGGTTTTGGAATGTGCAGTCTCAATTGCAAAATGATGTCAGTGTCATGAAGATCTTCTTCAGTGTTTTTTTTAATTTATTGCAATCATTATTGAGTGCCTGTAATTTTTATTGCTTTTACCCCTTTGTCTTGAGATTTATTGACAAATTATCACATGAATGAAATATATGCTGTTATCTCCTCGAGATTTCAGCGGGCTTCACACTACAGCATGCCTGTAAAATTGTCTCACCTTTGGATCAGCCGGCATCCATTCTCATGTTGATCTTGGAAATAATGAGTGCAGCTTTTTTTTTACCCATTTCTGAATTAATGTTTAGCAGCCATGACATAGTAGATTACTGGCAGTAGCTATGAAGATTGCAGTGCATCATCTACATGGCAACTCTCTTTGTTCTGAGAGCTAATAATTTGTCTCACTTGTAAATTAAAACTGTTAAACAGGCAGTTCATGCACTTAAATCATGAGACATGAAATGTTCATGTCAGAATATATTTTGTTCTAGAGTTTTATTGAACTGACATTAAAATATGGACAAATGACATAGAAATCTTGTGGAGGCAGACACAAGAAAAATTAAAACATATAAATTCAGTGTAATTTTTCTCATCAAGAAAAGTAACTAACCCAATACTGACTAATGCTCTGTGAAAATTGCAAGGGGAGGGGGTTTAGCATGCCATGAAGTGCTGGGTGTGACGCAGTGTTTTCAAGCATTCCTAGCAAGTGCGTTTTTCAAAACCAGAACTAACTATATTGACTTTAGATGGTACTTTGATCTTCTTCCTTGTGAAAACAGAAAAATTCTCTCTGCTCTCTGCTTTCTTTGACAATTTTCAAAGTTTGTGGTTGTAAACATGGCATGTCAAGCGCTTTTATAATTTATGTGGGAGGTGAGGGGTGAAACAAGGACAGGATTTCAAATGATCTAGATTGCATGAAAATGGTGACAGTGGTACAGAAACAATAAAGAAAACTCGAAAACGCGCATAGTAAGTATTTTATTATTTTAGAAAGTAAATTTTTTTAAGCATTAATGCCCCTTTTGCTTCGGCAGAAAGGGTGAAAGAAGATTTAGCAATATTGGGTTAATTCGCATTTCAACATTTCCTGGATGTTTTCATTTATCTTGTATAGGGTTAAACATTCCATTTAAACCACATGTCCAGAATCTGCCATCTAAAACAATTCAGTTCCTATGCAAAATACAGATTTGTTGTACTTGTCTTGAAATTTGATATGTGTTAGTGGTGTGAATTTTGGACTTGCTGCCTTTTCTAAAACAAGAGTGAAGTTCTAGTTTTCACAGCTTTGCTCAGGAAGATTAAATTAACATTACTTTTCCATTTATCAAGTGGCTCTCTTTGCATATAATATATCTACTAGGCTATGTCAGTAGGTTGTTGCTAGCGAGGTTGCAGATGTGAATTTGGATTGAATGTTCTCCACTCTAATTTGAAATAACATAGAAAAACATCAGCTCAGAGTATGTTTAGACAAAATGCTTCAAGCAGTTTCATGTGGGCGAGAAGAAAGAATATTTGGGATGGATTATCATTTTTGTTTTGAGATGTGCAAGATTTTGTCCAGCTTCACACTGGCTACATTTAAAGTTTGTGATTCAAATGGAAATTTGCCAAACACAGTATTACTAAGTTATCTTCACATCATAACTTTTACACATACTTTGAACTATGATTTCATGTTATTTCACAAGCCTGAGTGGTCAAAATCACATTCACCCTCTCTCCAGCATGTGTCGTTTCTTTTCCTAAACAACTGGAAGGGTGGCTGGCTGTCTAGTTAGTGCTCTACCAGTGTCAGATATATATGCTGTCATGCTCATGCTCCATTCATCATGTGATCTATACATCACATTTCAACCTGGACATCATCTATTCTGCATCCATGTTAGAAAAACTTTTCTTGACAGCAGATCACCTGTTCGTTTGCAACCTTGGGCACATGGAAAGCTGCTGATCCACTTACTATCACACCTTTCTAATATTTGGTACATGAAATGTTCTGTTCAGAACTGAGAAAAAGTGCTGGGAATAACAAGGTAAAGGCAGATGAATATAATCCTCACAGCAAAATATCAGATGACAGGAAATAAGTTTTGCATCATAAAAGAGCTTACATCCAACATATAACAACAAAGAAGTTTGAAAAACCATTCCATTATGTCAGATAATGCCTCAAATAAATTAAATTTCATCCCTACCAGTCCCTCCCCTCCCCCCTCATCTCCCCCACCCCCCACAAAAAAAAAAGAAGAAAAAAAAAATGCCGACCGGTGCTGCACTGTGGTGATGACGTGCCTGCTCCAGTTATAACTGGGCTGCTATGGCACAAAGGCAAATTTCCCAAATGGGATTAAAGAGAAATACAAATACAAATACGGCATCTGAACAAAAGATCAGGGGGTCAGTTAACTCGAACAAAGAGGGTTTTGAATTCCTTATGCTGTTTATTGCATTTTTAGGCTTGATTGTTTTTCGTAATGAATGTTGCTGTTGTTACAGGGAGGATTTTTACTCATGTAAATGTAATTCAGTTTTTGTTCTATATAATGTAAAGTTTTGACACAAGTCATTTGACAGAATATGATTAGAAATTAAGTGAATTATTTTATCAAACTACATAAGGTTGAAGTTCTTATATTTCAAGATAAGAACCTGAAAGCTTTCAGTATTATTCAGGATTCATAGTTAGACTAGCATTTCCCAAAATTGGTGGCATCGCATAAACTCAAATCTTTCTTCAGTGAATTGCGCTGGATGTCCCAAGTTTTGAAAAGTTACTTGTTTTCTTTTGTCTTACAGAATGATATGTTTCAGAGTGGTTTTTTTTTTTAAAATAATGAACATTTTTTAATATGGATATATAATATATAAAATTAGAAGGAATGTTGAAATGGTAAATATGGACATGCTTACAGCACTGAATCTCAGCTTATGCTTCTTTAATTGCAAACCATGTCTTTTACATGTAACAGTAGTCCACGATACTTGGGCCATATATTTGAAAAACAAGAAAAAAAAGTCCTATTATTATGTACTTGCATAATATATATGCAAATAATAAGAAATTCTCAGTACGTAGGCATATCTTCCACTTTGTGACTTATGTAGATAAATCATTAAATTTAAATGAATCACTCATTATAGTAAACCATAGGATTTTTGTAATCACATCTTATTATCATACAATTGTGAAGGAAACTTTTTTGCTTCAAGGATAATGTTTTCCAAAAAAATGTACATGTGTCAAGATCTTGACAGAAGCAAGTAGTTCAAAATTTGGGACATTTTGGTCAAGCCATTGAGGAGATTTTCAAGTTTAAGCGGAGCCATGAGTTTTGGAATGCACTGTAATAGTGGTGGCTTTGTCTGTGATAATTATTGTGATTAACTTCATTACGTTCCATTTTGTTGATGTTACGTACATGGTATGGTATGCATATAATATGCATATATATATTGGGAATGTGTCGAAATGTGTATGAACACCAATTATTGTTAACACAGATTGTGTGCTTCGACATATTAAAATGCCAGGGGGTGTTGCATTTATGCCACAACTGAATTGCAGGGAAGTAATCAAGAAGTAGTTACGGTTTACTGAATAATATATAGGCAGTCAAGCCTATTGTTTTACAAAAGCGTACTGAAGAACCTTCAGCGTTATAGAACTTACTTTTTTGTGTGATTGTTCTTGTGTAGTGTAATTTTTAAATCATACAATTTGTTTGGCAATCATGTACATTGTAATATATTGTCTACTTACGGTTGTGAGGGGGGGTGTTGTACTTTGTACTACTAATGTAGTGTATAGTATTTTTTAAGTTGTGATTAATTGTATTTGAACCTCCTGCTGCTTGCTTTTTGGACTATCATTTGTACAGTTTATGATTGGTTTTCCATAAATTCTTGTATCTTTGAGTTGTCTTTGCTGGTCTAATTTCAGAAATGATCATATTTAATTTTGTAATGTCAGTAACAAAATTGATGAAGACTTAATCTGCTTTACAGAACAAATCAGGATAATATTTACCCATTAAAAAATGTTGGCTAAATAATTCAAGATTAATTCAAAATCTTACAGCTACAAAAAAGTTGTGATTACATAATTTAATTTGCATTTGCTATTTGTGTTGTTTTAAGTTGCCATAAAACAGAATGCCATAATTTTGGAGGAATATAATTTATTTGTTAAACATGTCATCTCCATTCCTTGATTTTAGTGGGTTTTTTTTCAAAGTGAATTATTTTGGATTATGAGGTCCATTTGTTCTTTTTATATCGTTGTTGCTTTTTTAAATAATATCTTATTTGTGGGTACTTAATTTTTTATCCAAATTAAATATAGTCAGGATGATAAAAGTGACTTAACATTAACCTTTATTCTACCAACTTTGAGGGAAAAAATGGTACCTATTTTCACCAACTTTTTGTGGTCTTGTCACTTGAAAATTAAATCTATAATGCATTTTTATTATGTTTATGTCTGTTATTCATTACTAAGATAAAATAATAGCTGGCCACATTAAAGATAAGTACATGTAACAGAACATTCAGAAATCAGGTTGATTTTGATAAATTCGGTCATAGTCACCTGTATAGTTATTGATCTTGATTTTACAGCACTGACAGCGGTAAACACCAGTCTTGGTAACCATGAAATGGATTTAAATAAAGTCCTTATTGCAAACCATACATTTATGCAGACTATAATCAATTACCTGTGCTTGGATGGCTTTTCCACCCTTTGTTGAGGTACATTCAGTAAATTTTATTGGGAAGTTTCATGGTCATAAATTTTGTCCATGTCACTCAATGGCCGATCTCAACCGAGAAATCCCTTGTGACATCTTTCTAAAACATGTGTTTATGGGAAAGCCCAACAGCTATTACAGAAAGTGGACCGAACTATCAGTAAATTATATATATGTAATTTTTCTTGAGTTTGTTCTGTTATTGATATCATATTAAAGGGTTGCACAAACACCGGAAATGCCAAAATAGCAATAAAGCGTTAATCACGTAAACCAGCAAGTGACAAGTGATATGTATGAAGATGGCAACAAGGTTTTTCAGCAATATGGCAGATTAAAGATTAAAGAAAACTGAATTTGTATAGATCTCAAGTAGTTAACCATAATGTGTAATCATTATTGGTAACCATGGATACTGGAGTGTAATTTTGCATTGTGTTGTGGTTTTGGTCCAATTTGCTGTATTATTTTAATATGTTTTAAATTTGGCAGTATAAAGTGATGATGTTTTTAAATATCATTGTAAATGTGGTAAAGTATGTGTCACCAGCTTCAATACCCATTGTGACCCTTTCTTGGGGTTTTTAGAAACTGCCATACTGACTTACTGGAATAACCATTAAAGACTTTGGTCGTATATCAAGGGGTGCCTGCGCAAGGACCGTATCACCAGTTTTGTAAAGTTTACAGGAGAGCGATTTGAAGGTTTGACATGAAGTATCAAATGTCTGTTACGACCTTTAAATCGTCATCAATAATTGGCTCAATTCCAATAAGGGAATTCGCATCATGTCAAAATGTAGTACTTACAGAATATGCAAGAAAACAAAAATCGAGAATTTTTGAGTTATGGTGTTTCCGCAGGCACCCCTTCGTATGCTGGCTGTTTTGTTGTGTGATGCATTATGGGATAATTTTTTTTTACATGAATTGCATCAAATTAAATACATTGTTATCACATGTAGAAACAGATGCAATCTTCTTGCAGATCTTTTGTGCTTCAGTTCCTTTTTCTGTTCTTGATTGTCATCTCTCAGATTCAGATACCTGGCATTTTCATAAAGGATTGCCAAAAATGAAAGTTGACCAACTCTTTGTTGATATTCTTGTTTTCATGACAGGTTTCTGTTCCAAATGTTGTAGAGGTTGGTCAGTCAAAGGCTTATAAGACAGACCAACGAACAGACAAGGTGACAAATGTTATAGATTTGTACTGAAGTGATTCTTGCCTGCAGCTGCTAAATTTAATGGTGATTCCTATGTTTTAGAATTAATTTTTGCGTATAAAGCGATTCTTCTCAAAGTGGTGATTTTTCCTAACTTCCTTCAATAAAATGCATTGTATTGTGGGATGATTTGGAGAAATGTCGACCATTTGAATCAACCATTCCAGCCAAACATTCCATAAATTTTCTGCAATAAAACAAAAAAAGAATTAAAAATGCAATTCAAAGTACCAAGAGAACATTTGGTTTGTTACTTCTGTCAGTGTTGCACTAAGGCTCAAATCACAATGAATCTGTCTCCAAACAGGAGTGTTAACAAAAATAAAATTTTACCAAATAATGCAACGGTTGTGACATTTCCCTGGTATTAGAAAACGGATTGTCAGTTTACTTGCAAACTTGTGATAAAAACAAGACATATCAAATTCGTGTTTTCAGTCATAAGATGTTAATGATAAGTGCATAACCTTGTGATGTGATTACTCATGTTTCAACTGGTATTGCAGATGACTTATAATATGAATCAGTGTGTTTGTTACGCTCACTGATGTTGCTGAAAAATGGCTTATTTGAACCATCAGTCAACTGGCTGTAAGAATTGGAATACAGACAAATCAGCTATATTTTCAAATGGTGTACATGATTATGTGTCTGAGCACTACAGTCCAGCATGCAAGAAAGAAAAGTACTACTACCACTACCAGTGAAATGTTGGCTCACATGAACTTGATGAACAGACAAGAACTTAATTTAAATGATTCTTATATTGAATATAAGAATATGTGAGAGTAATATGGCATTCCGTGTGTGCACCCTTGTCGTTGCACATTGCATTTACATACATTTAATTCTGTTTATAGTTGTTTTTGGTCTTTGACTGTCTCATTGGTCTCACTGGTCACGAATATTCGGATCATTCCTCCACCAGAGGATGAACAGTCCTGTAACTTATTTTATGAGAAATTTGAGTTTCAGTGAATGGGCGGTTTTTACCCACAGATTCTGTTTGTTCTTGTAACGGAATACTGCTGTACTAGCTAAATGCAGAATGCATTACATGTACATATTGAACTGTTTGCCTGTTGGTGATTTATGTGGATACTCTTTTACCACACCTCTATGTCACTTGTAAGGATATGGTTTACTGTGTTTTCTTTCTTTCAATAGAATGACCCTGTTGGCTTATTATGAAACTGTAAAATCAGATTTGGGAGGCTGAATATTACAGTCTTAATATATGTTTCTTGCACAAGATTTGAAAATATAGTGCACTGTGTATAAATCAACAGTACTCTTCTTGCTTTCTTTCTTTTTTATAATACATGTATTTAAAGTCATAGCCAGTTATTGTTACACTGGCCTTTGTCAGTTTGCCAGGCCTGTGTAATTAAACTAGTACATGTACTTGCTTTCCTAGTTAGTGATGTCTGCCTGTGTTTTATACATAGATGCATTATACCACCAGTTTTGTGGAATAGAGATGAAAGGACGATTTTGTAAAGAATTAAAGCAAAAGAAAGCAGATGCTATAAGATGGAACAGGAGGAGTGTTTTGCTTGCCCGGTTTCAGGCGCGCCGCCAAGCGGTGAAAATGCAGCAGACAAAAACAGTGGGATCGTTTTCACAGCTGAATAGATAAATTGCTGAATGATATTCAGATACATGTGTCACCCTAGCTGTGTCAATGACTGTAAGTTTGGTTTGGTTTGGTGACAGGAACCAAGATCCGAGCACACCAAGCGTCCCCATAAGTGCTCCTCTCCTTGCTCCAAAATCCTCTCAAGGGTTTTCCCACTAATGGTCCCAGTGGCCAGCTGGTTCCATATTTGTCGGGTCGGTCAAGCCCTGTCACACATCCTTCCCTCACCCCATCTGTACCCCGTCTCGATCATTCTAGTAATGGGGGGCAGCTCAGCGTATTTTTCTGCTCACAATAGGAGCTTTTTCCTGTCGTGCTGCAGGTGTCCCCGGACAGCAGCATTGCCAGCAAGTACAAGTACATGTGGGTCGGCTGTCTCATTGCCTCGAACACCAGCGTGGTCCGGGCAGTAGGCCCTATGTCCATGTGAGGGACAGGGTGAGGCCTTATGGGATATCGAACCATTTTCGCCCAACCATGTTGCTGTCGACTTTTCGCAATACGCTTTACGAGTCAAGAGACGATGAACATCATGGAGGCATGGTCTTTGCTGAGCTGCAAGCCAACGAAGTGCCTCAGTAACAGCCTCTATCTCCATCGGCATGCTAGACACGGTGACTTTGTACACACCAGACAATGATTGAAGTAGCTTACTTTGTTACTGTAATGGAGGCTATTTTTTTTTTAATTTGTGGTGGCACTGTAACAAAATAATATTAGGTACTCCAAACTGTTTTCCACTGCCGCCAGCACACACAATTGAGCCCCTGGGTAATAAATCGTCTCGCACGTCTGATCAAAGAAGTGTAGGGGCCTTGAACTTGTATAATCTAAAGCGGAAGAGACTGCCCTTCACTTTGCTATAACTATCTCTTGGATCTTCAGTCTTGAAAATTTTGTTGTTTTTCATTAAAAAAAAAGAAGCTAAGAGTGAGATTTCTGGCATCCTAAGTGTTCATTTTGAAGGAGTATCCATTTTTACATAAAATATTATGAAAGTTTCACCACGATCCATTGAATGGATCAGGCACACGATCTAATTTGAGCCACTTTTGTGCCCCTAAAAACTGTGTTGCTGCCCCGCTCCTGGATTTGCTAAAGTTCGTACGGAAAAAAATCACACGGCCCGGCCCATGCCAAACGCCACCTAGCGCCAAGCAAAGATTTAATGTATGATGCGCTCAGCTGCTGGAGGTTCCAAAAAGGCATTGTCCAGTTTTATCCAACTCTGTTGTCTTTGTTTAAACCTATGCTGACCTATCTGAAGACATGTGAATGTCCTTTAGGAAAGAGAAAGAAAAACAAAACACATTTTATTTACATGGGGTCTGTAACTTGTTATTTAATGAAACATCAAAATTTCCGACCTGAAAATTAATCAGTAGGTCTTTCTTGTCTTGTCTACCTATGAAACTCTTTTGTACACCCTTGTACATGATACTGATTTGGCTGTAAATGTCTGTGGAAAAAAATACAGGAATCTATGCACAGTAATTGCAAGCAACAGCTTCAAATGCCATATCCTAACTTTAAGAAAAAATGTCTGTAGGTCGAGTAAAATACTAAACAACACAACTTATGCAGTTTACAGCACCCTTAAGATGCACCATCCTTCTCGCTGAGTTATAGTGAATATAATAATATCACTGAGAAAATTACGACACACACAAAATTGTTTCGCTAATTTCCGTTCAAGCAGCTAGCCAAAAAACAGTTAAGTTCAGAAGCCATCCTCAACTGCTGACCACACGACGTGACCCCCCTGCACCAAATCGAGAAGAGCCGGCCTAACAGGTCTCTGCCCGGGCAAAATTAAATAAAATTAGTATATCCCTACATCCCCCCCCCCCAAAAAAAATAACGCCGACCGGCGCTGCACTGTGGCGACGATGTGTCTGTTCCAGTTGTAACAGGGCTACAATGACACAAAGGCAAATTTCCCAAATGGGATTAAAGTAGTACATGTATAATCATATACAAAACAATATATTAAAAAATTGGAAATAACTTCTTATTTGCATTAAAAACATGTTCATGACATGCATGGAGGTCTCTTCTAGGCCCCCCATAGTCCTGTAACTTGGCAAGTCAACTGACAGGATACTCTGGCTTCTAGAGACCCTTTTCCATGCCCTGGTAAACCATTTCTGGTGTATCGCCGTACAATATAAATTGACCCCTGATCACTACAATAATCAACAATTATTAATGACATCAATTTATATTATAGTTGACGGCAAAAATGGATGATTTCGTGTTGGATAAAAACTTCACAAAGCGACATTCTAAGTTATCTTCAATAATACGACATATAGACGATTAATCGCGAGTGAATGCATTGGGAGCAATGAAAAAAGACGCCAAACAAGAAAAGCCTTTCGTAACATGACTGTACTGCATGTATAACTTAATTTTTAAAAAGCTATAAAAGAACGAAATGTTTATCCGTCGATAATTGGTTTAGTGATGTTTGTATTGGAAAAAGTCCTTCACAATTGTACTGGGTCCGCAATAGCGTAGTTATCATTTTTGCCTGTCAATCGGGTGACCGGGATTCGATTCTCAACCGGATAATCTTTTTTTTAATAAAAATCTTTTTCACTAGGAATCAATCTGTGTACTTTTTTTTTAAACCAACAACAACAACAGGGAACAAATCCAGTTGTTTTTGCATTTAGTCAACGCCAATACTGGCCGATAAACCCGGGCCGATATTGTTGGCGGATAATGGTAGCTATAAAAAAAATCATTTTCCGAGGAGAATCGTTTCTCACAGATCTTGCTACAGATCTCAAGTGGGCCAGGGCACCAAGCTGTCGCTTTTGGCAGGAGCATGACGACACCGAATGAACGCATGTCAACTCAAATTTTGCCTTTCCTGCGCATTAATGCAGCAAGGTAGTCAAATTAATACAAGTACACATGTACTTCTCGTCACACAAACACACAGGCTGAACGAATTCCCTCACCCCCCCCCCCATCCTGATTCTTGGTGTCATATCTACACACCCCACCCCCCCCCCCATTCACACCCCACCCGTCGAAAATCTGTAATGATAAGGTAATTAAGTAAAAAAAAAAAAATGCTGCTTTGCTATGCAATATGGTGATTTCATGGTCGTGTTGGCGCAGCTGGTGACGTTGACAAGAAAGGCCACGAGGAATCAATAATTATTGCATGTCCGCCAACAGTAAGCGCGGTCACCATTCACTTGGATGAAAAGAGGTTCGAATACAACCGCCACACAAGGACCTCAGGAGAACTCTCAAACCTACGCATTGGGTGTGCCCCCACCCACCCACCCACCCACCCCCCTCTTTAGAGCGTAAGGAAATCAAGGGCCTAAACACTTGACAGAGGTTGTCTTCTCCTGAACATCTTTAGTCTTATCTTTTCTGGTGAAAAGACAAGGAATAATTACAGCATATCACGACCTTATTACGAGGAATTACATGTATGTTCTTCAGTTGTTTGGTTCAATCTTTAACGGACATTTTAGCATTTCACATTCAGTAATTCACAAAAAAAACTGTCATAGGAATACATATACATATATATAGAACTCTCTGCCTATGGTGTTTGTCGCATAGCGTAAACTCACCATTGTCATTGTGTCTCCACTGACTTTTCTGACGTTCATAGATTCAAACCCGTCTCCAGTTTGTGTCTCTACTAAATCGTCACCTTTCAAAGAATACACAACCTGAGTGGTGAGAGAAAGAGAGAGCGTGTAAGTCTTCAGGTGTGCACAGGAGAAAGAAACAAAATTATTTTTTTTTCTTTTCTTCAGTAGATGATAATATTACTGACAGCGTAAAATATTTCAAAGCCTCTGATCACTGTAGGCACAGCCTTATAAATAGATTCCAAAATGTCGGTTGCGAGTTTTAAGTTTAACAGCAGTGTTATATTTAGAGCATGTTTATAGACTGCACAAAGCTTGGTTGTTTCCATTGAAAGATGCATACAACATGTGATAGACACACATTCAGAAAAACAAAAGAACAAGAAGAAGAACATTATTTCAAATCAGAAAAATTGCCTTACAGAGACTTGTCTGCCATCAAGTGTAGCTGTCTGGGTCGGAGTACCCTCGGTGTAAACGTCCACTTTTTCCCCTGCTTTCGTCGTTATTTTAATGGTCCACTTGTTACCGTCTCTTGAAATTGTTTGCAGCACCTTGGCATCAGTTGTCAGTGCTGCTTTTCCCAGCTTCCGTTTCTCTTCATCGACTCCTGAAGATCGAATCAAAAGGCCAGTTTAGAAAAAAAAAAAAAAAGTGACTTTGCGGCAAGAATAGAAACTTATTTTTCTGGGTTGAAAGTTAGAACGAAAACTGAAGTGCGAATACAAGTTTTGTCTTAAGCTGCTGTCTGTCCGCAAAATGACAGGATTTGAAAGTGATCGAGGTGATTCTTCTGACCAGGTTGTCAGCGGCCTTTTACGGAGTGATTCCTCTGTGCCGGTGGTCACCAAAACAGTGACTCTGACCACGTCTTTGACCAATCACTGCGTTTGTCGTGTAACGGCCCATGTGCTTCGAAGTTATGTCTAAAAATGGCGACCTCCGATACAAAGGAAGCATTCTTTGCTTGAAATGAAGTTTGATTGCTGGGGCGACTTTGTCCACCAGCACGAATTATTCACCTGGCCAGTGGAGCCTTGTCCAGATCATACTGATAATTAGAATAAAATAGAATAGAACACAACATAACATAACATAACATAACCTTTGTGAATGTGGCGATTTTGTTTTTTAAGTTTTCCTTGTAATCCCTGCGGCTCAGAGTGGGATCGTTCTCCCGACCAAGTCGCTTACTATGGTTTCCTCTTGATTTACATTCTGCATCGTGGCCTGTCGTCTCGGCCAAAAAAAAAAAAAAACAATGCTTCACGTCCTTCTGCTATGAATATCAACTTCTCTCACCAACCGAATCAATCCCTTCCCTAAGCTACGCTCCCCTCCCCTTGAACACCTGACCTGGGACAAGAACAGTGGACTGAATGACGGGACGTCCTACAAAACACATCTTTCATTGTCAGAAGCGCAAGGTGACATGCGGCAGGAACAAACTTGGCAATCATAAATAACCAAAATTAATTACACTGTAAATAACAACAATTTGATAGCTATAACTTAGTGGACTTGTCCACAGCATCCGCTCCGTTCCGCTATTTTACGGGAAATGACTTGTGAAACAGTCCAGTTTTTTACTAAAACACTCTTTGCCTCTAAAGCGGTGAGGGGCGGAGCGGAGCGGATGCTATGGACAAGTATACAGAGGCAAAGAGTGTTTTACTCTTTCATAAACCACTTTCCGTAAAATAGCTGAGCGGCGCGGATGCTGTGGACAAGATCACTTACACAATAATTATCAAAGCAACATCTTGCATTTGGAGTACACTTGCTTGTGTTTTTAAACGTTCAGTGCTTGATTGAGTTCTATGGGCCTCTATTATTAATAGTGTACTTGTATCACTAGGAAGCAATAGTGTACTTGTAATCACAAGGAAGCAATAGTGTACTTGTATCACTAGGAAGCAATAGTGTACTTGTAATCACAAGGAAGCAAAGAAACAAACAAGAATGAGACAGATCGCAAAGTCATGGCGGGTATTGCCTGGTGAACAGAGAAGCTGACCACCGTCCAGACTTCATTAGTTTTGTGTTCGTCATTCTCACTCACATTTTAACAGGCAGTGATAATTAGGTCTATTAGTATGTGTAGATGACATGGCGCCCCCGGCCAAGACGTAATACTAATAATACACCGGAATTTCCACTGGCACGGTACTGTAGGTCTTGGCTCTGAGTGAGACTTGAGGATTTAGGTCGTCTGCTGGACAGAGATTTGGGGGAGGGAGGCATAATGGTTCTTTCCACTTTTGACTTCTTGATTCTAGCAGCTAAGGTTATAATTATGTTTATCCGAAGTTGAATGCTGCTTTCAATATGGCGAAACATGTTTAATAGTTGCTACTCTTTGACAACTGAGGGAAAGAATAGAACTCATCATAAATCAGCAGTACAAAGTGCAGTGACCAACAAATAGACCAGAGACAAAAAGAGCACAGAAAAGGGAAATAAGTTATTATGATTTCTCTATTTAAAGGGGCCACGGAAATGTATTATCAAAATACTTTTTTAACTTGGCCATGATGAGGCCTGTCTGCCATCCTCTTATTATAGCAAACTAATTTTCGCGGAGGTCTAATAGATCTAACACTTTCCCCCACATGGAAGCACTCTGTCTCTTTTCCACCAATGAAGCTGTTTCACGACATAAATCAAACTTTCATTTTGAAATAATGTTTCACGTCAGAATCATATCTGGAGCAGTGGAGGGCAAACTGAGGAGATTTAATCTCGCTTTTCACTAGTGAACAAAACTATGTCGATATTCTGTTGGGAATATTTTTGTTCCCCCCTCCCCCCCCCCTCTTTTTTTTTGTGTAAGTGTTAGCATGACGTGTCCATCTTTTGCCTGTTGATTGAATGTTTATACTTTGTTAATATTTGTGTATCAAAATAAGAATATTTTGTAATTTGGTGTTATCTGACACTTGGAGTTTACTTAGTTTACTTATTTACCCTGGGTCTAAGTTACTTTAGAGTAAACGGGGGCGGGTGGTGGGGGGGGGTGCGTTGAAGAAGTCACACGCTTGAGAAAATAGCAAAAATTGACGATAGGGATTAAAATTTTGCAGTCTGTGAAGAGGGCAGTTCCAGGCATAAAAACAAGCCTGACTGTACAAGTCATTTCATAACGAGCACTCAGCTGTCCATGAGGAGAGAGAGACCGTTTGTTTTTTTGTGGGTTTTTTTTTGGGGGGGGGGGGCGGTGAGAGGGAATGAGAATGTTTCAAAACAGGGGCCACTCCAAGAGTCCTTTTATCATCCTTCCATGACCTCTTTAGCGATCCCTATCCTCGCCGCACAGTGACCATAATTATTTATTATTATAACACATCAGAAAAGTAATAACGATCTTTGTAGAGCTCTTTGTCAACAGAATTAAATTAGCTGGTGTCGTTATCTGTGACCCCAAATACCATCTATGAACATCAAAAAATGAATACCATACTAAATGTCGAGTCGCCGAAGCATTTGATAAAAATTTTGTTGGAAAGGCCACGATCGACATGCCAGTCGCCCATGTACAGAGACGATCAGATAAGTTACGTATCGGTGTCAGTAAGAATAATTAATTGAAGCTTTTTGATATCTTTTTTGCATTAGTGCATCAATTGTTCTCATACCCGGCTCGGAACAACTCATGCATTTCTCTCTCTCTCTCTCTCTCTCTCTCTCTCTCTCTCTCTCTCTCTCTCTCTCTCTCTCTCTCTCTCTCTCTCTCTCTCTCTCTCTCTCTCTCTCTCTCTTTCTCTGACAGCAATAGTTGGTAGGCCAAAAATGACAATTAACATTAATTTTGTCGTTTGTTGTGTCGAAATGGCATTAAGGAGATCCCAAGCACTGAATAATTCTCGGACTTGAAATGCAAGATTTTTGTATTGGCATCAAAATTAATGATGGCGAAGCGATCACAAGGGCGAAATCATACTGATAACGCCCATCAGCGGAAAATAATGACGTACGCTGACAGTACAGGCGTGAATAGAAAGGGTGTCAGGGTGAGAAAGAGACAGAGGCTTCATCGGCAAGTCGCTGAACATAACAAGTTACTGCTCTTGTCCACAGCAACCGCTCCGCTACTGTTACGGACAATGACGTATGAAAAACTCACCTTGCCTCTATAGCGGTGGGGAGCGGAGCGGAACGGATGCTATGGACAAGTATACAGAGGCAAAGAGTGTGTTTTACATTAATGTCCGTAACAATAGCGTAACGGATGCTGTGGACATAAAAGGTTAGAATGACGCTATAGATACCACAAAGAATTGTGATAAAGAGGCCGTTTAGTCCTCACCCAGTGAGTACAATTTACAGTTGATCAGGCTTTTACTTGTGTCTCCGTTCCATCCTCTTAATTCTTTCCATACGGGAACCAAGTTAATAGTTTAGCTGTTGGTATATACCGGTAAACAACGATTATGAATTACGTGTCCTTGTAAGCTATATTTCATAGCTCAAAAACTGAATCCATTATTGCAAAATTTGATTATTCATATAATACCTGATAACAAGTGACCAAATACTAAATAGGCCGTTTATAATTGATTTTATTCTCGGAAGTGGTCTTACTGGGATCACGTGAACGAACTTCTGAAATCCTGACTGAGACAATTACTCTGGATCCCTTAATTCCGTCCGGCGTCGTGGCGGCACTGCGCTAGTGGGTGTTGCACCAACTACTTCCACCTCTGACTGTCATGGGCAAGGGCCTGGGTTGTGGCAAAGCTTTCCCCCGTCTATTCAGTAATATTGTCCGTCCATTTCTTTCTTTGTCTGCCTTGAGCCACCGTTCCCTGAACTGTGTGCCCCGGGGGATGGTCTTTGATAGTCCACTGGCTCTTGTCACATAGCCATACCATTGCAGCCTTTTGTTCTTTTCAGTGTTCAGAAGGTCTTCATGGTGGTGGAAACAATTATTATCTACAAGTGATTATTCAATTAGATAAATTTTTGCGAGAATGAGCGAGAGAAGTATTCCTTGAGACAAAACTCCAGTGCCCATTTCAACTGTCAAATCGGGTCACTAGGTCTGATTTTCTTCTTACCGTACCTTCGCTCAGTTGCCAATAACATTGGTCAAAGCAATATTTATTAATACTATTATGAAGAAGTACTTGGCTGCACCGACATATAGATTAGACGAGGGCATGCTGTAATCTATCTTTCTATCTTCAGTTATATTTAACCCCATTATCAATAACAGATTCATTAACATTCTAAATTATTGCACTTAGGCGAATCAATAAAAAATATTTTACAAATAACACCGAAGTCATGGGCGGAATGTGTGCCTAGAAATCGAGTGTCCAGGTCATGAGCCAGAAAGATTGTGTGCTATCTCCTTATAATAAAACTAAGAAAGCTTTTTCCGCCTTTCAGGCCATATAGATTAGATTTTGGTGTTTTAAACGTCAATTTATGAAAATTTGATTACCTGTGATTTAATTAAATACCAAGGACAAGGTAATTTTATTGGTTATGCATCACATACAACTGTGCCGTTTGACAGTCATAAAGACTTTATATTAATTCTTTCAATTATGCAACACAATGAAAAGTTTGCCATAGACATGCCAGTTTGGATACAAGGCGCTGAATTATTATTGCGGCTTCCTTACTGTGGGTAACTTTCCGTGAACTTTATATGGGCACCGACTCTAGGTCTACGTCCTCCACAATTACTACTACCTCACTCTCTCTCACCCAAATATTTAAACATAACCTCTTAATTCAATAAATGTCCCGAGGAAACATTAAAAAAACAAAAACAACAGCAAACTGAAAGAGGCTTCGTCACTTGCCTTTAGACAATAATAATATTCTTCATAGAAGTTTTCATGCCATGTACTAACCGACAGCTTCCATATACTTGTCGAAGTTGTCATCACAAGAAACAAGTTCCCACGTTCCAAGTAGCTGAGCCATGTAGACAGGTTTGTTGAGATGTGAGAGAGAATCCTGAAAAAATAACAGTTATGATAACACTGTTAAGTTTATTAGTGTTAACTGTGATCACTAACACAAATCTTGCCGTCCAGAAGATTGCCATAGGATTATGAAATAATGAGAGAAGGGGCATTAAAGTGATACTGAAGAAAACTCTTCAGATTTAAGCCTAACGGATCATCCAGTGTTCACATGTGGTGCTGAGATATAATTTATGAACAACTGCCAGAGAGATTTACTATCAGAATCGTTCCATGCATGTCCAAAGAAGGCAATATGCCTGCGAATCCATGAAAGAATTATTTTCTAACGTGGACCCACGACGCGTCCTGCCCTTTCTGAGAGGGGCTGAGATCTACAACTTTCATTTACAAAACTTTTTTCAGATCCATACAAAACAACTTTTGAGACCTTTACCAATGTTATAAAATTGCATGAAAGTATTTAATTCTATTGTTATATTTAGGAGCTCTGGATACGAAACATAAATAAAGAACGTGTACCCAGATAGACCGTGAAAGGTACAAAGTGGCCGTTATCGTGCCGACGCGCCCTAGCACCCAAACTCAAGCGGTCCTGGAGCAACGCTGGGGTGGATGGAAAAGTCTATGAATGTTGGGTGCATGAGAAATAGAGAAGATGAGGGGTAAAATTGTTTTGACAATGACAAATGATTTGCACTCGGCATCTGCATGACGTGGGTGTAAATTTACTAAGTTGGGTTCGTTTTTCATGTTTTCATTTGATTTGCGTTTGTTTAAGTTCAAGTAACGTGAACATAACTGCGGTGTGCAACAAATACAACAGTACAAAAAACTGGCGGGGGGGGGGGGGACTGGAATATGTGGAAGATCAGTGATTCCTAGGAGCTGTGCGCTTGTGCGCGTGCATGCACGTTTTGTAGCCACTGAACAAAGGAAAATTAATGCGCGCACAAAAGTTAAGTACCTGAAACAATACCTGAAATACGCAGTGATGTTTTACTTAATGAAATAACAAACGAACAAAGCAGCAGCAAAGTATAGAATAAAATCTTAACAAAAAGACGTTACTTTGTAGAATGCAGTTTCATTTTTGTATCACGCCGGTGCCAAAATCATCTTGAAAGGATTTCAAATTCATATTTCCACCGACATTTTAGTGCACACATACTTATGTCATGGTTAAAAAAAAAAGTACATGTATAACATAAGATAACACACTGACTGCTAAAAAAATTTTGAGTGAACATGGTGGAGATGTTCAGCTGCTAGAGTTTAAAGGACTCGCGTGCATGAAGTTTATGCACGAAGGGAATTAAATCTGGGAGAATCTCACTTGAGTTGAAGACTTCGCTTTGCTCACCAAGTTCCAATTTTGAGACCGGGAAGTATCATCTGTGCATGAACTCGGACGTTCAATGTTATACTTGTAGCTTCTACAATCGCTGTCATTCTGTCGCCATCGGTGTTGTCACATCTTTAAGTTGATGTTTATGTTATGGTTCTAACATAGCTACGATTTGGGCTGTGGTTAAAAGTAATCACTTTTATGTGACAACAGAAAGAACTTTCTCATTGATTTGTTCTCCTGTCACTTCGATGCCAGTTATTTTCAGCAGAGGCTAATCTGGTGTCAGATGTATAGCGATCTTTAGGTCTACGGGAAGCATATTGCAGGGTGAGAAGGAATCTCATATTTATTGTATATCATTTCTATTCAGAATTGCGAAATCGAACGTTCATCACTACGTAATTTAGGTGTTATCAAATTTTGGTGGCACGTATTTGTTTGTCTGGGAATGAGAGAAGGTAATGTACATCAAGAGAAAGAATAAAGGGAAGGTGATTTTTAGTGCGAGAGAAACATAACTTCAACCAGCGCAAGAACGTACTAAGTATGTAAAATAACGTACTTAGTACGTTCTTGCGCTGGTTGAAAGGACCCATGCAGAGAGAGAAAAATGGGTAGGGTAAATAAAAACGAAACGAAACTGCTATTCTGGCTCTAGTATTTCATTAGGGCTTGAGAGAAATGCGAAGAGGGGAAGATAAGAGAGAAAAAAATCAAACATAACCATGCATGAGGAAGAAGCAAACAAATGACACAGTGTGAGTGATTCACTTGACTTACTGTGTGGTACGAAGCAAATGCTCAAGCAAGTCTATGGTAACGCACTCCTGTCACAATACGCTCTGTAGGCTGCTGTCTTCACTGCACCGGCTATATCCTTCCTGTCACCAGCGCTCCAGTAGTGAGGGCACGTGAAGTATGCGAAGGTGCTCTCGCGTTATCACGCGTGCATGCTGTAGTTCAACTCGCTGATCTAGCTCAAGTGCCATGAGTAATTTTAAGTTCCCTCACTTGCCCTGCGTATCTCTTTCAATGTGACTTCTTGTACAAAGCTGATTTATCTATATCCACCGGTAAATCTAAGATCTGAAATCCCATGGCTTCATTTTTTCTTCCCCCAAGTTCGAATTTTTCCTGTGTAGGTGTGTGTGTGTGTGTGTGTGTGTTTGTGTGTGTGTGTATGTGAGAGAGAGAGACAGACAGACAGACAGAGAGAGAGAGAGAGAGACAGACAGACAGACAGACAGAGAGAGAGAGAGAGAGAGATTTCCATGAGATATGAGAATCATCAAATTACCAAAAACACATCATTTCGCTAGGAAGCTGACCCGTCCGAGAGCAAACAATCCCATAACATTAATATGATAAAGAAGCTGCGGGCTTGAAACAGGGATGGACCAACCCATTTGTTTGATTAGGACTCCAGGTTAGCTCGTTAATGATTGGACACTATCGAACCAGTAGTCAGTGCTGGTATATTGCGAGCATTGCCCTGCTCTAAGTGTTAAAATGTGAAGGAAAGAAAAAAGCATTTTGTACAAACAGCAATATAACTATACAACAATAGATTTTAAAGAATGAAGTAAAAGAATGGCATAGGATCAGTTGTTTGTTTTCATGAGGTTTCCAGACTCAACACTGAGTGGTGTCCTATCTTGTGACATTTTGTTCATTTGTCAATGCTTCACAAGCACAGTCTTGTTTTTCGTGGGGCTTTTGCAAAAAACAAAAAGCTCTTACCCACCGTGGAAATGTACAAACAGGTATTGCTAAACGGCGATCAAGTCAACTGAAGTTGCATTTCATCCATAATGGCGGTGCACATAGTTCCTGTAGTCACGAAAAGTGGGCTTCTTTCGCTTCTGGTAGCTCTTTATTCTGTGGATCTCTGACAACAACAAACAAACAAAAATTGCTGCATGAACACTGCGTGTGTGTGTGAATCACTGAGACATTACTGTCTGCGAACTGCTGTCACTACTGGCAATTGGAGCAATCATTGGAAAGATCAGCAAATCTCTTTTCTTCTTGTTTACCCCTAGAGTTTAACTTTGTGCCAGGCCCCAACGAGACCTTACAGGTTTTCTGTATTTCTTTGCAAACATGTTCTTGGTATATTGCCTAGAGGGTGAGTATTTTGGGGAAAGGGGGGGGGGGCTGCGAGGGCTGCCAATGGAGCTTCCTTGTAGTCTTTCCTTTTACATTCTCTTTAAAAGTAAACTTACCCGACCATAGTTTAGAGTCTGGCTATACTGGTTTATAACAAGACAGCTGTATTAGTTTGCCATGTGAAATAGTTATCGCTTCCGCAAGGGCTTCGACTTCAGTTGCTTGGCATTTCCGACATTCGTGCTGAATGACGAATCCGGCGCCCATCAGTTGCCTAAACATTGAGTCTTCACCAGCTTCAACGTAAATAAATCATGTCATGTGGCTGTTCTTTATTTCCTCTCCAACGTCATCAAATCTTAACTTAAAACAAAAGATAAAATCTACATTTTATGACGTCTTGTCTTTGTGATTTGTACAGCGCAGGGATGGTAAACGTTTCCCACAGAGGGCCACATCAGCGTCAGTCCAGTGTAAAGTGGTCCATGTTTAAAACTAATTCTCAAAGATCAGTATTTCTTCAATTGGTTCAATACAAAAAAAATAGAAAAAGAAATAAATAAAAACCAACAAAATCACAAATCACATAATAACTGTATTTTACACGTTTTAAAAAGATCGAATACAGAATCACTACAACATACACTAACAAGCATAATTATTATTTACTAATATATCTTTGCCTCAAGATAAATAGTATAAGCTTTAGTGGGCCATGTCAATGTCAACTCCTCTGGTGGGACCGCACGTAGCCCGCGGGTCGTAGTTTGGCCATCCACTATAGCGCTTTTTCTCACTCTCTAGTTTCCTTTCCGTGATTTTTATTTCTTTCCCCCCCCCCCCCTTTTCTTGGTTGTTTAGATTATTTCTTGGGGGCACCGCTCTTGATATTTTTAGCCGACAATGCCTACCTCACACTCACACCTTCTGTCTAGTTAAGTACAACATTACCTGGTCGTGCCCCCTTTGCTTTTTTTTTTCTTTCTCCAAAATACAGGTGCCGGGTTCATCGTATCAAAGAGGAATTTGCTTCTCCCACCCTCGTAACAGATTGTGCTCTGAGATAAACATCAAACGAAGCGCAGAACACACAAATAAAAGTGGTTGCGCCTCTGATTCTCGAGTTCATACCGGCTCGTTTCACATCCTGCCCTGAAAAATGTGGACCAGACATCTCTTTGTTGTTGTTGTTGTTGTTGCTGTTGTTTCAGCTTAACGTTAAAACAACGCCACAGAGGAAACATGACCCCCTTGCGACTTAGTACCAACTTTGTCCTCAAATTAATCACCCAAATAACATCAACACTATAATTAAATCCATCTTTTGCCCACGGGGTGAGGCTCACGAGTTTAATTAGTTTCCAAGCTTCACGGCCGGTGCTAATCAGGCTTCTCTTGCGTACGGCAAATATGTGTCAGCTTCTATCTCGACGAAAGTGCTCATTCCAAAATTGTATTACCTCTGGCTTGGAAACTTCCGTTTCCATCACATCATCAATGAGAATGGGCCTGAATTCCGACAGCATTGAAATTTTAGGAACTGAATGTAAACAGGGAAGTAGATTTCAGTGTTTTGAATATCAAAGAAGCTATAAATAAATTTTTAAAAAGTACAAAATGAATAACTAATCATCATTTCTGACGTGGGGCCGTACGCAATGCTGTATGATGATTGCACGGCTTGTTAATTATCTGACTGGTATCACATCTCACTCAGACCGTGTACTTGATTCAAGCGATAACATTTTTTTTTCTTGAAACAAGGTATTTCCGTGGAATTATATTAGATCATTAACAGAATAGTTATGACATTATGCAGCATCTTAGCTAATGGTGTTTTGTGATTCTGGTTCAGTTTTCAATGTCTGATCTCAGACCAAAACAAAAATATTGCTGGACAGTGAACATCACTTGTATGTGGAATCACTGAGACATTACCATCTGGGAATTACTGTCACTATTGGGAAATAGAGAAATCATGGGAAAGAGCAAATCTCTTTTCTGGTTGTTTGCACCTATATTTTATTATCGTATTTGGTATCTTTAAAGTCTGGTGCTGTAAAAAAAAAATTTAAAATAATAATACAATAATTGGCAAGAATTCCCAGTGTTCTTTTATAGATTTCAACTATATTTTTCTCTAACACACCGGTGAACCCTTATAAAATCGATCTGCTATATTGCTGTATCAGTGACATTTCGGTTCAGTTTAATCACTAATCAATTTTTAATACATTTTTCAGGTTTTGATTCATTCGAAATCGTCCACTTCGCCCTACATTGCAAGGTAGTGATGATCATAATTATTCGTTTAATCCTTGAACATTCAGTAGCGTTCAGTTTGAACTCAGTCACAGCGTGAACTGTAGTATTATCTTTCGATATGCTCCAAATTCTCAGTATAACACTGAAACAGACATTCTCTTCCATAAATAGTTACATTTAATCCGAATGTCAGTAGTGTTCAATGTCATTCCAGTCTCGAACGTGCGTCCTGTATTTTTTTTTTTTTTATTGTGGAGCATCGATGTTTAATTCGAAGGTTAAAAATCTTCTCTCTCTCTTTCTCCCTCCCTCTCTCTCTCTCTCTTTCAGTCTGTCTGTCTCTCTTGTCTCTCTCCGTGTCTGTCTCTCTCCGTGTCTCTCTCTGTCTGTCTCTCTCGTCTCTCTCTCTCTATGTCTCTGTCTCTCTCGTCTGTCTGTCTCTCTCCGTCTGTCTCTCTTGTCTCTCTCGTCTCTGTCTCTCTCGTCTCTGTTGTCTCTCTCGCCTCTCTCTCTTTCTGTCTCTCTCTGTCTCTGTCCGTCCGTCTCTCTTGTCTCTCTCGCCTCTCTCTCTGTCTCTGTCCGTCCGTCTCTCTTGTCTCTCTCGCCTCTCTCTCTGTCTCTCTGGGTCTCACCCAAGGAGCTCCTTGGTCTCACCCTATCTCTCTCCCTTCTCTCTGTCTCTGTCTCTCTCTCTCTCTCTCTCCGTGTCTCTCTCCCCCCCTCTCTCTCTCCTCTCTCCCTCTCTCTTTCTCTCTCTCTCTCTCCCTCCCTCTCTCTCTCTCTCTCTCTCTCCCCCCCCCTCTCTCTCTCGGGTCAGCTCTTAACTTTTCTTCACCTTTATGATTCTCTGTCAGTTTATTGCCATACGCTGTTTGAAGACAAGAAATAACCCACAATGCATTCAGTAATATTTT
The DNA here is from genome assembly GCA_963931925.1 of Onchidella celtica. Taxonomy (NCBI): domain Eukaryota; kingdom Metazoa; phylum Mollusca; class Gastropoda; order Systellommatophora; family Onchidiidae; genus Onchidella; species Onchidella celtica. The sequence goes on from OZ007571.1 coordinate 61,926,330, forward strand.
ATAATAAGTCGTCTCAATATCTGCAAAATTCAGATGCACCTTTTCTTCTGAACACCAGTAACAGGAGGGTTTGACTTCTGACAGCCGAACCATAGGCGTCTTTCTTTAGGCCACAGCATGTTGTCTGTCATTGTCATGTTTACGCTGTTGTCAAACCAGGGGTCAGTGGACAGCATTGCAAGAGGTGAGTAACCGGGACACGGTAGCTCGTCTGTGAAGTAAACAATGTACTTTGTATTTGTTTCGTTGTTCATGTTGTTTTAACTGTGCCGACTTTAAGTATCAGTTTCTCGTACATTTACTTCTATACTGTTAACAGTGTTCCGTTCTACAAAAGATTAAGACAAAAGGCACAATATCAATCGGCAATGAATCTGCACAAAAATTAGCTAGTACTAGTTAGTTTCTTACTGATTCTTGCCGAGATGCATTTCAACCAAGAATGCTTAAACTTCTTGTTTGCAAGAAAATCATCCGTTTTTGCGGTGGATCACATTTCCTGTGGAATCTAGAAGGAACCAATACTGGCGATTTACTCCAATGATTTTTTTATCTACAGGTATTTACTTTCACGCAAGGCATGGTGCATCCTGAATTGAAATCGATCTGTGTCGACTGGTCTGTGATCTGGGTAACATGCCAAACGTCTGATTTCCGCCTCTGCTCGGAGAGCTTCTGAGCCGTCCGACACTCCATTTCTCTATAGAGATAGATTCATGATTCAAGAAAACAAGAGTCTGATGATGAATTATACATCACTGCCTATTTTACTAGGTACTAAAGTAGTACTACCTCGCTTTCCGTGACTGTATCAGCATTTTTTTCAAATTTACTATTCCTTTACTCACCGAGTCTGCACTCGCGTTTTTAGTATGCGTAAGGCCCGGCGCGCACTATGTTAAAATTAACCATCCGTTCAATGCAAGCAATCTTTCGCGTGGTGTGCAGCACTGTAAACTCTTTGCCAAGCAAGCAAAAATCTGCGTTTGCACGCCGTGCAGCAGGCGAAACGGGATAGTGCGCGCCGGGCCTTAGGAAAGTCTACAGATTGTGGTACAGGGTAAAGTATTTTTGCTTCTTGAGAGCCTGAGCCGAAGGCTGTTGGTCCCCTGTATAATGTCATGTTTCCTGTTGCCGTCCTCTTTGTTCTTGTTGGAAGTCGCCAGAAGATGGAAAGGAGGAGAAGCAGCAGAAAAAGAAAGAGAAAACCAGACAGAAACTTACGTAGAGCAATTTAAAAGAGAAACTTAGTTTACCACATGATCGGCACGGGCATGGATTGTTTGATGGCCTGGCAGTGAGAAAGATTTATAAAATAAGAGTCTGTAATTACAGATTGTGATACAGCCACCGGGATGTCTGCTTTAAGTCCTTTAGCCGTATGCCTGAACTGTGCATAACTGGTAACACGGTGGAGTAGGCCTAGTTAGGCGTCGGTGCAAAACGCTACCCGGTATGCATGAACTTTGCATAGGCCTACACCCACGTGCAAAAGGGGCCGTAACTTTACACTTTCTCCGAGGCCGACTAAATCAGCTACGCATTGCGCAACTAGCTTGGGACAGTGGCGTCTGCGAGAAAGAAAGAAAAGAAGTAACTAATAATATTTTATTCCAACCCGTCACGAGCCAAGGAAAAAAACTGCATTTCGGTACAAATTCTGTGCATGCACAGTGCCAATTTTTGTTACAGCGGTAAGCGGCGATTGATGCATAAGGACGGGTAGGTGTAACTTTAATTCATGCATACCGCCTAAATTTCAGTTTACACCTGGGTAGCTGTACGCACTACTAGTACTAAGCCTAGGATGCAAAATGGGCGGATTTACACCCGGTTCATGGATACGGCCACTGCTCTCTTACGTATTTTTATGCCATTCCAACAATAAGCACAGTGGGAAACAAGTCAGTGATTATGGTAAAATATCAAAAACTATAATGCCACCCAAATTCAACAGTCAGTTTAAATATCAAAAACTATAATGCCACCCAAATTCAACTGTCAGTTTAAATATCAAAAACTCTAATGCCAGCCAAATTCTACAGTCAGTTTAACCATATATTTTACCATATTATACCCTTCGGCCTACGACCATTTAATTGAACCATCAGGTGCTGCTTGATTATATTATGCGCCGGAACAGATTTCCGATACAGCTGCTAGTGCTACAGTTATTAACTGGGTCTTTGAAATTCTGTTCATGGTAACGAGTGTGTCATTAGCTGGGATCATCAAATAAGCCCTACCGCATCAGTGTGTCCTCTCTCTCTCTCTCTCTCTCTCTCTCTCTCTCTCTCTCTCTCTCTCTCTCTCTGTATGTATGTATGTATGTATGTATGTATGTATGTAATGTATTACGCTAATCATAGAATAATAAACGAATGGCAAAACAAAGTTGCTATTTCAAATATCTACGCTAATAACAAATCACAAGAAAACTATGTAATAAATTTTAAAGGCAAAATATTATTCTAAAAGATAACAAAATTGCAAGGGACATTTTTTTTTCTTTAAATTTATTTTTGTCTTACCATTTATTTTATAGTTTTTCTGTTATTTGCCATTAATGTAGGGGTTTGGAAAATGATTTTTCCCCAACTTTTCAAAGGAACAAGTTACCCCGTGAAAAATGAAGCTCTTTCTGCGAGTATCATATTTTTTTGATTTTTTGGCAGGAACAGAAAATAATTTGTGATCAGAATTCCTCGGAAAGTGTATTTCAGACTTTGATAGAGGAAGCTTTGAAGCCGTGGAAGAGAGAATACCGCGGTTGATTATTTACTTGGCAACGGTTCTTGTTAATGGCTGTAACCAAGAAACTCAATAACCTGCCGTGCTGATGGCTCATCTGTTTACGTGATTCCAGTGGTAAATACGAAAGGCACGTCAGCATTAGACCAAAAACAAGAACCCGAACAGATGTCCTGAGTTCAAGTCAAGCCCATTAATGTATTTCTCTGGCTGCACCCGTATGTCAGCATGGTCTGCGAATTCTGTTTTGGAGGCGGGCGTTCGTACAGGATAAGAGAGAGCCGCACGCGCAGGGAGGTCTCCCGCGAAGTTACCATTTTAGTACTCAATTATGTTGGGGTGTCGTTCTTTTTTCTTGTTGTTGCTGTTCTTGTAAAGAATTTCATGACTAACTTTACCTGGCTACTGCTGTCTGCATCCAACGCTATGAAAACAGACGGGCTCTCTAGATGTTTACAGCATAGATCTAATGCTTGAATAATATGAAATACATTGGAATAGCCGACACCGGGAGCCTTTTCACTTATTTCGACGGGAAAAACTTTTAACCCTTCAGAACTCCTGCAGTAGGTACATCCATGATGAGTTCCTCAATTAAGAAGGTTTTATTTGAGAGTTATCTGACACCAATGCTCCGCTTTTAGAATGTTTATGAGATTCCAGATAAGGGTTAGGCTCCCGCATCGGAAACGTCGGTGTACTGCGTGACTTTTTATTCGCGCGCTGCCAGTCTCTGCTGTTGCTTGTTTGTCTTTTTCTTTTATTATAAACACTCCGCTAGAATGACAGGTTTGAGATTAATATGACCGCCTGGCCGGAATAATCTTTAAATTGTAAAGTTTGAAACAAGTGTGGTGGGGTAAAGTAAAGCGTGAGATTACCACCTTGAAAGAAGGTACGTACTACAGAGTCTGGGAGCTCAGAAGTGATTATGTGAACTGGTCTGAAATCATCGCATACTCAAAGTGGCATTCTGCATATATTCTTTTGTATTCTAATATTATTCTCAGACTATTATTTCTTTGGTCTATAGTTGAATGTCTTGAACAGCCTTGCGTCCTGCACTGGAGATTCCATTTTTGTATTCCACTCTCATATATGGAGAGTTTAAACTTCGAAAGTACCCCGTGAAAAGAAAGGTTTCCGGTTCTCTGTTTCGAGTGCTCGCATAATTATCTGGCTAACTTTTGTTTATAAACCGTGTCGTTTCAAGAGCAGGCTTTTTACAGGTTGATTGTTTTGATCACCCCCCCCCCTTCACCCCACCCCCTCCTTTGCCATGCCCACACATATGTTAACTGCACAAGACCAAACATATCCCAGAATATTTTGTAGGCCTCTGACTTGCAAGATGTAAGACACCACCGAGAACACATTGTAAAGATTTTCCACGATGTGGTCCCAGGTCCTGTGTGTACACTGCCAGTACCGAGTACTGTAGTAATACTGGAGACGCTCTGTCACACACGTACGTGGCCTACATGAGTCGAGTGTCAGGTTTGCTATGAGGATTTGAAGCACATTCATCGTGACTGTTCAGCCGCAGTTTACTCTCAGCCACATTCTGAATTCACACGCCTTTAATTAGGGTGAAGGCACTCGAAACTACCGAGGGCGAGAAATGAGATTATGCATATCAAAAAACAAAAAATCAAAAATAGCCGTCTTCTCGGCTCTTGGTTAATCATAATTAATATGCCTGGTGTGTATGTGTGTAGGCCTATGTATGTATGTATGTATGTATGTATGTATGTATGCGTGTATGTATGTATGTATGTATGTATGTATGTATGTATGTATGTATGTATGTATGTATGTATGCGTGTATGTATGTATGTATGTATGTATGTATGTGTGCATGTATGTATGTATGTATGTATGTGTGTGTATGTATGTATGTGTATGTGTGTGTGTATGTGGACAAGGTGGTCTAGAGGCAAGGTGCTCGCCTCTCGTGCCAAGGGTCCCGGGTTCGAAACCCGGGCCGTGCAGGCATGTTGGAAGTTTGGGATTTTTCTCATATTTTCGTGTCCCTGATTCTATTGAGGGGTAGGATCGAGTACCTAGTCTTCTCGGATAAGGACGAAAAAATTCGGAGGGCCCGTGTGCACGTTGCGCACGTTAAAGATACCTTGGCAGTTGGAAATCGTAAAGAGCAGCCCGAACAGGCCGCTGCCCGGGCAAAATTAAATTAAATTCATCTCTACCAGTCCCTCCCCCTCCCCCCTCATCTCCCCCCCCCCCAAAAAAAAAAAAAAAACGCCGACCGGCGCTGCACTGTGGCGACGACGTGCCTGCTCCAGTTATAACTGGGCTGCAATGGCACAAAGGCAAAATTTCCCAAATGGGATTAAAGAGTTATACAAATACAAAATGTATGTATGTATGTATGTATGTGTGTGTATGTATGTGTGTGTATGTATGTATGTATGTATGTATGTATGTATGTATGCGTGTATGTATGTATGTATGTATGTATGTATGTGTTTGTGAATGTATAATTATGTGCTTCATGTGTATATTTATGTGCTGTGGATGTGGATAATAACATGCTTGGCATATGCGTACAGCTGAATGCATTTACGTGTTTCACTGCTACACTAAATTACCAACTGCAGCCATTTCTGTGGGGTTGCTCAGCAGGCAATTTTATGTTTTTAAATTGCTTGTGTTAAAGATGAAATTAAATGTCCTGAAATGAACAGCAAGAACAATGAATTTGCAGTGCCGCTGGAGTTAAACTGTGAGTAGATTAAGGGCTGATCATTCAGATACAACATATATCACAGAGTCAAGTTGCGATAAGCCTCTTCATGGATGACATTTCTTTCATTTACGGGAACAGTTTGAGATTTAATTATACCATGAAAGATAAATTATATGGCTTATCTCACCGTTGTATGTCTTTCCGTGCACTGAATCACCCGCTGATTACGTTTTCGTATGATCATGCGCTGCATTCCTTCTTTCCGTCAAAGTGGATTCAGCTGAGCTCAGCATGGCGTCATGGTTTGATCTCTACCTGGGCTCGGTAGACATTGCGTTTATTTTTTCTAATTTACTACTACCTCTCTTAGTGGTTGAGAGTGACAAAAGGAAAGCCGCGTCTTTTGTTGTTGTTGTTTTCCTCCAGAAAAATGGCGTTTATTCTTTGTAACTTTTGTGTAGATTGCGACTGGCTGAAGGTCAAAAGGAAGATCTATATGCAATATTTCAGATTCCTTTATGAAACCCATCAACTTTGTATAACACAACTTTGGAGGATAACTTACCTGTAACATGAGAGCATCAGTGCGCAAAAGATGACGACCGTCTATTTTCTTTTCTTGTAACACTGCGGCTGTTTGATGAAATCCCCTCTCTCGTGCCCAATTGATGACCTGTGGTTTTGTGATATGAATACGTCGAAAGTTTCATAAACTTCTATTTCAGCGCCGTCCTAGCTCAGTCTTCTATTGCCTCCATTCTGTCCTTCTCTCCCCCCCCCCCCCATCATACGTATCTTAATTCATTAAAATCTCTAATCGCGCAACAAGACGACGGTGGGGAAAAAAGGAATTGAAAAAACAAAGTAAATATACTTTAAAATGGAGAAATTAATGGGCGAGAAGGAAAAAGAATAATTACCTTTACTTAGCCCTATAGGGTATCAGAAATAGTCTAATACAGAAGGACTGATAACGACAGAAAAACCAGACTTACTTCATTTTCATCCCAGCCCACTGCTCGAGAAATCCCAAAAGATGAAACATTTCCACAGCAATCTGTGATCATCCCCTCTGACATTCTTGAAGCTGGAATTGACATTAACATTTACATCCTTCAGCTTTATGACAAGCAGCACCATAACTCTCTTGTCTGCTAGTTAAACAATTATTATTTTTGTACACCAAATGGACTTAGCCTTAAATAGACACCTAAATATAAAACTTTTAATCCATCAACTGAATTAAAAATCTAAAATACACCCACCCTCATGGACGTAATATGCACGCACCATATACGTGCGCGCGCCCACATACATAATAATTATATAACTGTCTCATTTTTACTAGGCTGATAATTTGAAACATGAATAATTAATATTCTTTCATTTGTCACAGCCCACAATTCAACAACATGAATCTCTTCCCTTAAAACAGCAGCTCCATTTCTAAGAAATCCAAGAGCAGGTGATTATTGTCACCTGATTTGAAACGAGAGGACGCATGAACTTTCATTAAACGATTTTGTAATAAGTGGAGAATTCCCAAAGTTCACTTGAGAGACTTTTCTTGGTGTGTTGTTGTGAAATGTCTGAAAATGTAATAAACCTTTTTTTTAAAATCTCCTCCGTTTACCTGAAGTACTTCAAGGGTCATCGACAGCTAAGTAATTCCTAAGAGTTAATTAGGAACAGAACAATTAAATTTGCCTACGTTCATAATCATTTTCGCAATCCTCCGGTATCTTTAGCTTCACAAAATGTGTGTAAACTTTGTTCTGGTCATGAAGATGATCTAGTATGCTTGTGACTCTCCTCAGTTCTGAGAAGGATATTTAGATTTATCTTTTTCCTTCGAGTGGTGGCCTGGATAAGTTGCAGCGATTGTCAGTCATCGTTAATATGCCTATTTCAGCAAGGCATTAACTAGTGTTCGCCTCCCAAATGTCCAGAACTCAGTGTGCCTCAGTAGTAACATGTCTTACAAACCAAAACCTGGAAACGTTTTCGAAAAGTCCATGCTCCACGGTTGGATTGGAAATGAGCGTTATGGATCTGCTTTGTGCAATTTGGGCGTAGCGCTCCCAGTTTAACTGAATAACAAACTATTCCTAAGTGTGTATATAATGTGTGTGTGTGTGTGTGTGTGTGTTGATGGGGGTACGTACGTATGTGTCTATGTGTATATCTATTATGTATTATGTATAATATCAGATCTGATAAGTTGAACGATCTGCAAACTCGAAAGGTCGTTCCAGTTGGATTTTGCGCTGAATCGGCAATCTGTTTTGGTTTAAATATGATGACGATACTCTTAACGTGCCAAGTATATTGCAGATCTGCACACCCACAAGTCTGTGTTTAATTTTGGCTGTCTAGATAAACCTGTGAGATTTGATCATCACTTGCTCCTGGTTGTGAATGTGAGCATAAATATCGTAAATAGGACTCAAAACCACAACCACATGCCTTTGATTTGCATGACTTGTTAGAACGAAGCAGAATGTGCTCTAAATAAGGTGTGAAGATGAAACTGGCTGAAATAACAGCAATGGCTTTCATTGCAGGATACTTACCGTGGTCTGGTAATGAGTCTCACAAAAAGGGCTTGACGAAAGTTGTGGTTTGTGTCTTTTGTGTGTGTGTTTTGAGCACGTGCGTGTGTGTGTGTCTGTGATGGGAGGAGGCTTATGAGGTCGGAGGCATGGAGTTGATTCACATCATTTGTGCAGTCAATTATAGTGTCTCTGCTGCGCTGCTCAGCGAACGGGAATACCACCGACTTGATAGTGTGTTTCAAAATTCGTGGCGCAACTAAAATGGCAATATCTTATAAAAGCTGTTGTTGTTTGTACGTATGGCCCCCAAACTTTTTGCGCTAGGGGCATGTATGTATATGTACCTATCCTTAACCCTGTCATTATCCTCAACCCTAAATACTATCGAATCCCTGCCCCTGCCCCTTACCCTTTCAACCAAAAAAAAAGGAGGAAAACAAAAAGAAAATCTGAAAGACTCATTAAATAAGGCTGTTATTAAGGCTATTTCGGGAGGAACTCTCTAGCTCTGCAGTCACAAAAGACTTAATATACCTCTTGGACAAAAAATCTTGGGGTAGGTACGTATACGAAACAACAATCATCTTGAAAACGGATGAATGAAAATCACTGAAATTTTGCATGTACTGTTTTTTTCTATTTGCCTTAGCATGAAACTATTTTTCAAAAATGATGTATTTGGAAATAGATGAAATTCTTTCACTAGAAGTATTTTTCAAATCAGACTTGTTACGTTCCACCATTTATTCAGTTATACATTAATTGTTCATTTTCATACTGTCATATCAATTTTTCCGTTTTCTTTCTCTTTCCTGACACAAGTGTTGGTATGCCTCCACTGACGACGGATCTGGCTCATCAGGAAATACCCCAGCTAACTCCACATCTGACCGCCACGACAGAAAAGATGAACAGCTGTCACTTCTGGGAAGCTGTGGACGGTCTAGGTCTGCCAGTTCCTCAAAGTTCTGGAGGCACTTGACCGGCTTGTCGTAGTGCACAGTGTCGTCTGGAGTCAGGGATGCTACAGGGGACTCCGGGTCACTGGTTGAAGGGCTGTCGTTGCTGCTGTGTGAAAATGAAGTAGGTGATGTGTAGGCGCTATCAAGCTGGCGATTCAGTGACCATGTCGGACCGTAGGCAGTGCCGGTCATGGCGCTGAAGTATCTATATGGACAATAAAGGTGAAATTTGAAAGATCATTCAGCTCTATCGAAACCCTGATTTTGTAAACTGCCTGAGCCATTGGCAAGGGCTCCTTTTTATCACAACAAATGCCCCCCCCCCCAATCCGCTCGTCCTTGAACGGTGTACATGCAGTCACCTGTAGGCAGTGTTTATTGACTTCCTGCCAACCATCGTAATGAAGGTAAGCTTTTCTTTACTGGGTTGTCAGGACATCATTCACAAATCGAAGACTGTCGTGAGCAGGAATGAAAATGGAAAAATTTAACAATTTGATTGGACACACACAAACACATATACACACGCGCGCACGCACACACGCACGCACACAGTCACGCACGTACACACACACACATACATGCAAACACACAATGAGTTTCAGCATGTCCCCATGTTAAAAAAATATATAGCAGATATCATCATTTCCTTTTGCATAAAAACACATACTGAAACACATAGATGCAAAGATTATTTTGATTAGCACAATAAATGAGAATTCCGATATTATACTATGGTACTAAAAACCGTCTACCTCTAAGCGTCAACGATATCGTTTCCAGGAACCCCCCCCCCCCGCACCCCTCACGTGAGCAGATCATTGTTATTTTGAGAGTAGGGGATTTTAATGCACGGCTAGTCGAGTGAAAATTAGTGAAGACGGAGCTGACTATTATAACCATACTCTGAAAGTACTCGCAACGAAATTTGACAGCAACTGGTCGGCACCATAACTCCTCCACTAACTTAACAAACTCACAGAGGATGAAAATACAACACCAGAATTCATTTCCTCAGACTTCTAAACTCAACGTCGTATGGTAAAAAAAAAAAAGATTATATCAACAATAATGGGTGAGTTAGGAGATAATAGAATCATGAAATTTCAAATGTTGCCGCTATTAGCAATTTCTTTTTTCTAATGGTGGCATTGCTGCGATTGAGAAATACAAAGACGTGATAGTAACTCCATAACACAGGATTTGTTACAAGAAAGATATTGCTGAGAAAGTAATGGAGAGGACGAGGCGTTAGCAAGATACTGCTGAAAATGTGGTGATTAATACTCACCTCTTGCTATTCATGATGTCACATTTCACTCTGGTGACTTCATTGTCCATGCTGTCCATTTGATGCCGAAGATCTTGAAGGCAAGATATGAGTCTCTGTTAACTGGCCACAAGTAATCTGGCTTTCTGACTACCCAGAACTTTGGTCTCTAGATCGTCTTCAGCACCAGTACAACCTTCTGGGTTGCCTGTCGATGTCAGGTTATTCAAAACATCTCTCAGTTCACGAACCCTCATTGCTGATGATGATCTCCGTAGGAGGAAACTACTTTTCACAGTATCTACAGTACCACATTTCGATGTTGACGATGTTGGCCGTGAGATTGGTTTGCAATCATACTAATGACCGCTGCAGCTCTGCTTTATCAGCCTATTGCCCGCACTAATATGTCAATTATTTTCATTAATGTAGGATGTCTGCACTGATGAATCCTCAGTTTTTGAAGACTGAATTGGTCTGAACATTTTAGAATTCATGAACACGCTTTTTGTTCCGCAACCAATTCGTACAAAAAAAGAATTCCTTGTGGATCTTCAGTTATGATTTATCGATGATGAAGGTCAGTACATACAGAAATACACGAGAATGCCTATGAAGAAATGCGATGCTGAGAAAACGTCTTTACACCAAGTGTTGTCCTCTGCTTTCTGAATATATTTCAGTGCCTTAGGGTACGCTAAGTCATTGTGCCAAGGCCTCAAAATTCAGTTTAGAGGCAGCAAACACACATTATATTATGTACTTACATTACAGAATGTGTGTGGGCCTACTGACAGCTAATCTGATTAACTCAGAAAAATGCATTCCACAAGGATTATTGGGACGATAATATACTTTGATCTAGACCTTCATAGTGTGCAGAGTGTGTGTTGTACAACATAGTAATTAAAGGCCCTGGACAGAGATCTGCTTGATTAACATGCCCACTCACCCACCCACCCACACACGCAGAATACATATTATATCGAGAGAGAATGAGGGTAAGACGGAGGTGTGGGAGATGGGAAAGGCAAGGAGGGGTGGGGTGGGGGTGGGGGTAGGGTGGGGGGGGGGGGAGACATAATGTTGGAGAAAATACTTGTAATAATATACTTTTTCCCCCTTCCGTTTTCCTTTTCTCGTTTCAGCAAAGAATTTCCATCTAGACCCCCTAACAATGTTTCCAAATAGCTGAAGTTTATATATAAGTAAAAGGTCGGTTGGAAAGCCTTTCAATCGCCAGATTTGTCTGTCTGTCTGTCTGTCTGTCTGTCTACCTATCTACCTACCTACCTACCAGCCTATCTATCTATCTATCTATCTATCTATCTATCTATCTATCTATCTATCTATCTATCTATCTACCTGCCTGTCTGCCCGCCTGCCTCTGTGTGTGTGTCTGTCTGTCTGTCCACATGCATGTCTACATGCCTGTATTTTCCCTTGCTGTGTATTCTTAACAACCGACCTGCTAGCAAATTAAATCTACCATGTTAGCTGTTTACCTGTTTGTCGTCAATCACACGTTCTGTTTGTCAGTCATTCAATCAATCTGTTTGTAGGTCTGTCATTGTCGCAGATCTGCCTTGTGCCTTTCTACGTCCATCTTTATTTTCTTTAGCGATTGGTTTTGCCCTCCTCTCTCCACTCCCAGTGTCTATTCATGGAGATTTTACATTCATACCTATCCATGAATTTAGATCTTGATAAACAATTCATATGCTTGTTATGAATTTTAGCCACATAGTATTTTCACTGAAATTACGGAAACATCCAGAAGATTTCCACCAATGCTGAAGCTACCAAGTACATGGCCCAAATTAATACAGGGTGTGTCTGAAATTAGGCTGCAAGATCGTGGTATGTGTCACCCTCAAACTCTAAACCAAACACCAGCTTTTGTGGCTGCTGACGTCCAACGGGTGTGTTTGAAAAAAAGTTTTGCTATACAGAAATTACGACCATGGAAGGGAAGAAACAGACCTTACGAAGCTATGTAAATATGAGCGAAAGCGTTAGCGAACGCGCAGCTTTGGTTGTGAAATCAAACAAAATGAGGAGGAAATATGAAGACGGAATGTTATTTGACAGAACATCAAAATCTGGACACTTTGACATAATTATAGCCCTGCATTTTACGTGTAAATATCCGCATTTCCCAACGGGTTAAACTTCGAACAGTCTTTATCAAAAATCCTTTAGCCTCTATACAGGGATGACGTGAATAAATCTTGTATTACTACGCAGGTGCATGTGGCCCTTTTTTCTCAAAGCTGTCGTGAGAGTAAAGAGGACCTAAGCTGTGACGGAGATAGGACAAGTGTCGATCCTCACTGGAAAACCAACATGTACATCAATAAGAACCATCTTTGGCTGATTTGGTTGGTGGCTTTTGTGTCAGTCACGAACTTGAATCTTTACTGTAAGTATTTTTTATTGCCATAGATCCTGTAAGATTACCTGTCACTGTCAGTGACAGTCTTTGCCTGGCAATTATTCAATCAGTGACATCTGTAATTATAATCTTCACCAAATTACAATTTATTTAATATATTATCGTGACTAAATTTCGGAAGTGTCGGGAGAAGAGAGCGACACTTAGTTTTTGTGTTGTTATTGCTTTTATCTTACGTTGACAGTAATAATTATTATAATCTGTGTCATCATCACACATGCATAAATATTTCGGGAAAAATGCTCATCTCGAGTGTCAAAAATAGTCCGATTGGTACGTGTTTTTGTTGTTCTTGTCCTGTAATGTATTATCAACATCATGCTGAACCACATAGTCTTTAGATGCCTTAAGGTATTATAAAATGGTTGCAGCCATAACGAACTGGGAAATGGAATGGTGACTACAGAGAACACTAAAATAAGCTGAAATTTTTACTCCTATGTATATTGCTGTCGATATGTGAAAAAAAGAAGTATTTAAATGATGACGAAGCAGATGGTTAAAATACTCTATTTGTACATAAGCTATCATGGGACATATCTGTTGTAAAACTGAACGACAATCACAATTATTATGTTATAATTTGGAAAATGTCACCAATTGAAGAGGATTTCTCGTTGTCTTGTCTTTTTGCTTTTGGTGCTTAATCAAATCGCCAGATTCCTGGTGCACCCGTCTAGTTATCTTTGGTACAGTGCTTTGAATATCCGCATACTTTTTTTTACCGTCTGCTCTACAGTATTCCATGTTTTGCTAGCGAGACCTCAATGTATTTCAGAAACATTGCAGAGGGCAAATTAACGTCATTAAAGCTAATACTCAACCTCTCTTGAAGCTGTACTGCTTCGTGTTTCGATGAACTTTGAGCATGAAGTGTTTATTTACATACTGAGGTTCAAACGTCTCATTGCCAAACTGTTGCTTGGAAGTGATACTGCAATTCCCATTTCTTTTCAAAAAGGACAACATTTCGCTACCAAAACGACCAATCCATCCTGAAGTCACCTGTTCAGGGTTGCGATAGGTACACCATGGCTTCAGTTTCGATTTAACGCGTTCGATAACAGCTTTCTCTGTCTGAGCCAAGTCATGCTAGATGTAAGCATAGATAAGAGAATGGAGTTTTCCCTAATTTAATAATGTTGCCATTCTCATTTGACATTCATCCCCTGATCGGTAGCTTTCTCATGCAGTAGGCCTACCGGGTACGCCTAAGTTTGCAAAACTTCACTACCTGTTTTTGACTTTGGCAAAAGTATCTTGCAACAATAAAACTGGGACCCGCCGCGCTTCTTTCTACCCCTGCCTCTCCGTTACCTACCACATTCCACGTTCAAATTCTTTCCACATCACACTTCCCAAGCCCCCCCTCCCCCCCCCCCCCCCAACTTATCTCCTATGAGCATAAAGACAGCAGTCAAAGACAAGAAGCGCGGTGGGTCTCGGTTTTAGTATTGCAAGATACTTTTGCAAGAATCAAACAACAGGTTGAAGTTTTGCAAACTTTGGGGTACTGCATGAGAAAACTACCGATCAGAAGATGAATGTCAAATGAGAATAGCAACATTATAGAATTAGGGAAAACTGCATTCTCTTGTTTACGGTTACATCTAGTGTGACGTGGCTCAGACAAAGAAAGCGGGCCGTTGTCGAACGTGTTAAATGGAAACCTGCACACAAAATTAATAGCGACCAACAATACAGCCAAAACCAAAAAACACGCAAACGAACTATTAATCTGAAGAAGCAACGGGCAGTAATTAACAACATGATCAATATCCCTTGATGCTCTTACTTGAATATATATAGACAGTAAAGTTGCCCGACACATTTATTGTGGATGAGGTCCTCAATTTGTTTTACAATGATAAAAAATGGTGGTGCATAAGAAAATGGTGGTGTTCGCAGGGTTGCAAAAGTTTCAACAACAACATCAACAATAACAACGACAACAACAAAAAGTAAGACTATTTTAGTGAAGTATCTTCCATCAGACCACACGGCGAAAAAATTTGGAGCATGCTACCGTATAAAACGCAGTCAAGTTATTCTTTTTTTTTTTTAAATTGTCTAGTTTCTTCCATTCTTTCACGACAATAATTATTTGTAATTACTAGAGTCTTTCCTCTGCAGCTTACATAGATGGTCTTTCTGATTATGAAGTGGAAGTTTGGGAGGAGGTGGCGTTATCAGAATCCTCCTGGCTGTTCTTGGTATACTCATGTATTCACGAACTTAAACATTTCAAAGCACCAACGCATTTCTTCCTTGGTTAATCATAAAGTACATAAAGTTAAAAGGAGAGGCCCTTTCAAAACGAATCTGAGAGCGATTCATTTCAGGGACGTGACTAAGCGGAACTATGCAAACATTAATTTTGTTTCTTTATAAATCTACATTTTATTCTTAGCCTATGGCAAGCCTTAGGCGATAGGTTAGCAGCATGACTTCCCGTGCGATGTGGGCATGACTCAACATGCGAATATCATTTAAGAGGAATGGGGGTTGGGAGTTTAAACAGTTGGGGAGGGGGGAGGTCGACGAAAGATGAGGCAGATCGACTTCTTTTACGTTATGGGATTAATTTTTTCACTAAAGTAGGCGGATGTCTTAGTCTTACCTTATGCGGATTAGATTTCCTATACAAAGGACCATGAAGCATCTAATGTTTGAACTCCACAGATTCGCATAATTCTTGTCAGCGAGTCCATTTCAGTTGTCTTTGCAAAATCATGTTATTTGTGCGTTGCAATAAAGAATGCCCCCCCCCCACCCCCTTTGTTTTTTCTTCTCTCAATTCTTGACCTATACCAAGCTGAGTACAAAGAAGGCTGGTGTCCTGTACTTGGGAAATTCCATAATTTTGAAATGGGAAAAAATGGCATTCCCTTGAACAAAGACTACTTGGAGAAGTTTGGGTGGCAGTTTAAGATAGGCCTTCTTGCTTATAGATTGGAAACCTATCTTTTGATGTCTCTGGCAGTGATGTAGACTGGCATTTCTTACTGCTTACAAAATACAAAAGGTCATCACGCTGCAATATTCCCCTATCACACGTTGTTGTTGTTGTTTTTTTTGTTGTTGTTGTTTTTAAATCAATTTCACACAAACCGCGTTCGATAAGTGAAATCTGTTGTTTTGTGAGAATACAGATATAATTATTTTTTAATGTTTAATGGAACGTAGGCTATTATATTAATATGGCATCGGAGGTGTAGCACTGCCATAACTATTATTCTTTTGTATTGAAACAATCATTAGCTAAAGCAGTTCTTTCTTTGTCTAGCTGTACGTGGAGCGGGAACTCTGCCGGTTCCGGGTGCTGGTGGTTGTGTCAATGGCACTGTCTATGTGGCAAATGCCCTAAATCCTTGTCCCAGGGAATATCTGCGCTGCGATGAAGGACTATGGCGTCGATCTATGTGTGCTGGAGGAATCATCAACGATAGAAATGGACAATGTGTACCATCCACTACTCTGTGTCCAAATTCTGGTAAGAATAGTATCGTCCAGGGAAAGGATGCTTGTGCTAACTGAGGATGCTCAGTTATGAATCAGATTTTTGTTTGAAAGGTAGTCAAGAGATGCATGCATATTGTCTTTTACAATGCCATTAAAGCTTAGAAGAGAGAGGGAGAGAGAGAGAGAGCGCGCGCGAGAGCGGAGAGGGAGAAAAAGAGCGGAGAAAGAGAGAGAGAGAGATTGGGATTGGGGGGCAGGTACCAAGGATTGTTTGCCAGAAATAGGTAAACAATTTAAATGGATGTTCTTCGACATTGTAATATCATTTCCTGTGGTCTTGAAAAAGGGGGTAAGCGTTGTACAATTAATTGTGTATTTAATTTATCAGCCAGCATTCTCCGTTATATTGATAGATGACGATGCTGAAAAGGATTTAATATTCAACAATATTCATATGTCAAGAATACATTTGCAAGAGTGACGGCAGGTTTGGATTCTCGTCGCATGTTAATATATGTCTTAATTTCGTCATTTAGTTTCTTTGATTAAGAAGTTTTGCAAGGATGATACTCATTGGAGACACTTCAGTGTGGTTGCTGTGTCTGACAGATTGTTGCACTTGGTTGCTCTGCACTGTTTCAATCTCCTGAGGATGAAGAGGCGGATAGAAATCGTGTGCAGTCATGACGACGAACTCTGAAAACCAAGCACTAATGCTCTGTTTCGTATTGTCTCTGTCTTAATTAGGACTCACCGCCAGGTCTTACACAGGCCGATTTAAGCGCCAGGCTCCTTCTCTAGAAAGTAAGTTCTATCATACCTTTAAACTTAAAGAGAAAAAAACATGGTTAGCTATTCTATTTTTATTACATTACGATTAACCAGCACTAGGCTTGTCATAGGAAAAAAGGCCGACACTGGATCAAAATACTATCACATAATATAATTTACGAATGACAACCTTTTTCGTGTTCACTCCGTTGTCTTACAGGTATTCGTTTTTATAATATAACTATGAATGTGAGCCAAAAGGCACCGGCTGGTTGAGTTCAAGCAACGAAAAACGAGCTGCCAGCTGTGAACAGGCCACATCACATACTTGCTGGTTAGTCCCTATGCCTGCCAAAGTTGGTTCAGGAATTTATGATAACTAATGTTTTGATGCTCAGAGGATAGGGATTCTCCTTCAGAATTGGTGTACGGGGCTTTGCATGGTAATGTAATATATTATAATTATGATACGATTACAGTCATTTATGATAATTACACACAGATATTTTACACCAACTAATTCTGCCTAATTATTGTCTAGAATTCCTGCTTTGATCTTTCTCTTGTCAATGTAAATGGAAAGAAGGTCCAAATTTTATGCAACAAAGACACCATAACCATCAGTATAAAACTGTAAACTGGTGAATGCAGCCGAGGAAATTCAAGTGTGAAAGTCAAATTCAAAAATCAACAATGATGCCGTTCAATTCAACTACCATCAAATGCGGCCACATGTATCCAAATTACGCTAAGATATTAAAGTGTAATGATTGGCTGAACTACTATGTCGTAATGATTTTGTTACGTTCAGATTTGAGTTTCGCTTTTGCACCCGAAATGAAACACTAAAATCCTCTCTTCGTGACTTGAACTTTCTTTTGGCTGTGAATGTGCAAGAATTTCTGCAGAATGCATCACTGACCTTTTAACTTTATTCAATAAATGTTTGTGGACTTTGGCATTGTTTGGAGCTCGTCGCTCTGTATTATAGTGCAATTGTAATAAAAAGATGGATTATAGTCGCCTCAGAAATAAATTTGCTATGTTTTTCCAAGATAACTTCACCATTGGTGTAAATCCAAGTATTCAGGGCCCCCTAAACTATATTTTGTGTCTTAACTGAAACATATTTTCTCATTTAAATATTAATAGTCAAGAAGATTGCGTCATAACCTAAAATTAAAATCGGTAACCGGGACCAGGAACATGAGCATGAGTTGTTTGAACACTGGGACTTTCACTGAATGCTTCATGAGAGTGAGTAATAAACACGAAGTTCAGTTAGAGATTTTTGGCATATAATTATTCGCAAGTAAACAACGAACTTTCCATTGGAATTTCTTCATTGCATTTGTCCGCTCATCATAAATATATATGGCAGTTGCCTTTAGATAATAATGGCAACCATAAGGGCAGACTTACAGAACGCCTAGAACCGACTGACACGAAGACGATGTTTTAAAATTACCTTGCTTGTTTTCATTTCACAAAAGTCACCTGATACCGATTTTAATATAAGATTATGATGCTATCTGCGTGCACATTATTGCCATTTCAATGAGAAAATATATTTAAGCGAAGACAAAATGATATAGAAGGCCATGCCAAATTTGGTTCAGTTTTGCACGGGGGGGGGGGTGGGAGTGGGGAGCTTTTCTTGACAAAACTTGGTTATTTTATTTCTGCTGGTACTGTAAAATTTGTTTACCATAGAACCTTTGTTTTTTTTTCACGAGATTTCTTATTGCGATGGATTGATAATGGAGTTTGGGTTGGATTTTCAGATAAAATCCCATGATAATTATTTGAAATTTCCATCATCCCACCTTAAGTTTAAGAAAAAAAAAAGCAGCTTTCATCCAAGCGTGAGTGATTTCAAAAAATTTCATGAGCTGGTTGTGGGTAATGTTGAATTTCGTACTTACTCTGATATAAGTGTGAGTATAAATATGCTTAGAAAACATGCTTTATGCTGCGATGAAGGAGTATCTTTCATGGAATATCAATCGTGGCTCATTCATTTAACATAAAATATGAACTGAATAATTCCGTAGATACAAAAAACAACTCAAAAAAAGAAGTAAAAGATGATATATTCTGCCAAACAACAGCAAAGTACAGTTCTGAAGCTTTACCGTTGACACCTTGCCACGTTTACCTGTGAAATATGAAATAATGAGAAGGTTGTGATACATATATGGTCTCTGAAAATATTAGACAGGACGAGTAATCTTTCTTTTATTTACAGATTGCACTAGGTCTTACCAGTGTCCACAGAGTCTTACCGAGATTTTCATTTACCCAGACTGGGCAAACCCTGCGTGTGACAGGTAGGTTTTAATAAGCCTATGCACTAGAACAACCATGCGAGAACAACACACGACTTTAAGAGCCCCTACCTGTAGACGGGGCCAATTTTTGTGGCCCTTAGTAGCGCGGCCGATGGCAAATACTGGAGATAAATGGAGGCTTTCAACCCAGCCACAACCACAAAATATAACAGATGTTGCTGTAGACGGTCAGAATAGCTGGCTTCTAGGCAGTAGCTCTACTCGTGTCGATACTAGGAACTTGAATTAGGGGTTTCACACATCTACAACCGTACTATAATTTTAGTGGTGCATTTACGCGTCTGTAACACTACTAACGTGCAACTTTTGAAGGGTAGCGCATACCACAATAACGCTTGGTAGAACCACTGATGCGCCGTTGAAATTTAGTAGCGCTGCTAATATAACGTCCGTTTATAGAGCCACTGACGTACGTTAGAATTTAATAGCGCCAGTAGACGAAAGTAGCGATGCTGACCCGCCACACACACACACAAAAAAAAAACAACTGATAAGTTTCCTCGCCTGTAGAAGTTTAAGCTTATCAGACACATACTGTAACCGTGTACCTATTTTCTTTTGCCTTTTTTCCCCACCCAAAAGGAAATTGAAAAAAAAAAAAAAAGAACCGCATCCGGTGGGGGAAAGGTTAAATACGTCGTGATGATTTTGTTTGAGGATTCTTTATAGTCTTAATTAACACCCTGGTTCTTAATTCAAGATTGAAATGGAAGGTAACAAGATTATCATGCCGCCACGCTAACTTATTCCCCTGAAGTAGAACCAGACGTCCATGCCATTTTTGTGTGATGAAAACAAAACCTTTGTGCCGTTAAACCCAAACGACCCAGTCAATCACATTAGTCAGGCTTCATCTCAGCTCCTGATTATCTCTGGATCCACTCAATCATTTATGACCCAGATGGTTTTTTGTCTCTTGGTGTTTTTTCCTCTACGTTCTTCTCCTCACCACCCGTTCCCCACCCCCAACCCCACCCCGCCTGATCTACACAGCTCTTTCTCTAGGTGAATACTTTACTGTGCGAAACAGGTTCGCAGTGGATTTTGGTCTGAGGATGATTTGTTTGAAGGGGATTCTTAAGCTATCGTTCAGAATCATCATGTGACTGGTTTGCTTTGATATGGTGTTCACTGGGTCATGGTTAACGAACTGGGCGGCCGCTTAGGATGTGACACGCGATCAGTCTCATACATTATACACAAGGTTTTATCTGTTTAAATATAATTGGCATCGAGATGTCTGTACTGCCCCCAAACGCTTGTGACTCGACCGTGCGTGGGCGATACGGTTTATGGACCGAGTGGAAGTGCTGAAAGTACGAAATTGTATCATTTTTGTGTTAAAAATACAGAAATGCATATAATAATAATTACAAGCGTTGCAGCTCGTTATTAATAATGATTTTTTTTAAAAACACTGAATTACGGTACAAGCAATTAAAACGTCAGCAGCCATTATAAGACGTTGCCTGCCACACATTTTCAGCTGAAGAGTAAAAAAATGGATCATAAATGTCCCAATTGAAAGATTAAAACGACATTCAGTTATTGTCTTGTCAAGGAGTTGTGTCGTGTCTGGCAAGGTCCTCAGTTGACTGCATGCAGTGTCTTTCTTTCTTTCTGTCTGTCTGTCTGTGTCTATCTGTCTGTCTGTCTGTGTCTATCTGTCTGTCTGTCTGTCTCTCTTTCTCTCTCCTTTCTCTCTCTCTCTCTCCCTCTCTCTCTCTCTCTCTCTCTCTCTCTCTCTCTCTCTCTCTCTGTGTAGAGGAACGTCATAGTTGTAGAAAGTTGACGAAATTAAAAGAAAGGATTTTCATCTCTGCTGAATCCAGTTTCACACTGACCACTAAAAGATCATTGCTCAACCAATAATTCGTTTTCTTTGATACCAGTGTTGCCCGGGAGGGTGATGGGGGGTGGAGGAGTGTCTTTCCTCTGTGAAAATAGAGCATTATATTGCTTGGCCCTGGAGTTTTTTCTATTTGAAATGCTGACAGCAAGCATGTATGTTAGCGAGTCCGAGCACCCCATAAGACTTTGGAGCTCATCGTGTAGAGGGTCAAGTTATCTTCAGTGGCCAAGCCACATGTAACACTCCCATTGTCAATTATAGAGCATTAAGACAGCGGTACCGAGGCAGCCTGAAATCTCTATCAAGCTTCGAAGGAGTCTGAAAAAGAGTTAGATTTCGGTTAAGAACTGAGTTGTAGCGTGTTTTATCTGCCTGTGCGGAATGTAAAATTATATATTTTTAATTTTTTTTTAATGTTTGGCTATATTGGGAACGTGCCTATCCCACCTGCACCAAATCATAACTAATATGATTTTGATAAAGTAATGATGTCTATTACTAGCTGTTACGAAAATTTTCCGGCTCTAATGAACGGGAACGTTGCCTGTTTTAAATTCTTTCGTCCTTGATTTTATATAGTCAATAAATCTGAGCAGGTAGGATATTTTTTCTCCTTTTTTTTGGGGGGGGGGGGGGTAATGTTACCTTCCTCCTGTTCCCCCTTTACAGCGAAAGAACGGCCCAAACTTCTCTTTTTGGTCAAACATTTACGTTTTAAATAAATACATTGTATTTTGAACCATCTTGAAAAGATGTAATTTTCCTTTCTTGCAATGACGAATGGCTATGTCCAATTTTTCGTGGTCGCGGCTACTGATGAGTCCACCGAGGACTCTGATTACTGTACAACGGTGTCCTATAAAACTGGTCATCAAAAATTTTGTGGAAGGCCACTTCTTTTTGCATTCAGTAAAGAAGTCACTTGAGTGAAGTTAGATGTCAGTCCCTGCCTCGCCCACGACTCCCTCTGAGCACAATTTTGATGACACCCATGCCGACTGATCACATTATACATTTCCCTCCATGCTGAAAATATTTGAAGGCCATGGGGGAGCAATCAAAGTCATAAAATAATTATGATTTTCGCTTTTATCCCCGGGTACACAAATTCTTCCCTGTGTACAGATTTGAATCATTAGTCTCATCACTGCGAAACCAAAGTTTTCAAACTCAAAAAGAGCTGCTATCACAAAATATTAGAAATCATCCTTTCAGTTGCAAGAGGGAAATAGTAGATTTTCAGACTCCAATAATTGATTTTCTCAGTTTCACATTGTCGTGACTGTACGGTGTAGGTGTTTTTCCCTTGTGTCTTCATTTGGAAAACGAAACTTCATCAGCCAGTCTGGTAGAGAGTCCCAGATGGCAATGCTGGATGCTATTTCTTTTGTCCAACCTTTACCGCGCAAACGCGCAATGCTGACCAACGTGGACCCATGGTAGCGCAGTCGGTAGATGGGGAAGGGGAAATGAGTATTGATTGTCCATTATACCGGCTTGGTAAGCTCTCAGTGATGGGATTAATTTCCGGAATTGTGTTAAGGTTAATCCAGCGACTTCTGTCTGTTGGTGTATGAGTGAGAAGAATAGGGAATTAACACGCTTCATACTGTAAAACTAGGTGGCTCTTTAAAAATTGACACAGCACAGAACACATTAGTTTAAAATTTTGTCATTGTCCAGAGAACATAGGATTAGAAATTAACAATGCGCAGTTGACCTGTTAATCACGTACCTGGCTGGACATCTATTCTATATAAATACAACAAAAAACAAAAAAACAACAACAAAAAAACCTTTTGTCCTCTTAAAAAAAGAATCTGTAGGAGGGACGGAGGAGTAGAGACATCAGGTATGTGCGTCCAGGCTCAAAGGCGTCTGGAGGCTGTGATTCCCATGCATAACCAAAATTCTTGCGCACTGTGCAAGATCTGTAAAATGACTGGTCATTTAGATCTGATATCTTCTCTCTCTCTCCCCCTCTCTCTGTCTCTCTCCCTCTCTCTCTGTCTGTCTGTCTGTCTGTCTGTCTGTCTCTCTCTCTCTCTCTCTCTCTCTCTCTCTCTCTCTCTCTCTCTCTCTCTCTCTCTCTCTCTTCTCTCTCTGTGTACATTTATATATCAATGGCAATTTGATTTTATAACAAAAATTCAGCAACATTAGGTAGTCAGTAGTTTGGGTAGGTAATGTCACTACGCAGTAGTACCTAGACATTTCAGTCCCTGACCAAAACAGTTCAACAAATAATAAGAAAGCTAAGAAATTAGTTTTTATATTTAACATTTCTATCATTTCTTAGCTCACATGCTTACAAAGCATGTAGACGAATAGATGTTTCTTTGAAACGTATATAATACTGTAAATGTTTTCATCTCTGCACTTCCCTTTCAGTTACGTTGTGTGCGCTGGTGGACAGCTACTGCTCGCCTCCTGCACGAGAGATAACTACAGCTACTACAACCCCACACGTCTGAGTTGTGAAGAATTCCCGTCAACAACCAATCTCTGCGTGAATCGGCTAGAGACTGATTTGGGTCCTGCATTCCCCCAAGACAGTTAATCTGGGCTGTGATGCTGCAAATAAATGTAATCTCTGCATATTAACAGTTTTTTTTCTTGTTTTACCAGATGTCGTCAGTCGTTCTGCCAACCGTGGTACTTGTATAGTGTCGCGATGTGGGTTAGATGGGGATATTTCGACTGACACTCTTTCGAGGTCCGCTCCCACAATCGACGAACACACAAAAAAAAATACTTGCACTCTAAAAACTAAATAAATCAATTGCTTAGATTTTTAGCAGAACTGTAGGGCAGTTTAATTACAGGAATTAATGTAACAAATATAATTATAAATATAAATATCAATTCAAAGGCAACTGAATCTAACTAATGAAACTACAGCTTTCTATAAAGACTAACGTATTCAATCTAACTACTTGCAGGTCATATGAGTTATATGCCAAATAGAATCCGCGCACGTGGCGACGGATATAACAGTTTAAATTCTATTAATTCAATGAGACATGTTATGATATGGACATTTCCTCTAGACACGCCATGGAGAATGCTTGTACAACCATGCGTTGTCTGGCTGTAGCTCTGAAACTGTCTTCAAAAGTAAGTAGAACGGTTCACTTTCATCATTACAAATTAGTATGGACTCTCACCATGCGGCCCTCACTGGGAGTGAGAGCGCTGGATGTAAACGCTGTGGGTTTATATCAAACCAAGTAGCTTAGGCTCTGGAGCTTTAAATCAGGCTCCTCACAATGGACTGCTCAACTGCGTCTCTATGTCTCTCATCTGGCTGAGGACTATCGCCGACCACCTCGTAAATGGATTGTCTACATGTGGCCCAGAACTAAGTTCTGTATGGCCTTAAATACTGGTCTGCATCTGCAGCTTACCGTCTAATTCCTGGATTGTGATTGGTGCAACCACTTCTAGCTCAGCTGCCGAACTGAGTTATTTTAAGTAACAGCCCTACGCAACGACCTTGGGTCGACATCAAAGGTCGAATTACCCAAGACAATAAAATGTAATTTTATAGCAATAAATTCTTAACATGTTCAAAACCCCGAGCTTTTACTCTGGATCACGGTATTTTCTGTACGTTGACAGACGTCTCAATAACATTTAATTCCTACTCACCCCTTCCCTCTCTACTAAACCTAGTTCAAAACACGAGATATAACAAGTGCTCAGTCATGCACACCTACGCTGTCCGTCTATCCTTCCCCACACCTTCTGTCTATCTATTATAAAAAAATCTGTTCAAAACAAATTGTTTACGAGACCAAGTTATGCTGGCTCGCACAATAATTACGTTTGTAAAAATTACTCACTGCTCTCTCACAAAAATTTAGTCAGTGGAAACATTTATGAATTAAATCTGTTCTTGTCACATCCCCCACCCCAGTGAAAACTTAGGGTTTGAACGACATAACTGTCTACTAACGTTGCTATGTAATAGTACTTTGGAAAGGGCTATATAGTAAAAAATATATCGTTACTGAAAGTCGAAAAAAAGTTCTAAGAACGTGCATTATCGATGGACAATAGCATATTATGTATGTTTATATGCGACGTTCTGTGATAATATATAATTATTGTAGCACTTAAGAATTAAAGTGATAAACTTCTCTCACACAGACATACTGTAAAGACTGAAATATTGAGCAACTAGCTCATCGCTTCATTGAGCGTAATTAATACATTCATAGAACATGAACGAACAATATTTAATTAAAGTAATGGTATCCTGGCAGCAGTAGGTCTGGTCGCTCGGTTTGCCATTTTCTCATCTCATTGACCCGCAGACAAAGGCGTCAAGGTTGTCTGAAACTCAGGTCATGGTCAGGATGGACGCTAGTGGAAAAAGGAATCACATGGAAATTTTGAGAAAGAATGTCCACAATTGGTAGGACAATATCTTGTGAAACCATCCACGGTCTCCGAAAAAGGTGAAAAATGCTCAACCTCAATGTTTAACAGACTATTTTAGAACACTAAATCAAACGGGACAATACATCAGCTTGTAAATTATCCTCCCCAGGTATAGCCCGAATAGTAAATTTGTATTCCTGGAGCGCAAGGCTCCATCTGGTTAGTCGAGCATTCTTGGCTCTGTTCGACTTAAGAAACAGTAATGGTCGATGATCCGTTTCAATTATAAATTCGGACATTAATAAGTATCGAGAAAATGCATCTACTGCGTAAACAATTGCGAGGCACTCTCGTTCGACAATCGCATAGCGCGTCTCTCGATCAAGTAATTTCCGGCTTGCATATAAGCACGGTCGCAAGAAACCGTCACGCTGTTGGAGTAACACGGCGCCTATTCCTTTATCTGATGCATCCGTTCGGACGATGAATGTCTGGCGTATATCAGGTAAAACAAGCAGGGGGAAAGTAGAAAATAAATTCTGAATAGTCTGAAGGGCATCAGCGCACTGAGGCGTCCAGACGACTCTATTTGGAACATTTTTCCTCGTTAAATCAGATAACGGGGCTGAGAGAGAGGAAAAGTTTGGTATAAATTTCCTGTAATAATTCAAAAGTCCCAACAAGCTACGGACTTGCTTTTTAGTTTTAGGAGGTTGCAGTTTCAAAATACTGGATATCTTGCGATCGTCTGGAGTCTGAACCCCGTGGGTTATGGTATGACCCAAAAAGTTTATATGGTGATATCCTAGGAACACTTTACTGGGTCTCGCGGTAAGGCCAGCTCGGCGAAGAGCGGCAAAAACTTCACGAAGGGCCATTAAGTGGCCAGCCCAATCAGCCTGAAAAATACATATATCATCGAAATATGATAGAACGCAGTGCAATTCATTTAGCAAGATGTTCATCATGCGCGCGAAAGTGGCTGGTGCAGTAACCAGTCCAAAAGGCATATATTTCCATTGCATTAAACCCAAAGGGGTTTGAAAAGCTGTATATTGTTTACTTCCTTCTTCGAGAGGAATCTGCCAATATCCTTTGGATAAGTCTATTTTAGAGAAGATACTTGCATTGGATAACCGCGCGAATAAGTCCTCCTGATTGGGAATGGGTTCCGCATCATAGATGGTTATAGCATTGAGCTTTCTATAGTCAATACAAAAACGCACGGTATCGTCTTTCTTCTTGACCAGGACAATCGGTGAGCAATACGGACTTGTTGATCGCTCTATCACGCCTAGCCGTAGCATGGCACGTACTTCTGTAATTATCGTTTCGTGAGCGTGCAGGGGGCGCGGGTAAGGTTTAACAAACACTGGTACGTCTGTCTGAAGTCGTATTACATGTTGGACTAAAGACGTACAACCCGGCAAATCAGTGAACACCGTGGCAAATTCTTGGAGCAGGTGTGTAAGATCCTGTTTCTGCGACGGCGCAAGCTCATCATTGATATTAACATCGTTTATACTCTCGGTGGCCTGTAATATGGGCAACGATTTGTCGATACTCAAAGGGTCCTCGTCGTCAACAGTAACTAAAGCCGCGTTGGCCCTTGGGACGACATGAACGGAGTTGTTACGACGATCATCGCTAGGCAGGTACTTTTTCAGCATATTAATATGAAATATTTTCCTCTGCCCACGAATATCTATCAAATAATTCACTCTGGAGAGTCTCTTAAGGACTCTGTATGGTCCCTTCCAAGTTAGAAGGAGTTTGTTTTGCGTTTGCGGCAAAAGAACAAGTGTCAGATCTCCGACGGACAAGGCGCGCATTTGGGCGCCCTGATCGCGATAAAATTTTGAAGAACTCGCTCTAGCGCATGCAAATTGCAGAGCGGTTTTGCATGCATTAATAATTCGTTGTCGGAGATCGACAACATATTGATACGCGCATCGCGTATCATAATCGACGGTTTCAGAACCGGCGAACAATTGACTAAGTATGGCCATCGGGCCACGTGGTTTACGTCCGTATAATAACTCAAATGGGGAGAAACCCGTGGACGCGTTCGGGAGTTCCCTATAGGCGAAGAGAATAGCGGGGAGCTAACGGTCCCAGTCTCCAGGTTTGTCGGCGGATACGCGTGCTAGCATAGACTTCATGCTCGCATTCCACCTCTCGCAACAACCATTTGACTGCGGATGATAGGGGGACGTTAATTTCTGTTTAATTCCCGCTAATTCTAGTACCTTTTTGTATAGATCAGAGGTGAATTCTGGTCCTCTGTCTGAAAGAATCTCGGTCGGAAATCCGACTCGCGAGAAAATAGTAACAAGCGCCTCAGCGACATGGTCAGCCGTAATGTCTCTCAAAGGAATAGCCTCAGGCCAGCGCGTCGCGTAGTCGATTACCGAAAGGATGAATCGATGGCCTCTGTCTGATTTACTAAGAGGACCTACTATGTCAACTGCGACACGCTCGAATGGTGTTGAGACTGGAGGCATCTCCTGAAGGGGTGCGCGTGATGCTTTACCTTTAGGTGTACGTTTTTGACATACATCGCAGCGCGCCACAAAACGGTTCACGTCCGCGTATACACCAGGCCAGAAAAAATGAGCCAATATCCGTGATTTGGTTCTGGCTGAACCTTGATGGCCTGAAAATGATGTATCATGCGCGAGACGCAGAATGTCGCGACGGAACGACTTAGGCACCACGAGCTGTTCAATGGTCTCACGTTTATTTCGGAAATTTCTGTATAATAATTCATTTTTAATGATAAACGGAGAGGCATTTCGGTTCTGAGGCTGAACTTTCGCAAACAGCGGTTTTAGTGATGGATCGCTTTGTTGTTCCTTATAGAAAACTGTAGGCGTGACATTAAAATCAAACGCAGGGGTTTGTAAATTACCATCCGGTGGACGTTTTGACTGTTGTCGTGTGGTGACACACGCAACGTTTTCGTTCCAAACTTTTAACTGGCCGTCAGGTGTATCATTAACCTGTGGTAAATTACCAATAATTAGATCGGCAACCGGATTTGGTAATACGCATGCCGTTACGACACCTGTAATGAATGGCGTGTCGATGTATATCTCCGCGAGACGGAATCGCTCGACGGAGCCCCCGAAAGTAATGCAAGTTGCCTGTTGTTCAATCAGCTGGGTCGGTCTGACCAGTGATTCCCTAACACCGATAGTGGTGCAACCTGAATCGCGTAAGACAGACGCGGGTATGGCGTTAACATGACCCTCATATAAGGTCAATGACCCGTGTTGATGGAGGGCCGACATAACCGGAACGGTGCCCGTCATGGGCGACGTAATTTCAACGGTACGGCTACTCTGTGCAGCCGGAACAATGACGGTGCAAGCATTTGCAGCTTCAAACTTAACCCTACAATATTTTGACGTATGACCTGGTTTATTGCACCGATAACACCTAATGCTGTCATATATATTACGTCTGGGTTGCATTGGAGGTGCACTATATGGATTATTATAATATGCCCAAGGAGGTGGACATGGTGGGCTCTGATAATGGTAGCCCTCGTTAACGTCACGACGGGGTGGACCTGAATAGCGAATAAAATGTCCCCGAGTGGGAGGTCCAGCACAGCTTGGAAAACCGCGAGCTTTATTGGGCGGCGGTTCGGAATATGCACGCGGAGGCGGCGTCTGGCGATGAACTGGTCGAGAATTTCTTGTACCCATTGGCGCAGTTCCACCGACTCCGGCATAAAACGGTTCGCTAGTTTTGGCTTTAGCCAGCGAACGATTAGGGTGTGCGGACGCGTACTGTTCTACTAAGGACGTGATTTCCGATAACGTCTTAGGTGCCCACTCTTTAATGTGGGAGACTAGCTCTGAATGGCACGCGTTAAATATTTGGTCCTTCAGAACGAGCTCATAAAGCCCTTTAAAATTACCGTCAGCGACACCGGCCAGCTGAATCCAGCGGTCTAAGTAGTGCTTTAGGCGGTCGACGTACGTTGAAAAATTTTCGGACGGATCTGGCTTACAACTCCGGAATCTTTGGTGAAAACCGTCCTCGGTGTGTTGAAAACGCTTTAAAAGAGCCTTTTTAAGGATGTCGTAATTTTTAGAATCCTCGATGTTGAGGCCATGGAATACTTCAAGTGCACGTCCCGTTAATAAATTTGCAAGGCACGAAGTCCATTCAGTTCTTTCCCATCCGGCGGCTACCGCGTGGAGCTCAAAACGATGAATATAAGAATCGATCTGGTCGACCTTATCATTATAGGTTGGAAGCTTTGGTTTTGCTTTAACATTATTCGTTGGAACCGCGGTCGGTTGGTTTCCTTGCAGCTCTAATTTCTTTAGGGCAATTTCGTGCTCTCGATGAGCCACTTTGTCGGCTCTTTCTTCTATTTCTCTTTGTCGTTCGCGTTCCGCGGCCTTCTCGGCTCTTTCTGCGGCCCGCTCTTCTCTAGCTAGGTGTTCTTGTAGTTTACTCTCGCACCAAGAAGCCAGCTGGTCCTCGGGTATGCCTAACAGCTTCGCTGAATTTATATAGGAAGTGTAATCGGCCATTATGATTAGTTACACTCACAATAGGTCTCTACAGGAGATCTATTAATGTTATTGGACAGGTATCCGGATAAATTCACGCAATAACCTGTCTGACAGTGTACTATGTTAACACTGTAGTATTTACGTTAATCCGATACGCGATAAAAAATATTTACTTATTTAACTCCGCGATTATTAATCCCTGAGGCAATTTGCACTCGTCGGGTCGACGTCCCTAGTAGACGACAAAATACAAACAATGTTCCTTCTTCAATGAAATCGCAGTGTCCTTACTGTTATCACTGCCGATGTAATATATAATTACACGTGAATCAACGAATATTAGATCGTTGATTAATATTTTTAGCTGTTTTTCTATAGCTCTTGTATAATTGCAATTGCAAGGTAATTTTATTACCGGTAGTTCTCTTTAAAGAACAATAACTTCAGTAATTATATACTGGATATTCAAGGCAGGTGCACAACTGCACTTGAATGGGGAATCAATATTCCCAATATATAAATATATACTCTGGCGTATCAGCCTTATACGTCACAATAACCAGATAAACTCAATCAATGCGTCAATGTAGACACATGACTCACACGGGCATTATATTAAACAAAGGAATGTACCAACACGATAATGATAAAGGTCTAATGAAAAAAAATACACCAAACACGACGCTAGACAAACAAGAAAAGACGAACGATAACAGACCCTACAAGTTCTGAATATAATTACAGATAGGTGAGAAGAGAACAAGAGAGACGTCTTCCTAAAACAACGAGGAAGATGGGAACGCTACAATCTAAACAAAGTGTACAGATCCCTATCAAAGTCCGTTCTCGCGAATGCGACTTCCCACAGTTTCAATAACCACTGGTGTTGCGAGACCGCACAATCTGTCGTCGAGACGGCAGAGTCTGCGACCAAGCCACCACTTTGGCAGGGGGGACCCGCAAACGTAAGAACGCCCTCGCCACCGCCCGTGAGTTCCCAAACACAGAGAAAAAGTAAAATCAGCCTGTAAAACAGAAGGAGGAACACTCAACTCCTTAACGCAGACAATATTAAGGATGGAATCACTTAACTCAAGGAACTGGTGGAGATTCCTTTAGCCTTTGCGTACACCACAGTCAGTACGTTTGTCTTTCTTCGTTCAGTTACGTTGAAGTCTCCTTGGCCTCGATCCTCGGGTCAATGGGAGAGCCGGAAATATGTGGAACAAATAATCAAAAAAAGCAGTATACAAAACTAAATACAATGAAGTAATTAAAGTAGCTCAACGTGAAGACCACGTGAGCACTGAAACTGAAAAGAAACAAAAGTTAATCAAAGAGAAAAACGATATTATAATCTAATCTAAATAAACTATAAATTAAACAATGTCGTGTAGTGTCCCCCCCAGTGTCGCGATGTGGGTTAGATGGGGATATTTCGACTGACACTCTTTCGAGGTCCGCTCCCACAATCGACGAACACACAAAAAAAAATACTTGCACTCTAAAAACTAAATAAATCAATTGCTTAGATTTTTAGCAGAACTGTAGGGCAGTTTAATTACAGGAATTAATGTAACAAATATAATTATAAATATAAATATCAATTCAAAGGCAACTGAATCTAACTAATGAAACTACAGCTTTCTATAAAGACTAACGTATTCAATCTAACTACTTGCAGGTCATATGAGTTATATGCCAAATAGAATCCGCGCACGTGGCGACGGATATAACAGTTTAAATTCTATTAATTCAATGAGACATGTTATGATATGGACATTTCCTCTAGACACGCCATGGAGAATGCTTGTACAACCATGCGTTGTCTGGCTGTAGCTCTGAAACTGTCTTCAAAAGTAAGTAGAACGGTTCACTTTCATCATTACAAATTAGTATGGACTCTCACCATGCGGCCCTCACTGGGAGTGAGAGCGCTGGATGTAAACGCTGTGGGTTTATATCAAACCAAGTAGCTTAGGCTCTGGAGCTTTAAATCAGGCTCCTCACAATGGACTGCTCAACTGCGTCTCTATGTCTCTCATCTGGCTGAGGACTATCGCCGACCACCTCGTAAATGGATTGTCTACATGTGGCCCAGAACTAAGTTCTGTATGGCCTTAAATACTGGTCTGCATCTGCAGCTTACCGTCTAATTCCTGGATTGTGATTGGTGCAACCACTTCTAGCTCAGCTGCTGAACTGAGTTATTTTAAGTAACAGCCCTACGCAACGACCTTGGGTCGACATCAAAGGTCGAATTACCCAAGACAATAAAATGTAATTTTATAGCAATAAATTCTTAACATGTTCAAAACCCCGAGCTTTTACTCTGGATCACGGTATTTTCTGTACGTTGACAGACGTCTCAATAACATTTAATTCCTACTCACCCCTTCCCTCTCTACTAAACCTAGTTCAAAACACGAGATATAACAAGTGCTCAGTCATGCACACCTACGCTGTCCGTCTATCCTTCCCCACACCTTCTGTCTATCTATTATAAACAAAACTGTTCAAAACAAATTGTTTACGAGACCAAGTTATGCTGGCTCGCACAATAATTACGTTTGTAAAAATTACTCACTGCTCTCTCACAAAAATTTAGTCAGTGGAAACATTTATGAATTAAATCTGTTCTTGACATATAGACTGTGTCAAACTTTGTGTCCCATACATCAGTTCAAAACTTTGCTTCCTGCAATCTCAAAATCCCGCCGACTTACTCATTTCCCCACTTTATCAATACTAACTATT
The DNA here is from genome assembly GCA_963931925.1 of Onchidella celtica. NCBI lineage: Eukaryota > Metazoa > Mollusca > Gastropoda > Systellommatophora > Onchidiidae > Onchidella > Onchidella celtica. The sequence goes on from OZ007571.1 coordinate 61,959,144, forward strand.
CCCAGAGCTTGCCCTGAAGGGCATATGGATAATAATCCTACTCAGATTTTTTCTTACGTCTTTTCTGTAACTGAGTTTTCTTTTAAAGTAAGAGGTTTACAGCCCATAAGAAAATGGGGGAGGGGTGGGCATTTTATGTGAGCATCCGTGAGTGTGTGAGTGCGTGTGCGCGTGTGTGTGTGTGGGAGAGAGGGAGGCTTGGGGAGGGGGCTGGAAGGGGGTGTCAAAGTTTTGTTGTTGTTACTGTTTCTTTTCGTTGTCGTTGTTGTTGTTCTTGTTCATTTGAGGGGGAGGCCTCAGGTGGTCTTCAACGGGTCGGGAAGAAAAGCAGATTTGAAAGGCCCCTATACATAGGAATGACAGAGATCACACGTACATGGTGAAAACGTTAATTGAGCCGATTTGTATAAGGAACAACCTCTGGCAACTCATTCAAGACGAGCTTTTACTTCTAGTAGTGAGAAGGTCGGAAAATTAAGCTTCAAGTTATTAATATGATTATGACTCATGAAAGTTTTACCGAATCAGTGCCGGATGTGATGTAGTCGACAAGAGTCAAACTATTTAATTTTATTTAATTTTTCTACACGTCACTAGAGGCCTGTTTGAAGAGTACGTGAACCAAAATTTAATTTCAAATCTAAAACGGAATTTGAATATTTTGAATTTTCTTTCCCCCGGTACCTGTATTCCGAGAATTTCGCAAGCCAGGCTGACTCTAGAAAATCATGTAGGCCTACATATATAAAGAATTTCACTGCAAAGCGAATAGCGTCGTTGTTCATAGCACTGACAGACAGATAGCTCAAGAAAGAACTGAGACTGACACACACTGAAACTGTTAGGTATAAGTGTGTTGCCTGTATTGGTGACTGCACTCGCCATCGTGCACATTCGTGTGGAAAATACAACCTTTACGTTGCCACATTGAACCTGCGTGGCAGAAGAAATTTCCCCCCTCAAACAGAACATTAATCATGCTGAATCACAGCTGAAAATTATTATCATCATATTTTGCTTTCTATACTTTTGTTTTCTTTTCGAAAATAATATCGGGTTGCACTATTTATTTAAATTATTTTAAAGAAACGCTGAACTTCTTAAATCAGAGGGGAAATAATTATTATAAAAGCATTAAAAAAACACAGTTAAAAAAAAACAGAAGAAGAAGGCAATGCAGTAGACGGAATAGTTTTATTTTGATATCACTTTTTCAAATTGAAAAATGCTGCAAAAGAAATCTTGGAATTTAATGGAATTTGGAGTGTTTATACGTGACAGCGTAAACATTGGTTTATGCACAAAATTTACTCCGAAAATAGAAACTGAATGAGCTACTCATGTAGCAGCTAGCTCTGCTCGCTTCTTTGCATCATTGTGATATCCGAAAAACTACATGAATGGACACTGCCTTAAAACGCTATAGCCTATCAGCGAGAGCCCACAATGAACCCATCAAAAGGCCGAACGACCTAGGCCTACCTATTCCACTAACCAGGGCCGGATCAAGGGGCCAGCCGATTTTGATCTTTCAGCTAGATGGTTGGTGACTTTACGACGCTGTGTTTGAATTTAAAAAAATAAAAAAATAAACTAGTTAGCTAGTGCGCGAAATCTCACTGAAAGTATAGGTCTTCATGTCGCCATCCAACTAGTCGGGGGGAAAATTCCTGTCCCTGATCCTATGGTAGGTAAGATCGAGCGCCTAGTCTTCTCGGATAAGGTCGAAAAACTCGGAGGGCTTGTGTGCACGTTGTGCATGTGAAAAATACATTGGCAGTTGGAAATCGAGAAGAGCAGGCCGTATAGGGCCGCTGCCTGAAAAAAAACACACACACACACAAAATCCCACAAAAACATTAACAAGAAAAATGTAAAACAAGAAAAGTGAGGTGTAAATCACTAAATGTCAAGAGCAGGGAACATCCTAACAAAACAAAGATCTAAAATCAAGTAGTCACCAGATCGAAACCACCTAATGCACGCCTGCTGAACCAATAGTTTGGTGTATCTTTTCCTAAATAACTTTCCGCCACTCAGATGCACACACTACAAAAGTTTCCTAACAATGTTTGTGTAACATTCGTTGCGCCATAAAAGAAGCGCAAATATCACTGTAATCATTTCCGACATGAAACACATTACATGTATAATCTCTCTTTACTAACTTTGCCTGTTAACATCTATACCCTGCTTTAGCTTCTTTCTGTCCTACCCCTTCCACCCCCACCCCCCCCCCACACACACACAGACAATACCTCCGGCCTTTTTTTGTAACACATGATGATATTTATTAAGTAGTTCGAACAAGTCCTTGATGAAAGAAAGCGCAGGTGGTCAGGTCTTGAGATTCTTGCTGACATCTTAATTTATGCTGGCTAAACCTACCATCTTTGTCTGCTCTGTCTGTGTTCTCTCTCTCTCTCTCTCTCTCTCTCTATCTATCTATCTATCTATCTATCTATCTCTTTCTCTCTCACACACACACTCATACCGGTACACATAAATACACACAACTCGCATACATTGCCTAGTAGGCTATAGTTTCAGGCCAAGATGTGAAAACAAACACTGCCATTTCAAATACTGTGGACGAATTAAACGAAAGTTGAAAGTATTGGATAATTCTCCTGCCATCAATTAAATCTGGACATTTGATACATGTATCATAATTTTTGTCGGCTAACGCCATCACAAAGACGGAAAGACGAAAAACATTTTACATGACATTACCAAACGTACTACATACTCTTTGGTATTGCACCCTATCCCAAACGCATTCTCTCGGCCGGTGAACGAAGGCACATGTCATGAACGCATGAAATCTTTCGTTTTAGGTGTAGCCCGTTCACTAGTGAAAATCTATGGTGTAGCTAGAGGCAGACTTGTAAGAGGCAACGAGGGCTTGTCATAAAATTATATAAATATAATTTTTTTTTTAAAAGGAAGCAAATTTTAAACTATACAAATCAAATAATTGTTTAACTTATACGATAGAGTTTTAAATAGAGATATACATGTATTTCAATTTTTTTTCATTCGTTTTACAGTCACACAATATTTATGACAATTTTAAAATTTAACTATCACACCAGCAATACGCACCTGTTTCAAAACTCGAGGCTAATTAAAGTTCAAGAATTTAAAAGTTATATTCTCTGGATCTGGCATGTGCAAATTAATTTTTTTTTGATAATACAAGTCGGCCTACTGGAAATGTTTATTTCAAGCAGATGTTGTGTTCACAGAGTTTGAATCTGTTTTAAAGCACTGCCCGTATTTACCATTTCCAATTTTAAGCATTTCGGTTTTCAAAGTTACCACTCACCTGCGCAATTTGTAACAATGAGTGGCAAACAGAAATCTGACTGATGATCAGGGTAATTTAGGGGCGTGCAGTCTAATTACAAAAGCCAAACAGAGACAATACTGAGTTGTGTTCCTTGTTCAGCAAAGCTTATCATATAACGTGAAATACGATACTGCGTGCCCCTAACAACAGCCACTTTATACGCCTGGAAATCAAGTCTTGAAATTATTTTGAAATCATAAAATTATATGAAACAATTACAAGTAATAAATATGTTGACTGTAACTATATTGTCTTAAATAAGTATAAGACAATAGTATCATCATATTATTATTACAGGCTATTTATTATACGGTAGGTGAGAAAAGAAACCAAAATCTGGTAATAAGGAAATAAATGACTTTCTTTTGAAGATTCTTAAATATACAACAAGGACAAAAATAATAAATCTATTGGTGTAACAGGTAGTTCTGAAAATTAGCACTGTAAAGTATGATGGTGTGGTAAAATGATGATAATTATATATTTATACTTTTTTTTTCCACGATACAAAGAATAACTGACAAATTATATAACAATAGTACATAATTTTTTTATTTTTTTTTTTCTAAATGGTCCAACAGATAATCACAGTGAAATTGAATGCAATACAAGAACTGGCAGTCTGAACGAACTCCAGCAGTTCTCAGGGCAAGCTGCCACGTAGAGACAAGAAGAAAAATATTCTTAATCAAAGAAACATGTCAAACCAGCAGATACCATCAAACCGCTAGAACTCTGCCTCATCCTTTTCACTCGATGCAAGTGTAGCATTAACCTTCATCATTCACTCATCCACTGCTTGCCGCAGAGTTCATAATGCATATGTTTCTGTAGAGATCCTGTTTGTGGATTTCATGATAAGACTTTGTCATGTTTCGTCTGGTGCCCTCACAGGATTGCCATCAAACAAATCTTCATACCACTTTACCAGTATAGTTGTTTGTTTTTTTTAATGCATGATATATGTGGTAAACTCCTCAGGTGGAGCGAGGCAGTTGACGATCTTCAGAGGAAGAATGGATTCTTTCATTACCGTATAGCATGACAGTAGCCTTTGGCCCCAGCTGTTCAGAGATAAGCATCTCTTCCCAGCTGATGCAATGCTAGCTGGGTAGCCCTGTACTATAATTACTATTATTAATTACCGTAAGAAACAAGCAAAAAGATCATGATAGAATAAAGCATAGTTGATTGGTAGAAAAGGATGCTGCTACCGTATAGCCTACTGCATACAGATTTGTGAGTTAATATAAAACACCAGTTTAATAAGTTACGCATCTGCAAATAAGATTTTGATCTTACTTGCAGACATCTGCGAATAAGATTACGCCTTATTTGCAGACATCTGCGAATATAATACATGCCCTTTGGTTTGGTCAGAGTGTACTCTCTGGTCTGGCGGAGTTGACGGAGCTTCCCGGCTTCACCGGCTGCTAAAATCGGAAATTCGGAGTTGCTGCAAGGGGCGTTACTCTCCTAAATTTAATTTCGTGATCTGTTTGAACATGGCAGCTGATACCAGCCAGATAAAGAAGCTTGCATTATTTTGCAAGAAATTGCAAGGCAGCGTGCCGACACTGATACAAGACGCAGCGGGTAATGAATGACTATAGATCTATATAGCCACGATCTGCTTTATGCTTTGAGCAGTGTTACACACCTGTGTGATCTGTGTCTCATTTTCTTAGTTCAACTTCCCAAGTCTAATCTGACCCTGGCGACCGTGCCACCAACTTTCGGGTACTCCCAGCGTTCAACTACAGTAGATCTATGTCTTTAGAATTCAAGTGCTATTTTTTCCGTTGCCACATTAGGTGTGCAGTGATATGTGGAAAAGAAAGAGCGATAGCGTACAGTAAAATACTGATTTTACCTAGTTGCATGTTCTGTAAATTTAGGTAGGCCTACTCATTTACTGTGGGAAACACCCCTGTTTCCAAAGCAAGGAAAGAGTTCCAGGCCATACGATCCCATCACTTATAACTCTTATAATTCGGTATAGATTTTTCTTTTTGTTTCTGGTTGAAAGAACAAGCGACAGACTTAAGGATGAGCATAGATTTAGGGATAGGTTTAGGGTTAGAGGTGGGGTTGTCAGGACATGGAACTCTTCTCCAAAGATTTCTTTTCCACCCCCAAATTTGTCACTTTTCAAAATGCTTAAACACAGCCACATTTGGTATTATGTTCTGAAAATATGACTTTAAGAAGCAGGAGGTCCTTTAATAGCTTTGTCATGAAAATAATTGGGAAGGAGTTCCGTACTCGAGCGCCAAAGACCAGAAACTAACTAAACACAACTACCCCAGCCCCTTTTCGCCTGATTAGACAATCTGACTACCGCCCATTGATACAAACTGACTAGACCCTCACGCCCCCAGGTCCATCTGACCATTCCATGTGTTTAAATTGATAACATTGAAAGTGGCGCTCGAGTAAGGTACTCCTCCCAATAATTGTGTCAAAGTAAACTACCTCCCCTGAACACCAAATTTCAAATTGCAGAATTTCCCGTACTTAGTTAGTGATTTCTTTGATGAATGAAAATTGAAATAGATAGGTAAGGGGGAAAAAACTTGCATTTAACGTAGTACTGAGTCTGATTGCACCATTTATCATCAGATATTTAATAACTAATACTAGTATATAGACCTATCATCACTACTAATGGAATAGCCTACAGATATGAAGGGAAAATAATGACAAAATTTAAAGAAATACTTATAAATTTTAATAACCAAACATATACATCTTGGAAAAAGAGTCATAATGCTGTTTATATTGTGAAATGTTAAGTTATTTTTGGAAAAAAATAATGGCCTCTGTTGTTCATTGCAACCTGATTCAGAGGTACAAAGTCCCAGCTATAGTTTTACGAGGTGCCAGCTGAGATGAGGCTTGCGTGAGCTATGTCCCAACAAACATAATAATCTCCTCCTCATCTCCTAAAATACTGATTATAAAAGTCGTGAAACAGGCCACAGGAGATGGAATAACCTGAATTTATATGAAAATGCAGTTCATGTTACAAAAATGTAGCAGAAAATTTTTTTTTAATGAGCACAATATATTTCGCCTTGATTTACTAGCAGCTTGAGGAAGAGTATAAACCCTCATGACACAAAGAGATCAGTCCATTGAAGTTTTATTCCGCACACAAAAACGTGCATTTTCTAATTCGTGACAGCTTTCCCTCATACCATCAAAATCTTTAAATACCTTTCCAAGCAGTTCGTGTCATAACTTTTGCTGCAGAGGGGGAAAAGCCACCTTCCATAGTAATTAGGATTCGGAAATTCCGTGCATGATCAGTTCACACCATGTAAGTCTTATAAATGGCTAACTATTTGATATAATGTGCAATGGGCATTATGTGCCATGTTCATCTTTGAAATTATGAAATTTCCTGCTGGTGCTATCTTTGTAAAATTTAAACTTTTGGTGTCAGTGTCATTTGATGTACAGGAGAAAAGAGCAATTCTCCCCACCACCTCCTTTTCTCAAAAGTTTGTAAGTACCTTGATTTTAAATGCAGTGCAATATTTGCTTAAGTAGGGCCTTCACTTCTCTTTCCTTTTTTTTTTTTTTTTTAAATTTATTTTGTCTGGGTAACAGAAAGTAGCACTAGCAGTCAGATAGCCTACTCTTGAACAACAATTACAGAATCTAGGCCTCTAGTCCTGTAATGGGAATTTTTTCGCCAATTTCATTTGCATGAATTGAAAATGTAATGACATGAAAACATCTGTTTTTACTGAGGAGAAACAAAGAAAGGTGTTGTTGAACATGACATGGTCTCAGGGAAATATACTAGATAAAACTCAGAACTGCGTATAAATACATTTTTTGTTTTCATCTTTTTCAGGTGACAGTGAGAAAGAAGTTCTTTTAAATGTCTACCAAGAGAAATGCAATAAAATATGCAAAGATGTCGAGGACCACATTTCTGTGGATGTGACAACTGGTGATGTGGTTAAATATTTACAGTCAATTGCCCAGGTACTTTCCTGCATTCGGTGAATAAGTTTCTCAGTCTTACAAAAGACATGCTGAATCTTTGTGAATACTGTGTTGTGTATATTAATGAAGAAATCTATTTTGTGTGAGTTACAGAAGATTCATACAAAGTCCCCAAGGTTTTCTTTCTCATTTGTTGGGAAAAATATGTCTGCATCTCCTTCTTTTGTCCAAAGTCTGCAGAGGACACTGCCTAAACTCATGTCTTGTTTCATTAAACATTTTGTCTCCTTAACAATGCTTGCGAGGTACTTTTCACATTATGCTGTCCATGACTGACAATTAATTATTTAAAGTAGCACGGTACTTCTTGAAAAATTAGACATGGTAACTCTTGCAGGTTGTCTGAAGTATTTAGGCCCCCCTCTGAACAATGCTTTTTAAACACAATTAGTGAATTACCAGTACTTATTGGCCTTCAGTTTGAAATTTACTCATGTAAGTTTCATTTTCATGGTGTGTCAGAAATGGTAGTTAATACAATCATTTGTTTGTCTCTCAAACTCATGGGGTTTATAGAGCATCTGGGAAATGAAAACAATCAGATGTCAATTCTGTACAAATGAAATTGCATTAAGATCGCTGCAGTCTTTTTCTGGCATCTGATGGTGAGATGAAATGGTCAACTTCAAGTTTCTGGATCAAACTAAGAGTAAGACTGTTTGTAGACTGTTAGCTGCATTAAATCTTGTTCAGGAATATATCAAAGGCAATATGTAAGTCAGTGAGACCAACCCAGTCACCACTAGGTAACATGTGCGAAGTCCATGAATGTAAAGTGTCCCAGCTGTCTCCTCTTGTTATATGTAGTATGTTTGGTAATACTGAACAAAGATGACAGAAGTAAACTGTTTGCAACAATTTTCAGATTTCTGTTTCCGAGAAACAAAGTATCAGATGTTGTGGTATGATGAAGATTATACTACCTCAGATTTTGTTTCTTTACTTCAGAAAAGATGATTCTAGGAAGTATGATGCAGAAGGCCTTGTGTTGCATAGTGTGACATAGTATGTAGCAAGGGACATCAGAAAATCGTTCTATGGGGAGAACTAGAAAGATGTATTATATATATAACTCAAGGACTACTATATCATATGATATAGTAGTCCTTGATATAACTTTACCAAGGATTTTATGAATTTTAAATAATTTACCACATTTTCATAATTACCTGTTTAATTTGATTTTTACTTACTTTTTACTTGCGCCAACCTTATTTGAGCGATAGATTGTTAAGTTCTTTCTTTTTTTTTTTTGTGCAGCTTTTGTTAGATTTGACATATGTGGATGAATGCAGCCTTGTGGATAGCGAGTTCCCCAAGTCATCAGCATATACCCGAGTGAGCCATATCATTGGTAAAGTTTTTCCAAGTGATGTAAACAAATGTATCTTTTTTTTTCCTATGATGGTCTTTGTTTATTAAGGGCTTCAGCCTAAAGCTTTTGGCCCTGATGGTAATTACACATTTAGTCCAGGATTGTACTCAGTCTGTTGATCTAAGTTAAATATTCGTGGTTTTACCATGCCTTGATAATTTTATGCTCACTGTGCAGTATGAGATAATTATGAGAGTTGATATGTGTTCCTTTAGTTAAATGCATATTGTGATTCAGGTAGTGCAGCCTTATTTTTTTCTTTGCAGTTTGTGAGCAAATATTTGTCATTATGAAAGTAACTAATGTTAATATTGTCTTTCAGACAATATAGATACTATTAGACATTATTTTTGTTTTTTTTCACGGCACACCATCCATTTTGTAGATAGGTCTCGGGATTTTCCAAGAGTCAGATAGGTTGGTTTGTTTGTGAGAAATACATTGTGCATCATGTCACAGAATGGAGCTGTTATAGTTTATTCTTTGGAATTAAAACAAATCTGTTGTTGTCCGTGCATGTCTTGTGATTAGTGCTCATTTCTGTAGGCAAGTTTGTTTTTCTGTTACACTGCTATGTGATATTCACGAAATTTCATAAAAACCACAGAAAAACTGTGGGGTCGCAGCAGGGCTATAAGCAAAGTCAAAATTGGGCAAAAAGTATTGTTTGGGTTTTATTTTTCATGCGGGGTTTCACAACATACAGCCTTTTCTTTTTGCCCAATTATGACTTTGCTATGTGATATGTAGCTATAAATGTCATCTTGGATGCGGATATTTTGCATGTTAATAGATTTCTGTCACTAAATTCCTTTTGAACATATGACAACAGCAGTCATCTTCATCTTTTCCTAACAGTTTCTTAAAGCTGGTTTCCTTAAATCTTGAAAGACAGTTATTTTTATGAATGACATCATTTTGCATGCTGTATTCCCATAGAGAGATAATTTATTTTCTCAAGTTTGTAATTGCAAATAAATGTGAGTTCCTTGCCTTCCAGATACACTTGGCAGTATTGAAGATATTTCAGGAAGAGTTTTTCCAGATAAAACAGTAAGTGGTGTTTTCAATTTCCTATCTGAACAACGTCAAATATAATCAGCTTAAAAGAGCTTAAAATGTATGCTGAAACAGTTATTTATTCCCCATTTTAAAATCTTGGCAGCGAGGTACTCTTATAGTGAACATCATCCCAGTTTTTAAGTTAAAAAGACATATGGTTGCTGTAAAAAGTGACCAGACATTTTTCTTGTTTTTTTTTTTTTTCATTCTAGCTTAAGGAAGTGTTAGGCCCTGAAATGGGAGAATGTCTGCACTGGAGAAGGGGAGCTTTGCTGTACATGTACTGCCACACTTTGAATGATCAGTGCACTGGTGATGACATGTATGAGCACCTTCAACAGGTAAACTGAGCCTTTTATGCATTATCATGTTTTGTTTATACAAATATCTCTGTGACAAGAAGGCAAATTTCACAAGCACTGTCTTTCCTCTGGAATGGAGAAAGCGCTATCCAGTCAGCAACTGCGAGGCTGTATGATGGGATAAAAGACTTAAATGTCTCTATACAGACAAGAGATTCTGCCAGATTGAAAAGCAAACATATATATATTTAAGATCCTTTTCCTGGGTAAGCAGAGTTGTCTTTGCAGCAGGGAATTACTATACCTACAAGATATTATAACACTTATCAAAATTTTGTTTATGATTTGCCCTTTGAGATTTTTATCTGACTGAAGTACACTGACAAACGATTTATGTTTTCTTTCACTGATTACAAGCTGTGCCAAATTAGATGGGACTTTCTCTTCATGATTGAGATCAGTGTCTAGTCCAGTTGTCCTAAGACTGCTATGATATCACTGTCTTCGATAATATTAAGCATACTTACTTATTTGGTGTTTATGACAAAAAATTTTTCCCTAAATGATGAGAACAAATTATCTTTTTTTTTCCTGTCGGGAATATAAATTACAGTCAAGCATGACTGCGCATTGTGGCCCATATTTTAGGTTAATAAATATGGAATGCACATACATTCATCTTCTTTTCAGCATTTTCAGGGTGTCATCATTTTATTTTCCCTGGATTAAGATAGCAGAACTACTGCTAGATCTAATTGTATTTGATGCATAATTGAAATAATTATTAAATCCTGTTTAGGTAAAAGCTGTCATTTTCATAGAAGGACCAGATATTTAGTTACATGTTCTACGCTTTGTTATGTTGACCTCTTAAATATTGTGTGAGTAATTTCAAAATCTCTATGTGATTAAGTAAGAAATATTTGTAAATGTAAAAATAAACACAATCAAAAGGTCTGCTGTTTGCAAGAGCTTTTGGATGTAGTAATTTGTAGATAAAGTAGAGAGTATGTTCATATTAGCTCTAGGTCCGCCATAATCATTTATTCTTGTCAGTGCTTGGAAAGAGGAGTGAAGTTTCTTATTGCAATGTTCAGTACTCGCTCAACCCCAGCGTGGCTGGCAACTTTGTCATCAAATTCGGCAGCCACAAAAGAGAAAGAAGAGAAACATTCTCGCGCTGACAGTGATGAGGTCAGCCAGTTGTTAAGCCAGGGTGAGTCACTATCTTCTTTTCAGTCTTCATAAAGATCAGAGTAGTTAATTAATCCAATCTGAAATTTCTCCTGAATGAAGGATGGAGCTTTGAATTTCACAAGCTACTAATAATATCATTGAACGGTACCAAGTGATGCCATTAAATTATACCAAGCAGCCATCATTCTGTTGTTTTGTATTTGTTTATTTGCTTGTTTGTTTTTTTAGTTTCTTCTGATATAGAGATGGATATTTGTTTTGAACAAATTTATACCTGCTAAGTAATTTGTGAGCCAGACTAAGATATATATAGTCAAGAAGTTAGGGGAAACTGGAGTTCAGGAGGCTGCCTTTACCTGTCATTACTGCTACACTAGGTTGTTGTTGTTTTTTTTGTTGTTGTTGTTTTTGCCCATTGCATTGTTATTTATCTGAAAGATCAAATGGTGTACACAAGTGGGAATCATTGATCTGTTTCAAATGGAAATAATAATTGATCTAATTTGCTGTGTCACATCCAATTCTGCATTGTGGCAAGTGGAAGTTTTGTGCATAATTCCAGAGTAAAAAAATTACCTCTCCCAAAAGCAAGCAAAACATTCACATATTGGTAACAGGCTTATGCACAGCACAATGATGTAAGTATTGTAAGTCATATCACTATCCCTGTACCCAAATTTTAATCATCTTTTGCAATTTCTGCACACGCCACTGTTACAATTTGTAGCTACATTAAACTACTTGTACCTTTTTTTTAAAATTTTTCTTGTTTTCTGTGTCTGATTTTTTTTTTCAGGTATATTTAGTGATACACATCTTTTGGCTCTGATGTATTGTGGTGAAATGTGTTATTGGCATACCAAGTGTTTACAGGGGACAGCTGGAGATAAACGTAAACAGAAGAATGATGCTGCATCCCCAAAATCTGAGAATGTTCCTGAAGGCAGCGGAAAAAGCAGTGTTGCTGGTTCTGATGCATTCCACTTAAGACAATCAGATAAAAACAAATTAGACCTCTTGAAAGTAGGTCATTGTGTTTTAGAAACCTACATTTCTGTTGCAAACGGTCCACTGAAAGATGGAGGGTGGAGCACAACCAGAGCTGAGGAAATATTAAATTATTTCAGCACTCTGAAAAGGTGATACAGATTTAATCCTGAATGTTTATACTGAAGCAATTTTAAAGGAATTAAATTTAATTTATTACTTTTATTTACGCCCTCCAACGTATAGGAAGATTTATGTAACATGCTTGTTACATAACTTAAATGTATCAGCAAGGTCACAGTGTCCATCCACTACCAGACTCAACACTCTTTGATTTCATATTATCCATTTTTTCTTAAAGCTTTACCACAGATAGTAATAATGTATATTTTCTTGTGACATGATTGATCAGACTAATTGTTGATGTGGACTTCAATCCCTTCCAGTTTCTTGTTTACAAATACTTTATAGCCTAGCTAGAAAATGCTGAACTGCCTATATTATATATCATGTCTAGATTTGTCACTAAATTCCGAAACTTAGTTATTGTTCATGTGAACCTTGTCAGAATGGGAAGCTTTGACTTGGAAAAAGTGTTCCAAACCTGAAGCTGACCCATCATATATTGTTTCAGACCTGTATATAACTGCAGAGTCTACGTAATAAAGAGCATTACACAGAGCCAGATTCACGTTTTACCAAGAATTCAAATATTGTGGTTCTGTTTTAAGGTAGTCGCAACCTCCAGAAAGTCAATTTCCTTATTCATTATATCTTGAGGGCAATTTACTGTATCGATAAGACTTGTAACAGGTAAATTTAAACCAATACAATAATTTTGAAAATTTATTCAAATTAATGATTCCAGTGCAGTGTGTGAGGCTGGCATTTTTTCAAATATCAGAACTGGCTGTGTAATTATTGAAACTATAACATTCGGTTTTATATCATGAACTCAGAATTATGATCTTTGTGTTCAAGACAAAAATGCGGTCGACGTTGATTTTTTTGTTGTGCAAGAAAAAGCGAAGATTATCTAATTAGTAGGCATCAGCCTATGGACAGAATTATGGTTACATTTGGGAAGAGTGTGAGAATTTCATGGTTTAGAACAATATGTTGCCTACAAGCAAACCAAATGTCATTGTGATCAAAATATTATTAGGGATTTTATGGTGCACAAAATGTTAATTATTGTCACACACAAAAAAATGGCTTTCCGGAAAATTGGAAAAACAAAAAGACTACAGTATGACTCATTCATTGTCTGCCTGGAGTGTAGATGTCACCCATGTCTTTCTGCACCTTGTCAAGAAGCCTTTTGTAATTGCTCGTCTTTTTCTCAGAGATTTTGTCCTTTCAGAGGATTTTGTTGCAGAATTTGAGATTCTTTTTGTGTCGCATTTGTATGTCCATTTCACACTGAAATTTGCTGGTTTGATGCCCAGGTGTGATAGGAGCCATGTCGAGACACAGCACCATCATGAAAATAACTTACAGCACTGGACACTGATTGTTAAATTGTGAATTTATCCACAAATTGCTCTTTGCTGCAATACTGCCATATTACTTTGTTGAGACATTAATTTCCATTTTCTGTCTTCCTGTGCATGTGCTTTCTTATTAAAAGTTTTTCTTTTGCTAAATCATCAAACACTGGCTTAATCATTTAACAATGGCTTCTGGTAGTCCATTGTTGTGTGTTTAAAAATCTTTATTTTAGGAGGGTCACTGCCCTTGGCATTTACGCCTCTCTTTTCTTGGTTTTGTTTTTCTTCTTGTAGTAGGAATTCGTTTTTTTAGAATTTTGCCTGGGCGGCAGCCTGTTCAGCCTGCTCTTTTCGATTTGCAACTGCCAAGGTATCTTTAATGTTTGCAGTGTGCACAACGGCCCTCAGAATTTTCCGTCCTTATCCAAGAAGACTAGGTGCTTGGTCCTACCTACCATAGGATCAGGGACAGGAAAATATGAGAAAAATCCCCAGAATTCCAACATGCCTGCAACTAGCCAGGATTCGAAACCCGGTTCCTTCAACATGAGAGGCGAGCACCTTGCCGCTAGACCACCATGTCCCTGTTTTTTGTGTTTATGGTTAACGGGACCTTTTTTATACCCACACTGTGTATCTTTACCATTAGGGCAATTGTCATGCAAAGGATTTTCTTATGTCAGTGGCACATGTCAGTTATTTTTTTTTAACTGAGCCTCCTGGTGCTTTGCTACTTGTAACACTAAACACAGTGTTCTATAGATCATGTCCGTTTCCATGACTTGTGGCACTAAACACAGTGTTCTATAGATCATGTCCGTTTCCATGACTTGTGGCACTAAACACAGTGTTCTATAGATGTCTGTTTCCATGACTTGTGGGTCATCACTGTTAATTTTATAGTTTGTATTTTGCCATGTTTACTATCTTTTCTTCATTATTGTAACTTGTTAAATGGTTATTAGATATCAGATATCAATAATAAAGTCATAACTGCAAGTGTAATGTTAATGAATTACAGAGCTGACTCTCATCGCTATCTGCCAACGGTGCCATTTTTCTTTGGATCCTCATAAGTCTTGTGTACATACTGTGTCTCTGTGAAGTTAATTTGGAGCTCATAGACTTATATAACTTATGGAATTTTAAAAAAAGAGAAAAAAAAAGATTTGGAAATCTCTCTGTCTCTCTCTGTCTCTCTCTCTCTCTCTCTGTCTGTCTGTCTCTCTTTCTCTGTCTGTCTGCCTGCCTGTCTCTCTCTTTCTCATTCTCTCTCTCTCTCATTCTTACTCTCTCTCTCTTTAGAACAAGCAGTCTTCCAATTTTCAAGCTGCTGTACCACCTATTTAAACTGCTTTTCCTATAGCATTACTGAATGTTTACTGAAGGATTTTAGGACTTATTGTCCAGACTGATTTTCATCTATTCTTCTTGCATGTTTTGTGACCATACCATCATTTTCGTATTGTCTGATGTATTTAAGAGTAAGCCTGGTTCTGTATGAGCGGGTTGTAATAAATTAACAATCTAGGGGTGAACAACTAGGGGTTTAATTCTGGCCTATGTTATCTTTACAATGTGTCATAGTCTATAGTTGATGTTGCGCAGGCTTTTGGTAGCAGTGTAGAATGACTTCAATTCACTTTGTAATGTTGCATTAACACTAAACAAATCTAGTGCCTGGCATGGTTTGTACACCAACGCAGGGGTGAACAACTAGGGATTTAATTCTGGCCTATGTTATCTTTACAATGTGTCATAGTCTGTAGTTGATGTTGCGCAGGCTTTTGGTAGCAGTGTAGAATGACTTCAATTCACTTTGTAATCTTGCATTAACACTAAACAAATCTAGTGCCTGGCATGGTTTGTACACCATGAAATCTTCAGTTCTATAGGATGTCAGTCATGGATGTTGATCATATCTTGTTGCAAATGCAGTGAGAAAGGCATGTTTAGGTTTACTACACAACAGCTGCCCAAACTACACACTGTGTATTGATTATACATGTTGCACCTAAACATGCAAATAGATTTAATGGTTGATTTAAATAGATTGATGATGGAAATTTTATGATAAAATCTGAGGAAATTGAGTTGACTTAATGTTTGATTTTGATGAGCCATCTGCACTCAGGGACAGAGAGTGTACTTATAAACAAAAATTGTTGTATTTGAATGCTCAAACTACTTAAGTCTTGATTCTGTGCATACTTGTTTATTTTTGAGTATGTGATAGTCTATGAAATGTTTTACCTTTAATCCTTTCCCTATGGGCCAATATTCCACGCCTAGCTGGAGCACTTCCTGGGGTTATGCACCATACTGCACTCTGCATTCGTAAACAAAGATCGCCTTACTACACAACAGCTGCCCAAACTACACACTTATCACACACGTGGTATCGTTGGACACGCTAGGACAAAGAAAGCTGTACCAAGAATTCTATTTTTAAGGTTCAACATCAGGGGACGTTAAAATTTTCCGTTATAGTGGTCAAGGAATACCCTTACAATGTCACAACGCAGGCTGCATTGTATCGGCCGTCGCTAGGGAAGTGTCCAACGCAGCGTGCGTTGTACCATAGGGAAAGAGTTTAATTTTGCATATTTCCTCGTTGAATTCATTTTATCTAATCACTACACATTTTTGGTGGTTCTTTATCCTTAAAACGCAAATACATAGCTCACCTTGCCATCTACCAAGCTCATGTAGATATGATTTTGTGTCAAAGAATTTAGTTTTCATGTGCTTCAGATATTAACTGATAAGATTTGGGGCAATCTTGTTTAACTCTTTTGTGGGATGTATCCCCGATTTATCGGTGCCAGTGAAAAACGAATTTGGACGTATCACCGATTTATATTGTGGTCTACATTCAATTCTCTTTTATTTGATGTACAACATTTTACTTTACTAACACTATTAATGCGTATTTTTCTGTAAGCGTTTTTCTAAACCATGCTGTTTTTTCCCAAAGTGGGAAAAAATTAATTACAGAGTACGTCCAGACTTGACCGAAGCCCCTAACACTGACGTCCTGAAAGGGTTAAGGGCAAGCAATGTTCATAATTTGCTATATTTGCATTATTGTTCTAATCAAATTTGGGGTGATTCTGTCATTTTGTTGTACTCTGTATCAGTAATGGTGGGGTTAGGATGACTATTTTTAGATCTAGCATAGTAAATAAATTATGTTTTCTTTGTCATTGGTATAAAACAAGATTCTCTGGCTGATTATGATGATGCAGTGCCATCTTGCTACATGATGTTGGCTGACAAGAAATAGATAAGCTCTAGACCAAGTGGCTGGTTTTCAAACTTTCTTTTCAGTTTCTTAGGTAAAAAACTTTTAGGAATGACCCTGTTTATTTATAATAGCAGTTTGATCATCAGAAATGAGAGGCTTGTATTATTGTTTAGACATAAATTTTAATGCACAGTATGTCCACTATCTGGCCTTCGACAGCCAGGCAATTATTTTTGTACATATGGTCTCATTAGCCATTGTGAAATAGAGCCATTTTAGTCTGAGGACCAGTTTTTACATATATAGCTTTGGAGACAATTGACAGGATTTCTAATTTTACAAAGCCAAAATGTTATTTTGCACTGTGTTTATGTTGAGTACCATGTGACCATAATAAAACTTATTACAAAACAGCTTCCCAGTTTTCTTATCTCTGTGGAATTACACTCTCATAATATGTTAATGTCCTGTCACTATTTAATAGAAATCCAATACAGACAGGTCATTATGCTCATATGGTGGGAAATGGGGCATGTATGGCAGAGAATAAAACTAATGCCAATGGTGGACAGGTGTGACAGATAGAGGTAAATTACCATTTAAGTGCTGCACATCTCCTCTGTGCAGATAGAATAGAAATTGGCTATTGCAAGAGTCAGATTTTTGGGAAGTTTATTTTTCATTTGTCTTTTTTTTTTCCTTTTCTTTATTTTCAAAATCATTTAACTTAATCTTGTTCACTGTAAAGTACAAATACTCCTGAACAACAGCCAATTACCCTGGAGCTGAGGAGGATTGCTTCACATATGAAACAGAAGCATCCACAGACATAGACTCACCAGAGACACATTCACATCTTATTATTAAAAAAAAAAAATTGTGGTGGGAGTAACTCATTGTGGTGCAATTTTGGCCCTTTTTTATTTTTTGCTCAATACTACAGCTTAAGTGACAGTTTAAAAAATTATAGAATTAATTTCTTAAGTGTCAGCTAATCCACCCCAATCACTTTTGAATAGGCTGACTGTGTTGATTCAAGTTTCAGGTATTTTAAAGAAAAAATTTGTCAAAAATTTAAAATACAGTGATCTTTGTTTTGGCCCCCTGTAGAAAACCCACTGCACCAGAAATGATAATATGCATTCAATTTTGTGCATGCAGTTTCCCTACCAGAAATAGTGCTGTGGTGCGCATGAAATCTGTAGTAAGACTGTAGAGCATGGGAAGTTTTCTAGACCAAAAAGAGAGATAGAACAGTGGGTTCACAGGTTTATCCCGTATAATGCCGGGTACCTCATCTAGTAGATCATATAAATGCAGAAGTCAGTCACATTTAACACAGTTCCTATGATGGATGTCTCATAGTCCCAGCTACAGCAAGTGAGTTGAGTAAATGAACTGGTAAATATCATTTCCATCACGCACAAATGGAGTTTTATTGTGGAAAGAGAAATTATCACACCCATGGGCATCATTATGAAGTACAGATCTTATAACAGGCATCACATTACTTAATCAGTGAACATGTATAAAATATATATATATATATATATTTTATATATATATATATATATACAAATTTCTATTTAAAAATAATTATGTACAGAGATTTACTTAGCCTGAGTCAGGACCAATTATTGTTAAGTACAAAGAGATAAAAACAAAATTTAATTCTCTTTTGAAGTTGCAGGCATCAATGGCAATCATTACATGATGTAACATGTGAAACACTGTCAGCTCACATTGAGTTGCCTATCACCTGGACAGGGCTAGTTGGTAATGGATAGTGAACATTATGATACATATTCAGATAACAATGCAAACATGCAAAAATTACACGTATTTCATGCATGCACTTATAACAAATTACAACAACAAAAAAAAGTCACATGGTAAGTGCATCAGACTCCCTGTCTCCACATCTGATTTAATATTATGCCCGAACTAGCTCTATATTATCTGTTCTATCTTACTTGCAAACATTTCATAGAAAACAAGCTTTTGCAGCTGAATATACTTCTGTACACGGATGCACATTTATTGATATTAATGGATGAAAGGTTTAGGCCTTAATCTTTTGGCATGCAATGAAAACTTTTCCTTTTGTGATGTTCATCAAGTGCATGGCTGAACCACTGTGGTCATTTTGGGCAAAAACAAACATCAGGGAAACAAATGGATCTTAACTCACTTTACCCTAGTGGAATGGCAGCATTTCTCACATTAAATAAGACAGTTGTTAATAACGTTAGGGACCATAGCTTAATCACAAAGCTGAATAGAGGAAATACTGAGTTGTGTTGACTGACCAGCTGTAGCTCACTACATGTACGTGCAATACTACAGTCCTTTAATAACAGCCATTAAATTATTATACCAGGGTAGTAAAACTACATCAGAGATCCAGGCATACAGGAATTTCATAACAAATTTGCTGGCCAAAAAATGCCACTCAACTGGAAATACCTGTAGTTGCAGTATCTAAAATTCAGACATTCAATATAAAGAGAAAGGATGGATCTTTTAAATTCATGCAATAAACATTTTAAATACAGTGAATGAAAATTAAAACAGTGAATTGAATATCAGTTCCTAAAGAGATCAGGAGTCTCTGTCTTGACGTGGCTTTTTCTTGACTTTTTTAGTCCTTTCCCATCGTATAGTTTCTGCTTCCAGTGATGCCAACTCCATGAGACGTTGTTGAAATGATGCAGGTGCTCCTGACAGAGGATCTGGATATTTGGGTTCTGGAGGTACAAAAAGAAATGTGTAACCTTTTCCCACTGTTTTCATCTTTCTTGGCAGAACAGAGAATTTTTGCCTGATCAAATGTCATACAAAACAAAAAGTTCCCGTTGAATATGATCAAATTTCAAAGGTGATGCAGATTTCAAATTAGATTTAGATAAAACAAGAAAACAATTTCTAATTCTGTAGATCCATGGATTGCCAAGTGGTCAATGTGGTACACCTCACTTTGCATTTCTTGCAAGTCCCCACAGACAGCCTATTATAAACCTGGGCCTAAGCTGGCATGCATAGAAGCATATTATCATATCTGAAAATTTACTTTACTTACCCTCTTTGTGACTGTTACTCAGTTGTCTGCCAAATGTATTGTTGGGTATACCATTAAAACTAGAGCTGTGACTCAGCCTGCCACTTGTATTCATTGAGACAGATATAGGTTTCCGTTGAGAATTATTGGAATTATTGTTGTGGCTGCTACCGTTATTCTGAGAGACGAATGGAACAGATTTGTTGCTTGGAGTGGTAGTACTGGAGCTACGTGTGGCTAGACCACTGCTGCTGCCCCCGCTGGTATTATTTGTATTATTATTGCTGTTCTGTGTGGCATTGTTGTTAGCTGGACTCCACAATGTACCCATGGCTATAAGATCATCTGGTTCTCTGCCTGTGGAAACAAAAGAAGTTTCAACATTGTAGTGTGTACACTGACTTTGAACATTTCAACTCAATAGTTTACTTCACTGACTTTGAACATTTCAGCTCAATACAACAATAGTTTACTTCACGGATTTTGAACATTTCAGCTCAATACAACAATAGTTTACTTCACGGATTTTGAACATTTCAGCTCAATACGACAATAGTTTACTTCACGGATTTTGAACATTTCAGCTCAATACGACAATAGTTTACTTCACTGATTTTGAACATTTCAGCTCAATACAACAATAGTTCACTTCACTGATTTTGAACATTTCAGCTCAATACAACAATAGTTCACTTCACTGATTCTGAACATTTCAGCTCCATACGACAATAGTACACTTCACTGATTTTGAACATTTCAGCTCAATACAACAATAGTTCACTTCACTGATTTTGAACATTTCAACTCAATAGTTTACTTCTTTTTTTCCTATCAATCTTATAAGAAGAATGTAACAAAGTCAAAACACAACAAATCTGTATTTACTTTGTCTTATGCATAAACTACAAATTTGTTTGATCAGCACGTAATTTGATTTCTTACCCATTATGCAAAGAAATTGCATATTAGTTGTGCATTTATTGTTTATATAATATAGGACTCCTATAGACAGAAACAGACTTACCATCTCTTCTCTGTTGAGTTCATAGTTATTAATGCTGTTCTTTCTTGGGGGTACATAATGAAAATTAATGAGAGAAGTATTTACAGTTTGAATGTGTCACTGAGGCTTAGACTTTTTGCTCTCAGAGGAAGATTGCTGAGAGAGCTGCACACAAAGCAGTTGGAACAGTGACTTTAAACAGGAGTTACAAGTCCAGTGTCTGC
This sequence comes from Onchidella celtica, assembly GCA_963931925.1. Lineage (NCBI taxonomy): Eukaryota > Metazoa > Mollusca > Gastropoda > Systellommatophora > Onchidiidae > Onchidella > Onchidella celtica. The sequence continues at coordinate 61,980,461 of OZ007571.1, forward strand.
ATAAAATATAAATAAACTCCTGCAGAAATAATTTAACTGCGTGCCAGTATTAAGATTTTCTGAAATAGGAAGTGGATAAACGCACCTGTACTGGAGCCCAGTGTCCGCTGTGTTAGGAGCTGCTCTCCCCTTACCAAGTTACTTCTCATCCCGTTCCCTCTGAGGGTTGGGGGTTTAGCAGGGAGAGAGTTATCCAAAACACGTCCATCTTCTCGTTCACGATCAAAGGTCACTGCACAAGAGATAGAAATATTTCAAATTATAAACTGCTGTCAAGATGGTTTGCCAATGAGTAAAAATATACATGTATAGGCCTATCTGTCCCTCCCTCAACCATCCTTGGCCTTGAATATAAGTAATATGATCTTTGTCACATGCTGAAATTTATTCATGGGGAGACAGTTAATTGGGTTCCTACTGATTTGCAGTTCAAGCCAAAAGATATTACATGTAATTACATTGAAAATGATTTTGATTTTGCTTGAAGGAGATGAAGATTTGCAGCATACCTATAAGAATGTACCATGTTGAATCTGTGCTATTACAGAACGACTGGGGTTAACACATAGCATACACGGGGAAAAATTTGAACTATTTTTATAGTAACATTCATACTTTGATGTACATCATTAATTTCCAATAATTCTATGGACATTGTCCTTTGTCAACTTTATGTTTGCAAAGATTAGGCGTCAATGCTTCAGCCGTGTGTTTGTTTCTCAGACTGACCTTTGTCCGCGATGGAATAGGAAGATCTTTTGTTCTTGCTCTGAGGCCTTTTGTTCCCTGCATCCAGGTCCCGTAACCGCTGCTTGTCTCGTTCATAACCTGATATGTCTGAGCCAGCCAAATCATCTGCTTGAGGTTGCCTGGACATGCCATCAGGTCCGTATAGCAATTCTGACCCAGAAAATGCTGCAGTTGGAGTACTTGATGAACTGTTGATTCAAGGAGATATAAATAAAAAGATTTCAAGAAAGTGTTGACAAAAAGTAAAAAAAACAACAAAAAAAACAACGTCCTAACATTTTTTAATACATGTACTGCAGCTTTGGCAGCAATTGGCCTAAATTTTTTTTAATATCTGTCAAAACTATGTCTCCTTCCTTAGCCCATACTGAACAATAAAAGAGGTCTTCCGCCGGCTGATATTTCCGTACTCTGCACTCAACTATGTTCAATCTGATAAGAAAAACAATCACGTTACATGAACACTTTAATAAAAGAATTAATTTCTGCAGGCTAACTTAAACTTCTCACAAAATCCAGTAGTCTGCAAGGACAGCCAGAACTGTCTGCGAGGCGTTCTAAATGTTTTAATCCTCTTAAACTGAAGATCATGTGATACGACTCAGTGTCTCATTTACGAGCTCTGAAATCCAACAATCCTGCATGAAGTAGAAGTGGATGATGATCTACACAGAACACGCTCGAGTCATTGCTAGGTCATGTAGGCCTATTATTGTAAGTGTGGGCCTAGCCGTCAGCCGATTATTGATCAGCCGAAGCACCGATTCGTTCACCGCCATAATGTGATCGATTTCTATCCTAGGCAGACATTTCACAGGATTTAGCATGATATAACGAAAAGAAGAAAGGAAACAAATACAACACAGCAAGATTTCTCACCCTCTCTCTTCCATAAGTTCGCATTCTCGAGTTTATGTATCAGTGTGTAAACATTTTTTTACCACAAAAATCTTACGTCAACCATGCCTTCGCCACTTCTACTCCCACAAATGAGCATAAACACCAGCACAAATGAATAAACGAAAAACAAACAAGAACGATGCCAACCACATTGAGATATCGGCTATGTATTTTGTATGGTGTTCCTGAAGAAAAGAGGATGGGTGGAGGAGAAAAACAAACTTGCAGACTTGATCAGTAGGCCCACGGTAATTCTCAGGTGATTATATGCCCGTGGTGGACTGTCCGAACCAATGAATGTTTCTTCGAAAAGCAAGCGAAAAATTAGTCATTAAAATGTTAAGGCGCCCCTCCCCCGCCTCCCCAATCCTATCTCAAAAACATAGTTCAAGAAGAAAGAAAATAACGCAGTAATCTTGCTTTTCTCCGAGTTATTTCCTTACTGAAAAAAAGAGAAGGTACTAGTCTAGTTTGCTTACGTTCCCCAATGTCCTCGTGCCCCCGGTGGTCAGGGTTACAATCTCCACATGCAGAGAACGGTCAAGTTTCAAGCATGCCCAGCCGCCTGTGACACACACACGGCTCCCACAAATTCAATGGTGTATGTGTACAGATAGAATCTGTATCGATCGCATGACATACTAGGCTAAGGTTCCATGATGACCTGAACATTACAGATCAGTTGTTACCTTGGTGGTTAACAGGACTTATTGACAGCAATACTGAATATTTCAGGCATAACAGGATCAGCAGTATAAATTATAGAAATAAATGTAGGGGTGTGACAACCATTTGTAAAACCGAAGTGGTTTGGTTCTTACGTCAGTTTCCTAAATTACAAAATTATTCACACGAATGCTCACAAACTGGCGCGTGCGGTTCCTCTTGGGCGACAGAGATAGAAGAACAGTAGGCGTCGGGGGGAAAAGTTGTCTAATTGAAAACATTAATTTGGCCCAATAATTGTTTTTATTTATACTCACGTAATGACCATCTGTTCATGTCTCCATTTATAATATCTCAGCAAACTCATTATAACACACTACACTAGTATCACGCAACCAATGATGGAATTTCGTGTGGCACAGTAGATGAAACTATGTTGCAGGTTGTAAAATCTCCCATCTCAGCTTAAGGAACGAAGAAATCACACAGAGCAGAGTGACCGGCGTCGATATTCATTCAGCAATTAAATTAAGTCACAGAACCTCTGCTATCGATATAGCGTTCCATTCCAGCCAACACACACCCGGTAAACAAACGGCCACTTTGTATCCATTGACTTCATTTCTCTTATCTGGCAGGTAATGAGTCAACAGGTAGAGAAGAAGGCAAGAAAATCATGGCGGCTACCCGATTAGTTATTATATCTGCTGTCTGTGGGTCTAGATCTATATCAATCTATGTTAGTGTCAGCTGGGATCGTTTTGCTTTCAACACGCATTGCAAGGTCTATGCATTTAGTATAGCACAGTTGCAAATTCCGGACGCAATTAATGCTCTTCCACTGCAATTCCAGGCTCATGTTGCTATAATATAAAAAAACCCTCACAGCAGGGCTTAAAGCAGAGTAAAAAAAATTGGCAAAAAGCAAAAGTTGCCTGTAGCTGTATGTAGCTACATACAACTTTTTCTTTTGACCAATTAAAGCTACATACAGCCTTTTCTTTTTGCCAATATTTGACTCATGTTGCTATAACAGGTATCGGCAGCCGACAGTGTGGGATGAGTGCAAAACTTACAAGTATACACTTCAATACGCTGCATTAATCATGTCTGGTGCCGTAGATGAATTTGTTTCTTTTATGTTTAATCATGACACTGACTGGAAATGCAAAAACGATAAAACTTTCATAAATATTATTTTTAAAAAACAACAACAGCACCCCTCATTCTCGAATACGGTAATATAACTGCTACTAAACTGTACTATTTATTATTTCAGAAATAAGGATGTAGACTGGGAGACCCAAACAAAAAAAAAAATCAAAATTGTTACTTGGAATAATACAAATTTTCATCATTAAAGCAGCGAGAGATGAAAAATTATAAATTTTATTACATGTACGCTCGTATTATACTCGTAAGGTAACCACACTACTAGAAGAGAGTTCAGGCTTCAGAAGTCCCAAATAAACAAATGTGTTCAAGGTACAAGGAAACAGGGTTGGACAGGGTAAATGAATTCAAATAGTCACTGTGGTAGAGACTGCCACTCAGTCGGACTTTCAGAAATGACGCCGAACAATTGAGCATCTCCAAAGGTGCTGTATTGGTAGAACGAGGCTGAAGAAACAAACCCACAATAATTATATTACTGTCAACTGTTACAATCCTAGTCTATTGTACCCCTTATGGCATACGGCTACTTGTTATCTGCATTTTAAGTTTCACAAGACTAAGTTGATGTAGGATGATTTCACAAAGCTTTCATCCAGCCAACATACAACTGGTAAACAAACCGTCACTTTGTATCCATTGAAGCCCGTACTCTTATCTGGCAGGTAATTAGTCGACCTTATATGTCACCGGCAGAGGAAAACGCATGTACTCATGGTGGGTACCAGAGTCGTTATCTGCTGACTGTAGTTCTATAGTATTTTATGTTAGCGTCATTCGCATGATATGGTACGAAATAGTTCTAAGCGTTTGTTCTGAGCGAGGAAATTGTGCGAAATGGAAGCCTGCCGATCAGTCTTATAGCGTAAATTGTGGTTTCACATTGTCCGCCAGGGTTGAAATGTTTCTTTGAGATAGCACTGAGCTATAAATTACTGTTCTGCTATGAACACCCGAACAACCGACAACGGAACTGTATTCTTGCAAAAAGACGATGGCAGACTGTACTTTATGGCTAAAGGTAGTGTAAACATTGTCTAGCATGCAAAATATCCCGCTGGTTGTGGGCTTTAAGAGAACACGGCGACAGTTTGGCACAATGTAGTTTCCACCTGATACTCTCCACAACAGTAGTTTCATTAATATCACAACGAAAAATTCAGAAAATGACCCAAGTATCTGTTCTTAAAATAAGAGTAGTTGGGTTGTAGTTGGCTGTATTAAATGTTTTGACGTGGATGTTTATTCAGTCAGTCTCGCTGAAAGCGAGAGGCCGGGTGTTGAACAATGAAAGCATTTATAGAGAGATAAGGCGGAAAGATAAGGATCAAGCGTGTTGGAACCCGTATGTAATTCATATGGTAGAGGAAAATACAAGGGTAGGATTACAATCTTCTAATATTGCAAATCTACATCACAATGTTAAATACTCACGGGAAATAGGATCTTCGTTTGCTGACCTTACGTCCCGGCCTGAAAGGTGCTGGATACAACAAATTAAGTTCATTCTGATCAAACCGCAAAATAGAACATCGCATCCAATCAGGATAGATGAAATCTGCTCGCTTTAGCATGACTGAAATTTTTACACTTGAGAACGGCCCCGGACGTTTATTTGCTTGCATTGGTGTTGGTTCAGTAACAGCAGCTGCAGCTCTCCGGCATGGCACTCAGTGACATTCTCGCTTAATAAGAATTGTGATTGTCTGTGATGCCACTTGTTTTGGTATTATGGTCCAGTCTATTCCATCAGCAAAACGCAGGTCCTTTAGGGAAATTTTCTAGAAATCTCTGGTTAATTTTACAACGAAATTACAGTTTTCGTGTCGAAATAAAGAGGACTTAACCGTCGCGTTTGAAAATCAAGTGTAAACCCACTAGTCAAATTGCCAAATCTTTCTTGCACAGTTGAGAGAGCACCTTACACCGCTACCTTTGACCTAACTTGAACAACCTTTACACTTAATGTTTGTCCTTTGCGAGCGAAATGGGGAGAAGACCTGGATTTCGCTATATATAGAGAAACTTTCAGAGTCTAGTGAAGCACACAGGCGGTGGTTCATAACTGTGTTCACTCTGGAAATAGCAGTCGGCAGTACAACCTTGGCAATCCACACTCGTCGCAGGGAACACCAGTATACACTTGTGCCTCCTGCAGCCTTATAAATGGAAACTGTTCGTTTGAAACTCCCACAACTAAGACCAACTGCATATAATGTGAGGCACCGACCTACAACACAGAGCAGAGTGACCGGCGTCGATATTCATTCAGCAATTAAATTAAGTTTAACTAGAATGTCCGAATCCTATAGAAGTCCCCACGAGCGTGACACGGACTTGGCCAAAAATTACATGAAGGAACTTTCAAGTGTCAGCATACGGTGCCTGACGGCAGAACAAACTTTCGGGCTTCCTTTATACTCTAGCACAGCTGCAGATAAGTTTTAAAACGCCCCGTATATATCGTGCGATTGCACCCCACTTAAAATTTCTGTCAGAGCTGCCTGTCATGTTCTCTCCTTACAGTTTGATGAATACATTAAGAGCTATTTTTTATCCCCTATTACCGCACTGGTATCGCGATTGGCAGTCGCAGAAAGCTCATTCATTTTGCCAAGTACGAGAAAGGAGTCCAGCGTACGCAGACGGGTATGTGAACAATAATGTTCTTATTAAACTGTTTATTGCAGTAGGTAGGAACAAGATTAGGAATCCCCAGAGGAATCCACACTCGTCGCAAAGAAGCAATGGTAGTCGCTTATCCCTCCTGCAGGCTTGTAAAGGGAAACAGTCTATTGAATACTTCCACATCTAAGACCAAATACATACACTAAATATTATGAGACACCGATCTACAACACAAATTACCGTCTGACTTATGTCAACCTAACGAATGGGTTTGATTGTACAAGTGACTGTGTCCCCATGTCAGTTTGTGAACGCGTGACTAACCTTGCAAGTGGAATATATGGCACTGTTGAAATAACTTTGAGTAAGTAAATAAAGGATAATGATTTTCCAAATGCTGTGGATATCATATAATCTGTTGGTAAAATAAACTTAAGAAAATAATAATAGTGCTACTATTAAGTGGTTTTGTTTGTCAGATCAAGTCTCATCAGCCTCTTGTGTTGATAAAAGCTGGAAAAGTCTGAATGACAAAATTGTAGGGTAAGTTGATGTTGTTAACTTAAAGAAGCAATTTGTATAATTTTTGTTTTCATGTCTTTACCCAAAAGCAAGTGTTTTAAATCACGGAAATAAAAACTACATGACTTTTTTCTATAATTTCATTATTGTCTGAGATAAGGCTTGTTCTCACTGATTTTGTGTGTGAACATATTTGAACATAATCCGAATGCAATGTTGAGTATGTGGGTGTGTATGTATCTGTGGGTGAGTGGATGGGTGTGTGCGTGTGTGTCATGTGGACAAGCTCGATAGTCTGGTTAATGTATGCTCACTAGTAAATGTAACGACATGCTGGCCATGGTAATGGTAGGTTACATACATATCCTGGACAAATGACATACATACAATAAAGATAAAAGAATAGTTCACGAAATACAAACATATACACGTATGCAAATGCAGATATGGGGGCTAAACGCGTAGGCATAACGCTCGAGTGACCTGTTCAACAAAATTAATATCATTCTGTGTATTCATAATAAATGTATAAATGATACCTTGCAGATGACGACTTCTCTTGGTTATCGTGAGCATTCGAATTTACATCCCTTGAATCTAACTTGGGTTTGTCGCAGTTCATGGTGCTTTTGCTGTGACTACAATCAGGAGCACTGCTGTGGCGGGGGCTCTCTCGTGACTCTACAATAACCGCATCACGAGGAGTCTTCTGACCGTGAATTTCCCTTTCATGCATGTTAGCCTTGATGTTCCGCACACAAAATGTGGGCCCACCAGAGTCCAAAACCGACGTCTCCGGAAGACATCCATCAAACTTGTGACGGATGATCCCGGTGGTCGGTCGGCTTTTCTCCTTTAGGAAAGTCAAACTGACTCTCACTTTCTGGCTGCCAATATTTTGATTCCTATTATCAACTGCGTCATTGTCACGTGTGTTATTTGAATCCTGAAGAGAAATTTTAGCTGACGAAGTTTGTACACCAGGTTTGACAGTACAAGCTCCACCAGTTACGATAAGTGTTCCCTGTGTTTCCCGCGCGGTGTAGTCAGACAACGGCCTGATAGACAGGAGCTGTGAGTCTGCAGCTCCTGACCTAGGTGAATCAAGTGAAGACTTTCCCCCAGCGTCTTGCAATATTCTTGGACCAGACCCAAGACGTTTTGCTCCTCTCCAAGATATTTCTTTTGAATTAGCAATCATTAATTGTTCCTGCGTTAATTTATAGGCAGGAGATCCACAAACGTTTCCTTTGTCAGAAATCGATATACCATACCTCATACTATCAATTACTTTCTTCTCCTCCTCGTGGTTACATTTATTTATGGACGACAGCTCCTCCGATTGCTTTATTTGAGAATTTCTTTCTTCTAGAATTAGGTTTTGTCGTTTTATTTCGTCTGCAATTGACAGCCGTGGCTGTTTGTTGGACAGTCTTTCAAACAGTTCAACTCTGGACATGGTATATTCTTTTTGGTATAAAAACGGTCTGCCCCTCTTCACTGAGTCGTTTATTTTAGAAGCTTTGTTCACACGGACTAAGGTACTGGAATCAGCACCTTTATTTGATTTGTCGGGTATCAGGCGTTTCTCAGATCTTTTTGATATGTCTTTGTCATTTTTATCGAGGGTAGTTGATGTCTTCTTTACAATTTGTGTCCTCTATGTCTTGACCGTATGCTGTTATAAAATCTTGTCCGTTTGTCAAATGAGTGTGCTGTGGATCTCCTATTGGCAATAGATCTTTTTCAGTGGCTTTCGGTGTGTCAATCAGTTCCGAGGAAAACCGGTTGGGCTCTGCAATTTTCTCTTTGCTCTAAAGATCACAATATTTATTCTCTTTCGACTTCTCACTTTCTTCAGCGGACTCGGCGGCTTTATATGATGACAATTTCACTGTATTTGCAACATTTATATTACCTTTGTTGTTTTGTTCTTGTTGATAAACTTCTCGAACAACACTTTTCCGACCGACCACTGCAACCGTCTTTGGTCTTGAAACTCTACTTCTGTAGGTCGTCGTTGATGAGGAGTTCGGCCTCTTGGACAATATCAGAGATTCACTGGTCACCGACAGCAAATCAGAAAAACTATTGTTCCTTAAAAAAGGCTGGTTGAATCCTCTGGTGAAGATATCTGAAGTTAATTTCGACGTAGTGTTTTCAGATTTCGGGTCGATGTTAGTTAAACACGTGAAGGTATCAGGAGCGTCTATGCGTTCCTTTTCATCGACACAAGTTATAACTGAGCATAAATCTTTTGGACTGGTGTCTGTTCGTCCAAGATCTGCAGTTTGCAAGGATAAAGAAGCCAGTGACGTGTCATTTCTCTGCTCCTTGACAACTTGTTTACCAATAACAGAAATGTTGCATCGTCCGCCAACCACCGACCTTCTTCGAATAGCGGAAGAGCCAGTGCGCGGTCTTTTCAGTAGACTATCACTGGGCTGTGCGTGACACGCGACAACAGACGTAGTCATTACATTGTTTTAAATAGAATCGACCTGCCTCATCGTTCTTCTTAAGAATACTGTGCCAGTGAAAAGCAAGATATCACACAAAGTTAACAGTAATTGTAGTTAAGATTGTGTACATTTTTTTTTTTCAGATCCATGTATACCAGTAGCGTACACACAACACACAACCTGTTTCAAGAAACGGAAATCCATAATAACTCCCCGCTGTTACAGTTAGAATTATTGCTGTAGTGACAGCTATACACTACCTCTAGTCCCAACGTCCGTAATCCCAGCTGGCTGTGAAGCCCTGACCAACGCAGTTCAGGTGGAATGAACTTAATGTATAGCGACCTTCACGCGGAATAATTCCGTCACAGTTTGTGCTGACCTGATCCTTAGAACGCTGGGTTTGGGAAAGACTCAACGTCTATATGTTATAATTCGCATAATCAGTGCGTTCAAACAATCAGCAACGTCCCAGAAGGATTTAGTAATCGCCATTTTAGATACCAGCGATTACCCGTTGAGCAGTTTCCTGTTACATGTTGCCACTCTTGGTCTGAACCAGTGGCTCTCGACTTAGGCGATATTGCCCCCCACCCCCGGGACGATTTTGAGATTCAGGAGGGCAAAAACAAAAACGGAGAAAAGGGCGAGAAGGGGGGGGGGGCGAAAATGATGAAAGTATTAAAAGGGGGCGATGGGGGCGAAAACAGGATTGGAGGATGATTTGGGGGCCAATACAGGGCAGCCACTGACTTGTTCAACATATTGCGCAGATAGGTTTTATGAACAGAAAAGGCTTTTTTTTTTTTTTTGATGCATTTGATAAAGAATGCTTTCTGTTTTATAATGAACAATCAACACCACTATTGTCATTCATAAGGCTCTGATAAACTCTACATCATACTGTGTGTGTGTAGTTTGTCTTCCTGTGAAATGCATCCACTGGGTTTGAGTAGGGATTTGAGCAGGTGCGGGGGGGGGGGGAGAGAACATTTGGAGCCTAAGGGGGCGATTGCCTGAAAAATGTTGAGAACCTCTGGTCTAAACTGTATAGTTGTCTGCTACTATGGCAACACAACTGTCCAAATTTAGTCCTTGTCCATTTCCCAGGTTTTCTCGATTGAACATTGAACAATTCCCAATCCACATTTTGCACCAGTAGTTTCTTCATTGCCGGTGTATAGAACAACTTTTTTTTTTTTTTTAATGGGAACATAATAAAATAAAATGTCAGTTAGCAAATAAAATTTTTAAAAAACGAAATAAAATAAAATTACGTCACTTGTCCCTCACTGATTTGAACTCGGTGTCTGTCAGATAACTGCATCGGAGAACTTCTTTTGAATGTCTCAACCTGGTAATTTTACATCTGATTATCGGTTCATGGCCTACTGTACAAGTCTCTCTCTCTCTCTCTCTCTCTCTTTTCTCTCTGTCTCTCTCACCTTCTCTCTCTTTCTCTCCCTCAGTTTCTCTCCCCCCCCCTCTCTCTCTCACTCACTTTCTCTCTCTCTTTCTTACTCACTTTCTCTCTCCTTCAGTCTCTCTCTCTCTCTCTCTCTCTCTCTCTCTCTCTCTCTCTCTCTCTCTCTCTCTCTCTCACACACACACACACACACCCGTAATACACACACTAATTTTTAATCTCAGTTACTTCCTTTTTATTTTAAATGAGTAGATTTCTTCCTCATCTTTTTAAAATTAAATATCTGACACACAGAAATTTATCACTCGGCTGCTGTTCCCACAAGAACTCATGGCGAGAAACGTTGTTGTTACTAATTTCTACAGTATACGCTAAATCAACCAAATGATCACGAAAACCCCTTAATTATGCTGCTACGAACAAATTATCACAAACTCAGAATTTTCCCACCAGCAGAAATGGGAGCAAGGCCTAGAGGGTTACGGCAATCTGATCTGCCCTCATCGCCGACACATCAACAAAATGCTAAAATCAGCATCATCCCCCACCAGAGGAATTTGAAACACCTTGGCGATTTTTATGATTTTGTGTACAGAAAACACAATCAACTTAAAATACCGCGAACAGATTTTCTTTTCTTTTAAATGTAATTTCGTTAGTTAAGAGAATTACTTCTCTCTCTCTCTTGCCGTGGTGTGCAAAGGCTGCATAGTAACCCATGTTTACCCATGGTTACAGTATGATTCCAATAAAGAAACCAATATTTGGCAGACCCCTAGTTGTTGTGTCCTACAAAATTCGATTCTGCATTTCTCACGTCAAATAGCTTTGTAAAGTCGTTCTTATTTTGAGCCACAAACATGAGATTTTGATATGCTCAATTTCTCCTAATTTCTTTCCAACATTCACGCTTGCAAGGCAATAATTCAAGACATGAGAAGCTCAAGAAATGTTAAAACTGTCCACCCCCAATTTCATCATACTGCGTGGCATCAGAGCAAATTTGCGGAAGAAAAAATGAAACCTGAGAAATCTAAATAAGACAATTCTAATATTGTCCCGGCCAGATTTTGCACTTATGTTTTCGGGTTATTGAATTTGCAAGGCGGACATCTTAACCGACAGTCTACTATTGTTGTTACATGTCGTGATGCGGACTGAGTCAGGAATTTTTACATTCTTCACGATCAGAATAAAAATCTCTTTATTATGAGAGTCAAAAATCTCTTCACTATCAGAGTCAAAAATCTCTTCACTATCAGAGTCAAAAATCTCTTCACTATCAGAGTAAAAAATCTCTTCACTATCAGAGTAAAAAATCTCTTTATTATCAGAGTTAAAATTCTCTTTACTATCAGAGTAAAAAATCTCATTACTCAGAGCAAAAAATCTTTTCACCATCGGAGTAGAAAATCTCTTCAGCATCAGAGTAAAAAATCTCTTTACTATCAAAGTAAAAAATCTCTTTACTATTAGAGTAAAAAATCTCTTTACTATCAGAGTCAAAAATCTCTTTACTATCAGAGTCAAAAATCTCTTTACTATCAGAGTCAAAAATCTCTTTACTATCAGAGTAAAAAATCTCCTTATTATCAGAGTTAAAAAATCTCTTATACGAACAGACTAATAAAATCCAACTCACTATATACTGCAAATGCTCATGGGTAACCACAAGAACCGCCGACTTGGCTCTCTGTTACTCATCATGGATCTTGTTTGTCCAGAAAGTTGAAGTAAGGGAAGAGTGGACGACAGGAATCCACTGTTGGTTTCCACATTCATTGAATTATCAGTCTGTTCACACAATACACGAAAGTCCACAATGCTTTCCGGTGAATGGACAGATGAATCTACATTTTCATCCATGCTACGTTCTTTACTATTCAAATCTCTGTCTTGTGAAGTCGCGCTGTGTTTAGGTCTACGGGCCTTATTGTCCCTTGACTTAAGTAAGCGACCGTTTGAAAGATTCCATTTTCCACACTTTATAAAATCTGCGTCAATAACTTTGGGTCGTCTTTGTAAGCCTTCAGGGATTTTACGGAACCGAGACAAAGCCCTGTAGAAACTGATGATATTGTCTCCGGATCTGGGTCGAGCTGTTTCATTTTGACTCCGATCAGGTTTACGTGAAGTGAATGGTGGTTCCGGGGTCTGACAGTGTCGGGAAGTGTGAAATGATTCAGTATCTGTACTTGCAACCGTTTCCACTTGCCTATGGGCTTTGGACTTTTTTAGTTCTTTTTCACCATACCTGTCTTTGGCTGATGTGCTGTTTTGTCTTCTGGTATGCAAAGTCTTAGGATGAAACATTGGACAGAGATTTATGCTTTCTTCGGTGCTAGATTTGGCAATTTGCATGGCATTAACATTCTTTTCTCGATCGCTTTTGGAATTTCGTATCAGATCTTGAGACAGGCTGTTCTGCCCCTCACTTGAGTTTGTTATTTCTGTCTGATCAGAGGCTGTCACCTTAACTTGCATTGGCTCATCATCATCAACAATCCATTGGCCATACGTTAAAGGAGTCATCGCTGGTTCATTCGTGCCAACAGTTTGGTTGCTATGAGGTATTAAATTTAGAATATTGGATTTATTTTGCATTATATTATTAGGTTGTGAAGATTTGCATCTAAAGAATAAAATGGCCCTTGTGGCTTTTTTTTTTTGCGTTCTTGGTCCAGGGACATTCGAATCATTATTATTGTCTTTCGCAAAATAGCGCATCTCATTGCTTATTCCTGGGAACAGATCCTGAATTTCATTGACCTCATGGCTGTGTGCATTCACCACTTTAGTCTTAGAGATAATTCTTTCACTAGGTCCTTCTTCCGTGTGAGTCAAATCTTATGTCTATCTCTCTTGCAGATGATCTCTTCGTCACCAGAAATAATTTGTATTGCACTTTTTGGGGGGGATTGCTGGACAACCCAAGTTTCGCGTGGAGGAAGTTGTACTTAAAGACTGTCCACATTCCCCGGAGTAGTTGAACTGCAATGGAATGGCGGATCTGTTTGTCAACATCGGTGAACTCTAAGCTACGGATTTTCATCTACCATCTTTTTCATTCTGGTATAATGCATCTGTCAGTATCTAAAAGTGAAAGACGTTCCAGCTTCCATCGACACTTCAGGAGTTTGAAAAAATGTTCTGGGTGTAAAAATAAAACAAATACGCAACTGCTGCAAGACGAGAACAACTTTGTGCATATGGCTCCAATGCTATGCGGCACATAACAGATTATTGTGGCTTTTCTTCTCTCACCCGGAACAGCCAATATAAGTTTGGGTTTTCTATATCACCATTAGCCTTTGTTGCAGCGGGGCCACAGATAAGTGCTTTGGAAGACATAAAGAGCTCCAGATAAGCAAATATCAACATGAGGCAAGGAAAGATCACAGTAAAATTAGTGCACTCAAAAGGTTATTTACCGCAGACACAGGCACAGATCCCAGACTACTTGGCCACCGACACTTCTGGGGGTCCAAAATACTTGCACAAAACACTGTTGTATTGGTACAGAAAACGTCCGACATTTCAGGCTTTGAGCACTTTGTAAATTTGTTAATATAAATCTATCACCATGAAATTTGTTGTAGGAATATCTGCACCAAATGTGTTTCAAATAATATTTTCTTCATGTAAATGGTCAGCCTACACAAAAATGAGTTTTCTCGCGACTTATCCCAAACAATGGAGCTAACTGTCCTTTATAGAACTACTGGCTTCACAGACAAAAAGCTGAGGATACCGCCACCTCTGCTGGTTAAGGTATTCAAAGTTCTCAACAGATAGAATCTACTTCCAACTCCACTGTCCCCTGACATGCTTTCGCACCACGACAATGAGACCATGCCGGCGGTTGGAACTGATCTGCGGTAAAGAGATTCTTAAGTGGATATGAGAATTGTTAGAGTCACAAAGAACTCCAGTGCTATCGATTATTGCTACAGAAATATTTGGTCTGTGGGATAGACCGGGGTGATGTTCCAGGAATAAGAGGTTTATCTTGACAGAAGATTTGCTGAGAGAAAGTGCAGGCGGTAGCCAGGTGCTCTCTGTTAGTGACAAGTTTGAGTGTGAATCAATGAGCCTTCTGATTTCTACATTATTGTCGAAAGTAAATCAACTGTTTTCACGGCAGTAAAAATGTTTCTTATCATAATGTCGGAGACGGCGTTTATCTTCACTGCTAGTTTTATATAAGAGCTGCATATTACAATTTTCTGTTTCTCTCGAAAAGAAACAACAACAAAAAATGTGGAACAGTTAACCCTATTAAGAGTCAGTGAAAGATTGTAATGTTCACACATTTAAACACCGCATTTATGACTCCTTCACATAACTTTCAATAGTTAAAGCATGACAATTTGATAGTCAACTCCAATTCGGATCACTCTTAAGTGAGGTCTTGTGACGAATCATTTCATTCAAATGTATCCTTATCTCAGTGGCAAAACAATTTAATATATACCTGTCACTTTCCATTAAGTTATGAAACACTTGGTTGAGCCTTGCCGAGCCCGGAGAATTTGGTAACCCTTTGAGTAAACATTCAGACGGCTGGTACATTAGCGCTGCTTAACTGGGCATGCAAGTGAGCTACAGCGAATATTAGCCACATCGTTCATTGTCATGCCCCGACAGAATTTTACCTGCAATCCTTATTAATGTCATGCAACTCGGAGGGCCTGCGATGGAAAAACCAGTTTGAAATTACACATTTGCGGTCCGTCTCGCGTAGTTCACCGGTTACTCACCGAAAGTCCTGTATTAGATCAAAATCAAATCCTCATGGGCGGATAAAATCTAGTATCGAAGGCCCCAGCACCCATGCCACCATGCGTCAAATTCTAACAAGAAAAAAAAACAAGTCACTCAATGGGTCCAGTTGTTTGGTCGTCCACGATGGAGTTAAAGTGAAAGAGGTCTGTACAGACCATCTGCTTCACTGAAGAATTCAACCGGCTGAAGACAATGTGAGTTTGTTTGCTATCTTCATTCAAATCGGAAAGAACCAAATGCACGTCAGTAGTAACAGTAGATCATTGCTTTCTAATGATTCCGCTTTTATGAAGTTAGGCCAGGACCACGGTTGTTTTTTGCTGTTGTTTGTGGGTTGTTGTTGTTTTTTTTGGGGGGGGGGTGGCGGGGGTTTACCCAGTCCGAGAAACTATTCAGTTAGAGATGCTTAAAAAGTTACTTTTCACTCTGCAGCCCGCACACGAGCAACTAAATAGTTGCTCAAGAGCCCTCCCATTCCATTTTGACATCTGAACAGTGCTCACTCGCAAAAACTGGGTTCGCATTTTCAGCCACCTTGTTATTTTTTTTTTCTACGGCGAAGAGAGAAGAAGAGTGGCAGAAAAGGGGGAAAAGAGGCGAGAGAGAAACAGGAAGCGAAAGAATGTGAGACAGACATAGAGATGGAAGGGAAAGAGCAAAGAATGAGAGAGGGGGAGCGAAGGAGGGAGGGAGGGAGGAGGAGGAAGAGAGAGATGGAGAGAAAAGGAAGGAGTTGAGAGAGAGGGAGAGAGATGGGGAGAAAAGGAAGGAGGGAGGGAGACAAGAGAGAGAGAAAGAGATAGAACGAAAAGGGGTCAGACTGAGAGAATGAGAGCAAAAATGAAGGCGGGAGAGGGGGGGGCGAGAGAAAGAGAAAGGGGTGAAGAGGAGAAAGAAAGAAAGAGGGAGGGAGGGCTGGAGAGCGAGAGAGAAAAGGAGAAAGAGTGTGAGAAGAAGAGAGTGAGGTAAAAGAGAGGGAGCGAGGGAGAAGTGTATTAACAAGGTCACCAGAAGTCTCAATTTGTGTATTATTGATGCCATTTATTGACGCCGTACATGTTGTTGTTGTCGCTTTGCACGACCAAGCCGAATTCCTACAAGGGATATTCTTTCCTTCGGACCGTCAAACGCAGCCCTTTCTCGAACTTTGTGATCACGTGCCAATCTGGACACCATGGAGGTACTAATAACACTGTGTTATTAATAGCTCCATGGTAGACACCAACGGTCCGACCGAAGGGAGGTAACTCGGAGATTTTTGGCATGGGGAATCAATGAGGCGGGGGTGGATGGGGGTGGGGGGGGGGGAAGAATGGGGAGAGCACCAAAATAAAATGTGCAAACAGCAATGCCTGCGTCCGATCCTGTTCGTTTATGTAATCTTAGGGCGTACACGTATGAAAACAGCGGGCCGCGCTCGGCAGGGTTTACGGACAGTCATTACTGCAACCAGTCACGAACATTTTACTATAATGGAGCTAGAGGGTGAACGCGTAACCACCTAAACCTTTGTTTGTGAAAACGGGACCAAAAATTATGAAACTTTGTTAACTACCATGATTTTTGACAACATGTTGCGTGGACACGTCTATTCTGGACAAAATGTAGTTTTTAATGTTGTTTATTCACCAAAGTTCGAACAGCAAAACAAGAGGCGCATTTTCTGATCGAGTAGAATCGAAAAGTGTGACTGGAAATTGCGTTCTGCGAAACTCTCTTTTAGACATGGCCGGCCGAAAGCCAACTTCATCACATCTGCAAGGAATTATTGTGATGTAACAAAAAGATCTTAGTCTTTGTATCGAATCCAAGTGTCGTTATTGATGTGATCTACCTCTATATGTACCGTTGGGTTTCTTGCAAAAAATTAATTTTGCAACATTTATCCTCTTGCCGGGGGTCGGCTAGTAATTACAATGGAAGAACAACTGAACAATATGGGTTACACCAATCTAACAGTGACTGCTTGCTTTTTATTTCTTTTTCTGGTGATCTTTTAATTTTTTTCCTAATCCAACATTGCAAATTATTTTTTATTTTTTTACTTTCGAAGTCACGGCATTTTACCCTGCAAATCATAGCACGTTGTCTGGCATTTCGTTTCAAAGGAAGATAATCAAACATTAAGGTGTGATTTGGACTTATCTGCTTCCTTATTGCCTCCCATTACGAAGTTGTTTTTTTTTTTTCTTACCACATATTATACCCATGTATTACAATACCTCATGAGACCAAAATAAATAAATGTGAGAAGGAAATAGAAAAGTTATGGCAGGAAACCACGGAATTGTATATTTTCCATTGTAACGCACCGATAATGCGAAATCTCAAGACTTTTCCACTGCTCTGTCACATTCAATTTTATTATCAGGAAATTTTCACACTCATTTATTTTTTCATTATTACTACTTTGGCCACAGTTGAAATAAAGCTTCCATTAGTGAAAAAAATGAAAGTGAAAAGAAATAATTGGATTTTCCTTTCCGGCAAAACAGCTGTGCCGAGGAAACGTCGTCCCCCCCCCCCCCAATAAAATTACAATGTATTTAATTCATGAAAATGTCAGTCATGATAAAGTGTACCAGAAGAATGGGAACCAGCTAAACTGGTAGATACGGAGATCAGTCCCGATAAAAAAAAACAACAACTGATGGCAAAGCAAACAAGACAAATTTTAATATCAAGGCAGGAGTAAATAGTTCAAATAATAATTATCAGCAAAAAGAGCTCAAAGATCGAAGTCCTAGCAGGACTGTAGAAAACAACATCAGCAGTGGCAAATATTAAGCCTTATGGGGTTCTTACAAAATCATCGCTCTCAGATTCAGTATTGGTCTGATGTATGCAATGGTCCTTATTGTTTTTCTGGCGATATTTAACGCCTGAGATCGGACTTCGAAGAAGGATCCCTGTGGTCGTAAAGCCTTTGAAGAATTTACGGCAAACCATTCTTCCAAAAACTACACTACCAGTGAGGGAGTCGGCAGAACCAATATCTATCAAATAAATCAATTTGAAGCCCTGCGGACCTCAGAGAAGAGAACAGAACGAGAACGGGAAGGGCGCGTAACTACCAGTAATTCAAAAGACAAGTTACTTCCGAACATCTACCAATCATAGTACAGCGGAAAAGAGGACAATACCTGTACATGTATGACGCTGACTACTTATGGAGAACAGTGACTGTGGTCAGACTAATGTATTTGTGGTTGTTGAATATTGAAAGTGTCGTCATCTGCTATTGGTGTCATTTCTTGTTGAAATACAGAATGCAGCACCGAGACAATGAGCAAACATTATCGGGCAAACTGAAATATTACTCACCATAGTGTGTTTCTCATGCACGCCAAGAGTCTTTCCTGGATAGAGTCAGGCGTAGGCATAGGTCTAAATCTTAAAATTTTACTATCATATGGCAAGGCTGGAGATGGGTCTCTGTCTTGCAGATTTGGAAACATAATAATATCCTTAACTAAATGTATTTGGCATAGAAATCTGCCCTGCTGATGCCGTCCAAATTTAGTAAAGGCAGACCATTAATAGCGAGCTGCCATTGTGAAAGTTGTGACAAGCATTCTTGAAAACCGTGCTGCAATTGAATCCCTCGTATATCATTCCTCAAAGTTCTTTCTAGAAAAAATGCAGGGGCACGTTCGCCAGGCATGAGCCTTTGAAATCACATTGAACAGCGTTGAAAAAAAAAAAAAGACAGTTTCTCTCAAGCGAAAATCAGCCTCTTTGTTGCACAGAATGCGCTGTCATGTTAGGCTTGATCCTGTCGATTCGCCACGACGTTAGTGATGAGGCGTAGTTCTATGAACATAAAGATCTCTGGTCATAAACTAGTGAAGGTGCACATGATCTGTACAAACTATGTACTATTAGGTCTTATTTTATTTTTGATGTACAGAAGAACCACAAAAACATGTTCTACAGATCACAGAAATGCCCATTTTTTTGTCCCGGTTCTGAATAGAACTCGCAGGTGTTCACGAAGTTCGAAGAGTTCCAGTACCTAACTTGATTGTGTGTATCCCACAACAAAATAAAATTGCTACTTTAGTCACCTAGCAGACGTTCACACAGTACAGACCTATGAGCAATAATCTTAGTTTGAGGGCGAATTAAGTTTCGTCGTGTGGTCGACCATGAAAGCCATACACTGGCACTGCGGCGCTCCAGCAGCGTAAGAGAAGATAAGAACGCTATTCATTTCATAGAAGGAGCAACGCTAGCGTAGAGAACTTGCTTGCATGGAACAAATAACTTGCACCCTTTGGCAGGATCAGATTAGGGACAATCATAAAGGAACCAGGCAGAAATACACATCAGTAACACTGTTGCAACTCTAATGGAGAAATTTAGGGGGGGGGGTATACTTTGCGACTTACACAATCCTCTGCTCTCTGGGTTTTGTATTGCCATTCGTTTCCTTACCAGCTGTGTGAAGTCACAGCCACTTGCCACCCTACTCTAACCATTACCTTCATTTGACAACAGAGGCGTATGACACTATATGCCGTGTTAACCATTAACAGCCTTAAAGAAGATTTGGATAATTTCGCAGTAAATTGAACGATTCGCTGGCTGTCTCGGGTCTTTGAAGACACCTTTCCAGTGACAGTATGCCTGACTGCGACACGGTTTGTGAAAAATGAAGAAGTGGAAAGCTTATGCTGCCAGCGCTGGGTGGTGGTTATCCAATTTGGGCGGAATTGGTGAATAATGTTTAAAGTGCATGCTTCAAAAGTAGGGAATTGGGAGTGATAGAGGGGGCAACGAAAGAAGAGACAGAGAGAGAGAGAGAGAACGATACGCTGTTTGAGACGAGGAATATATCACATGATGTAATGATTCAATATTGTCATCTCAATTAGTGAAAATGCTTTTTAAAAAAAGTGTGAACCGCTGTACCTATTGCTCTGTATGTGGCAACAAAACAAACAAAAAAAGATTTCAAATGACCAGTGATCTGTACTGGCAGGTAACTCCTGCAAGTCTATGGGCGGCATGTATAGAAACTCGACTGGCACTTCCACTAATGGAATACTTCTATCCACACCACAGGTGATTTACACCTCCATTAAAGACTTAGCAAGGGAATTAGTTATGCATCGATAATTGCTTGGTCTCAGTAAAACATTTGTGTAGCAGTTCTACCGTGAAGTAGAAAGATAAAAAGGGAGGAAAGACCAACCAATTGGCTTGAGGCATGTTTTGATACAATGAGTGTTCACGCTTCATACCCGTAGTAGCCTCTGGAAACAAATCAGCACTTTGAGAACTGTCGAGGGCATGACTGGATAGAAGAATGAAGGTCAGCTTTCAGTAACTTAGGAAAACGGCAGACTAATTATAAGAAATGCAATGAGGGACTGACTTGCTAATTGGTTGTTCCACTGAAATATCTGTGTCGTATAGGAGAGCTAAATGTCATCTGCTACATAAGGCTAACATCAGGGAAAGATCTGGGGCGGACCCATTTGTGCCGTGTGCTATATGCATCTTGATAACAGCCCACCCCACCCCCAAACAAAAGTCCAATCTAATCTAATTAACCCATACAAAAGAGAGACATAAAGAGGGTGCGACCGAGGGAAGGGGTGGGGGTACACAGTATTCTGATCAACGGGTGATATACTATGGCTCTCCCTGGACCGCACATATTTCGTAGACTTTCGAGCTTATTGCTGCATTTAGGTTTTCTTTTCTACACAATTGTGAGTGGGTCTGACTAGCCACATGGAGTGGCGCATAGGAAAGTCGCCGAGCTTTGTTTATGAACATGAAGAACCCAGGCCATACGAAGTGCCTGGGGAAAATCAATCACCAAATTGTAATGTGGAATAAAATAACATGTGCACTTTAGTTCCCTAACTAACCCCATTCACAAATTGTAACATGCATGTGTTCGGTAGTTAAAATGCCCGTGATCTAGTACTTTTGCTGCCCAGTTATATATCTTTTTAGTTCATCCACAAAGCATATAGGCACGTTGACAGACACATAGATTATCCGAAGAAGGAGTAAGATGATAGGCAGATTAGTAAATTTTAAGAAAAGAGAACAGGACGAAGATGAAAAAGAAAAAAGAGGTGGGGGGGGGGGAGGAGACAGTCGTGATCGCCAACAACCTAAAATTGACAATGATCATCGAAAATAATCTGCGATGGCAGAACGAAAACAATTACAATCTGCTCAAAGTTTCAGCACAAAAAATGTTTGTTTTCGAAAGAGAGGTTACCGTTGTGCTTGCATTGCATTCCAGGAACAGTTGGGTTATTCCTTCGAATATTTTTTTTTTTAACCATCATCAGCATTTTTGTCAGTTATCATGCGATGTTCCACCTAAAATTGTGACATTTCATGGAGTAGCATTAATTACTGTTAACAGTCCATCTTTCCATATAAATACTCTAACAAAGCATCGATTTCCGGAAAGAAAAAAATACTTTGTGTGTCGAGAGTGTGGAGATGTGACAGGAGGACAGAGCATGATGAAGCGTCACTGCTGAGAACATGAAACGAATTTGTTGTCATGTTTAATTAATTTCCAACAAGTCCCAATGAACTCGGGGAGAACATACAAAAATCACATAATAGCATTTGGGAGGAGGGGGGAGGGGGTGTCACGTGTACACAGACGAGATCGCAGATCTATGTCGGAGTGAGATTAAATTTGTCCCGCTCCCCTAAATAAGATTTGACCCCCTGCCCAAATGTAATATGCAGAGATATCATACAGTAACTAGATCGCTGGACAAACTTACCATCAAGTGGTAGCCGTTAAGTAAAATGTTTCCAGAGACACAGAATACCAAGACGGACAAATTCCCTCTTTCACTATACGTCCACAGCTTGCGAGCATATAGACACGGTAAGTACTACTCACAGAGCTCTATGGTACTAATCTTTTTCGTTCAAAATGTTATGCAGGGGTGTGGTGCGAATTGTTGCATTGTTGACATGGATGATACGCGCGCAAGCCGATGGACGAAATTTGGCGAATTGAACCGTCTCGGTATTCTGTGTCTCGGATGTTACTATAAGACTGAAATAATTCCAACTTACACTCTCCAGTAATCTGTGTAGAGGCCCAGGCGAGCTGATTCTCTAAAACGTGAGCGTATTTCCACCATCTTTCGTCGGAATCTCGCCACATAATCCGGAAAAAGAATCCGGAGTAGCACTCATAATTTTGACATTACAGAAAGTCACTTTCATCCAATAATAGGGCTTGTATGAAATATATTTGAACAGTAACCTAATGTCATTTTGTTATGTGGGTACCAAAAAAGTTTCAGTGGTTTGTTTTATGGTGACCAGCCACATAACGATGGCTGGGAACAAATTTTAAAATCATATTATATATTATTAATATTGCAGATAAATTCGTCCTTGGTTACAATAGCCTGACAACAGTTATATGATGTAAAGAATTTAACGCACGTTTGTCAACACAGTCTAATTTGCGGAATGCAGCGAGTAGTTTTTTGTTTTTGTTTTGTTAATATCCCCGAAATTTATAAAATGGACGATTTACCGATTTTTTTTTTCCGGGAGCTGGACAAACATCTCCATAATACACATTCCACGAATGTCCACGCTAATCCTACACTAAAAAATACGGCAAATTACAAGTTACATGATTATTATTTTATAAGTTCACCAGAGGCAGTCTATGAAAAGACACCGGCAATTCCACGAATAAAATTTCAGAATTTGATTTGCTATCTCACGTCTTTACATTCTCAAATTATGTCGAATCCACTTTTGAAAAGAAACAAAACTATAGCTCCATGCCTTCTCCGTGTAAAACTGGGTGCTCAGTATTCCAATGACAACTGAAATTGATCGCACACTTGTGTTAATTAAGACAAACTCTCGGGAGTCAATATTGTTACAAGCCGGATCAGGAAATGGCCGACATGCTCCCCGCAGTGGTAAGCTTTGTCACTCTAGTGAAGAGAACACTCTCGCGCAATGTGTTAAATGGCCAGATGGCTTGACAGATTGACTTTGATCTCGCCTGTCATAAGGGCTAGAGACACCTCGACATGAACCTTAATTTACGTACATAAAGTTCATATATCATGTGACTATGGGGATAAGAAGACCAAATTGTAAGTTTTCTTTGTACCCGATGCTAACACTTTTGAAGAGCACAGCAAAGATTCATTTAAAATTCCATTGACTGGGGGAAGTATGCTGAATGTCTATGAATGATCCATAGATATCCGAGTGGTTTTATGGGTCGTACGCTTCACCAGTTTAAAAGTGCTAACTCCTTCAATATGAATAGCTAATTGTCAGCGACGGATTGACGCACTTACGATCCTTTTTATTTTACTTTTTGTATTATTATTCGTTCTGAATATTTTGTTCACGTTTTTTGTCTGAACATTTCCACAAAATTAATTGATAGTGGTCCAAAGTGCGGATTTGAGTCAAGTCTCGATGAAACTTAAAACTGACGTCAGTGTATCTTAACGATGTGCCACAGAGACAGATTTCATTACCTACAACGAAGGACGATGGCGGTGATCTGGCAGATCGTTTTATTTATCTTTCTATCTTTCTGTCGGTCGGGTTTTACTTCATAATTTACTGTCTAAGTTTATGAGTGACTCCCGAGAAATACGCCCAAGACTCTTCTATGGCTTGTCATTTCTGTCTGTGTCTGCTATGCTATTACTGATATGTCCATAGAGTACGTGCACTCGATTTCGATGATTTCTGCCCCCCTCCCCCCTCCCCCACCACCGCCACGAGCTCTAACTATACGATTTGCCTTAACCTCTTTCTCTTCCCACTTTTACGAGCGTTCGGCCATCAAAATGGTGAATGCCCACGATATAAGGCATGACAATGCCCAATGCTTTAACTCTAAAGTGCATTTTGCATGAACAATTTGGACTGCTTCATTAGAAACGAGACTTAATTTGCTGTTTTCAGAGGAAAATAAAACCAGTTCATTGTGATAACTGAAAAGCTTACGTATGCTCCCCCAGAACGGTTTTAGTATGCTGAGGGCAAACCCCTTCTCCCCGCCTTGAAGCGTTCGTACTTTCTGGGTGGCCCAGTGAGAAAAAAAGCTTTGCTTTACTAATTTAGTCAAACAATTTTCACATGTACAATTATCGCGGAAAAGATCCTTACGACACCTGCTGATTAAACTGGGTCTTTTCGTTATCCACCAGATTCACTAAAGACTAGAAGTAACATGTAAAGGAAAAATATATAATACAGTCCACGAAATCTAGAAAAGTCTCCTCAGAATGTCACAGCTACAACCTCACAAACATGGCGTGCTAACACACACATACAACTATAACAAGAAATGTTTATCACCGTGAATGTTTTCTTGAAGATCTAATATCTGTTCGAGTCGAGAAGGCACTGAGCGGCAGGCCTACTTATTTGTTCAGAACAAACTAACCAAACTTCCTATCTGGAAGTTCCCCACTGTGTTTGGTACCATGTTCAGTGGCATTGATTAATGTCAGCCTTGAATGTGATCCTCACCCCGCACTTTGAGATATCAGATAATGAACTGATAGTCGCTGGCCAGAATGATGACCGCAATCTTCAGGCACGGGAAAGTCTGAATTCAAAGGCATTCGATTTTGTCGGGTTAGTTACTTGATCGAAATCTAACTTTACTATAGTATTCATTTCTCGTGATACAATCTCGGCCGGATGCAGAGATACTCGTGCACTGTTGGTGCAGGGAAGGGCATATCCAAAGGAAAAAAAGGTGAATATTGAACAAAAACCAACAACAGAAAAACTCATTTCATAAGATCCTTACAATGACGTTCATTTAATAATGCTTCTCACATTCGCACTAGACTGTCAGGTTTAATTTGTCCAGATGTAAAGTTCATAATCCTACACATTTTAAGCTCTCAAACCAATTATAAAGCTCTCACTTTTAAGTATCATTACTATCAACAGAGTGAGAGACATTATTTAAGCCTGTGACCAGCTAACATTGTCATGTTTCACAACACGATTGTCTGGAAATGCATGTCACGATAGCTCATATAGAACAATTAATAAATTAATCTATTAAAGAGAACGTCAAAATGTAGGTCGACGACGTAAACGTCGGGACCTCTTCGGCCAAAATAATGGAACATTCACCCATCGCCCATAACGGTGATTTCAATGACCTGTAATGACAATTTCAGACATATCGAACTGAGCTAGTACTGCAATGCAATGCAGTCGTAGATTCTCCTAGTGGGGCAAGTGGACCCGGGGGTTAGGGGAAATGAAAAAGAAAGGACCAGCACAGTATTGTTGTCGAATCTCTGCCCACTGTAAAATTACGCCGTGCTAGTCCTGCCGTTCGGGTGATTTGTTTTGCTGAGGTTTTTACGTTCTTTTAACAGCACAGTGACGGTGTTTCAGAGACATGGGGAAGGTCACCTGTCTCGCCGTCGGTAAGTGCCTTTATAAAGTCTCGCTTGATAGCCCGGTGCGCACTAGCCATATACTGCGAATTCGCTGGCCTGAAGACATCAGCAACCAAGACCTGTGGCAGCGAATGAAATAGCAGTCGGTACATAAAGAAATCCTATAGAGACGCTGGGGATGGATAGGTCACACGCTTAGAAAACCTGCATCCAACACCACAAGACAAGCCCTCACATGGAACCCGCAAGAGAAAAGGAAAAGAGGCCGGCCGAAAAACACCTGGCGCCGGGACTTGGAGGCAGACACCAAGAAGATGGGTCGCACTTGGGGGCAGCTGCAACGACTGGCCCAGGACCGGGATGCCTGGAGAGCTCTTGTTGGCGGCCTATGTCGCAGGAGGGATCACAGGCGGAAGTGAAGTGAAGTGCGCACTAGCTGATTTTGATCAGCCACCAGTCGGATGGTGACGTCACCACATTAGGTTTCAATGAGCTCCAACTAGTGAACTGGTGAGCGAGGCTTCATGGAAACTCAATCTGGTGACATCAACCTCCAACTTTATTGGCCGGCCGATTAAAATCGGTCGGTCAGCACCGGCTTGGGTCTTTTTTTTTTGACTAAACTCCGAGCGGGATTGGAATCCGCAACTTCTCATGCACAGGTCAAGCGCTCTAACCACTGGGCCATGGGGCTGGCGGTTGGGATGACCAGATAAATTGTGAAAAATGCTGCAATGAAGATCACCCGCATGATGGTGACTTGGTGACAGGTTCTAACAATGCTCATCTGAGTAAAAACGTGTAGTCTATTAAACTAGCTATTTTCATGATAACTAATTAAATGGGAGAAGATGAAAAGCCGTACCGTTGAGAGTTAATTGTATGTTATGATTATATTTTATACCAAAATGTTTGCTAAAATATATATATATGGCCTTTAGCGTCTTTACAGACGGTCTTAGCAGCTAGAATATTCACTTTCACTTTGACTGACAGCTTCTCTCGTGGCTTATTCTACCAATGTTTGACCCGAGAGTGCGATGGCAGTGATTGCAGGTCAGTCTTTTGGGTTCACTTTGGCGAGTGTTTTCATTCCGCCTCTGTCGTTTTGTCAGGTATGTTTCTTTTGCCTTGAAGTCTATTGCGAGCGTGCCACTGCGCAATTTTTGTCTCCATCTGCTTCGATCACTTGCAAGGTTCTCCCATTCATTGGGGTCGATGTTGAATGCTTTCATCGTGACCTTGCAAGTGTCTTTGAATCGCAGATGTGGCCTACCTCTGGGTCGGTTGCCAGTAGCAAGTTCCCCGTAGAGAATTTGTCTGGGGATGCGATCATTTTCCATACGGTGGAGATGTCCAAGCCACCGCAGTCTTTTTTTGCCTAGGAGAGCCTGAGTTGATGGAATGTTGGCTCGGCTCAGAACTTCGATATTTGAGACCCTGTCTTGCCACTTGATCTTGAGAATTTTGCGTAGGCAGCGCAGGTGGAAGGAGTTGAGGGATCTTTCATGTTTGGAGTAGGTGGTCCATGTCTCTGAGCCATACAGCAGGGTGCTTAGGACGCAAGTTTGGTACACGAGTACCTTTGTTTTGATGGTCAGCTTGCTATTGTTCCACACCCTTTTTGAGAGTTTGCCAAAAGCTGTGGCTGCCTTTCCTATTCTGGCATTTATTTCAGTTGTTATGTCTGTGCTACCACTGATGGTTGAGCCTAGGTAGCAGAATTTTCCCACTTGCTCCAGAGGAGAGCCATTCAGCATGATTGGGTTGGAGTTTCTCAAGCCTTGTGTCAAAACTACAGTTTTTGAGACACTGATCTTTAGCATGAATTTGTCACAGGCTTTGGCAAGGCTATTGATGAGAGCCTG
Organism: Onchidella celtica; assembly: GCA_963931925.1. NCBI lineage: Eukaryota > Metazoa > Mollusca > Gastropoda > Systellommatophora > Onchidiidae > Onchidella > Onchidella celtica. The sequence goes on from OZ007571.1 coordinate 62,008,062, forward strand.
GAGCGTGGTTTCATCGTGGGCCACGATTGCAGCATCATCTGCGAAGAGGAGCTCTTGTAACATAATATGCTCTGTACGAGATTTTGCTTTTAGTCTGGCAACATTAAAAATGGAGCCGTCCACTCTGGTGTTAATAAGTACTCCACCTGAACATTGACCAAAGGCATTCTTGAGTAGGGCTGCAAAATATATACCAAATAAGGTAGGAGCAAGAACACATCCCTGCTTCACACCGCTGTTTACAGCAAATGAATTGGATGTGCAGCCCTCAAAGTTGACACATGCCCTCATGTCAGTGTGGAAGGATGCAATAAGTTTTAGCAATGTTGGTGGACAGCCTATGGATTTAAGGACTGCATACAGGCCAGATCGGCTTACGGTGTCGAAAGCCTTTGTTAGGTCCACAAAGCATGTTATAAGCGGCCTGTTTTGTTCTTTACATTTTTCTTGGATTTGCCGAAGTGCAAATATCATGTCAATAGTTGATCGTTTGCTTCGAAAGCCACATTGTGCTAAAATAAGATCTCAATTTTCTTACGAAAAAGCAACAACAAAGTTTTTCCTCAGGAACAGTGGACAAATGCAAGCGCAACCGCAACATTACATCAGCAGAGAAACACAGACGTAATCATTTAATTTAAATACATAAGAACAGATTAAAGAAAATGAACAGAGACAATCTGACCACAGCCATTATAATGGAACGCAAGAACACCATTTTCAATTTCTCGAAAGAGAGGTTACCGTTGTGCTTGCATTGCATTCCAGGAACAGTTGGGTTATTCCTTCGAATAAATTTTTTTTTTTTAACCATCATCAGCATTATTGTCAGTTATCATGCGATGTTCCACCTAAAATTGTGACATTTCATGGAGTAGCATTAATTACTGTTAACAGTCCATCTTTCCATATAAAGTACTCTAACAAAGCATCGATTTCCGCAGGAAAAAAAATACTTTGTGTGTCGAGAGTGTGGAGATGTGGCAGGAGGACAGAGCATGATGGAGTGTCACTGCTGAGAACATGAAACGAATTTGTTGTCATGTTTAATTAACTTCCAACAAGTCCCAATGAACTCTGGGAGAACATACCAAAATCACATAATAGCATTTGGGAGGGGGGGGGAGGGTGTCACGTGTACACAGACGAGATCGCAGATCTATGTCGGAGTGAGATTAAATTTGTCCCGCTCCCCCAAATAAAATTGACCCCCTGCCCAAATGTAATATGCAGAGATATCATACAGTAACTAGATCGCGGCCCCAGCTGCTGAAAAGTAACGCACACATGTTGTTAGGCCTTGTTTAGTTCAGCGGCTCGGAGGGCGAGACAGAAGGCTTGCATAGTTCTGGCCGACGAAGTGACACTGCACCCTTCTTCATCCATGCCCAGCCTTTTAACACAACAGCAACAAACACGCAAAACACATCTTCTACGCGAAGATAGAAGGATAAATGAACAAAAATTGAACACAAAAGGGGAAAAAAAGGCAATATTGTGGACGAAAGACGCTTGCACTAAAATATTGTACTCAACAAGAGGTAATTTATAATTATGAAAAATTACAGCAGCAGCAGCAGCTATAACAACAACATTGCTACATCAGTGATTTCCAATATTCGTTCAATATTTAGTTGACGTACACATTAGCAAACAATTATAATCTGTAACATGCACGATGAAGAAATGCGTTACACCGAATTTTGCATTTCACAACATCATTTTGATAATTATTATGCAGTTCTAATCCGGACAATACAGACTACAATTTAGTGAACAAAATCATGAATGAAACATGCATCTATTATATATTTCAGTAACTCGCAACCTTTGGCATGACTAACTGACCAAACTATATACTCTTCAGGCCTTAAATTTGGCAGGAAGGTGGCAACTGAGATAAGGAAGATGATGGCTATAATTAAAAGTTGTTTACTTCAAGCATGTATTTTTTTAAAATAACAATGTTCATTGCTATGTAACATCTGTATGTTTGCATGTTTGTTTCGTAATTTATAGTCAAAATTGGGCAAAAAGAAAAGGTTGTATGTTGCACAGCCCCGCGTGAGAAATAAAACCCAAACAATACAAAGCAAACTAAAGGGAAGACAGAAAATACACAAATTTTCGGCTTTCGCCTTTGTCAAGTGAAAAGAAAAAAAAACGAACAATAAAAGACTTCAACAGGAACGAAGTGAACCAGTTTACTTAGCTGCGAGTTCTTGTTTCGTTAGCAGCACCAAAGCACGTCCGTCCGCCAAATTATTTTCTGTGTATTTTCTGTCTTCCCTTTAGTTTGCTTTGTATTGTTTGGGTTTTATTTCTCACGCGGGGCTTTGCTACATACAACCTTTTCTTTTTGCCCAAGTTTGACTTTGCGTATAGCCCTGCTGCGACCCCACAGTTTTTCTGTGGTTTTTATGATATTTCGTAATTTATAGTACCGTGCATGCCATAAAAAGTAACCATGTCAAGCGTTCAGTTTGGTGCATAGTGTTCTGGTGCGCATGAGTCCTGAAGCAAGACTGTAGTTTATTACTTTTATTATATGAGAGAGAGAGATAGAGAGGGAGGGGGTGGGAGCACATGATTGTTTATTCTGGGCAATGCCCGGTAACTCATCTAGTACCTCATAATACAATGGGAGTAATAATTGCATCCATAAATTAGTAGCCAATGTGTAACGCAAATAAATTAGGTCTCCCCAGAACACACATCCTCTCCCTCTCCTCTCCTCTCTCTCTCTCTCTTCCTCTCTTTTTCTCTCTCTCTCTCTCTCTCTCTCTCTCTCTCTCTCTCTCTCTCTCTTTCTCTCTTTCTCTCTCTTTGTCTCTCCCATCCTTTTGGCTGGTGTTAAGGGACCACAGTATTTATTACAGTAAGCTATAGCTGAACAGTGACCACAACGCAGTATTTTCCTTATTCGGCTTTATAGTAAGACGCCGGTTCCTTTACAACAGCCCTCTCTCATACTTCTCTCACATCACATTAAAAACCACCAGGTTATAATCATATTATTATCTGTGCTCTGGATGAGCTCTGGATGAGCACAGATATGATTTCATAATTTCAAATTGTCTGACAATTTATTCCCCACCTTGCATGAACTACACGTATTTAGCTGTTTCGTCAGAATCCTGGAACCTGCTTTGTTGACTAGTTTAAACTTTGCTTTTCCCACACATTACTGTAACTGAATAGCGCACACCGAGCATAAGTACATTATATTATGCCCCTTTCATCTGACCACACTTCAGTTTCGGTTTTGAAAACTTTCAGACCACCCAACGATTGTGCTTGGCTAATTTTTCTCCTCCTGGGAGACTGTAAATCATCACTAACATCACACTTTTTTTTTACGTAGAAAGACCTTTTTATTTCGGGTTCCAATGCACAGTCTTCGGAGTGGGCGAAATCTTTGCAAGCCTACACATTAGTTTGTTTTTTTTGTGTGTGTAAATCCAGTCCAACATCTTTCATACAGAAAGTCACAGAAAATCAGATTTTACATGTTATTAAATGATGCATTTGGACTGTTTACGATTCCCAGTGTGATAATTATGAGAATGGCGCAGAAAACAGTCAAAAAGAGCTGCAATTTACAGTAAAATAAATGTGCATTGAAGGACCGATTAAATTGGGATGGCCGGATCACAAATAAATTCGTGGGTGATTTTCTTTTCTAATGACAAGAAAAAAATTGTATCAGGAGAAAGGTTGGGTGTCTAGAGATGGAATCCAATATGCATCTGTCTGCTGATGACAGTCATGTTTACTTACCCAATATTAGATATAAATGGCATAGTCTGTCTTCTTTGGTTCTGCATTAGTTTTAGGCGTATCATTCGAGAGCTGAAAAGCTGCATGAAGGGCTTGCCACTGTTATTGCAGCCATCACTGCGGGCTGAAGGCATACTATCGTCGTATTTGTTATGATGTGAGTATCTCAGTGGCAAGGGAACGTCTCTGAAGTGACGCTGTAGGATCACTTCTGAAGGTATAGTGTGTTCACGGCCTGCAGAGCGTCTTTCGGCGTATCCCGATCGCAGACGCTCCCTGGCCCGCCGGGCACTGTAAGCCACCGTATCACGTTGATACTGCAGAGACAGCTGATGGGGCATATGGATACCCTCGCCCAAAAGTCACAGTTCACAGTGGGGCAAGAGGAGGAAATTGTTACCATGAAGCCATGAGCGTTAATTCCCCATGAATGTCTTCTCACCGTTTTTTTTTTAATCTTTGCAACAATCCAGCGCCACTGCTTATATTTATCACAATCGTCAAGTAAGTTTTCCTAACACATCTCAAGAGTAATGCCGACATTCGAGTAGGCCATACCATCTAATTCCAATGCTCATTGTTATTATTTACCTTTTATACGATTCAATGGAATAGAATGAGAGACCGACAAATTTGCCACATTTCGGTTTGTTTGCCCATATCTCGCTTTCGTATACAAATTTTTGAGCCCACGCGCACTCTTACGTCTTATGATACTAGTCGTATAATTCGTTCTTCTACTGTATTAAGTATGTGTTGTTATGGCGCTAAACGGGTGAGCGAATTCAAGATTATATTACAAACAACCTCTGACTGACAGCAAATATTCCTCGTAAGCGCGAACAAGCCTTCTCTGTCCAGTACAATAGCAACCTAATCGGAATGAAAGGAAAAAGTCCTGCTTTAATTCACTTAATATATTCACTGAATCACTCGTTTAAAAATCTTCAGGTAGTGAAACACACAATGATTGTAGGCCGGCTGAGGCTCTTTAAGGCAATTTGATTGAAAGCCGAACTAAAAAGTGAATTGAGCTCCCTTGCCAATACAGTGTATGTGTGTGTTATGAATAAAAAGTTGGATTGTATGTTACTGAAAAGAAAATTAATCGCGGGGGGGGGGGGGGCTGCAATCTACAAAAGTACCATTAAGTGAGATAATGCAAACAGAAAAATTAAATGCAAAGATGAATATGAGACCGTACTCCCACACCCCAAATCCCAGCCCCCCCCCCCCATTTAAAAAAAAAAGGGGTGGGGGGATCTATATTGCCACGGAAGAGAGAGACATTATAAAGGTCTCACCGCATTCCTCGTTCTCCTGTCGTTCTGAATCATTTACGACAAAGCTGTCGCACACGTTGGAAAACTATTCGCATTCACAATGATAAAAGCAGGTAAACAAAGTTATTCATGTTCATTGTTTTTTACCTGTCCTAAGACATTGCTCCATTATTCATGTTATTATGTTGATATTTTCACATGGTGTCAGAACGTTCCTGGATTTCCAGAATCGTAGATCCGTCTTAAACTTATCAACTTTAGAATGGACCCGACTCGGCAAATGTTGTGTGTCCTACTATTTAATACAAAGTGTTAGCAACAACAACAACAACAAAAAAATGTAAATCTAAAGTACAGATTGTTTACATCTTTCAAAGATATCTGTATGTCTTCCACATAATGTAAAAGAAGCGTGCGCATTCAAAATGAAAAGAACTTTGCTTTGTTGACTCACTTGTTTATAGAACAGCCTACATTCGGCCAGTGTTTAGTAGAATCCGCACCCTATGTTTCGGGGATTAGCTTAAACCTTTTGCAATAGGCATAGGCCTATATAACTCTACGTATACCATAATATATTACTTCACTTTGTTTCCGTCATGAAACTCAACCTATTTAATGCAATGAGGAAAATGTTATCACCATTAAAGCCACTGCTGCTGATAATCCTCCACTTCATAGATGCTAAGCAGTCAAAGAAGATACCGGTACCATTGTCACAGACTGGCAGAATGCACACAGATAAATGATAAATTTGTATTGACACACACTTCTTGTCACAGACTCCCACCAACTACATTAATATTAACAAAGCACAATCTCTAAGCTGCTGCCCACGCGTGTAAGGCCGAATTATCATAATTTCTGATAGCACATTCACAGTAGTGACAGTCAGCTAGGCTGCATAATGTACCACCGGACTGCGTGCTGTTTCTAATCTTTAAGCCTGCACTGGTGTGTCGATCATTCGGTTATTATCACCATGGTCTGTCCTGCTTCAATGTACTTGAGTCCAGGCAAGGTCTCTAAATCTAATCCTTCTATTCATTAAACAGGGCTGAATAGTTCTAGTTCATGTTAAGCGCTGGTTACTCTGGGCCACTAAACCCACTCCCTTGTCCGGATTTTTTTTAATGACTGCCAAAGATGTGCCTTGCCTTTACTGTACATGCCTACATGTAATTTATCAGCTCCTGCGTGCTATGGTCAACACAAACGGCATTTGGGCACAGGCATAGGCTAGAAGCACGGTAACCTGGCTATGGTTTATAATGACGTATGGGTGAAACGTTCAAAGCCGTAATTATGAGACTGACCGCACTGGCCAGTGTTAAATCTGTGCAATCTATCTTTAGGTACAAACTGAATTCTCGAGTGAAGCCTTTAGTGAGTCTTTGTGAGAAGCAGAATACCATGAATTCTGTACATAATTATAGTTAAAACAAGGCTTTTTGATTCACCCCAGTGACGACGGTTTTAGATTTTTCATTCAGTTTGTTCCAAATTTTGTCAGTCTTGTTTTTCAATTCGTTCAAAAGGCTATCACCAAAATGCAATGAATTTATGCATGCTATGGTGGCAAAAGCTGTTGGCAACACCTAAGCTAGGACTGCGTAATTTCGCATGCAATACATAATCCTGGTCAGCCCAGGTGATGGGAAAACTACACCTGAGGTATTTCGTCAATTAAGTGTGTCATAACTGTGATGGCCGTCAGGTTGCTCCAGGTCAGGTTTATAAATTTTGTATGTGTCGGTCAACACGGGGTTGAGCAGGCCTGCCGATCGCTGCCCTTACCTTTTCTACAATAATTTAAACTGCCTCAGCGTTCTTTCTGTTAATCTCCTTGGAAATGATAATAACCCCTGGCACCTGTTGCAGGACCCCTAAACAAAATGCGTTTGTTGTACGACAAGTTCTGAAATGGGGGTGACAAAGGTGATGAGAAGAAAAACTATACTTTATAGTTTTAGATTGCTGAATAGGCTGTAAGCATAAACTATTTCAATGTCAAAATTGGGCAAAAAGAAAAAGTTGTATGTAGCAAAGCCTCTCGTAAGAAATAATACCCAAACGATACAATGCACACTAAAAGAAAAGACAGAAAATGGCCGATATTTCGGCAAGCGCTTTCATCAAGTTTTTTTGAGTTTTTTATAATATTTTGTCAATAAAATATTGCAGTGTGCATGGAACACCTGGACAACGTCGTTTATGCCCATAACTTTCACATACTTTGCCAGACGCGTAAATTTGAATAGTGTGGCAGGCGAAATAAGTTATATTGACATCCAAGCGTTTGAAAATTCGCCCATGAAAATATACCTCTCTGTACCATTGCCATGGCGACCAACAAATATAATCTATGAACGTCAGATCACAGACTGAGTCTTTAAAAAAACCAACAACAAATCGGAAGAGACAGATCAAACAGCACCCCAATACTTTCGACACAAACAGTCATAATTTTATAATTAGCACTGTCCGTGCTTATTCCGTCACCAATTTCATAGGCACGGCCAGATTCCCCGTTATGTAAGAGTCATGTAAGGCGCATTGAGCATTGTTAATGGAAACGCACCACACAAATGTAATGTATTATTATTATTATTATTATATGTACCCTCTTTTCATCTTCCTGTTAGTCATACTTCACAGAATGGTGAACTGCGCTTACCTACCTCTCTCATCTTGACGCCCTGTGTCCAGTTTAATAACTATCAATTCCTTGTCTAAGCAGTGGAATTCTTTGGATAAGTAATGTTCAATGAATGTGCCCTTGGTGAAATACAGTTCTCATTCTGTGGATCACTGTTGCAAGTAATAATAATCCCAAACCATGAATGGTCTATAAATCACAAAACTGTATTGTTGTTTGTCCAAATGTCAAAAACAATAGATATTTATCAGGAAAAGCCAGACAAAACCTTTGTAAAAATCTTTAAAATTTTGTTGTTTCTTAACTTCTAACTTAAAAATATTTCACGGATGGAGTGAAACAGAACCGGTGGGAAAGCCTTCCGGCCGTTCTTTTTATGTTAGTGGCCGGGGGGGGGGGGGGCATTACAAGAGTTACTGCAGTCCACTAGATAATGCATTGTGCGCTCCCTTTTCATTTATAATCTCTTTGTTGAGTCTAACACGGTTAATACAAGTTTTATCTACAGGTAAAAGTTCCTGGTTAAACACAGATCCGTGAAGGCAGAGGTAGCCTTTGTCGTCGGGGAGTTAGGGAAATGTGTGACAGGTGCAACATAAGACTCTGTAAGGAGAATAATTCTGACATAATACTATGGTCAGAAAAAAATATGGAGCAGTAAGCAGCGGACAATGACGAAGATGAAAATTAAGAATGGTGATTTATTTGTAAGGCACGCAGCAGATTTAACAAACTTCACATTTATCCAACTGATCCTAAGTGAGGAAACCCCAGTATCCGCGTCCACTTATTCACAGAGACAGTGTACAACAGACATCATAATTATAGTTTTTTCACCTACATGTTGGGACAAACTGTCCTGTGATAACGTGTTGACAATAATTATTTAAATGCAGACCTGGATTGACCATTAGGCAAAATAAACACGCGCTCGGGGCAACAGGAGAAAAGGGGCATAACAGAAATAGGGAAGGGGGCATCACAAACTTTTTTCCAGAGCCAGAGATAAATTTGATAACCATCACCATTTTTTACGCAATTGTTGACTAACTAGAAGAGAAGGGCAGGAGAAGTGTACAACAAATAGCCGAGGTGTTTTCTTGTCTAACAATATAATGCACAATGTAAAATAATGTACAATATAACGCAATTACTTCCTCGTCTGCTGAAACTCACAGTTACACGCAGGGTTGTCAGATGCCAACCGTTGCTCAGAAGAATTAAACACATGTCCTTAAGGTCCTCAACTTTATTTAGATTGATTTTAAGGCAAAAAAAAAAGTTTCTGTGATATTTTGTTTTTTAACGGCTCGCCTGTTGCCTATCGATTTTCGACCCGACTGACCAATGGCACTGTCAGCGCACCATTATGCTCAACAATGTGAAGTATGGAAGTTGGTGACTTCTGGGAATCCTGACCCTGCGTTTCATAACCCATATATTCATGTAACGGTGGTTTTATTCTCCCCCCTCCTCCCTCCCCCTCCTTTCACATGCATATACACACAACAATTCAGGTTGGATTCCATAGATCTAGCAACACTGATGGGGCAATTCGGGTCAGTTTTCGCATCGCGGAGATCACGGTTGTCGCATGCCCACTGAACGTTCCTTCCTTACAGTGGCTGTTACCTGTGCACACACTATTTTTGGGGTGTTTTTCAAAATTCATATAAATTCATACTCAATCTGTCAGTTCTAATATACAGCGGCGTATCTAGGGTGGGCACATGACCCAAGCGCCATTTTTTTTGTTTTGTTTGGGGGTGGGGGGTATTTCAGTGAGAAGCTGGTACAGTGCTGATAGTTTAGTTTATATTATTATTATCTATTAGGTTTCTTTCTTTAACTATGAAAGTGTATTTTATATAATATTATTTTTTGCAAAGTGTATTACAGAGAGTTTAGCAAGAAAGCAGTTTTGAGTGTCAAACATTATTGTATGGTATTCAACCAAAATTTTCATTAATGAACGAAATTTTCAAATGGCGCATTTTTTTGTTACATGTATTATTACTGTCACTCGTCTGGGGATCACCAACCTGAGTTACGCCTCCTGCAATACCAGTGACCAAGCAGTTGCTCTCAGACGATACCTATACATTTTTGGTGATGACTTTTCTTCTTTATCCCAGTCATTTTCCAACGTCAGTCTGGAGACAGAATTCTCGATAGTCCATGCGATTTCTCTCTACCCATCTTTTACTAATAACTGAAACAAAAAACACTTATCGATACTATAAGACTGCAAATTTTGTTGGTTATTAACTACGGGCCCCATGATACATTTATAAATGGAAAATCATATTTCATTATTTTCATATAAAAAAAAGAGCGTTCTGTGGAGCATCTTTTGTTGTTTTTTTTTACCATGGACCGTTTATTTCGAACTGCATGTGGTCTTAAAGCAATTTTCCTTAAATTATGCATGTTTGTTTTCCAAGATAATCCGTTCAGTTCTTTTGGCTTTCTTTTTTCTCTTTGTCTCTATAAGGTACATTAAATTGTCTGCGCTTGTATGAAAATTTTACAGAAACGAGGTGTCACAAACAGCATTGCTGAGTGCTCCGAAACAAAACACCTCGGGTATCGGTCAGCGCTTTTTATTTGTATTTTTTTCCCTTATAACATTTACAAAATAAATAAAGTGTTCAAAAAATCTGTTTTTTCTTTTGCCCCAATTACAAGTAAATAATTTGTGGTACTGCTTTCTTCTGCATAGGGTTAAATGGATTTTTTTTTTTTAAAACAGGTTATACTTAACAGAATTGCGAGGTCTGGCCTAAGAAGAAAACTGAATTTTTAATTTAACCAGTGGTGTAATGTGTGTTGTCAGCGCTCTTCTTAATCTCAACTACAATAACAATAACAACCTGGTGCACTTTCAGTGCATCGATAGCAAGCCATATTACCTGGTGTCAACAGATACACATATGCAGAAGAACAACACGCCATGATTTAGAGCAAGGGTTCCCAACCTGTAAGAAATCTACCCCCAGCGGTTCATTCCGCCTACCCAGGGTACATTTCGCCTACGCAAAATGTGCTGATTCTGGGATTGGACATACTGTGTTAGGTTAATTAAATACCAGCCTCAGTTCATCATTAGTTACTCATAAATAAGTGAAATAACATTGTTATGTAATAGCAGGCTATTAATGTTATTTGAGCTTTAAATAATATTTTTAAACAGTATTTTAAAATTTCCCCTTCGCCGGTTGCTTCATTATGGTAGAATTATAAACTCAAATTACTGAACTAATCAGGGTGGGGGTAAATTTACTTTCGAAAAGTTGTCAAGAGCAAATGGAACGAAGGGTGTTGGGAACCCCTGACTCTGAGGACAGTGTGCGGCAGATGAGGATAGGATTAATAACTGCTAATTAGGTGGCGAATCTCACTGATTTGAACTTACAAAACGCTGTTCCATTCAGAGACAGATGTTCCCTCTAAAGGGAAGTAATATTGTATCGATTTTTAACTAAGTCTTACCGTACATTATTACCTCGCATGAGTATAATACAAAACCAATGAGCACCAACGAAAATGTACCATACCAGTAATGTCTCAAGGCCAGAAGAAAAACAAAATTTAATTATAGAATGGTGTTCAACACACACACACATACACACACACACACCTACACATATACACACACACCTATAAAAAAATGTTGAAAGTACAAAGTTCAGGAAAATGGTCCACTGGCGTTACATTGCAATTGCAAGTAGGCCTATAAATAAGGTCGTGCTTCGACAGCGGAAAAAAAAGTGGCCGGAGTGTGTGCATATGTGTGTGGGTGGGGGAGAAGGGGTAAGACTATGCTGGGTCTGATTGATGACAAGTGCATTTTTTTTTTTTTAATCAATTTCTGCTTCATAAATCAATCAAAGGGAAGTAACTTGCATTATCGCCAAAACCACCTAAAATAGCGTGTTGGAATGTAGTTCGGCCAAGTACAAAATGACATTGCGACATAAAATAATTTTAAAAACAGGTGTAGTGGTATAAAGTTGCAAATGTCACGGTATCTTATAAAAAAGAACATTTAAGAAACAGTGACGGGAGTAATTCATTGTGGTGCAATTTTGACCGTTTTTGCTTAAGGCTACAGCCTGAATAACAATGTCAAAAATTATAAAATTAATTTTCTCAAGTGTCAACTAATCTAACTTAATCACTTTTCTATCGGCGTATCGCGTTTATTCAAGTTTCAGGTAAATTGTTTATAAAAAGTTATAAAAATGTAAAATACAGGGTGTCCATAAAGTCTGGGTACATGGTAAAAAAAAAATACTTCTTAAAACAAAACAATGTCATTCAATTGGGATGTTGATGAATAATATTTTCAACATGATTTCCATCATTTTCAATGCATAACTTGATGCGCTTTGCAAAATTCAGGTGAACTCGATGGAACAGGTCTGCATTGCCGTCGATTTCAGCATACTGACTGGTAATGCGTTCTCTCAAGTGGTTTAAATCTGTAATATTCATCGAATACACTTTCTCTTTTAGCATACCCCAGAAAAAGAAGTCAATGGGAGAAAGGTCTGTTGAACGAGGGGACCACTCCATCCACATGACTTCTTCCAATCCAGTGAGGAAATGTCATTCAGCCAATCTCTAAATAAATAAAATAGATAGTGAAATCCCCCATGAACCCAGACTTTATGGACACCCTGTACAATGATCTCTACATTCAGTGCTGCTTTTCACAGGCATGCCGCATGGGGAGATTGTATTTGGCAAGCGTTCAGCGAGTGAGCTATGACGCAAGACAATGGAATATTATAGGAAATTGTCCAGATCGGAGAGAAGGAGAGAGAAGGGTGGCAACACCTGTTTATCCCCGGTAATCCCTTTCATCTAGTAGGGACAAATAACAATAAGATTTGAAAATCACAACAAACAGAGAATAAAGCAAGCACAAGGATCTTCTTCAGGTTAAGACATACGTTGTTTGGGGGAGGGGGGGGGGTTAGGAGGAAGGAGTGGGCGGAGCACACATAAAACATAGTCAGGGTAAATGGATAACAATGAAATGTTATAGGCCTACTGTTCACACAGAAAGAATTTTGTCTTTCGACATAAATATCAGTGGGTGCGTTTTGAAAATATAATGGCACCATACTTATCATACAGTGTTGCCGATTCTGAATTGAAAGAAGAAAGAAGGAAAATTGTGGGAGGAGAGAGAGAAAGAGACAGCGCGAGAGGGTGGGAGGGAGAGAGAGACTGGTAAAGCTGAAAAAGAATGTTAGTCATCTTCACCGACCCGTTTGATGAAACCTAACAACTGGAATTTCAAAAGCACCAGTAATGAAACAATGTCACAGGGATCACTTTATTTTTCCACATTTAGGTATGATGGCATCTATGGCGTAAATAAAAGACGTAATTAATATTTCTTCATGAAGCCTATTGTATGTTTTGGCTGTTTTTGCCATAATGAGAGTACCGTCATTTTTTATTTTTTTTTGGATGAGTGAGTTTTTCCGACATAAGAAATTACAAGCTCCACGGGATTTAGCAAAGATTGTTGTTACTTGTACATACGGTCCCCACTTTTTTGCGCTAGATGTACGTACTTTAAAGCCTTTTGTGACTCCGGAACGAGACAGCCCCTCCCTAAATACCCCCAAATTAATTAATTATTCTTTCAGATTTTCTTTTTGTTTTCCTCCTGTTTTTTTGTTGAAAGAGTGAGGGGCAGAGTCGGGAATTCGATAAGATTTAGGGTTGAGGATAAGGATGGGGTTAGGAACCTACTGATAGGTACATATACGTTCGCGTCTCTGGCGGAAAACGCCTGGGGTCAGTACATACGAGTAACAAAAGCCCCTAGCAAAAGACATGAACTTACCCATGTATGTGCAGCATTTGTTTGTGTTTGAGCGATAGTTCGTCAATGAGTTGTCTCACCGTTGGCTTCTTTTTGGTCAGGAGGGGTGGTCTGGCTACTTTCACCCTGACCCCTGGTTGTCTGTATAGGAAATTCAGTATTTCATTTCCAGTAGACAACCGGAGACTTCCATCTCTGTCCACAGTAAACGTCGGTCCGCCTTGGATATTCATTTTTGTTTTGTTCTGTTTTGTTTTTGTTTTCCGTGTCGAAATCCGATTCAGAATTTGATTTTTAAGTCACCGTATAAAATGAATTCCGTCTGATGCTTGTAGCGTGACATAAAATCCGTTCTTTGAGAATTTTGATTTAGTTAATTAAAGGGTGCGACTGTTAAAATAAGATGAAGCTGTATTACACAGAATGGGCGTGTTTCTTGTAAAGTTTGTCCAAGCTAAATTTTTAATTGTCCTTTGTGTTTCAATGCTTCTGAATTTTGTAAGCCGACACGAACATTTCAGATAAAAGCAACACCGCTGCCACTGTGCATATATGCTAAATTCGATTTGACAGCACTCAGGCTTTAGTTTTTGCCTTATTGCACCCTTCTAGTTTCTAGCCATAGATTTGTGTAATCTTGAAATACTCTAACAAACATAATTACGTTTTGAAAGTGAGTGTATCGGTCCAGTTGAATAATACATAAAAATCTTACATTTTGTCATGTTCCGAAAAGAAATGTGGAGGCCATGAAATTATCACATGAAAACGTCGAACCTGAACTCATTTCATTTTCATTTGTGTTTGGTACATTGGGCTATTTTTGCCTCTTCCGCCAGCTCACCTGTGTATGTAAACCCTGGCCTTCGAACACAAAGGCCGCTCCATATATTATAGTCGTTTTGGCTCTGGATTGAGACGTAAGTTTGAATTTTAATCATATGATTGTCCAAACTGCACTGATCTGCCGAATTTCGCTGGCATTAATTGAGAGGCCATAGGCCTGTCTGTGTAATGTATCTGACGGAGGAAAAAGATCAACAAACAAATGATTGGCTAGGATATAAGCAAAGATTTTGATCATACTGGCACTGAGCCCATGTAAATATTGTGTGATTTTATTCCAACAATAATCAAACCGACAGTCTTTCGTGTTGTAATGTCCAAAATGCTAGGACTGGCAATTTAGCAGAAAACAAAGGAATTGATGAGTTGTAGGTAAAAGAAGATTACAATCGTTTATGGTACATTGGTTAGTCTTTCAACAACTTGATACCAATCAGATTTGTGTTGTTATTATGTCTAGCTTGAGCTTTTGTTTATCCTTGACTTGATACGGCATATTTCCATGACAGAAAGTTCATGAACAAGTAAAACAACAGCATAAACAAAACTATTTACATTGATGGTAATGATTTCTTGATATTAGAGTTTAAATCTGGGTTGTACTGACCTTATATAGATAATGAGTAGATTTTGGTTGTTGTAGTTTTTTTTTTTTTAAACAACCTGCAAAAATTCAAAAAGTTTTCAGTGAATTACGAAACGAGCACAGTTTGTAATATCGAAGAATAAATCTTTCAGACATGATTTGTACGATACACAGCAAAACAGTCCCAGAAGTTCTAACACTACTTAATTAGGCACAGATAAGAGAACTCATTCCTTGACGGAGACGAGGATTTCTAAAGCCAGACACGGCTCTAGTGGAACTTGTTCTTGCTACCACATAACTATGAATCGTTGCTATCGTTCAAAACACTTGAATGTTCAAGTGTTATTCTTTTGCGAACGGGCCCAGGAAATGAGAAAAGGGAGGGGTGGACCGAAGGTAGCTATTGTAAACATGGCACTCCATGTCTCAACATAGAGCATAAAGCGGGATATAAATAGCGGATAACCTTTAGGTTATGGTATGCTACCTTGTTCTTTCTGCATAGGCTTCTATAACCGCGACAGCGGGTGTGACATTCCCTCTCTTCCATGTTCTCGTTGTTTCTGTACTTTCCTCACTGCCTTTTTCCTCTCTCTCTCTCTCTCCTCTCTCGTTCTCTCTCTCTCTCTCTCCCCCCTCTCTCTCTCTCCCCTTCTCTCTCTCTCTCCCTCTCTCTCTCCCCCTCTCTCTCTCCCTCTCTCTCTCCCCCTCTCTCTCTCTCTCTCTCTCTCTCTCTCTCTCTCTCTCTCTCTTTCAAGTTCTCTGGGATCAATCATCAATCAAATTGTATACGGTGCGACAGTCAGAGTACCAGACAGACTGTGACTGCAGACAATTTGATTTTAAATTAACAGAGTCGACAATGTTTACCATACCATTCGGCTCAGTTTACCATTGTGTGCTTAGAATAGATAATTAATTGAATAGCGCAACGAATAAAAGGCAAAGAGGAGGGGAATATACATTGTCAATTTTAGCTTGAGCAGGACAAACGTAGATCAGACAGTAGACAAATATACAGGTGCTCAAACAGACAGATAGGCAAACAGAAGGATAACACTGGCTAATCAATCGATGGACCGTTAATTGGAAAGACCATAAAACTGTTTTGACATCGTTAAAAATACAATGTACACACTTGTATATGGCAAAGGAAGGCAATATTCCAGTGTAAAAATTGGCCCATACTTCAATCAAATTTGTAGGTCCTCTAGATACCCGAAAACTATGATACAATAGATTTGCAGAATCAAAATGAATTACTTCATTCGATACCAGAGTGCATTATCAACTTTACAAAATTCTTGAGAACAGAAAGAGGTTATCTTGTAGATGGACAGGATAGCTGAGGCTAACTGGCGAGGGTCCGCAGACGGGCAAGGAGAAACTAATCATTATAATCACGATGTGAGGTTATGAAATTGAGAAATAGGAAACGTTAACTCTTTGTGTGCCAATCACCGATATATCGGTTCTTCCGCTAGTCACATTTGTGCCAATCGCCGATGTAGGGCCTATCGGTTCACAAGAATTCTAGGCCTTTTCGTTGAGGGAAGACAGAAAGTTGACTTTCTTCTAATAGATGTTGCTGTAGTTAGTCTTCCTTCAGCTCCCCCGCTAGTTTCTTCTTGTATCGGCAAACGTGGCAAAATTTATGGCACACATAGAGTTAAAATGAAATTAATAATCTTCGTATTCATATCTAATGTGCTCGATCGTTCTTAGTTAATTCTGGGTGAGACGCTGTAATTAGACTGTTCTTTTCCCAGCACGTTTTATTCAAACTATTTCTGTATCTAGTAGAATGTGACATAAAACAGAATATGATGACGCCATATTATTTGATTTATTTCAGGGTGATCTAGAATGGAGTGATCTTAGTTTACAATAGAGAGTGGGAAAGTTAAGAACATGTGTTTAATGAAACATCGATGAAGATGTTTTGAAAGCAAAGCGGGAAAGAGAAGGTGGCGGGGAACATCATTTTTGACAAAGGGAAAGAAGATAATTGTACTCACAGAAGGTTGATCTTCCGTAATGTATTGTTCGGGCGGGACATGGCAATGCCTTTTAGTGGATCAGCCATGCACGTGGGCTCTGAAATAGATTGTCAGAATAATAGTGTAGTACCTCGTCATTGTTTACCATCACTGGGCGTTCAACCGTTGTTTAACCCCAATACAAGCATTACCTGAATATTTAAAACAGTCTGCCACCTCCCGTGCCCCAAAAGTCGCTCATGGATTCGAGTGCAGGCCTTATGCGTCATTAACTTACACAGGGTCCTTTTAACCACAACACGACATGAGCTCCTTATGTGTTACAGTCGTCACTGTAAAACGGCTGGGAAATCTTTAAAACTGCACAGACAATATTGTGAGTGCTATGCTAGCATGTTTCATTTGTTTCTCTAGTGGGGCTGTGGACCTATATGATACCTCCCCCCCCCCCTTTACTCCCTATCTTCCCTAGTGGGGCTGTGGACCTACGACCCCTCCTCCCCCTTTACTCCCTATCTTCCCTAGTGGGGCTGTGGGCCTGCAATCCCTCCCCCACCCCCTTTACTCCCTATCTTCCCTAGTGGGGCTGTGGGCCTGCAATCCCTCCCCCACCCCCTTTACTCCCTATCGTCCCTAGTGGGGCTGTGGGCCTGCAATCCCTCCCCCACCCCCTTTACTCCCTATCGTCCCTAGTGGGGCTGTGGGCCTGCAATCCCTCCCCCACCCCCTTTACTCCCTATCTTCCCTAGTGGGGCTGTGGGCCTGCAATCCCTCCCCCACCCCCTTTACTCCGTATCGTCCCTAGTGGGGCTGTGGGCCTGCAATCCCTCCCCCACCCCCTTTACTCCCTATCGTCCCTAGTGGGGCTGTGGGCCTGCAATCCCTCCCCCACCCCATTTACTCCCTATCTTCCCCACCCATGCATACATTAAAAAAAAAAGAAATCAATGTGGGGAAAGTGGTTCCTCTTGATGGGATTCCAGTCCTGGGTGAGCTCTTATCCAGATTGGCCGTATTCAGCCACAAGTGCCGCGTCAGAGTCAAATAGACCCTTGAACTGCTTGCAGACATCATGTTACTGGAGGGAAGCATATTGAAATTGTGAGACCTCATTTTAATAGCAATCTTGAACTAGAAGCGCCATACTTTGGTAAACAAATAAATTCTGCAATCCAGCCACTCATATTCTATTTAAGGAACCCAGAAACGGCACTCATCAATATGCAAATCTTTTTTTTAGGGGGGGGGGGGCTGAGCTGGCGTGGTATTTTGGCATAACTAAACAATTTTCGTTCAAAACCTGTTTTCTATTTCCCTTTTCTCCTCCGAGACTTACAACCCTCTTTCTAGTCCTTAAAATTAAAAGAATTCATCTTGACGATTCAAGAAAATGCCTTAAGTTCACAGTTTGGGTGTTGCATTTTTTCTGAGGAAGCTTCTATTTGAGTACATAGGGATTGCCGCCTCATTATCCATGCAGCATTTCATTATTAAGTGAAAGTCGTCGTTACGGGACAGTGGCATTTTTACATTATAAGCTATAGTTGAACAGTGAACAAAACTCAGATTTTCTCTATTCGGCTTTAATCTGACCACGGTCCCCCGCGGATGAACAAACCACAAACCTCCAATCCGGATGCCACTGAAATGTCTGCTCTTGCTAAGCTGGCGTGCTAATTTATGCACGCGCGAACTTTTTGGAGATGGTAGCCGTTGCTGCTGTTTTTGGTGCCTTTCAGACGCGGGGTCATGCTGGAGGTTGGCACCAGCCCGTATTCTAGTGAAACAACGGGCACGTAGGTAGGCAAGGAGCGTTCGTCTACAGCATTCAACACGGAGAGTTGCGACATTGGTCTCTTAATACGAATCTGAATATAACTGTCTCGGCTGTCCATCTTTCAAAGCCTGTTTGCACGGTAGGAATCAATAAAGAACTTGAATTCACTTGTAGAATCTAATTCATTTTTCTGGGACGTTGGGCGTATGTGTGAGACTCAAAGACTTCACATTTATGGAAGCGGTTAAAATATAATTTGTCCAATATCCACTTCCAGGCACAAACTGCATAATTCACTGTTAGTTCCTCTCCTTCCGTAAGGGAAAGAAATTTCCTAAGTATATAATATGTGAAACACAGGCTGCAGATGCGACTTGGGAGACGGTGCACTTAAATCTTGAAAGCTGGCAACACCGCAGACATGCCTTTCTGTTTACTATCTTGGTGAGAACTTATGAATATGCAAGAGTCCTGTTTCCTTTCTCTTATGTTGACAAGTGGAATTAAAAGTTCCTAAAGTCAACGACTGGGTTGGACAAGCCAAAGACTATAAGACTAATAGTAATAGCCATGCCGTTAGTCCATAACACTTTTGTCAGGTTAATCCTTGTAAGTATCAAGAATGGCTCGGGAGCGTTACGGTCAGGTCCTCCCCTGCATAATGCTTTTACAGTGTTGCGACCTTGACTGATTGTCTTGTGTATATATAACTGTAATTTATAAAGCACTATCTCAAACACATCTGTACCCCCGGATAGCCTGGATTGTCTTTTCGGTCGCTCCAAATATGAAAAAACGCATAGTGGCCGCTTATACCATGGTTTGTCTCCTCATGTCACAGTTGATCCCCCGTAGTGAGGCTCTGCCAGGTAATGATTAAGACATGAAAATAGATGAAAGATCAAGATGATTAAAACTTAAAGTAGAAAATTGCAGTGTGCACCATATCTGTGGAAGACATTGATGAAGGCGTCAGAGTAAACCGCATTCGTTTATAATTTATTTATTTATTTATGTTAATGTTGCTGTTTTGTGTTGTTTTTTTGTACAAGTAAAAATCATGAGATATCTAGACAAATCCAAACTCAAACTACTCAAAGCTTTGCTTGTTGAATTTCAGGGAAAAGGAAGTAAAGAGGTGAAAAGTTTAATTCATTAAGAATGAATGGATGATTCCCATGTGTATGAAAATATACTGATTTCAATACTCCGGTTTGTTGATCATTCCAAGTTTAAACACGGCTCCATGAACAGATACGTCATACTCAAGCATATAATATAAAAATGTTTACCTAGGAAAACTGAAATGTCTTTTGAAGTAAACCACAATCAAACGCTGTGACACTTAAACCACTTTATCTAACAAGTCTAAGAAAACTTCTGTAAGCGATTTAAGTTCATTAGTGTCTAATTATGTCTTTCTTTTAGTTTAAGCGCATTACTACTAGAATGTTGTGGTCGATATTTCATTTCAGATAAAGTTATTCAACTCAGCTGTCTTTAGAAAGAATGGATTTGGCAATCGCACCGCACCGAATGAATACCACTTAAATGGATTAACAGCACAGATTTACATTGTCCAGTGTGTAGTGTTGACCTATTGTTTGAGGATTATCAAGTTGAGTTAAAAAAGCAGGGACAAAAGAGTGGGTGATTTAAAGGTCATGGATTATTTTTACGTGCTTGGCCTTCCCTCAGAGTTCAGATTACCGTACAAGATCTAGTGAAAGGTGAACTGAAATATTTTTCAGATTTCCGGCCTACACTTATATATACACAAAATTATAATGGCAAATCAAATCTGATTGCAATCCGAAAACTGACGTTCCCAAACCTGTTCCGAGCACTTTTCTCCTGAAGAGGATACCACAACAAAATCTTATAAACGTTGTGTCAGAATGTTCAATTTCTCCAACAAAATATGGATCGTCGCTTTAAATGCCACCCATTCCTTGTTTCTAGTGAGTGCAGTAAGCTTGCTAGCCTTTATTGCAAAAACGATTGAAAGCCAATGTCTACTCATATCGAGTTGTTGGTTACTTTTGAGCAGTGTAAGTTTTTATAAGCTTTCTCTTAGGCAAGCCATAATGTCAAAATAGGCAGTTTCAATGGAGAGAGAGGGGGGGGGGGGGTTGAGTTTGAATTTGGGGTTTTACTGCGTGTCGGCAAGATAATGGCCACTTCGCGCCTTTCACTGAGTGTTTTTTTTGTGTGGGGGGGGGGGGGGCGGCGGGAGTGTGTGTGCTTAATTTAGGTTTGATATTCAGAATTTCATCAATTCAAATTTCACCATAGAATTAAAAAGTATGTATAAAATTGATTGTATTGGTGAATTCATGACAAATTTCTTCTGTATATATCCAGAAGAATTTTGTAAATGTATATAAAAATCTTTAAATCGAGTTGTCGACCTACGCCTCGTTCAGAAAGGACAATAGGCTGCGAATCCAAGTCAGAAAATAATTCTTTCCTGGATCCGCAGACTGTTTCATTTCCAGTGATGCCAAATATGGCCAGGGATCCAATAGAGAACAGTTTCGTATTTCTTGTTGGACAGGATGTGAACACGTTATAACAGTTTATTGATTTCATGGATTCTCATGTTTGTGTTTTTTAAAAGCCTGAAGGGAGGGCAGTGAATCAAACTAAATAATATAGGGCCGCGTTTGGAATGCGTAAAGGCCAAGTTAACTGCATGAATTTCAGCCGTAAAGACAGAGGTTTTGGGGCTGAGACTGGGGCATTCGGTTTTGCCATCTGAATTTTAGAATGTGGCGGCAGCCACTGACTCGTGGTCATTGGAGCCGTCTGTGTACAATGGCCTCCAGCGTTTTTATTGATCACTTCTCTAAGCAATAATTAGAGGGAGAGAGAGAAAGAGAGAGAGAGAGAGAGAGAAAGAGAGAGAGAGAGAGAGAGAAGCCCAGTTAATACCTAAGCTGCCGTTAGCAACTACTATCGGCGGCAGGTTCATTCAGTAGCTACGACAGTGAAACAGTTGAACACTTGAATAACAAACACTCAGTCACACACACACACACACACACACACATACATACACTCACACACATGCATGCACACACACATACACACGGGGTTCTCTGAACCTATTTTTAAATCTTCTATAAATTATTCCCCTCTGTGGTCTATAATTATTGCCTTGTATCCTAATGGCCGACCTGTATTTTTAAATACCAACAGAGAGTATAGATGTATAGAGAGATCTGGCTTCCGCGAAACTAGGTCGCTGCGGTATTTGAAAATGAAGAATTGAAAGAGACCTTCTTCGCCAAAAATAGTGTGCATATCTGTTTACTGTGGTTTGTTCATATTTTTTGGCTGATTGAAACTATTTAAACCCGTTTGTAAGCTCTTAGGCTCCGTGGAAATGCACAAACGGATATTGTTTACCGCGGCGACCTACTCTCCGCTGCATGCTAACAGTGGTTTCGCAGAGCCTCCCGTGTCTCGCAGTGCAAATCGACCAGTAGTGAAACCTCTCTATACATAAACTCTCTGACACCAATATGCCATCCCAAAAACATCCTTTCCTGAAACAATGTTCACTTCAGAAAGGACTACGGCAAACTTGGAAAAGAATGGCAGAATATAATCAAAAACTACATCAAAACCTGTCTGACCACCACTCGCCCTGTTGTTCTGCTCAGTTTACCCCGAGACACAGGTATCGAATTGGTACCATTCGCCAAATTCCGTCCGTCGACTTGCGCGCGTATCATCCATGTCAGCAATGCAACAATTCGCGCCACATCCTTTCATAATTGAAGTGAAAAGATTAATACTACAGAGCTCTGTGAGTAATACTCACCGTGTTTATACGCGCGTAAGTTGTGGACATGTAGTAAAATAAAGAATGGTCCGCCTCTGTATTCTGTGTCTCTGGTTTACCTATAGACCTAGCCAGCAACCGTACGGAAATTCGACCAGTAGGATTGGCTCATAGACATATAGAAAGAGTGACATCATTCCTATGACGGTCCGCTGGTCATGACATTGGGCCGACGTCGCTTTGATGTAGGAATTCTGACACTTGCATTCTGGGATGTGTCCATTTTGTAGAGAACGAGAAAACATTGGCGTCTCCCCCCCCCCCCCACACTTCTTTCTGTAAAATGCCATATGAAGTAATGCATGAAAGAGAGAACTTAGCTACTAATGTACTATTATAAGCAGGCTGATTTATATTCCCTTTTATAAACACTGGTAAAGTGGACAACGAAAAAGGTTACTCATAATCAACAAAAAGAAACAAAATGAAACTGTTTGGGGGGGGGGGGGGGGGAGTTAGTGGATTCCTAAGTTCACGGAATATTGGATAAAGTACCAAAGTATTTTTTCGTTGTAGCGTGCGTATATAGATATTATTATTTATATTCCACTTCATTCAAATTTAGCGCAAAGGGAGTACCCAAGTCTCTAACGCCACTACTAAAAATGGCGACGTCCTTTTAACAAAGTACCGTCTAATCACAAAGATTAATTTTTTTTAAAAATATGTATAAGTCACATAGATCAGTAAATTTTAAAGAAGTGCCTCAGCGCAAACAAATAAAACCCATCTGGGAGGCATCAAACCGAGTCTAAAAGCGATAGACGCTGCATGTCGGCACATCAAACATCATAGAATGCAGTACAATGCTATGAAAATTCATCACGAAAGATGCCTGATTTCACTACAAATTTCAGTTTTCAGAATCCATTTTCTCAAAATAGACATTTTGTAGCTTAAGTACTTTTAACGCTGTGGTTTTCATTTCCATTTTGATTGCGCTCGCACACAGTATAACAGTTGCGAATAATTTATAAATATTAATCAGCAAAAAATTTGACCAATAATTATCCAAGATGGCGGTGCATGAAAGATGAAAATAACCAACAGAGTGCTCTAAATTGCATGTCAAATGTAGTTGGAAGAAGTGCAAGGTGAAATCAGAACTAATTAATTTATCCATTGCAACAAACAGTGCTCTACCCGTAGGCTACATTAAACAGACCGGTGATCATAATTATCACATACGGCAGCGCTTATTTGCGTACAAGCACATCAAAAACTCACAAACATATAAGTGTGATGTCAAAAATTGTATAAATGGTGGACGCATGGCGAGTGATCATTTCCGATCAAACACATCAAGCACTCAGGCCCACGTCAGTATGATGTCAAAAATTGACCAGCCATTATTCCCTTTACCTGATTTGCATTGTCAAATTCCTGTTACACTTATGAGCTTTGCACGAAGGACACCATCCGCGCTTACATAGATCGCTAACAACGATTTATGTTTACTTTTTCTCCAGCAACGAATCTTGCAGTCATGCAGTATCAATCACGTGTTACAATTTCCCTCACGGTTTGACAATCCACGCTAAAGAGTAAAAGCGCGTTGTCAAAATATTATGTTCTGAAACAATGGCTGCTCAATTTTTTGGAAACTAACAATGGGTGATCCCTTTTAGAAAGCGAAAGTAGGCCGTTCATTTTGTTTACTTATGTTATCGACTTCCTGTGATGACTTGTACTTAAAATTTTTATTTATTTGGTAACCAAAGAACTTAAATCTAGATCTAGATATCTAGATCTAGATGAAATCGCAAAAATATGTCAGAGCACATAATTATAAGGGAATAAGCACTTCGTAATGATAATATGATAGATAGATCTATAGGAATTGGAAATCTTTTTTAGGCCTACCGGGTACTTTGAACCATGAAAATTAGATCTCTAGATCTAGATTCTAGATCTATCTATTGAATGTAGATCTAGGCCTAGATCTACATTCAATAGATCTATCGTACAAAAAGAAAAGAAGTATAGTGCAACCCCCGCCCCACCCATGTTCTGGCTTTTGCCCAGATTTATCAGATTGTAGATCTAGTCTAGACTCTAGTTTTCTTATAATATTGGAAATTCTATTCAGCTTGTTTACAAATGATGTGAAAAACAGTCCTGCTTGATTTCTTGCCATTTCTACAGACATCGTTTTTCCTCCTTGTGTCAGAAATACTACAGGTTGCTTCAAAGATGGCAGAGAAACTCATCCCAGTGTTGTCAGTTTTAATCCTTGTACAGTGTGCCTTGGTATACAGTGAGACTGAAAAGAAAGAGGAGGACTTTGTGAATCCAAATGATCTTTTCAGCTTTGACTCTGTCAACATGCGCATGAAAGATGTGAGCATAATTTATATTATATTACACACAGAACTTGACAAATAATACTATGCACAGAAAGTAGATCTAGAAACAAAAACAATCAGTTTGCATCATTAGATCCTGTTTAGGTTCTGTATTCTTCTTCTTCTTCTGCGTTCTTCGTGTCAGACTATTTATATCAGGAGGCCGGTAGCCTTTATGAAGGATGCTGTGCTCCTGAGTTCCTCTGCTGTCCCATATAGCTTGGTGTGTATAGTGCCGCACTTCGGGGCCAGCTGTTTTCCCGCTGTTGTCTGTATAGGGGGCATTGTTGGAGGATGGTTCTGTATTGAAAGCCTTATTTACGTAGAGGCATGTGAAAATTCTTTCTAGTCTTAAATCTCGATTCACTGCATTAGTTTCAGGTAAAAACTGCTGGCAAGGTAAAGACGTTTTGCCAAGTCAGTACCCAAATGTAATTACGAGAAACGTAATGGCTTTATCACCATTCATAATTATTTTTTTAACAATGTGCTTCTGCGGCAGTCTTAGTATCAGCTGTGGTTTTTGAGTCCATGGCTGTTGGTGTTGTTAAAAGGGAAGGTCTTCCGCCCGTCCGCGCCAGTCAAGAAAACACAACTACCCCAGCCCCTTTTCACCTGATTAGTCAATCTGACTACCGCCCATTGATACAAACTGACTAGACCCTCACGCCCCCAGGTCCATGTGACCATTCCATGTGTTGTGAGTTTAAATTGATAACAACAGTGACAATGTGTAACCATGGGCTTTACTTAATAGCGGTAAAAAATATGGCGCGGACGGGCGGAAGACCTCCCGTTAAAAGTCCAAGTTAATTCAAACAGTGAGTTTGTGTGTTTTATTTGATGGGCCAATTTATTGTCCACATGTTACTTTTCATGAATTCTCCCATAGAGAATTCTCCCTTCAACATATTGTCGATATCCTGACAAAACTGCCCGTCTCCCAGAAACAAAATTTTTACAGGAGAAGGAAATTTAAACAGTTCTATGACAAACTGACCGACAGCAGAGAGTTGTTTTCAAAAGTGAATGTCAGGATTTCTGAGTGTGCGCCTTGATTGCTGGTGTGTAGGTGGTGTAATAGTTCCTATAAGTACATTATATCTAAACCATGCAGATTTAAATTTTTGCCTTTACTCAAGGTTGGGTAATGGAAGTTAAGTTAGAGATGAGTTAGGATTTTCATTTCATGGCCTATGGTCAGCTGCATTACTATTTAAACAAATTATACAAGGTCAGTGGCCTTTGTAAAAATGCCCATGATGCCCTGATGCTTTCTGACAAAAGACAGTTGTAATAAAATTCAAAATTTCATAGAAGTACAAGTTCTGTGATGTCAGCTAAAACAAACCAATAGAGGAATTTGCAGTTTTGTATCACTAATATTTCTCCAATTACAGTTTATGGACACGAATCACTTCTTGTTGCTTAACCCTCATACTGTCACACGGCCGATTTATCGGCCCATCATATGCTGCGGAAGACTGCCGCCCAGCTGATATATCGGCTTTACCATTTCAAGCTAAAACTGCAGCGAGGACGATATATCGGCTGACATTATTCCGGCATGTCGTGCACTCCTAATTTTACTATTTCCCACTGTCTTTCTACCCGATAATCCGTTGTTCTGGTAATCTAAAGGAAGGAAGGGTGTATGGACATGGTAGCAAAAGGGTTAACCCCCATTTCTGATATTGGTCTAGAAAATAATCAAACTGACCACTTCTCCTACCAGTGATAAAAATGTCTGGACATTTCCTTCTTTCTATCTTATGGTCACACAGCCAACTCCGAAACTTGACACAGGACCTTCACCTGTTAAGCAGGATATGACATCGCAGCCATCGCAGACAGACAACACAAGTAGTCAAAGTGAAGAGAAGAGTGAGCGCATACCTGGCAAAAGTGATGACTGCTCTCACTTCAAAAAGCCATACAGCACTATCAATGCTTTGCTACGGCAATATGTCATGACTATTGTGCACATGGTAGAGTCAAAGGTATGTGAATTTTGCTATTACTGTATGGAACCTCTGTGTCATTTTCACTTTACATTTAAGCTACCCAAAGTTTCTATCTAGTATAGTAGTCTCCGTCTAAGAACTCGCCGCCTTAGAACCCAATCTGCCTTAGAACCCGCTGTTGCCGCGAAACCGAATTTTTTCACTGTAATTTACGTGCGTAAGAACTCGCTCTGAAACAAAAAATCCGCCTAAGAACCTGGCATTTGACAGAGAGACGAGCACACTTTTACGTAAAATGTCCATGTTATTAAACGCAAAATTCTCTTTCAAGTAGACGGGATAGAACAAAGTCACACAGTACAGTGAAAAAGAACGGGTGGAGGGAAGGTAGGGGGAGGCAAACCGTACAAAGGATGGAGTCCAGTTACATCTTTGGTGTGCAAGCAGGGCACTCCTAGACTAAATTAGCATAGACATCACCTAACATCTACTGTTGTCTAACTCGAGGGGCAGAATTTTATACGTAATTGACCACGTGCTTGGTTTGCATGGCACATGTACTTAGGGCTGATTGTGGTTATTATACAGGGTATCATTGGGCCTCCTGTTGTCTAAAATCGGCATCTGTGATTCACAACTTGATTGTTCAGTCTGAATCATTCTATTCATTACACAATCATCACTGTAAGAAAAGAGCATTCTGCTAGCCATAAGTTGTAACTTTGACCATTCACAAAATAAAAATTTTTTTTTAAAAATTAATGTTCAACGCTTAATTTTCATTATGAGGTCACGACCCAGGTCCAAGCAATCAAAGGGGATAAGCCATGGACACAGGTAATCTAATATGGGTGGCATCCTTTGGTATCCGCCTAAGTGCCCGGTCCGCCTAAGAACCCGCTTTTTCTGTCTCCCGTTGACCGGGTTCTTTGGCGGAGACTACTGTATAGGAATATATTGAATTCAAATTTTCTCAGGATTTCACCATATTACTAGACTTCATAATGTGTTAGATGTGCTGCATTTTTATCTGCGTTCTCTGTTTTTATCTGGATGCTAACACTAAAAGCTGTATTTGAACTCATGTATCTTTAGACACTTTGAGAGATATCAGATCAAGCTTAAAACTGTACAAAAGTTTCAGAAATATCATTTGATGCATCAGTTTTTTTTTCTTTGTGCAGATTATGCCCAATACTGGACCTGCAAATATTAACCTCAGAGTTACAATATCCCATGAAGAAGTAACAAAGCTTCGTGCCTTTGGAGAAGGCAAGACATCTGATGTGCATGATGTTCATGAAACATTAGCTCACATGGTGCAGTTTGCTAGTGATGTTATTCCACCTGAATCAACTCTCAACTGGCTGGAGGCCAGGATGGGGCTGTCAGCTTTAACTCTGTTCCAAGTAAGTGTTGCTTTAGGATAGATTGTTCTTGAGTTTAATAGTAAGTTTAAGGAGTTGAAAATTTTATCGTGCATATTATATTGCTTATTCGTACAGTTGATATTAATTTTTGCCTTGTAACTAATTCCACTTTGTCTATAGATTGAGAAGCAGTGCATTGATTGGCTTTTACCAAAATCCACATTTAAATATGTAGTCCTTTCTGCTGTTACTTCAGATAATCAGACAGAAGATTTGTACTTTTCTTTTCATTATTATTTTTTAATGACAGTTGGAAACAGCCAAAGTTTTTCTATCCTTTGCATTCATTTTAGGCCATCAAAAGAATACAATTAGAACTTGGAAGATGCAAGATTTTAACAAAAAATTTTCTTACATTAAAAAATGGGACAGAAGAAAGCGCTGAATTTGCCAAGACAAAACAGTTCAGACTTCAAGAACCTGTGCTAGAGCCACAAAGTTATAGACAAGCATGGATAACCGGAATTCTTCGGGGTGGCTTCATTTAGTTTGAGTTTACTGAATTTCGAGGAATACGTGAAGCATTAGTCATAATTGTATAGCATTATTGTTGCACATTCAAAGAAAATACATTGTAATATTGCTGACATTTACCATGGATTACCTCCCTTGGGATCCATGATATTTTTTTTTGGCTTTCGTTTGTTCGAGTTTTGCATGTTCAACTGCAAAATTATTTTAAAATGAAGAAAGGAATTTAAGAGTGTAGTCAAGTCATCCAAAAAAGACTCAATGCAATGAGTGTAAAAATTAAATTCCAGTTGACTCGCAGAGTTTTTCTGCCAAAGAAAGAGAGAGAGAAGAAAAGAAAGCATTGTTATAAATTATATAATTTAACAAACTCTGCAAAATAGCGATCGATATAAAAAAATGAAATGGATTTCCTCTGATTTGCCGTGCACTAATATTAGATGTCCTGCAATGGAGGATACATCTCAGGATTTTACAATATTTTACCATAGTCCTATTTCTGAAGAACTGATCTTATCCAGTTGAGAAAGAATAGAAGCATTTAAATATTTCATTAATTTAATATTATTTCAGATTTTGGCGATTGTACTTTCAGTCCTGTGGGTAGTGAAAACTCTGCCAAACATGCGAATCACATGGGGGCTGATAAGCCGGGCACTGTTTTTTATATTTGTCATAAGTGTTGTTTTCACTTGGCTGGAATTGTACCAGGTGAGTTATGTTGCACTTCTGGGCAATTTTATCATGTATTCTGATGGGAATATTTCAGAGTTTGACAAAGACGTGTGTGGTTGTTTTATGTTACATACATTGTTACCTTACCATGCTGTTCAAGTAACAAAATATGATAACCTTTACAATTGCGATACTCCTGCGCAAAACAAACTGACAAAATGAATTCAGAATGTTTTGCCAAAGAGTAAAAAGTCAGATGACTAGTAGATGACTGGTTGATAGGCCTGTCTGTGTGCTCAGTGTGGCACAAAGCAGTCATGGTGAAATTATCCAACTTGGCCATCATATTATATGTTATATTCCATTATTGCTAGACCAGTCTGTCAGTACTTATTCTCTTGTCACTACAATTGGCAGTATCTTTAAATTTAATACATATGGCCTTTCTTTATGTTGATTATGAGTAGGCTTCTTTGTTGTCCACTTTACTAGTGTTTATAAAGGTGTTTTTATAATAGTACATTAGTAGCTAAGTTCTCTCTTTCATACATTACTTCATATGGCATTTTACAGAAAGAAGTGGCGGACCAGGAGAAGATCTTGATGGAAAGAATGAGTGACCATTGTCCAAAGCCGGAAGAACTGTCATTACTTACAAGAATGACGTCTTACATTTCATCAGCATTCACATTTCAAGATGATAAATGTCGAGATTACTATCATGCTCTGCTAGTTAGCCCGTCTATCAAAGTTTCACCTATGGAGGTACAATGATTTTTACCATTCTTTGATAACTAACATTTTGAAAATTTTACATTCCAAACTTACTTTTATGGCTTGCAGGGATCAGTCTTTTCAAAATCTATTCAATTCATGGTATGGATTAGATGTGGCTTTTGTCAACTGAGAGAGTAGAGGAGGGGTCAATGAGTAGAAATGGGAAAATATATGCTGCAGCATTGTAAATTGAAGATATCCTGGGCCAAATCTGTAATTGTAATGAGTACAGCAAACTTCGGTACTAGAAAGTGCTGACAATATTGACAGAAAGGTTTATATTTGGATTTGTACTATTGTTCACCAATGATACAATACCTTTAGGCATCGTTTTGTGAACAGACTGTCAGTAAACGTACCAGGAAATCTGCAAATATTAAAGATCTGTTTGATATTATATACATATTTTTTTGTGTGTGTTATAAGTACTTGATAATATATTAGTTAAGTAGGTGTTCGGTGGTCATTGAGGAATTAAGGATTTCATGAAGGGGTCAATGGTCATAAAATTTTGGATGCTCCTGGTGTAGGCAAATATGCGAAATTGTCATACTGTGAACTGGTCACTCAGAATGTCAAGGTCACTTGAAGATATGTCCACAAGATTACCAGATCCAGACAGTTCACTGCAAAAGAAAATCAAAAGTGAAAAACGAAAGTTTCAATTTGCAAAATCTGAGGCCATCAGTAAAAATCCTGAAAATGTGTGCAAAAGTGTAGGTAGCATTGCCATTACCTTTGATTTACCAAGCAAAGCAAAGCATAATGGTGGAAGAGATTGAAAATATGGTTATTTTTCACTGTGTCATTTCAGGCAGTGGCAGTTGCTGTTGTGAAGACAATCTGTGCACCTTTGGAAATCATTGGCAAGGGAGTGCGCACTTTGCTAGTGGCACTGTTGAAAGACCTGCCTGTACAGTATCAGATGTATGTCTTGATTGTGCTGGTAGTTCTTGTAATCTTGATACCCTTTCTGTACTGGGGCTACCAGGTGCAGATATGTCATTTGTTTTCTATTGGACCATCCCAAACACAGCGTCAGGTAAACATGCTGAAAATGAGTTTTATTTGTGGTTTCGCATTGTTTGTAAGACTTCTAATTAATGATTATCCTGATTCCTTGTTATATTGCTTGCCTATGCCGTCAAACATGCTCAACAAAAGGGGTTGGATGAGCCTCTCCACTTTTCAATTACTTTGGCTAGCATAAGTTGCTCTCTTCCTAAAGTAGACATCCACCACAAGGTAACTTTATAGTCTTGTAACTCATTGGTGGTGAAGAGCACCCAAAGGGCCCTTACAATATGTTGTGTATTTACTTCCTTTTGTGTATTTGAATTTGTATTCAATCCATCCAGCATTTTCTTTCTTTAAAGACTGGTATTGATTTGCCAAGATTTCATGTAATTTAAAAAGAAGTTCATGCCCAGTGTGATCTTGGTAGAGACACATCATGATGACAAGAGTGATAAATAGATGTTTTGAATGGCATGCCTGAGTTATGCTATAGCTATGCTACAAGATTGGGACTACTAATAACATACATGTAATATATATATGTAGTTTGATAGTGGCAATGTCATGGCCTGCACAGTTTACTGAGATTTGATAAGTTAAATATACATGTTGTTTGTTTTGAGGATCCAACAGTAAAGCTACAATTTTATGTATTTGCGGTAAGAAAGGTTGTTTCAAATGAGATTTTGTCTTAAAAGTTTTGTTATTTCTTTTTGCATTTTTGCTGACATCTCTGATCAAAACTTATGATTTACGTCACATAAAATGTCATGAAATTTCTGTGTATACTCTTGTTTACACATTTTATGGATTTAGGTTTACATTTATTTGTTAAATTATTCATTTGATCTTTTTTTTTTCTTACTTACTTCCAGACAGCAATTCATCAGAATGACCAGACACCAGCTTTAGAATGTCCTCCACAGTGCCAAGGCTGCAGCAGCAGACATGTGAAGACCCAGCAGTCATTGCCAGGGAGAGAGGAAAACAAAGAGAGTACTGCAGAATTACATAGACCATTGGCTGTCCAAGCCAGTACAAATCCACGTCAAAATGAAGCAGTCACAAAAACTGTACAGAGTTCTGCAAGAGCCTGCCAGTGTAATTCAGTCGAAGATGAATCAACACATATTTCTGATGCTCTGGCAGGGGGAGATTCTCTTGTCATGAATCAGCTTCAGAAACTTTCCTTGAATTCAAAAGACAAAGATACTCGTGGAGGAGAGCCTGATACGGAATCGTCAAAATTAAAACCTGTAGGTGTGACTCTTGACTCTGAACAGACGGGTACAACAGAAATGGAAAAACTGAGCATGTCAGCTGATGGGGTTTCCAGTGCTTGTCAGGTGAGGCATGCAGGATCAGACCCTGAAAGTACTGATATTGGTGCAGTGGACAATAGACTTTCAGATAACATTGGCCTGAAGCAAGAGAGTACATAGCCACCCAGGGCAATTTTCTTCATTGAGATGACACTCTTGACAACACATATCATTGTTAATCTGCCATTTCAACTATATTTCACTGTGATACCCTAATGTGTGAAATCTTATACATAATAACTGATATCTGCCCATATATTTATCCGTTACGCACTGACAGCCTAATGGCTGATCTGAGGCGGCTAAATATATGGCTAAAACTTGGCACCCTAGTTAACTGAGCAAGCTTATTTCTTCTCAAAATAAGTGCTTTTTCTATGACATGTGGCTCCTGTATTTTGTCATATATTTGAATAAGTTTTCTGCATTAACCATAAAAGTTGAATACTAATCATGAAAAGACTGAAATTGTGACAAATTTTACGGTGGATCATCATGTACAATGACCCGGGTAATAACGATACCTCAGCAACGGCAAGAAAGTAGTAAACCCCTGTTTTTTCTGCTATATAAACTATATAATAAATTACCTGAATAACAACAGTTGATAATCAGAACACCCACTATAACAAGAGAATTAATTCTGAGTGCATACAATAAATTGTGGGGGCAGCTGCAGTACAGCCATGTAGGGAGTCAGACAAGCATTGGCGCTTTGTCTGTCACCAACATCCCCACCTGCCTCACCCCTTGGGCATTCTTGCCCATTCCTCACTTAGGCCTGGCATGCCTTCTCTCTTTACTGACCAAGTGCTGTGACAGCACACTACATGCAGCCACAAGATGGTGATGGGTCAGTTGGCTACAACCATGTGGTTTCATCAGACAAGCATTGTTATTGTCTTATCACTACCAGCCATGAGCTTAGCAAGTGTTCTCATCATATACACCAGGTTTACTGACACCACACTGGTCTACACTTCCTGTATGACACATGGTTCACATTCATTGAATGGTACTGTCAGGGAAACCAGGCATTGTTTACGCACTCTTTTTTTGACGTTTTTTTTTTTCTGATCTTGTGTTTGGAAGGAAACTCGGCTACCATTAGCAATAAGAAGGCCAAGATCTGCCGTCAGTTTGATATTACATTGAAGTACATGACATATTAACAAAGGAGGCGACCATGCAGATAAAAAAAAGAAGAGAGGGGGGAGGGGGAGGAGGAGGGAGATTCCTTGCCCCATTTGGCTTTTACTGGAATAATGAGACCTTGGGTATAACATTATTACAAGACATTTTTTAGAAGAACACTGCCTCTGGTTATAACCGAATTTCACTGTACATTCATGTACAGCCTTAGTCCGTGAAATGTATCTTACTGAAAAAGTAAAAGTTTACTGGAAAAAAAAAATCTGGTTGTCAACAAAACATGTATATGGTGCAATGTTTATAATGTAATCATAGAGGTGCAATATTTCAAGTGCGAAGATGAGTAAATATAATAGTTGATGTGATGGTGCATATGCTGTTAACTATGGATGTCTGCGCAAGATCAGTGAAAAGACACAATAATGTGTTGCTGTCTTTCTGTTACAAGATGGCAATGCACTAATGCATTCATAATTCATTATAGGACTGCTTTCAAGTGTAGGCACTGCAGTACTGCAGAGGTGTTTGTGTTTTGCCTCTTGGTCTTTCATGACTGGCTTTTTTTCTCTACTGTTCATTGCAACCTACTGGGTGGCAACTATAACAGATTACACTTGTTTTATATTGAGAATATTATATATGTATCCTGGCTGGCTGATAAAAAGCTTGTTTTTATGTTATTTCATGTTTTGAGAAAACAGAAAAAAAAACAAAAAGCCAGTTACGTTAACCCTCACCCTGCGCGGGGCGGCAGTAGTCGGTATTGACTTGCAAGCGCTCACGCCGCACAGGCGGCAAAAGTCGCCCAGGTCAAGCTGACCGCGCCACGCGCAAGCCGTATTTTCACGCGTCGGGTCACTGACCTTTTTGAGATGTAACCACCGTGTTATTGTTCACTGTATCTCTTGTAAATCAAACGCATTGTGACATGGACATGTTAACCCGTGAACCACTGGTCGGAATCACAAAGATTAAGCTTTCAAAGGCTCTCCCCACACTTTCAAAAGATGTAACATCGACATGCGAACTGTTGCTCAACAAATTTGCAATATTATCTCATTTTCTCACAAGCTGACCACCATCTGGAGTTGTCTGTATCTAAGAACCAATCAGAACCAAGCTCTGAAATAATCTTTGCCCCAAATGCTCACATTGGTTTATTAGTATGTGTCAATCAGGATGAAACCATTTGTGTAGGGCTTGGGAGGGCGTGGCTTGTTATCACGCTTCGTTCTCACGAAAACTACAGCTGTCAGCTTGGAATCATAAGTCAGATCATTGGTTAGAGACTGACAGACTAAGGTTTTGCTGGTTAATTCATTATCAAGCGTGATAAGGCATAGCAGCGAATGTTTTCATACCGATCAATAAAAACCGAACCACGTGGACAGCGTATGTGGTCATCGTCTAGCGGCACGGGTCAGTGATCCCAGATAAGATTTACTGTGAGTAAGGTCACTGACGGGGCAGCGGGCTTTACGGGTAGCGCGCGGGGTACGGGTTAAGAAACATTTCACAGAAACTGATACGGATATTTATTATATGCTGGTGCAAGTAAAAATCAGTCCTGAGACCATGATCGATAATATGAATGAAAAAACAAAACTGGTTAGGATCTACATGTATAACTCTTTTATTTAATGTGTGGTTTGGTTTTAAACAAAATTCACTTGCTAATCTTGTCTTACAAGGTTTTCACTATTTTTATTCCTGTATTTGAGCCGCCAATTTCTTGGTTTTATTGTTTTGTTTGTACTAAACAATTCATGTTATAAATTCTTTGTGTTCACAATTTATTTTCTCAGTGATGTATTTTTATTATTATCATAAAAGTACCAATATTGTTTGTTATTTATATTTATTGTAATTGCTGTTGTATTGTTCTTCTTCTCCTGCTTTTTCTAAGTGTTCATTAAATTATCCAAAATTAAAATTTTCCTGATCATGTTGCCGTCCTTGTACTTGTTGCAATATTCCTCTTCATCATTTCTTTTACAACAGTATCCTTTGACCTTCATCTTCAATTTTCCGTCATCGGGATCATTCTTATTCTTCAGTCAAAGTATGTCCAAGGACAAAAATCGTCCAAGTGTCAGTTTACCAAAACACCTGTCTGTAAAACTGGGTATCTTCTTTGTTTTGAAACAACACAGAAATAAAAACATGGAATGAAACATCATTCCTGTAAAAGTGGAACTAAACAAAAATAACTACACATGTATTTAAAAACAATTAGGAGGAAAGGCAGGTCATCTAAGTGGTATGATGTTGTCAGTGTATATGTATATAAATTTTTGTTTCCATAAATCTTCTAAGGTAGGTTTTCACAGTATACATGGTAGGCCTACTCCGGGGGCAGTACACTTTTCAGTTCATTTCGAATGTTAATACACTGTATTTGCTTTGAGATTTGAGCAATCCTCAGATGGAGTCTTTGTGCGCCAAGGCAGAGTTTGTCATTTGTTAAACATTTAGACTTTTTAAATGTGATAAGTTCATCCTCAGGGATTGAGCTAGTCCCTGAAATTGACCACCTGGTGATCTCCAGCAATACAGCCTGGTCTGATGCTGCTGTAGTAGCCTTGACTATAACCTCTGAAGGAAGAAATCCACTCTTTTTACTCCAGCTGTAACTTGTAAGGCTGATTCTTTCTGGCGGACTTGAAAATCTGCACATACTCCAGTGGCCAGGAGATTTCCCAGAAATTTCCACGTTTTAGCGGCCAGGAGGTTTCTTTTTTTTTTAGTTTATTCTCAGTGGGCAATCAGGCAGATGAGTTGAGTCATGACAAATGGCTTTGATGCATGTGGAATAGACTGTAAGCATGAGCAAATAAATGAGACACCAGCTGGATTTCTTGAAGATCCACTGTCACAGCAATGGTATTTGGCTGGTCCTCTGGGGTTTTGGTGCCCTTTTGTTCATCTTAGTAGGCCTCATATTTTCAATGCATGTGCTGTTCATACTCATACTGTACCACATTTACAAGCAAGCTAAGCACTAATTGTGTTCATTTTTCCTTGATCTGGGCAGTGCAGCATTCATAACACTTTTATGCAGGGTATTTTGAGCTTTTTCAAGTTGTTCTCTTCACGGATATGCTATAAAGATCAGTCAGTCGACTCTTTGATGAAAGGGAATCTTCATACTGTACATGTGTATTATCTGTGACAACATTCACAAACAATGATGCGTCAGTTGTGGCACTGCATTGAGAAACTGTTTGCAGATATTTGTTTCTCTGCATGGCATCTTTTTTCAAGCTTGTTTTAAAGTAATAAAGTTTTGAGTCATCCCTTTCTTGTTTTGTGCCTCCAGAATCCAGGTTTTAACAGACCATTCCTTTTAGCAGAAAGTGTTCAGAAACATATTCTTGCAAGTTGTGTTCCTACTTCTCGACTAATATGTGAAGGTTCCGCATCTAGTAGAATCTGAATCTCTCTATATCCTTTGGTATGACTTTTCTTTCAGTGTCACGGGAACAGCCAAAAGGTTTATATGCCATCCTAATAGAACAGAACCATAATAAATATTGCAATTATCCATCAGTCTTTTGTGATGCAAGCAGCAGCAGAATTATGAAAATTTAAATATTTGCTTCTCTCCCAG
The DNA here is from genome assembly GCA_963931925.1 of Onchidella celtica. NCBI lineage: Eukaryota > Metazoa > Mollusca > Gastropoda > Systellommatophora > Onchidiidae > Onchidella > Onchidella celtica. Next base: position 62,045,454 of record OZ007571.1, read on the forward strand.
AATGATTTTCAGCTACCACATACTTGTTCAAGTTAGGGCATGCTTTTATGCAGTGGATAAATCTATAGGCGATGACATCTTTGTGGTTTCATGGAAGCTACTGAACTGTTTCATTCACTTCCCATGGCGTATCAAAGAGTATGAGTATGAGCCATTACATCTTTCGCTCCTTCCTTCCTTTATTCACTTCCCATCTGCATACATGCATCAAATGACAAACATAGTTTCATAACAAACCCCATCAAATATTTTATTCAGTTTTAAAGAATGAACAAGAAACTCTAGAATAAGTAGTTGGGGAAAAAAAAAGGGGGCAGATTTTATAATTATTTTTTTAGATTTTAATGTCAACTCTGAATGATAATTTCCCACACATCTTAGAATAATAAATCCTTTTACATTTATTCACCGGTGCACTCTTCACCCTGCTAAGAATCTAAAAGCTATTGCAAGGGGACTGTAGTCTGATTACAAATACAAAGCAGAATTGAGAAAATGCTGAGTTGTGTTCACTGTTCAGCTATAGCTTACCATGGAAAATACCAGTCCCTTGTCAACAGCCTAATTATTGAAACAGGGGAATGATGGAGACAATATCTCTCATCTTTGAATCGGCACCTTTTTTTTTCTTCAAAATTTAGGTGAGACTTGCCCCTACCCCTAGGCTTTGCTGAGAAATATACAGCATGTATACATGTATCAGTAATTTGACAATTATCTCTTATCACAGTAAGAAAGACTTGAATTTGAACATTATGCAGTGTCACTTTTGCACCTCATCTTCACCATCACCATCCCAAACTTTCATTTTACGGGAATGTTGGGTAATGATACAGCAGGATAATGTTTTATGGACCTTTTTCAACCCTCCTTTCTAAATAACAAAGAACTTTACTTCAACAGTTATATGTTTCATGTAAAATGCTGTCTCTAATTATTATGAAAATATCATTTTGCAGTGACTTATGTCATGGATTTTTCATCGCGTCAGAGGTACTACAGCACATAAAGCATTCAGATTCTCACTCCTTTACATTTATGTTCACTGTGCATAAAAAGCATGGGAGACTGTTATTTTTGTTCATAGAAATACACATTATGTATTCATTAGAAATCTTAAATAGTCAGTTTATTTGCACCTTGTATCTGATTCTGGGAAAAAAAAAAAAAAAATCAGAAATGGACCACTGCGATGCAGTTATTAAACAAACCAACTTCCCCAGCAAAAGTAAATCCATTTCCACTGGACATCAGAATGTCAATTACATGTACACATATGTACCAGACTACAGTGGAGTAGGCTTAAATTGAACTTTAAGGCACCAGAGACATCTGTTCACTTTATGAGAGGTTCACTTTTACCATTTTCAGGGGAATCACACTACTCACCATAATACTTTAAATAGAGATGTGAGTATACTGCTGATTTATCTCACCAATTTATATTCTGGCACATAAAATAGAATTCTTCTATCCACTGCAACTTAGGAGCAGTTCAGTTCTTTGTAGCAGTGTGTGTGTTTTCATTTGATGTGCTTGTTTTTGTGGGTTCATTTCTATTAAGTCCACATGAAACTGACATTGTGAACTTCTACAGCTGAGTTGCACTGTAGAGTTCATTTTCCGTGAATAGTGATTCCGATTTTCAATTGAGCTAGTTCACCTCAGATGCACTGTACTGTGATTGGAACATCAGCTTTAATTTTGAAATTATGAAATTAGTCATAACTGGAGTGGTTTAGCCCAAAGCACAAATAAAGTTGTTCATTCACAGTTTGAAGCTTGTATATTACAAAAGTGTACACACTCCCATCCCAACTGTCTCTGAGACAAAAACACAATAATTGCCTTTTCATAAATCTCGCTTTTCTAGTGTCAACTGAATATGAACAGAGATGAACTGTGCATGAGATAAAATTCCTTTAATTATCATAGCATTTTCATGTTGGTTTCTTTGTCAAGGCAGGCTTGTTGTATAACCTTGAATTGAGTCGCTATTTCAGTTTCAGAATTGGAATTACCAGGGGGCAGCCAGAGGCCACATCTCTCCCACTGTGACTTGTGTGTGAAAGTGTACAAAGTTCTTAACTGCCTTTGAAAATGACATTCATCATTTGAATTATGGTATCAGCTGCATAGTCATATTAATTAAGGCTAATAATACGCAATGTACATAACATTAACATGCATAATTAATGTCAATTTTATGTGGATGTGATATTGGCTTTGATGGTGCTTTTTGAATTAATAAAGTCTTGTAAGACTGCGACCTGTATAAAAATTTATCATATTGTATTTGTAAAGAGTTCAGTTTTGATGATGTATGATCCTCTTGGTGAACATGTGGCCAGTCAGAGTTGGCCATCTGATGTACTGAACACTAAGACTGAAAATTGTGAAAGATTTTCTAACAAAAATCAAATCGCAACCACAAATTCATTATTATTAAAATGGTGAAAATAATAATCTCTGGGCATTAATACATGTTTATAAGAATTTTTCATTTTGGAAATTCAATTTGGAGCACCTAAACACTGCAGCCTTGTACATTTTGTTTTGATTCTGCAATAAAGGCTTCCAGCGATGCAGAAGTTAGCACCTGTTTTTTTCTACTTGCAAAACTGTTAAGGCTGGTGGATCGCCATCGGTTTTCTCTCAACCTCAAGAACAGGAAATTGATGTAATCCAAACTATCTTCACACAATTTTGATTTGAGGTTAATGTAAAGTCATTTTCTAGTGGAAACAAAATTCAAAATCTGGTTAACAAAAATAACCATGACCCACTTTCTACACAAGTTTTCCCTTTGCTTAAGAATATGTGACCCACTAGGTCAAATCGGTAATTAATATGTCACATTTGGGCATATAATTATAAACAGTCTTTAATTCAAGTTACCGCTTCTCAAAAGACCTTTCACTTTATAACTGTATTTCACAGAGGCATGACATGAACACAACATAATCATGAGCCATTTAGCTTAACTCACTTAGGCATTTCATTGAGGCAAAATATTTTGTACACACACAAATGTGATATCTGATACTGAATAACCATAATCAAACAAAACCTGTTTTAAACTAAAACAAATGGTGATATAAATGCCCTTTGCAACTTAATTTCCAGTTTGAGAAACTGCGTCACATATCACAAACTTGACCTACAATAGCAATAAATAAGTAAAAAATATCTCTTAAAAGACTACGAAACTGCATTCATGTCTTCTGAATATGTGTGGATGGCATCAATGAATACACCCAAATGATCCGGATCTGTGTCTTTCAAAACTCCATGGCCTAAGTTTGCTATGTAGTGCTGGGTACCAAACTTGCTCAGCATTTCTTTGACTGCCTTCTTTATTTCATCCTGATTGATAATGAAAGAACAGAAAGCAATTACAAAACCATCAGTCAAAAGTTTTAAATATTTAAATCTGATCAGTTTTGTTTAGCTTTGTTATTGTGATAACCCACTGAAAAATAAATGAGATAAAAAATCTTTCCTTATTCAACTGCCAACCATCATTCAAAAAAAAAAAAGGGCAATGTAAATATAGCTTAATGTCAGCCTCTACATTGAAAGGTGGATAGTTTACAGTATAGAAGCTGAGGTTAAGGCAGCCTACGTTATTGTCATGGGAGATGTACAATAATCACATCAGCTTCATTGTTGAAAAAGTGAGGGGTTAACAATAAAGAGGATAAGGCAGCCTCTGTAATCATCCTTGGAGGTTTCTTATGTACAGACTAATAAATACTGAGACAGCCTAATATAATCATGTTCTTGAAAAAAATATTTTATGCAAGCATGTATTGCGGAGTTAGATTTTTTTACTCAGGCAAAGACTTTTATGATTATCCCACTTAAGCCTTATTCAGGATGATTTTGCCATAAACAATGAAAAACATGATTTCAAAATAAATGGCTTATCTTCCCAATATGAGATCATGTCATCTTGAATTTCCCTACATTTCTCAAAAATAATCTACTAAAAGTTAGTAAAAGATAAAGACAAAGCTTTTGGCCATAATCCAGGAAAAGAAAATGAAAACATTTTTTTTTTTTTTGCAACAACTGCTGCCATGATGACAAGCATTTCTAGCTTTGGCAGCCCTTTTGGGAGAAACATTTTCAAAATACATATACTGTTGATGAATTTTTTATAAAAATGAAAATAAATTCGCATACCACATGACAGGACCTAGGGTTACTAGGGTTGCAAATAAAATCACCAACATAAATAAGTAAGTAGGCTAAGTGCAAACAGAAAATATTTAATAAACCCTGTATACCCCTATATTGTTAAAATAAGAAATGACAAAATAAAAATAAAAACTCTACCTTTGGCGCAAACATCATAACTGGGTCCATATTACCCTGCAATGTCACATGATTTCCTGCTAATTTCCTGAAAAAAATTCAACATTTTTATAATTTCTACGTTTCACACTAGCTCCGCCCCCCTTCAATTTCTGCATCCACTGTGATCTACAAAAGTCTTACAAGGATATGAATAAGGGTTAAGAACATTACTGACTGGAATAAAGTTGTTCACTTCATTTCACACATTTCCTCCAAGCCCCTGCATAGCAACACCTCAATCAACATCAGGATATAAGTGCTGAATTGTGTTCAGCCTTGAGCTTATTACAATGAGAGGAAGGAAAAAAAAATTTATCACTTTTCTCCTCCCCCCCCCCCCCCCCTATGTACATTTTACAGTGCCTTGGTGAATATGTGTGAAAATATGTGAGTGTGCATGTGTGTGTGTGTGTGGGGGGGGGGGGGGGGGAATATGTAGTGGTGTATGGACAATGGAATTTCCCAAAGTTACAGTGTTATCTGATCATTTTTATCAAAGAATTTATCTGCTTTAAATGATTCACAATTCTCATGTCAATAAAATTGTAACGAGAAAATGAAACTTATTACTTGTTAAACATTTTCAGCAAAACCTATTTACATCACTGGTGCATCAAACCTGCAGACTCAAATTATACATATAACAGTAATTCATTGTACTAGGAATTACATTTTTTCCTCATAATATTTCCTCTCACAGACCAGAGATTTCACTGAAGATATAAATGGCAAAAAGGAAGCAATTTCGTCAAAAAAAGTGAATGTGAAATGAGTATTTAAAAAAAAGAAAAAATCCATTACCTGGCATGTAATGGCCTCACACACCAATCAAGACCAACTACATCATAACCTGACTGGGACAGATCTTCAATAGCAAAGTGGGCATCCTTAGCAAACACAACCTGTCAAAATAATATGGTTACAGTACTATGGTTTTGTTGCCCACCAAAAAATGCAACAGAATGCAAAAATAAATTGAAGAAAAAAGTCTGACTGACTTGCAAGTCATCTGTACACACAAGTAGTAGGTGCATGATTATGGTACACAGTGAGCCAGCAGATTTTGTGTTATGATTTAAAAATGCCACTGCCTTAGAAAGGATAACCAACAAACTGGGTAAAGTCAGTGACATGATAATTGTATACAATGAGCCTGCAGGTTCTATGATATTATATAAAAAATGCCACTATCTTTGAAAAGTTAACCACTGAACCATGTCATCCATAACACAAGTAGTAACTGCATGATTATTGCACCCAATGGGAATGAGCCTGCAGGTTTTGTGATTATGATATAAAAATGCCACTATCTTAGAAATGTTAACCACCAAACTGAGTAAAGCTGGTGACATGTTCTGAAATGAGTGAAGTTCATGACATGTTCTAAATCTACATTCAGATGGCAACATGAAGACATCAGCTGAAATACAAGAACACACCAATACATGTAGCGATCGATGACTTGAATGCTAAAGAGGCAAGTAAATAAATTTTTGAAACTTGTAAGGGCCAGTGAACCATCTTAGAACACCATACACTGCCCTGAAAAGTGTGAAAAATTATGTTCTACAAGAGAATAGTATAAAATAAACAGTATATATATTTTTAAAAGTCTGCTTTTCTGTTATTTTGTTTTAACTCCCAGGCAGCGTGCAATGGGTAAAGCCCCTCTGACCTAATTTACAGGAAATCATCTCATCTTGCCAAAGTACACAGTACAGCTGCACAGCTCGGCAAGATAAGATTGTTTGCTTCGACAGGCACAATGGGATTCCCAGTCATAATGAAAACATTTCTGTTATGCCTAACCACGCTCGATGACAATGAAACCTTTGTCTCTAACCAATGATCTGACTTAGGATACCAATCTACTACTACTATTTCCTGTTGCACCCACTGGTGCTTAGGGCAGCAACAAAGGATCTCCAGCCCTGTCTGTCCTGGGCCATCTTTGCGAGAGTTCCCCATGAGTGATTGAAGGATTTCATCTCTGCCTCGATTGTTCTCCGCCAGGTTGCCTTGGGTCTGCCTCGCTTGCGCCGTCCCTCCGGTGTCCACTGAAGTGCTGTTTTGGTTATAGAATTTGCTTCCTTTCGCAGCACGTGTCCAAGCCATCTCCATCGTCTCTTCGTGATGATGTTGGCTATTTCTTCTTGCTTGCATCGCCTTAGTAGTTCCTGATTAGAAATCTTGTTTGGCCAAAAGATGCGGAGAATCCTACGAAGACATGTGGTGTGGAAGGAAGACAACTTGGCGAGATCACCTTCTGTCATTCGCCAACACTCTGATCCATACAGGAGTGTGGATGGGACACAGCTTTGGTACAGTCTGATCTTGGTGTTGATGCCGTATTGTGTCGATTTCCAGATGTTGCTCATACTTTGAAAGACAGCCCTTGCATTTCCCAGCCTACTTTGGATGGCCTCCTTTGTGCCACCCTCTGGTTTGATAATGCTACCAAGGTATTTAAATTTGTCCGTCGTGGTGAGGTTCTTGTCATCTACTTGCACTGGTGCTGGAGTGTCTACATTTAGGGTCATAATCTCTGTCTTCTTCTGGCTAATCCGAAGGCCTACTTTGCATCCAAAATTATGTAGTCTCTGCGTCTTATCTTGCATATGTTGGTGACTATGTGACAATAGCGCAAGGTCATCCGCAAAGTCCAAATCCTCTAGGTTGTCGAAGAGTGTCCATCTGATGCCTCTTGGTGCATCCTCTGTAGTTTTCCGCATAATCCAGTCGATTACGAGGTTAAACAAAATTGTTGACATCACACATCCTTGCCGTACACCAGTTTTCACTTCAAAGGATGCATCACTGTTTCCGACACTGCAAGTGAAGTTCTTGTAAAAGCTTTTGATGAGTTCAACAAGCTTGCTGGGAATCCCATAGTGTCGAAGAATGCGCCATATACTCTCTCTGTGGATGCTGTCGAAGGCCTTTTCGAAGTCAACGAAGTTCACATAGAGCTGCCTTTGCCATTCTGAACACTGTTCTATGATGTTTCGGAGTGTGAAGATCTGGTCAATGCATCCTTTCCCCTTTCGGAATCCGGCCTGTTCCTTTCTCAGTGTCTTGTCCACAGCATCTGACATACGTTGCACAATGATCTTGGCAAGGATTTTGCTGGGTATAGAAAGGAGAGTGATACCACGCCAGTTGTTGCAATCGCTGAGTGCTCCTTTCTTGGGTATTTTCACTATTCTGCCTTCATTCCAGCTCTTTGGTACTGCTTCTGCTTCCCAGATAGCTGTGAACAGTGGCTGAAGGATGGTGGCTGACTGATCCGGATCTGCTTTGAACAGTTCTGCAGTCAAGTTGTCTTTTCCTGGGGCTTTGCTGTTTTTTAGGCTCTTTATTGCTGCCACTATCTCTTCTTTCTTTGGTGGATCTATGTTGATGTCAAGGTCTTCAGCAGCATCTTGTATTATTATTCTATCTTCAGGTGGTGGCCGGTTTAGTAATTCCTGAAAGTGCTCTGTCCAGCGTGTATCCTGTTCTCGTTCTGTAGTCAGTAGTTTCCCATTCTTGTCTTTGATTGGAACACTTGGTCTTCCACCGTACTTGCCACAAATGCGCTTAGTGATCTTGTGGAGCTTACCCTGTTCTCCTCTTGCTGCTGCCTCCTCCGCATCTGCCGCTAGCTGTTCCATGGCTTCTCGTTTATCTTTCTTTACTAGTCTCTTCACTTTCTTATTTAACTCTGTGTAGCTATGTTGGTACCTCTCTTTCAGCCTTTCCGATTTCACTTGTAGGAGTTTCTTTTTCATGACTTTCCTCTCCTCGATCACATCCCATGTTCTTTGTTGGATCCACTCCTTGCTTTTCCCTTTCTCATTAAATCCAAGGCAGGCTACACTGCTCTCTGTGTACACTGTAGTTACTCTTTTCCACTCTGAATCGATTCCTCTTTCTTTAGGGTTGTTCTTATCAGACTCTCGTAGAGCCTGGAATCGGTTCTTGACTTGTATGTTGAAGGCATTTCTAACACTTGCATCTCTCAGTTTCTGAATATTAAGGTGTCTTTGCTTTGATGTCTTGATTCCGGTCTTGTTCAGTTTAATTTTGATAAGTGCTGCCACTAGATGGTGGTCGCTGGCTACGTCAGCTCCTCTTTTCACTTTCACATCTAGAAGGGATCGTCTCCACATACCGTTGATCATCAAATGGTCTATTTGGTTCTTGTCTCTTCCATTTGGAGAATTCCATGTGAGTTTGTGAATTTCTCTGTGTGTGAAAAGGGTCCCTCCGATGACTAAGTTGTTCAAGGCACAAAAATCCACAAGCCTTTCTCCATTGTCATTCCTTGTTCCAGTTCCATGTTTTCCCATTACTCTTTCATAATTTATATCATCTTTACCTACCTTAGCATTGAGGTCTCCCATGACAATGATGAGATCATGCCGTGGCGTCATGTCCATTTCCCCCTGGAGTTGTTCATAAAAGTCGTCTTTGTCTGTGTTGTCGTTTTCGTTGGTTGGTGCATAACATTGGATGACAGTGATGTTTGTGTGTCGTCCTTTCATCCTCATCCTCATCAGTCTGCTATTGACTGGTTTCCACTCCAACAAGCATTTGTCCAGTCCTTTCTTTAGGATGATGGCTACTCCTTCATGATGTTGGTCATCCTCTCTTCCAGAGTAGAGAACGGTTTCTCCAGTGGATGTTTTGATCCTTCCAGATCCAGTCCATCTGCTCTCACTTACACCCAGGATGTGTAGGTTGTAGCGCCTCATCTCTGATGTTACTTGTGCTAACTTACCAGATTCATACATTGTTCTAACATTCCAGTATCCAATCCTGGTCTTGGTTTTGGCGGTGTTCAGTTCCTCCTTCATCCTGCTAGCAGTTTCCTTTCGGCTTTCACTACTTGCATTCATACGAGTCGCGAGGTACTCAGAAGGTCCATCACATCCAGAACGTTGGTTTTTCCATGTTGCTGTTTCCGTAACGATTTTTGTTTCTCCAAGTAAGGTCACCCCAACAAGGATTTCAGGGTAGGGTTGTTAGCCCTACGCCCAACCCCCGAACCTGGAGGGCCGGTATGTTCAATCTTGTCTGGTCCTTCCCCCATGACCTGTCCAGCTTGCTTAAAGCTATCAGGGGCACGAGGCCTCCGCTGGCTTAGCTCCTGGGATCACTGGGACACGCAAGCCACTCCTCCACGTCAAGGCATGAACAATTGGAGCAGAGGATACCAATCTGGCAGCTATAATTTTCTTGAGATCTATATAGGACGATAGCTAGCTACACCCCCCAATCCTTAAACAAATGGTTTTATCCAGACTAGCACATACTGATGAGCCAACCTGGGTATTGAGGGCAACATCATTTCAGACCTTGTTTCTGATTGGTTCCTAGACAGACAACTTTAGATGATAGTCAGTTTAGGAGAAAATGAGATATTGCAACTTTGTGAATGCTATGCTTTTTGATAGTGTAGAGAGAGCCTCTGAAAGCTTAATTTTGAGATTCCGACCACTGGTTCACAGGTTAACTTGTTCTTGTAACAATGCCTCTGATTTAGAAGAGATAAAGTGAGCAATAAGATGGTAAATATGTCTCAAAGAGGACAGTGACTTGTATCGTAAAAGTGTGGCATCCATCCAGCATGGGTCAATATGATCCCGAGTATTTTCACTGTCAGCGCAGCAGAAATTTGGGAATGTGGCATCGCGACGGCGCACCTCTAACAGCGTGAAAGTTAAATAAAATTAACTAAAGAAAAAAACTGTGGTGGTTTTTTGTGAAGGAATCAAATACTTTTTAATCTCAGAACAGTTTCTTTGCTTCAAGATAAAAACGCCTTAATACTCTGGTCTAAAATAAATGTTACTAACATAAAGTCAAACAAAATTTACAAAAATTGTCATGGTAATTTTGTGTATATGAGCACCACATAGTGATGAACTTCAACGATTCTTGATGCCTCACCTGAAAACATACATGGGCATGTTAAAGCCAATTTTTGTCTGGACTACCATGAGAAAATGGTTAATCATGACATAATATCCATCATTTAAAATCTGAAAGATGTAGTTGCCGCAAACCTAGTGGATTCTTGCTCATAAAAAGCGCCTTATAAAAGAAGTACAATACATCTTTCTTAGAATATATTTTACCATGGGCACAACAGCCAGGTCAAGTTCTTGAACCTTCTCCTTCACTTCTCTTGCAATCTGCCGAAGGACTGGTAATTCAAACTTTGAAAACAAATTTGGGCCCAGTTCACCCGCAAATGAATCAAAGACTTGGACTATCTGTGAAAATAAAAAAGGATTAGTTATCTTTAAATTCTCAGTGTCTTGATTGCCCGTGTCCAAGAAAGAGTTTAGAAAAACGCCTATCCAAAAATAATCCAAAAAACTGAGTTGTTGTTTATTTTTTCAACCATTGTCATCTCTTGTCATAGAGAAGTAATGCTGCTTTTGATACTGTTCCTTTCAAAACTAATTGAACAATTTATCTAACAGTTAACATTCTCTCTGACAAGGTTCTTGAATAAACATTATTTTCAATGAATGTGAATACAATGAATTTTCACTTTCCAGATCCTTAAACTTAAATAAGAAACAAAAGCATGTCAAACCTGAGCTCCAGCCTTTATCTGATGAACTAAGTGTCTGACCACTGCATCCTTCAGCATTCCCAAGAGTTTGTGTCCAGCATCTGGATGTTCCACTAGGAATTTTCTTGCTTTATTTGGATTTGGACCTGCACTAACATTCTCAATCATGAACTTCATTAAAGTCCACTGAAAAAAAGAGAAATATGCACTTTTCATCAATTAAAAAAAAAACACTGTGGATTGTAATAACATAATTTATCAACTTACTCTTATCTGACATTGTTAGAGAAACTTGACTAGTATAAAGCACAATTGCATCTTTACATATGAAAAAAAAAACGTACAAGTGTGATGGATTTAAAGGGAATACTTAAAACTCCAGCTTCCAAAATATTGGAAGACAAGTCTGTCTCAAGTCAAAAATGTTAAGTCATATTCATCGTAATCATGACAATATTGGCAAGTCAGGAAAAATTTCTGCAAAAATATCTCTGGCCTGAATTGTACTGAAGACTTCAAGCTAAATATACCACCCAAGGTTGCCTTGCTGTGGTTTACAACACAATTTTTACTTTCCACCTCAAATTGAGTGCCATGTGGTAAACTATCATTTTTTTAATTTAGATATTTGGCATACTTGCAGCCCTTGACAGCCCACTACTGTGGTATAGGTTAGAGGTTAAATTCTAAAAACTAAGGGTTAAATAATTTTTTCAAAATATCATACCTATCAAGTCTGATAAAGAAGGTCGTTAAGTTTTTGATTTTCCTGAAAAATTTGCAAAAACTGAGTTACAATAGTTTACTACACAGTCCTCAAAATGAAAGAAAATATTTACTAACCGGTGCACCTGTGAAGCCAAACAATGGTACTTTGCCCTCCAATTTCATACGTGTCAAAGTTATTGCCTCGTAGACATAACCAAGTTCAGATATTATATCAAACTGTGGATTCAGTCTGTTCAAATCCTCAGGACAGGTGATTGGATCTGCATACACTGGACCCTATCAACAAAACAAAGCAAAATAAGTTTTTTTTTTGTTTTCTTTTTGTTTTTTTTTTACTGTGCCACAAACTTCCAGAATAACTTTAAATAAAATCAAGACAAAGCAACACTTGATATAATCTGCAGATTTTGCATATACTAGGAAGCTGACACAACAAACAAACTGAATTAAACACCAGAAAAAGAGCAGCATGGAGTTACTTTGGAAAAAAACAGAGAGATATTCCTGGATTCCAAACTACCAATGTCCCTCAACAAGCAAGTATTCAATCAATGCATTCTTCCAACGATCACATATGGTTGTTAAACATGGCCGATCACAAAACAGCTAACGAATAAACTAAGAACTACCTAGAGGACAACGGAAAGAAAAATGCTCAACATCAGACTGCAAGATAGAAGCCCCCATGCTGACATACAGAAACAAACAAGTCTTAAAGACGTAGTGGAATTCATGCTACAACAAAAGTAGAATTGGGCCGGACACGTGGGGAGGATGAATGACAATAGGTGGACGAAACGCTGCACTGAATGGCAGCCAAAGACAGGAAAAAGAACAAGAGGACGACCCGAAAGAAGATGGAAGGACGACATTACAAAGAGAGGAGGAACAACATGGATAAGGAAAAAAACAGACAGAAAAGAGCAGAAAGCATTGTTGGAGGGCTACATCCTGCAGAGGATGGACAACGCCTAGGTGAAGGTGAAGGTGAAGGTGAAGGAAGCTGACATTCATATTTTCTATATTATGAACTAATATTAAATACAGACACCTTTATTTGAAAGGAAATTAGAACTATGACAGATAAATAAGGTACCACTCAAAGGGATCTCCAATTTTTCATGACAAAAAAACACTGTGGATGAAAACTGAAAATTACCTCTCCAGGATCATTGGCAACTGTTAAACCCATGGCAACTGGTATGACTAAGATGTCAGAAAATATGATGGCTGCATCTAAATTGTACCTCCGTATAGGCTGAAAATAATTTTTTTAAATGTTCATTTCTCACTGATGAGAACAAAAGCTGCAATTCTGTAATGATTAAAATAATGCTTATGTATATATTCACTTTATTCATCCTCTGCCACAGAAAACTTGTCTGTACTTCAACATGAATTTAGTCCTTCTTAATAAAATACAGAGTGCAAATTATGCTAAATCCAATTTGTCTGCTGCCTTCACATTGAGGCATCTATTTCTTGCCTTTTCTGAATTGTTTAAATATCGGCTGTTGTTTTTTACATCCCATGTTTCTCAATCTGCTCTTTTACCAGCCATTTTTTTGTTGTTTTTTTTTTCTGTGTAGACATGCATTATATATTTTCTGGACAGTTTTTCAGACAGGACACTTGTGAAACAACTTAAATTTTCAAACTCTACACCAATGTGGGTCAAAAAATGCCACAACATTTCTCCAATGTCTGCAAATGGTCAGATTGTATGACAGCCAGCCAGTCTGCAAGTGCAGCAATGAAATAATATAAATTCATACACAGTGAGGCTATCCTAAGTGGTTACAGTCCATGCATATCATGACCTGCAAGCATACCTCTGAGCTTGCTGATTGCACTGTATATGACAACCTGGTTGCCTTTATCATTTTTTTCAGTGTTCCCTGCTAAATACGTCTAGCACCATGTGCAACAGTAATCAGGGGCACATGCAATATTTGCAGCCCATAAAAGATTTTCTTCTTTATGTAAAAAGCAAGATGCAATGTTCAAATGTTCAAGTTGATTACAGTACAAAAATCAAAATCATTTACACCTTGGGGTAGAAGATGCTTTTTCTGAATAGTTGATTTTTACCTCCACATACAATTTCCACAGCACATGCAGTTGATACTTGGAAGAGGAGTGTCAATGAAAACACAGGGTAATTTAAAAATTAACCCCTTACCTGTAATGTGAGTTCACAAACTAACTGTGGATTCTTGCAGGTAGCAAAAAATTTTGTGTCCCCTTTAGCTTCTTTGTATTCTGAAAGGATGGTAATTCAAAATGTTTAAAAAAAACTTAAAAAATAAATAGGCTAAATAAAGTTTAAAAAATGCAAATCTCGTGCACATATCTAAATTTTCACTGCAGGCTGCGATATTAAAAAAAAAACACTAAAAAAAACAACTAAAACCCTACCAACAGGACATTGCTTGCTTGGCTCACTTTACACCATTTTGACCACGTCTCCCCAATCACATCTCCTCCCTACACACCCCAAAACTGTATCTAAATGACTAAACATAATTCTGATGTACAGAAATGACAAACAGCCCCAGCAGTAATCTGTGCACCATCAAATTCAAAAGCATAATTCAGTGGTAGTCATGGGTCATTTCAAATTAAACATCAATACAACAATAGTTACATCTTCAACTCTTCAAGTGTTTGGGGTGTAATCGAAACTTAACATATGTGCATGTTATTTTTCAATGTCCATTTTGTGTTCAGAATAAGACAGTGCACTGTAAAAGTTGACAGATAGATGAGGTAGAAATCGGGTCAAACTTTTGTCATGAAAAAAAACAAAAAATGTCAATAACATAATAATCTTTTTTTATCATGTTTTTTTGGGGGGCTCAGATTAATATGCAGTTTGGAATGTATTCATTTAGTGCATGACTCAGTGATTACAGATAACTGAATAGAGATAAATAAGTACGCAATTCAAGAAACAAAATTAAAAGTAATATAGACAGATGCTTCTTCGTAAATAAGTAAAGGCATTTAAAGTACACAATAGGTATAAAAAAATAAATAAAAAGATAAAAATTATGAGAGTATGTAGATTAGCAAAGTAAATAAGTACATAGCTGTCTGTAAGGACAAAATTGGGGATCGGACCCAATATTTCCATCTTCCAGAATTGTCAACTACTGAGTTCTGCGTTGTCGGCTGTTCTCCAACTCTTTAGGTCTTTTCATCATCACTAATATAATAATCTGTTTTAATAATGACTCTTTAGGGTGGCAAGAGATTTGTCAGACTTGTCTAGTTACCTATACTGAGATCATAATGCAACAATAATATCATTTTTTCACGTATGTATACCTGGCAGATAACGCCCAGCTTGTCTCATCACCCAGACAGGCACTCGCTCTGTCCTCATGCCCTTGGCAGCCCTTAGTATCAAATCATGTTTCAGTGGTGGAAAAATCTGCAATTAAAAAATACACTTGATCATTAATCTGTGTCAAAGACGTCCTATAATTTATTCCTATATTGTTTCAATCTTTGATACAGGTAAGTTTTGTATTTTTGGGACCTCCCCTATCATATTTTATCTAATGCTAATAGCTATATTATATATTATATAATATGAGAAAAGATTAAAAGAATAGAAACTGACGACAGGAAATTCTGTGACAGAAAATGGGATCTGTTTAGAGACTAGGTATAATTAACTGAGCAAACAGTGCCAAAAATTTGTCAAGAGTGGTTTCTATTATTATTACCTGAAAATATAGATATAAAGGCCGAAGTCGATCCACATCCTAAATTTTCTTCATGTACTTACAACTTTAAGAATTAATTAAATCTTCAAATTTAAATACAGACCATGCACAAAGGTTGTCACTCTCATACAGTCATACACTACACACAATTTTTAGGGCAAGTCAACTCATACTAATCAGCTTTCATCGTATCTGAAGGCTAAAACTCTGCCAGAATATGATTCCAAACACTCTGACAGAGGCCAGTCTAAACCAGCCCACACATGCTTAAATATTATGTAACAAAACATGAAGGAGAAGAACTGCCGGGACCAACTCAAAATCAAAACTGTTCAGTCCAATACATCTAACATCACCGAAGCTGTTGTTGTTAGACCAGACAGAGAACTCTATTCCCATTTACTGAGAAGAACAATTTAACTTCTGAAGAAAATCACTAATAATATTTTGGGATACAGTAAATGAGGGATGTCAAAAATGATAGCACTGGACAAAGCTACCATTACTTCCAATAGTCCCATTCCAATCATTCTTAGTATCTATACCCAACCTGGTCATAATTTTCCATGTGTTTTGTTCTGTAATAGTTAAATTATGCTCATTGATTTCCTACATCAGTGTGGGTCCTTGTCATATCTGGCATTATGCTGGCAAGCTCTAGATTTGTAGGTCAGATACCAGATAGTATTACTATTATTAGCATTTTGCTCAGCATGACATGGAACATCAACAACTGATCAGCACAATGACTGACATAGTGATGGCATTAAGAAGATTGGTTGTAGGTCCTGAAATGAATGATCTTCCCACCAAGTTAACCCACAACCTGTAAAGCCCATTGACCGGTCAGTGACCTTACTCTCCTCATGGAGAATCTTATCTGGGTCGCACTGGCCCTTGCCGATGTGCAATGACCACACCTTCGCCGTCCACATGGTTTGGTTTGTATTTGATCGATATGAAAACTTTCGCTGCTATGCCTTATCACGCTTGATAACAGATTAACCAGTGAAATCTTTGTTTCTAAGTCTCTAACCAATGATCTGACTTATCATACCAAACTGACAGCTGTTTATTTTGTGAGAACGAAGCATGATAACTAGCCACATCCCCTGAGCCCTAAACAAATGGTTTTATCCAGATTGACACATATGTGGGCATTTGGGGTAAAGGTCATTTCAGAGCCTGTTTGTGAATGGTTCTTAGATACAGACAACTCTATATGATGGTCAGCTTGTGAGAAAATGAAATATAATTATTATTGCAAATTTGTACCCTTATTTATTAAAGTTATAATTTTCTTCCAAAAGTCATGCATAGAGTTTGCCTTGATTTCATTGTAGTGCTAATTATAAGAATTGAATACTATGCAAAGAACAATCCTCTCCCCCCCGGACCTCAGAATAATAATTTTTTTTCCCCATTTGGTACAACTACTCATTTTTTTTTATCCTATGACAGGCGGTACTGGCAGTCTCATGAGTCTGTGTCTTGCCCAGCAAATACTAAACTAAAAGTTAGCTGAGCATTTCTGAATAAAATAGGTGAACTTTTGATTCTGCTTACTTTCAGTTTCACCTCTGTCTCTCTCTTGTTTGTTGTCAATGCTAACAAAAACACACACAAAAAAAGTAGGAAGCATCTCAGACTGTCAGAGTCAGTATTTTTCTAACCTTTCCAGTTACATCTTTGGCAAATGAATACTTTATCTTACATCTCCATTAGCAAGATAGACTACTTTGTCTTTCCATGATGAACAATATGACAGAAATGGACTATAGAGGCAAAATACAGAAGGTGGCCCTCTATTACAAAATGGCCATGGGGTCATTTTCCAAACTTCAATAGAGGCCTATATTATTATTAGAAAATGCAAACTGTCCTGGGGGGGGGGGGGGGGGGACGGGACAGGAGCTACAGTACAATATTACAGAATTCCATGGAGGAATAGGAGGTGTTACGGCTACATAATATCTATTTCAGTTACAATACAAAGATTCAGACCCACCGAGTTAGATAAAGGTGAGTTGCCGTTTTTTTTTCCTTCTTCTTCTTCTTCTTCCTTAAAACTGGTTTTCTCAGGTTTGAGTATCTCACCAGTGCGCAATAAAAATCGACTCGGCCCGTGTCCCTGGGAGTTAAAAATTTATATACATATAAGGGTGTAAGAAGCGGGAGTCGATTAGATTTATAAAAACTTATAAAAACACTTGATTGTGGCCATGAGCAGATCAACCAATCTTATCACTGGGTTTATAAGTATATCTATGCAGCCTGTTCAGTAGCTAGCTCTCAACGTGTGCTTTTCTAATTTTGTCTTAAAAGAGTCTAGGCTACTGCACAATTTTAGGTCCTCCGGCAAAGAGTTCCACAGCCTCAACGTGCTCGGATAAAAAGAATATAAGTGGCCGTCAACACTGGACGATGGTATGGCATAGGTCTGGCTATTCCGCCTAGTCTTACTAAAATTAATCCCAATGTGTTCCATGGGTATATCCATCAGACCGCATCTACCTTTAAAGAAGCTGGTAATTTTATTTCTTGCCCGCCTCTCCTCTAAAGGCATCCAGCCAAGTTTTTGCATATTAATCTTGGTGTTACCCTCCTCAAATTTATAGTTGTTTGTCACGAATCTGGCTGCTCTTTTCTGTATCTTTTCTAGATAATCTATGTGAGTTCTACAATGGAGGGGTCCCAGATGCTACATCCATATTCGAGTATTGGTCTAACAAGGGTCTTATAACATTTATCTTTAACATCCATGGGACAGTCTGAGATATTTCTCCTTAAAAAAGCTATTACTCCATTTGCCTTACGACTAATTGTGCTATACTGTTGTTTCCATCTAAGTTTCCTATCAATAACTATGCCAAGATAAGTAGCTGTTTCTGTTTCCTCTAATTTGATGTTGTGGATAGTATAATCAAAACTGATGGTGTTAATTTTGTTTGTCACTCGAAGTACTTGACACTTCTTAGGATGGAATTCCATCTTCCACTTTTGTTCCCACTGTTGGAGTCTATTCAGGTCATTTTGTAACATTTCTGCATCTCTTACACTTCTGATGTTTCTATACAGTAGACTGTCATCGGCGAACAGCCTGATCGACGTACCATTGGACAGATCTTTGGATATATCATTTATATAAATTAGGAAAAAAAGAGGTCCTAAGACAGTACCTTGAGGGACTCCTGATACAACAGGTTTAGGTGATGATTCGCTCCCATCAACAATTACTTTTTTCTGGCGGTTGATCAAAAAAGATCTTATCCAGTCTAGTAAAGAATTCCTAATTCCAAGGTGTTTCAATTTCAAAAGCAGTCCCAGATGATCTACCTTATCAAATGCCTTCGAAAAGTCTAGAAGTATGGCATCTATCTGTCCCCTGGAATTTAAACATTCGCTAAAGTCATTTAATGTTGTTATCAGTTGCGTTTCGCAGCTTCCTTTTTGTCGAAAACCATGTTGAGAATCATCTAAAACTTCATATTTCTGTAAATGGTCCATGATGTTACTGTGAACAATATGCTCTAAGAGCTTACATGAAACTGACGTCAACGAAATTGGTCTATAATTTTCAGCCTTTGCCATATCGCCTTTCTTAAACAGCGGAACTATGATGGCACTTTTCCAATCATTTGGCACAGATCCCTGATCTAAGGATGCTTGGAAAAGCAATGCATAAACGCTCGCTAATTCCTGGGCGCAAATTTTCAAAATTCTTCCTGGAATGCAGTCAGGTCCAGTGGCTTTATTTTCCTTAATGTTAATCAAGAGTTTCAAAACACCTGCTCTGCTCACTTTTATTTTGTTCATTTCATTAAAAAGTCTGTTGTTATTAAAAAAATTGTCTTCTATCTTTGGTTCTGGGCTGGAAAAGACAGAACAAAACTGCTCATTCAGGAGATCTGCTTTAGCTGTGGGGTCCTGAACTAAGATATTCTTATGATTTCTGAGGTCTGAAATTCCACAACTGTCTTGGTTTTTGTGTCTAATATAGGACCAGAGTTTTTTATTATCTTTGTCTTCTTCTATCATTGATTTAACAAAGGTGGTATGCGCTTTTCTACATTCTCTCTGTGAAGTCCTTTTTATTTCTTTATATTTCTTCCAGGCCCTTTCTGAATTACAAGATCTTGCTTTGCTATACCATCTATGTTTCTTGCGTATAAGATGCTTAGTTAGAGTCGAAATCCAGGGCTGGTGATTTTTAGTTGAAGTTAATTTTGTTGGCACATTGTCGTCCATTATGGTGACCAAGTTTGTTTTAATGCACTCCCAAAGTTTGTTTACATCATCTTTCACACTATGGTATTTCAGAAAAGATTTAGAAAAATTGTACACATCTCTCCTAAGAGAGTCTAGATCTGTGCAGTTCCAAAGCTGTATTTTCCGCTTTATGGGTTTCTTTCTAAAGGGTTTCAGATTGTGAATGGCAGGTAGACAAAAGGCTAGCTCTTGGTCTACATGCACAGTTTAGCAGCAAGAAAAATATAACGATTCTCGGTTACTTTTTTTGTTGTTGTTTTTAAGTAAGTTTTTATTCGCTGACGTGTCAAAAATTGATGGCAGTATTTTGGTTACTCGAAGAAGAAAATAAGAGCTACGACTGACTGTCCAGACATACAAAATTAGTAACCTACCAGCTAATAAAGCCAGACATGATTCCCAACACAGAGAACGACAAAATTTTGCACTGCTGTTGGCCGTGAAGTAAAAAATTGGGTTTTTAAGTGCAATGTTATCTTGAAAGTATGGCCATTATTGTATACCTGAGTGTTTGCTGAGATGGGCGCATCCATTTTGACCGGCTTTGGCGTAAAAATAAACCGCCGCAGCAAAGATTTTCTAACAGATAATCATATTACGGTATATGCCGTTTCATATTGATAATATACCGTAATTGTAGTTAACATTCACTGCGCAATATTTTATGTTTTTTAGAAGGGTTCTGCAGGTTACCTTTGCTATCATCTTATAATTTTGACCCAATGGTATTGAAATTTATATTTTCATCGGAACCCCTATGTTTACAAATGGCAGCCAAAAGAGCATAACAACAAGCTCCTGGTCTTATGAAGCACAATAACCCAAGGATAAGAACATGAATGGCTATTTGTCGTATAGCAGGAAACTTTGAGTATATATATGAATGTGGGCACTACCGGATAAGTGCGGTCCCTATCTTGCCCCCAACTGATCCTCCTTAGTTAACGGAAGTACTTCCGAATGCGTTCCAGTCCGAATGAAAACAACACATAGCTACCCCGGCGGCTTTCCCTGATATATCAATCTGACTACTGCCCAGACGAACATCGGCCTACGGCCTCGATGATACAAACTGACTAGACCCTCACGTCGTTACATATCAATCTGACAATCGACTATTGGAGTGGGCAAGATAGGGACCGCACTTATCTGGTAGTGCCTGAATGTGAATTCCAAAGAAGTAGGAATCAGTGGAGTCTTCCGATCGACCTGTGTGCATGAAATGTGTTTGGGAATCATAATTGGCTACGAGTTATAAACAAAACAACAACATAAAGATATATTGACTGGTCCTAAACCTTGTATGCTTTTAGAAAAGAATAGGCTCCTCTTAGTCTTACACTAACAGCCATCTTTATTCTTTTTACCCTAATGTCATCAGGATGTGGAACAACCTCCCGGCAGAAGTCCAAACACTATCGTCTGCAACGACTTTCGACAATGAATTTAAGAACATTATTATCCGTTGCAGCTACCATTGTAACTAAAGTGCGGGTTGTATTTCTGTGCACAATCTGGAAACCAAGAGATATTTATACCAGAGTTATATATACAAAAGACTTTATACAACTAATATATTTTTAAATGGTCTTAACATCTATGTAAGGTTTTACCCTGCTTTTAGCCTCAGAGGAGCGACGTTGAGTCGCATATATAGTAGTGCAGTTGGGGAGTCGTCTTCTAGACGGACCAACTATAGAAGAAGAAGAAGAAGAACTTGAGGAAGAGAGAAAATCAGATACAATATAGGCAACCATGGCATATTATTAAGTTAAATAAAAAGTAAAAGGTACAGAATGATGAAGGAGGAAAAATGTAAAGAAATCTAGATCTAGCTCTTTTATTTTATTGTAAAATCACATGCAAAGGCAAGAAATACAAAAACCAGAACAAAAAAGTGATTCACTCACATCATGTGTGATGCTAATATATATTATACATGTATCTGTTTGGAGACAGTTCTACTATGTCCAGAGATTGCCTTAGGCCTACTGATATTTCATCTAACATTATAACACCAGTTCCTCCATTGTGACAGCTGCATCTGCTGATCCGTCCGAATGAATAGACCCAACAAAAGGTGTTAACAGTGTTGTTTATACATGCAACAACTCCAGAACTTTTCTGTTTTTCCTAGCCCGAGTCACAATTATGAATGACTGATTGCGGAACCTCAAACTGTTGTGCAGGCAGCCGAACATTCACAAACAATAACACAATCAAATAAATACTGTTACCACTATTGCAGTTCCACAGTTCAGTGTTCACATTGTATACAATCTTACGTAGCTGGAATCTGCTAATTACTACCAAGTCCTTGACAGTAATTTGACTGTGACTGTCTTCGTTAGCCTATCACTGACTCCAAAAAAAATAAAAAAGCAGACTAGGTCTAGATCTAGACCTACACAAAGTCTAGCTAACTCACCTTCCAGGATTCTTGGGGAATCGGAAATATGATAGATCCGGTTGCTTAATTTAATTGTGTCTCACATTATTGCAGTTTATTGCTGCACAGTGCTGACTTCTTCCACGTTTCATTTTCGGCTTGCTTTCATAAGCTTGAACTTGAAGCGTAGACATCTTGTCAGTCAAAGGCGAACGAGTGCAAAGTAAAAATTAAAGTAGGCTAAGAAAGGCACAGCTTTGAAATGTCGCACATTATGGAAGGGGGTGCTGATGCTAATGAGTACGCTCTGCGGCTGAAGTGGGCCATCCTATTGTTATACTATCCTTGGCGATACTTATCAGTTATCGTGTCCTCTGTAGCATTAGAGAGACCCTGAATAGTACACTTTTAATCAGATTCCTAATGATGAGCAGTACTCACCTCACCTGTCACCTGTCGGCTTCATCGTCATCGATGTTAGCTGCTACAGTGGATGTCACGACAAAATCTCCTCCACCCAATCCTGTCCTTAGCTTTCCTAGTTAGTTCACTTATTTCCAGCTGGCTGACTTTCTTGATGTTATCGTGATATGTAATGGGTGGTCTTCCTTGTTTTCTCTTTGTTTCTGTCTTTCCTTGAAGGATTGATATCATAAGGGCCGTGCTTTTGTTTCGGGCCGCGTGGCCGATGTATGCAAGTCTTCTTTTATTTATTTCAGGTGTTATTCTTCTGGTGGTGCCAAGCTGTTCTAAGATGCTTGTATTTGTTCTCCTTTCTGTCCAACTTATTCTGAGTAGCCTTCTGTAAAGCCACATTTCAGCTGCCTCCAATCTTGTTATGTCTGCCTTTTTGAGTGTCCAGGCTTCACAACCATATAGTAGGACTGGCCAGATCAAGCACTTAAGTATGTTCACTTTGAGGTCCGTTGGTGTGCCTCTATCCTTCCAAATGTTGTTTAGTTGAACCATTTTGTGTTTTGCCATTCCTATCCTTGTTTTTATGTCCTTTGAGCAGCTTCCATCTTGCGATTTATGTGATCCCAGGTATTTGAAATCAGTCACTTTTTCTAGTGCTGTTTTGTTTACTAGTATCTCCTGGTGTTCATGGTGCCCTGTTCCAGTATGCATGACTTTCGTTTTCTTAGCATTTAGGTGTAGGCCTGCTGTCTTGCCCGCTTCATCCACTCTGTGCAACACTCTTTTCATGCTGGTGATGTTATCTGACATAAGAGCTGTGTCATCAGCGTAGCGAAGGTTTGTGATGTTTCGGCCTCCGATCTTTATTCCCATATCTTCTATGTCTGCGTTTCTCATGATCTGCTCAGTATAAATATTGAAAAGATGAGGTGAAAGTATGCAACCCTGTCTGACTCCTTTCTCGATGTTGAAATATGGACAAGTAATACAGTAGGTGTGTCCCTTGGGAAATCAAAATTCTTACTTAGAGCAAAATTGAGATTAATGTATCACTAATACTTAATAGAGTCTAATACTGGAGGGAGAGGGAGCTATGGTTACATTTCAGGGAGAAAAGTTGTAATGCATGTTATTGTCATGTAAGTTGAGGTCCTGCAATTGACTCCTTCTAAGCTCTAGTGCAGGAATTTGAAGGGAAGGGGGCAACTAAAATACTGACATTAGAATAGAAATGATTGAGTGACTGTGGTAGAGGACAGTTGATGGATGTAGCAGTCTGTAGTTTCACGTGAAGCTTGTGTATTTTAATCAAACAGCAGAATGTGATTGGTACTTCAGATGTTTCATATTAAATACATCTCCACAGTTTTGTGACTGTCTCAGAGAAAGACACAGCCACTAGAGGCATAAAACCAAATTCATAAGACAAAACATGCCTCCAAAGACTGCTCCTACAAAGAATGTAGCAGCTCCAGCAAAGACTGCAACAGGAGCTGTAAAAACATCTTCATCAAAAACAAAACAAGGTGTCCCTGTAAAGACATCTACATCCAAGACAAAGGCAGGAGCTGCCAATATTAAAGGAGGTACAGCTGGAAACATTGTTATTTCAGAGCCTCATCCTTAGAATATTTCAGAGACATATTTTCTTAATCAGATAAGTGTTTTTGTGGCATCTGGGGCAAAATAATCAGTGGAAATGCATCAACCAGATGCTGAGTAGACGTGACCAGTGGTTGATTATCTGTGAGATTTCATTTATATAAGTGACACTCAAAGAAGTATAGTTTAACTTGATCCTGCATCTCCAATGCTATAATTATGTACATGTAGCCTACATTTTCATGGGGTGTTGTTTAACCACTATCACTCATCTTTAGCAAAAACTGAAATTAATAGGGAATAAAAACTTTCTCAGGAACATATGGAAATGTAAATGAATTTTTATTTGAAACATCCACGAAATCGTAGAAAATATAGTGACTGGTAGTCAGTTCTTTACCTAATTTGTTATCCTGACCAGCTTCAGTGAAACTATTTCTCTGCCTTACACAAGTGTCTAGCAGTACAAAGAGTAGAAGATTCCTTTCTTTTTCAGCTGCTAAGAAATCTCCATTAAACAGCAAGAATGGCTCTAAATCTGAAGTATCTGTTAAAAAAGAATGGACACCAAAAGATGATGCAGCCAGAAAAATCCAGACCAAAGTTCGTCAATTCTTAGCAAAAAAGGCTTTGCAGAGGAAGAAAGCAGAAAAAGAAGAATATGAGGCACAAATGGATAGACTTGAAAAGGAGGTCAGATTTGAAAACTTTCACACAATGCACTCATTCGTTTTCTTTATGAATAAATATCTATTCCCTTTCATTAGTCTATGTCGACAAGAATGGAATCTAACTTTTTGCAACTGTCAGAATACAAGCAGTTATTGGTTGTGAACAGTAACAGGTCTCATTGTCGTAAGTCAGTAAGTCAGCATGTATGACTGAAATGTCAGTGGATGAAATCCCATTGAAGGCAAACTGCTTCTCTTCCATTTTCATATTTTTCAGATCTTTTTCTTGTGGTTTGCATGTGAAACTGGAACAGGGAGTTTCAGCCATTTTAAATTAATGGCATTGCAGGAACACCAGTTTAAAAATGTGTGTCTTGAATGAAAAACATTGACGTTAATGTGCATAAATTCACAGATCAGAAATGTTGCAGGTTTTGCAGATGGAAGAAGCGGGTAGATGGTTTTCCTTAGCAGAGTTAAGTAGTTTGTAGCTCTTGTTTTTCTGAAGATGATTTAATTCAAATGGGCAAAAATGTTCTTAAATTAGTTAATATAAAAGTTGATTAAGTGAATACATGTACTGTAATGTATGATCAGACTACAATCTTTGATATTATCATTCTTTGAAAACATCCTTGCCAGCATCCCTACGTCAATCCTCCATAGCTCTGTATTGGATTTCCATAGGGTTGGTAGGATTACTGTAACCCAACATCAGTCTAAGATTTGCACAATGTCGTAACCAGTGGATCCAGGTAGGAATGATGTCATTCCTATGAGCAAACTTGATCTCAATCCTACATGTCAGTTTCCGAGAGTTGCTGGCTGGGATTCTAAACTCATATCATACTTGGGGGCTTGGGGATCAGCTATGCCCTGCACTTGTGGCATGTGTTTTAAAAAAATTCCAACACATCAAGATAAAACATTGGCTCCACAAATTATTTACATTCAAGCTTGGATAGATCCTTCTCTTGGAAGAGAACCAACTTTGTAACAATAATGGTTTGTAGCCTAAACATCTTTTGGTTATAGTATGTTGTTGTACACATGTACAATATCCATTCAAAAAATTATACAAAGTAATGAAAATTAATTTTGATACAGCACTCAAGTGCATATGTGACAGTTTCCAGTAAAAAGTGGAAATAGTGAAAAATATTACATGTACTTGGAAAAATGTTTAGGAACAAATATATTTAAATATTTAAAAAAATAAAAAGGAAATGGGCAGATAAAAGTGAGAAAAAATTCAGGGGCACATCATTCAATATCAATTTACAGTATCTTCAACTGGAAGTTTAGTGATGAAAGCTGTAAAATGATGTTTTACACTGTACTGTCAATCAGTGTGGATAAGAAAAAATTATACTGTGAGCTGCTGTCTAAATTTATTATATGTTTGAACGCATTTCATATGGTGCCTCTTTCCACCAATATTTTGTTCCATCTTTTTCATGCTTTTAGGCATTTCTCCATTTGGTCAAACTAGAGCAAGAAGAAGCTGAGAGAAAACGAAAAAAAGAAGATGAAGAACGGAAAAGGAAGCAAGAGGAAACCAAGAGAAGAAAGAGAATGCTGGAAGCTGCCTTTGATGGAGATATTGATGTGATGAGACAAATTTTGAAAGAAGTAGGTGTTATCTCTGGAACGACTTTTGGGTCATTTTGTACACCACAGGTTCTTAGTACTGTTTCGTAATGGGTTATAATTTAATCATGCAAAGGAACAGATATAATAAGATAAGAGAGAGAGAAGCCTAAGTATCAGAAGGTGATGCAGGCTGAGACTGGATAAGAATTACTCTTTAAAACCTGCCTATTATTACATTTTTTGCCCACATTCATTTTTTATTACTACGAAAGCTAAATAGCAACAGTGTATTTCCTCCAGTAAAACACTCAATGCTTACTCAGTTCTAAAACTACAAATTTTGTACATATAAATGAATAAAGTTTAAAGAAAACTAGATTCACAAGGTATCAAGCAAAAATGGAAGAAACCCTGGAACCACATGTCATCAAGGTTGTGGCCAAATCACCGATTTCTTTCAAACAAAATTTTACAGAGAAGAATTAAATTTTCTATTACAAACTGATTGACAGCAGAGGGTTGTTTTCAATGCTGAATGCTAGGAAACTATAATTGCTAATGTACTCCTTGATGGCTGGCATATAGGTGGCTTAAACAGCTGTACGACCGGGAGATAGACAGATTGTGTTTTTTTTGTTTCTTGTCAGAGTGCCGGCAGTTAGTTGTGGTTTGGCACAAGCACACCCTGAGCATCTGCTGGCCACTGGCCAGCAATATTTTTTGCATGGTTCTCATGTAGTTTTATGCATAACAGGAAATGGATAGGCATGTCAGTCGTGGAATAGGTGTCAAAAATTCTGTCAGGTCTCAAGATTTTATTATATACAGGATATGTAATGTTGCAATTGTGTGTGTATGTCACATTTTGGCCTGAAGGAGCCTAAAAAAGTGAAAATTGAAAATCTTCTGACATAGACATTTTTGCCATGATAGCATAGCATGTTACATTATTTGAGCATTAGGAAACAACATGATCGACATACTGTGTGTTGCCTGGGCCATAAAAAGTTAGGTGGATTGCTTGACACAGAATGTTTTCTTGAAGGTCATGCTTGTGTGTATATCAGACTTGGATAGAGACTGTGTACAGACTGTATAGTTCGAAAACTTGCATGTTTACTAAAACTTACCCTTAAAATCATTATTTCCTGAAAAATGTATTTTGTATGAGACAAGACAAATGAAACCATGGTTTAAAGAAACTAAAACTATGTTGTCTATGTTGAACTCAGGTTGCAGATAGGGATGACAAGGATGGAATCAGCAATGATGTTATAGGAAGATCAGTAAGAGCAAAACATTTGATGGCAATCATTGACTGTGAAGATGCTAATGGAAATACTGCTTTGTCAGAAGCTGCAAGTAATGTTGTCTAGTTTGATTAGACATGTCCTCAACTGAACATCATTTAGGATTTAATTTTTTGTTCCATCTATGGAACCCATAAACATTCATGGTTGTTGCTGAATGGTTGTTTGTTTTGTTTGATTTTGTTTCTTGTTCTTTTACTTATTTTTAAAGCACCGCCTTGTCCTCAGATCATTCAAATCTGACATTTAGTTTCTTGGGTAAGATATACCACTTCTGTTGTGATATGATACCATGGAGCCCTGTCTGCTAACCCATGACCATAAAGCACAGTTCCATCACATGGGTATTTCACTTGGTCTTAAATGATAATTACTGACTATGAGTCATACTGCTGGCAAGTTCAAATCAAATTTTTTAAAAACAAAAATGGTAATTCAAATAAACGGATTTGGAGCAGTCATGTTTGTGTATGGGTTTGAAAATGTTGTTGTTTAATAGTAACAGTAACTAATATTATTTCCTATAACCTTATATATGGCAACACTGAATGAGTTTAACGATTGCATGGTTGATGTAATCCAAGTTTGTGAATTGCAAATAAATTTAATGCAGTAATAATAACGTACATTGGCATTATCAAATAAGCAAGAAGATGTATTTCATTTGCTGTGTTTTTGCCAGTCTTATTCCTAAGAAAAAGTCTGGCTGCATCTGTGAGTTGTTGTAAGTTACACACCATATTATCCTATTTTATTATTTAGATGGAGGCGATGCTAATGCTGTCAAGTTTTTGTTGGAGAGAGGAGCAGATCCAAATACAAAGGGACAGTTCATGAGAACACCATTGTACAGAGCAGCATTTGCTGGTCACCTGGAAGCTGTCCAGGTATAAAAGGATAGTCCGTTTCACTATTAGGGAGAATTTTACAGTGATTTCATGAAATGAAGTCAACAGAAGACATGTGGTTGTGGTATAATGACCACACAGTTCTGGATTCTTTGAGAAAATTGGAAATGTTGAAGTGACAGTTTGTGAGACCTGTTTGTTACCTTTCTGTAAGGAAATTACAGAAATCGGGCATCACAAGCACAATTTTGTTGCACTGTCAAACTGTTAAGAAAGTTGTTGCTGGTAACTTGATCTATCATTTAAATGTGTCACAATGTAATTTGAGATTCAAAACAGTTCGAGGCAATTTGAAAGTCTTCAGGTGCACTCTTTGTTGTTTATATCCATTGTCTCCCCACCAGCTGTTTCATAATGTTGCTATGAATAACATGACAGTCACAGGGACATTATTTTGTGTTTAGGTTCTGTTGGAAAATGGAGCAGATCCAAGAATATATGCAGCAGATAATCAGTGTCCAGTAGAGGTGAGGGACTGTCATGTGATGTGATTGATCTGTTAATGATAATAAAATTGCATAAAATAATCAAATACCCAATTTGACAGTATTTTTTTTCTCCAGTAAAGTTTATGTCAGATATACATGATTGGATATTAATTTTATATTGCACTGGCTCGAGATTTCATTTCAAAGATTGAAAGTGTCATTTCTTGCTTGAGTTGTCTTCAGTTTTCTGTTTTTTTAAAAATCAAATTTAAAGTTAGATCTGACTTGCCAGTGGCCAGATTTCTAACAGCTGACATGTCCTCTATATTCACTTTTTGGTTTCATGGAAAATACTTCTATGTTATATGTATCCCTACACTTTGTATCATTGTAAGATGTATTTCAACTGTCTTTGTTGGTCCTTGCCTTAACTTTGATTTGAAGAAAAACATCAGAATTCATCTGTTAGGAAGACTGAAAACATGCTAAATGTTGAATTTGCAACATGAATAGAGAATAATGTCAAGATTCGATGTTAAATATGAACTCATAGCTCTAAGATTCATCAGTATTACCATTATTATTTTTGTAATATCAAAAGAAAAACCATAACAAGCAGATATTAGAAAAGACAAAAGTTAGCAAGCGTGCTTTTTAAACATGAACTGTGAAAATGGTCAAGCCACTCAAACTGATGGCAGATAAAACAAGCCATCTTCTTTGTCTGATCCTGCACTGGAGTGATTTGTGTAAATGAAGTTGTAAACTGGAAGTTACAGACAAAATTGATGAGAAGTCTCAGTTTTGTGCCTGTATTTTCTTGGATACAAACATTTTGCTTCACCCAGATAGCATCCAGTCCAGCTGTACAAGAAATTCTTGCAAGTTGGGATGTGAGCCGTACTGAGGCAGTGCTGCAACAGATTCAGGCAGCCAAGGATAAAAGAGCACAAAAAGATAGACAAAGGAGAGAAGCTGAGACAAGCAAGTACGTTGCATTGCAATTGCTGATCCAAACAGTGAAACTCAAAGTCATTGTAACTATCACTGGTGGTATAAAATACCGAGGTTTGTTCTGTTATTTTCTGAACTACTCAATCTAAGATGATATTAATCACAATGGAATAATGTGCATATCTTGTTATAAATGTTATGTAGTAATGAGCATATATATTCCTTGATTTTATTCAAGTCTGTTGTGCTTATTTGAAACTGCTGGTATATATTTTATTTCATTTGCAATCATTACTTAAAAACATTTCCACTGAATAATTTGGGGGCGGGGGGGGGGGGGGGGGGGAGGGTTGGGAGAGAGGTATGGGGAAAAGTGAAACATATTTGAATATAGACAAGTAACTGCTAGAAAAGCTTCCCTATTTATAGAAGGCTTATTTTTATAGTTATATGTTCAAAGGAAGGTCTATGAAATTTTGCACTTGAGCTATCTGTATACTATTACTAGTCACTGACATACAATGAGAGGAAGATGATGATACAGGTAAAGAGCAGAATATTTAGATAAAGAGCATGACAATGATGCAATTAAATAAAGGACAAACAAATGGGCTTGAATGAGAAAATAATGAGTAAAGTTTAAAATGTATTATCCAATATGTTGATGAACTCTCAGCGTGAAATGTTATTATTATTCATTACATAATACCTCTGTCCTCTGCAGGCTTGAGGATGTTGTTGAAGAGGCGAAGAAAGATTATGAGGGCAAGCAAAAAATGGTGAGATGTGACTTTGTGTGACAACATTTTACATGGATTGAAAGTTGGTCACCCAACTGTTGGATGAACTACGAGTGGCTACGTGATTAATGTGGGTTCAGTAGTAACTCCCTTAAGGATACACAGGATAAACACAGGATTCTGCAGGCAATCTTATTTATTGACAAATGCCTCAACATAAAGGTATCACTACCAAACAAAAAGCCCAACCAGCCATGAGCTGGAACAAGAGAAAAAAGGACAAAAATATGATTAGAATAATGACAACATCAATCATGCAATCAATGGTGTGTATACATAGGATTGAGTATTAAATCAAAACATCAACACGATATAGAATCTAAGCAATTACTAATTACATACATACATGTACGGAATAAAAAGAATGCTAAGGTTAATGAACTACAACTACAAGTAAGAATTATATATACAAGGAGTTCCCTAGCACAGTGCTTGCAATATGCTAATCAAAGTATGAAAGAACATAATCAGGGAAAGGGCAAGATCACAACCGTCTCACTCCACTGAGCCGAGCACAACAAATCCAGAGTGGCCATTCCATAAAGCAGTGGTCAACAGTGACCAGCTGACAGCCAATAACACAGACACTGCATACCAGTGCAGGTCATTATCACTGACGCTCGGTGGCTATTGTGCGGGGTTGCCCCCCTTCCCGTCTGCTACTGGAGGGCCACGCCCTTTTACTTTAGCCGCTGGGCCAAACCGCCAGGCTAACGGGCGTATGACACTATTATACTCAGTACATAAGATAAAATGTACATTATTCTTATAAAACTATGTCCTTTACACAACTTACGAAACTCATAAAAAGCATAATACATCTGGATAACTATAATACATGCACATGATATATATGTCGGCGAGACTCATTGTAACACAATGTTAATTCCTCGTCACACATAGAAGTACAATTCTGGGGCTCACCCGTGTTAGACTGATACTAACCAATACATCTCAAGCGCTAAGCATGTAATAATTATAATAAAACTGCTAATTTACAGCATAGCGGTAAGGTGCACAAGCACGCCGTGATACTAATACAATCAAGTGCGTTGTGCCGTTCACTATAGAATGAATCATCCACACTAACAGGTATATATATATCAAGAAATCCTCACTGCCTACTACAACAAGGCAATGTTACACATGCACACCGGCAAATAGTAATATCTTGGTTAGCGAGTCATCGTCAACATCTAGCACCGCAAACTTTAACTTTGACACTAAAGTTACAATATCAAGACACTGCACTGCACCACGCATCTTACACGTCTAATGACAATGGCAATTACCGCGAGCAGGATTCTGTAGTACAGTCTCTGTAGATCAGCATTTTCTATGCGGCATCCCCGAAAGGAGGGGGGGGGGGGGCTTCGCAAATTAAAGTCACTTCTAATATATATATAGTTTCCAACTCACCCAAAGTTTCTCCGGGTCCTGTGCTACCGCTTCATGTCTTATGGGGCGGGGTGGCGATGGCAAGCATCGGCAAGCCTCTGAACTTCTACGGGCCCGGGTTGCTGGTCTGGGTTCACTGTGCGGTCGGCTCTTGTCTCTGCGTCTTTGATGGAGTGTACTGACCACTCGAACTGGCATCTTATTTATGAGCTCACGCGGACGTAGGAGGGAGCTAGTACGTAGACCAGTTTTGGACAAGTGAAATGTTTGGGCATGGAGTCCAGCCCGACAATAAAACTGGTTAGGGTCCTAACACAATCGAATCCACAGAGCGGTTAAAAGGGTGCGCACAAAAGTCAATTAGATATCCCAGTAAACTGCAGAAATTACTCTATGGTCCCCTCCAGCTATAATTGAATAAATTTTACCCAGGTTGGAATTATCGGGGATAACTCATAGTTTACTTTAAATCCGAGACCCTCTTATTAGTTATTTCAATAGGATATGTGCATCAAAGTACAACAAAATTGGTACCATTATAAAGTAGAAACTCGCTGCTAAAATTTTAACTGACTACTTTTACCAGAACCCCGGTAATAGTTTTGATATAAATTTTCAAAGTGACAGGACTAACAACATTTGCCAGATTTGTGTGGGATACTTTAGTCCATTAATATGACGTATCTCCGTTCATAACAAACATTATCATAAATACCTATATTGTACCGATAGGGTATTGTCTGCTCTCAAAAATGAATTCAGGTTCCCGTCTTTCTGTCGGTGGATAACAACGAATGAGCGAGTTGTAAGAAATTTAAAGCCATGATATAAGAGCTGGAAGCCCAGTGGTCAACATTTCCAATTGACCAATCAAAATGCGCGCTTTTCACGGTGACGTGAATAACGGGTCCCGCGCTAGTATTACAAGGGAAATAATCCAATTAATGGTACTCGGCCAAGTGCCCATAAACTACTATGAGTGGCCGTCCCTCACTCACGCACTAGCGTTACCATGAAAGCACATTAAAAATAGAAAGTCGTTCATCCTCTCACACAACTGACAAGTGTATTGTTCAATAATTGATTCAGTAACCATAGTTTTTATTATTCATATTTATTGAACTTATTGCATTTCCAAACAGAATGAATGCAGCTGTCAATGGACATTTCTATAAGATGAGGCTTCAGGACAGAGATGTATCAGGAGCACAATGATTATCATGAACGCACATGCAAATGTGTACTTTCACTTTCATATATACTTATTCACCCTCTCTCATAAAAAAAAAAAGGTCACCTGTAGGAATAGAAAACATTTTTTTACCTGGCATTCTATTTCACTAATTTCAGTGTCAGAATTGAGTTCTGTTGTTAAATGTCTTATGTTCAGTACAACTCTCAGGCAGATGCTTCCAAATGGTTGTGTTTTATCTATGGGATAAACTAATGTACCCTCTAACAGTGAATCTAGAGCTATTGCTTCAAAACCTTATGATAATTTTGTATTCCCACTTGTCAAACACTGAAAAATAAACTAAAATATTTTTTTTTTAAACACACATACACACAAACAGGCATCACTGCAGCACAATTTCCTTATTTATTTTGATGTATCTTTCGTACTCTGACAGAAATAAAACAGTCACATATCTATAGGTTTTATGTGAGTGTGAGAAGGTGGTCATGTTTGTTGTCAGAGGTCCCTTTTCTTCAAACTTTCAGTTGGACCATGCCTACTGTGAGCTGAACAAGAGGATCAATGAACATGATACATGTGCGGCACAAGGCTTTGATCGACCTGACATTACCATACAGGTACAGATAATTCCGTAACAAGGTTTCCAAATAAATTAACCAGTGTTTGAAACAACAACTGGTGGAAATACTTTATGTAACCTAATGAAAAGTATGGACCTCATAATGAATTAGGTATTATGGTTGGTCACTAACATACTGGTGAGTCACCTATATTGTATTTGAAAGAAGATTGCAAGGGCTCATTGGGGAGTAGCAGTGCAATAATTTATCAAAGATTTATAGATCCTGAGTGACAGGCTTTTTATATTTCTGTCAAACTGAGTGACAGAGAGAATATGAAAACATGTTACTTTCATTATCATCTCATTGGATGTATAAGTCATGTCTCATATCAGCACATTTTTTTGTGAAAAAAATGATATTCTTCGAACACTTTTGTAATACAATTTAGTTTCTTATTGTTAGCTTTCCTGTTTAGAGCAACGACCATGTTGTCCTAGCATTTTGTTCTTGTTCAGGCTATCCATGACCAAGAGTTTGAAGTAGAGAGTATTAAATTACAAGTTCAAGAAGCAAGGGATAAACTTGCAAAAGCAAGACTTCGACTGCGAGAGTCAATGCAAGATTCTGGTAAGTTCATATGTCTATTTTCATGTATCATAAATCATGTCTTCTCCATATGGCCTATAAGAAGTCTTCCATCAGGTACAAACAGTTTAGTTTTAAACATGCACTTAATCAGAATACAATTCCTGTCGATAATAATTCAAGACTGAGAGAAAAAAAAAAAAGGAAAAAAAAACATTTAACCTTGAATCAATTATTTAAATTAACCACTAACTACATGAATTGGGTCATCACAGCAGAAGATTTGGTAACTTTTTCAAAATAAATTAAGTTTTTCACATGATTTCTGGGACATGTAAGTCGGATCTTTTCATTTAAAAATGGTCAAATATTTCAGTTAATTTATTCGTGAAAATGTTTCTTTTTTGTGACACTTGTTTTGTGATAATATTATGCAACGTTTATCACATTTTCAGACCTTTGGACAAATATTGAATTACATTTTAAATTTGAAAGAGATAAGTATGAACAGTCTGTAGCATCTGCGGGCTACCCCTTGCCCTCCCCCGGTTTTGTTGTTGTGCTGGTGGCTGAGCATGTGTCCACTATTTTTTTCATTTTATTGTTGACAACCGCCAGAGTGTACTGTACTCCGTGACCTGACCTTCTTTTCTAGTGAGTAGTTTTTTTCCTCGCTCGCTTGTTGTCAGGTGTTTTGACTCGTTCAGTAAATATTAGTATGTTCCCGAATATTCGATAACGTTGTGGATACGAATGTTTACGCCAGATTTGGCCTTGAGTGATGTAACCTGATGACGTATTGATGCGTGATTGGTTAGTTTGTGCGAGGGCAAAGGTAACGTTTATTTCGGGAACTTTCTGAAGGAATGTTTATATATATAGACCTGTGTGAGTGGTTGGTCGGTGAGTAAGTGAGTTTCCTTTTGTGTGGCGTAGATATTTAGTTTCGCTGGTGTCTTCCTAGTATTTTATTGTTCACTATACAGTTATTAAACTTTAGTATTATTTAATCTATCGTCGGATCTCGTGTTTATTTATTTTACAGCTGTAATAGTTTCGTTTTCTAAAGGGTTGTAGTTAGATCAACTAACTCCCCCCTACTATAACGTGCTAGAACAACCTCAGCTGTTACATATTGGGGGCTCGTCCGGGATCCGACCATATTCGAGCGGACCAGATCAAAATTACTAGATTTATTTACATAGTTTATTGTAGAATATCATCGACAAGCTATCTACAACATGTCGGAGGTTATTGGAAGGCTTAGCCAGGAAGCGGACGCTATGGAGCTCACTGGGAAGGAGAGACGGGACTACCTCCGTGAAGGCCTAGAAAGAGAAAGACAGCTGGAGGCTCAACGACAGGAGAAGGAGGCTGAACGACAGGCTCGGGAGAAGGAGGCTGAACGACAGGAGAAGGAGGCTGAACGACAGGAGAAGGAGGCTGAACGACAGCTGGAAAGGGAAAAGATGAACCACGAGTTGGAGATAGAGAGGATGCGCCAGCAACGTGGAGGCAACGACTCAGCGCAGAAGACCGACGACCACGCCAGTTCTAAGAGACCCAAGCTACCTGCATTTCAGGACAAGAAGGACGATCTGGATAGCTGGTTGCTGCGGTTTGAGAGGTTTGCCGAGACAGCTGAATGGCCCAGATCCACCTGGACGACATCACTGTCTGCCCTGCTGACCGGGAGAGCTTTGGAGTGCTTCTGCAGACTACCGATCGACGAAGCCAAGGACTACGACAAGGTCAAGGAAGCGTTGCAGAAAAGGTACAACCTGTCAGAGGACGGATACAGACTCATGTTCAGGCAAGGTAAGCCTGAAGATGGAGAAGATGTTGGAATGTTTTTGACCAGGATCAAGACCTATCTAGAGAGGTGGATAAAGCTGTCGAAGACGGAGGAGACCTACGAAGGAGTGAGAGATCTGTTCGTCAGAGAGCAATTCCTGGATGCCTGCCCACCAGACCTTGCAACCCATGTGAGGGAGAGGAAACCAAAGACGCTACAGGACATCGCAGATTCAGCGGAGGCGTACCTGGTAGCGAGGAACCGGACGCTCAGAGGAAGCGCCAGACTGCAGAGCCGGCCAGTGCGACAGAGGCCCAACGGAGACAGAAGCCCACAGGTCTGCCATAGGTGCCAGAGGCCGGGACACAAGGCGACGGAGTGTCGTGCAAAGTTAAACGACAAAGGTGAGTTGAAATGTTACCTTTGTGGAAAGCCAGGCCACGTTCGGAGGATGTGTCCAGCCCAGAAGGATATGGGACGAGGCAAGCCGAACAAGGCGGCGGCGGCCGTAGTGATAGCGGCGGACGAGTCGTCGAGACAGGATGCGACGACGGCTGACACCAGCATCAACGTTCAAGCGGTAATGAAAGACGGGAAGCTACAGTTGGCGGTGCCTGTTACTTGCGGAGGATGCAGTGACGGAAGGACCGTGGAGAAACTGAAGTTACCAGTGATGAAGGGCTTAATTGGAAATCGAGCGGTAGATGTCCTAAGAGATACCGGCTGTGAAGGTGTAGTGGTGCGGCGAGCACTGGTGGACGACGGACAGCTCACCGGTGGGAAGAAACTTATCGCGAGGATCGATAACTCCTTGCTAGCGGCGGAGGAAGCCGTTATCGACGTGAAGACGCCTTACCTGACGGGCAAAGTGACGGCGCTGTGTCTCCCGGAGACCATCTGCGACCTAGTAGTCGGGAACGTGGACGGAGCGAAGGATCCGTACGACCCTGATACTGAGGTGATGGTAGGAGCGGTGACCACGAGGGCCCAGGAGAAGAGGAAGGACCGGTCTACGTCGCTGAAGGTGCCGAGGGCAGAACGGCACGCGGGAGTGGATAGAGAGGAACTTATCCGACTCCAAGAAGAAGACGAAGTCATTAGGAAGTTAGAGCAGAAGAAGATCCCAACTAATAGAGGCAATAAATCTGTTCATTTTGAGAAACATGGAGGAGTACTGTACCGGATCTACAAGGACCTGAGACAGGCGACGGTTATAAGGCAAGTGGTACTACCCGAGAAACTGAGAGAGTATGTACTGAGTGTAGCCCACGACTCGATCGTCGGAGGACACCTCGGCGTGAAGAAAACCAAAGACAGAGTTATGAGCAATTTTTATTGGCCTGGAATTGAAGGTGACGTCGCGAGATACTGCCGCTCATGCGACATATGCCAGAGGACGGTGAACAAAGGAGCGACCCCAAAGGTGCACCTGCAGAGTATGCCAGTAGTGGACGTACCATTTAGGCGAGTGGCCGTGGACTTAGTAGGACCTATCGACCCCCCAAGTGAAGGTGGACATCGGTATATCCTGGTGTACATAGACTACGCTACTCGTTACCCCGAAGCCACACCCTTGAAGAAGATCGACGCAGAAACGGTAGCAGAAGCCTTAGTGAACATCTACAGCCGTTTGGGTGTGCCCGAAGAGATCTTGTCAGACCAAGGGACCCAGTTTATGTCAGATGTCATGAAGGAAACGAATAGACTACTGGGAATTCGACAGTCGACCACCCTATGTGCAACGGGTTGGTGGAGCGATTCAACGGCACGCTGAAGAAAACATTGAGACGATTGTGCGCAGAGCAACCCAAGCAGTGGCACAGATACATCAACCCGCTGCTCTTCGCATATCGTGAAGTTCCCCAAGAGTCGACCAAGTTTGCCCCATTCGAGTTGCTGTATGGGAGAACTGTGAGAGGACCAATGCACATCTTACGACAACTATGGACCAAGGACGTAGAGGAGCCGGAAACGAAGACCAGTTACCAGTACGTCATGGAACTACGTGAGAGGCTGGAGGACACATGGATGTTAGCGACGGAAGAACTCTCCAAGGCTCAAGGTAGACAGAAGACCTACTACGACCGGAAGGCGCGAGAGAGGAAGTTCCGCCCCGGAGATAAAGTGTTGGTGCTACTGCCGACGAACACTAACAAGCTCCTAGTCCAATGGAAGGGACCATATAAGGTAGTCTCAGTTGTCGGTGTTAACGACTATAGAGTCAAGATGGGTGCAAAAGAAAAGACCTTGCACGCCAACCTCCTCAAGAGATACATTCCAACGACGTCAAAAGCAGCAGCAGTGGCAATGGAACCGAGACCTATTGTGACCGAGATGTGTGGGATGGACAACAGTAGGAGAGATACCACGCCTGAACATGTCAACGCCATAAAGGACGGCGGCGGTGATAGTGCTGAGACTGTACTGGCAGAGGACGACATGATGGACAAGAGTCAACCCGTGGAGTCAGCTGGCATGACAATCATCGAGGACTGCGACCTGGAAGGCGACAACGGTGGAACGACGGAGGACCTTGCCGACCTAGGAAGCTGGGACCAGAATGAAGGCTACAGAGATGTCCAGTATGGAACGCAACTGACATCGGAACAACGTCAAGAACTCTGCGATGTGGTGAAGAATTACCAGCACGTCTTCACCAATCTCCCTGGATGCTGCCAGTTGGGTGAACATCGCATCGACCTGACGACAGAAGTACCAGTTCGTCAACGACCATACCCGGTGCCCTACGCTATGCGCGACTCATTGAAGGAAGAGCTTAGCACCATGGAACGGCTGGGCATCATTCGAAGGAGCTCATCAGCTTACGCTTCACCTATTGTTGTCGTCAAGAAGAAGGACGGATCCAACCGAGTCTGCATCGACTACAGGAGGTTAAACAAGATCACAGTATTCGACCCTCATCCGACAGCAGCGCCATCAGAAGTGTTTCAGAGTCTCTCGAGAGGAAAATTATTCTCTCGGATTGACCTGAGCAAGGGATACTGGCAAGTGAAAGTTCGAGAGCAAGACATTCCCAAGACGGCGTTCGTCACCATGGGCGAACACTATGAATTCATTCGGATGCCTTTTGGGATGATGAACTCAGGAGCCACGCTGAACAGGATCGTAAAGCCATTGATCCGTGGAATGAACAATGTGACAGCATATGTGGACGACCTGCTGATTCATACAGAGACATTCGACGAGCATGTGAAGACTCTCAAGGACTTACTGCAGAGGATGGACCAAGCAGAATTAACTGCAAGACCATCGAAGTGTCTGATTGGAACGTCTGAAGTAGACTTTGTTGGACACTTAGTGGGAGAAGGTATGATTGGCCTGTTAGAAGAGAATGTATGTAAGGTACGAGACGCACCCAGACCCACCACTAAGAAGGAAGTGAAAGCATTCTTAGGATTAGTGGGATATTACCATGAATTTATTCCTAACTTTTCAGCGATTGCATCACC
This sequence comes from Onchidella celtica, assembly GCA_963931925.1. Lineage (NCBI taxonomy): Eukaryota > Metazoa > Mollusca > Gastropoda > Systellommatophora > Onchidiidae > Onchidella > Onchidella celtica. The sequence continues at coordinate 62,085,197 of OZ007571.1, forward strand.
ATTGTCTGATTTACTTAGAAAGGGTCAGCCCAATATAGTTCAGTGGGATGAAACGCAGGAGAAAGCGTACACCTCTTTGAAGAATGTCATTATCTTCAAACCCGTGTTATGTTTGCCAGATTTTTCCAAAGAGTTTGTCTTAGCAACTGATGCATCGGATCGCGGATTAGGCGCTAGTCTTATGCAGGAACACGAGGGAAAGTTGTACCCTGTGGCATATGCTAGTCGTAAGCTATTGCCTCGTGAGACAAAATATTCGGTCTCAGTGCGCGAATGTTTAGCTATTGTTTGGGCTGTAAAAAAGTTTACTTTGTATTTGTATGGAAAGGAGTTTGTGCTCCAAACTGACCATCGGTCATTAGAGTTTTTGAACTCTGCCAAGTTTGACAGTCCAAAGTTATTACGATGGAGTTTATTTTTACAGTCTTATCGATTCAGGATTCACTACGTAAAAGGCAGAGAAAATGTCTGTGCCGATTTCCTGAGCAGGGTATTTTAAAGTAGTACACTATCAGTGAAATGCATTGTAACCCATACTTTTGCCTACTAGATGAATTTCTAGGACGGCAGTATTGTACTGTAATTGGGGACATAGTTCATCTGTGACTGAATATTGAATTGATGGCTGATAGAGAGTCATGATGTGTTAGTCACATTTTGATTTTATGCTATGTCATATTAGTTACCAATGGAACTTGGTGTAATTTTTGGAAAATGTAACCCAAATGGGGACTGCGAGCAAGCAGTGTTTGTGTTATATTGCAATGTTGTAACTTGTTTTGACCTAATATGATGAAGAAAGACCCTAATCAGTGGTCAGTATGTATTGGTATTTTTGCCATTGTACGTATGAGTTATACATTTTGGAGATAACCATGTTATGTACAACAAGTTATATGCTATGATTCGTGCACGAAGCATTATGTAAACGATGGGCCATCGTTTCACCTTATATGATTTGTAATAATATCATTGACCATTGTTTCACCACAGTGGTGGCGTTGTGTTATTTTGACTAGTAGGCCTACTGTTTACTATTGGGAAGCAATGACGGTATTGTATTAGTTATGGTATTAGTGATGCAAAGTACACTGTATTGTATTGTATTTGTGATGACATTCGGGAAGACACTGAAATTGTTATTAATTGTAATAGAATTAGCAACTACCTTTGTGAGATTGGGAGTGCTATAAGATTATTTCACGATAGTGCAGACGCTGTATAATGTTTTTGGAGTTGAAAGATATTCAACTTAAATTGGGGAGTTGTGTAGCATCTGCGGGCTACCCCTTGCCCTCCCCCGGTTTTGTTGTTGTGCTGGTGGCTGAGCATGTGTCCACTATTTTTTTCATTTTATTGTTGACAACCGCCAGAGTGTACTGTACTCCGTGACCTGACCTTCTTTTCTAGTGAGTAGTTTTTTTCCTCGCTCGCTTGTTGTCAGGTGTTTTGACTCGTTCAGTAAATATTAGTATGTTCCCGAATATTCGATAACGTTGTGGATACGAATGTTTACGCCAGATTTGGCCTTGAGTGATGTAACCTGATGACGTATTGATGCGTGATTGGTTAGTTTGTGCGAGGGCAAAGGTAACGTTTATTTCGGGAACTTTCTGTAGGAATGTTTATATATATAGACCTGTGTGAGTGGTTGGTCGGTGAGTAAGTGAGTTTCCTTTTGTGTGGCGTAGATATTTAGTTTCGCTGGTGTCTTCCTAGTATTTTATTGTTCACTATACAGTTATTAAACTTTAGTATTATTTAATCTATCGTCGGATCTCGTGTTTATTTATTTTACAGCTGTAATAGTTTCGTTTTCTAAAGGGCTGTAGTTAGATCAACTAACTCCCCCCTACTATAACGTGCTAGAACAACCTCAGTTGTTACACAGTCATAATAATTAACTCGTCATAAGAGTTAAACAAAATAATATAGAATGACAGCGAAATTCTAATATCCAACACCAAAATCTATGTAAGAAAAATTTACCATACACAAGACTGCTTTCAATTTAGCAGTATTCTTGTCTGTTAAAGCAGATAAACAAAGACATCTATGATAAATAGCACCTTATGAAAATAGAAAAATCCAAAGCACATTTGCTTAATGCAATGTTTTAATTTGAGTCCCTCATATATGTATGAATACTTACTTGTCCACTGGGTCAAGGGAACGTTTGGTTATCGTGTCTTTTAAATGGAGATGCATATAGGGTCTGGATATGTTTTATTATAAAACGTTTGATTTACTATATTGAATTGTAAAATTATCTTGATGTACTTGGGGACGAATTTTATGTGCACTTACTTTAAGTTTTTATTGAACATTTGAACATTGATCACTGTCAATAAAAATTTACACATTGTGATGAGCACAACCTTTGATGATAATGATCTCAAAAGGTACAAAATATTGCCATCATGCCTGACTGCTGCTAGAAGAATAATGTAATGAACTGGAAGATAATTAGGTTATGCATCAACTATATGAACCTGAGCCAACAACCCCACGGCAGTCTGGCTATTTAGGACTGACCTCAGATTTACACATGGGAATGACATCATTTGAACTTAGGTCCGCTGGTTACAACATCATACTGATATGTGAAACCTGCCCCTATGGTAACCTTACCAATGCTACAAAAATTCTGTGCAAATCTATGTTAGATTTACATATGGTATTGATGCTGGTTAGGACACTACCATGTGCCATAAAGGCCGACGCTTTTCATGCTGTAATGTAACACAGATATACTGTTATGCACAGAACATGGAATGTCAGTAAAAGTCTGTGAAGAATCACTTTTGCATATCACATTAAATGAAAATTAATGACTTGATGCAAAGTGTTAACTTTTTTCTCTTCACAGAGGAAGATCTAGAGGAAAGTCTGCCTGGTATTAAGGTGACAGTGCGAGAGTTGGATGAAGTCCTCTTCCGTGATGTTGGGAACAGAATAAAGGATTCAGGAAAGTGAGTCAGTCTTGAGTTATTGAAATGTATCGTATGTGTTACTTTGCTCTTGGAAAGTGGAAGTATTCAGGAGAATTATTGCCTTTGTGGTAGATGTGGCATTTTGAATTTACATTTTTGTCTGTTGGCAAATAGTCTGATGTGATCATTTGATTCTACAGTCTTGATACTGAATTAGGTTTTTTATTTGATGAAGGGCTTTGTGAGACTGAAAACTTTTTCCAATTTTGGCAGGCAACAGGTTTATTTTTAACATATTATTTTATGGCTTTTCATAGTGACATCTTAAAATAAATTTTCAGTTTTGTATTATTCATGCCAAACTTACCATGATACAATTACTTATGCCAACATTTTTCTTGAGGTTGCTTCAAAATTATAAAAACAATATCCATCATTCTCCATTGACCTGAAGATTTGGTGTTCACAACCTCAAAACCTAAGAGATGTACAAAGCATAGAAACTTTCAAGAAACCTCTTAGGACACAACTTTTCAATTGAAGGAATGCAAGCACACCTGTTTCTGTCTGTTGTCATGTGTTTTAGTGTGTTCTTTGTATTGGTGAATTGAATGTGAGTGGTAGAATCACTTTAAAGCATTTAGAGCTTGTATCAATGGGTGGAGCACATATGAATGCTATTTATTAATCATTATTATGTATTATTCTACCAGGCAATTTTCAGTGATATTTTGTTAGATTTTGTGGCTGTTGGTAATCTATTCATCTAATTTCTTCGTCTCACATCTGAGATAAGCATGTTATGCTTCGAACATTAATTGTCACCAGATGGCCAATGATTATAGATCAGAGTAGCCAAGCATCCACATTTCTGCGCTACAGAGACACAAATTATATCAATGCCATTCGCCCTGCTGACATGGAAAATAACAACGTGAGGAGGGCTTTGCTGGGAGCTATTAGGTATTTACTTAACATTTCTCTTCTGGATTTGACCAGTGCATGAAACATGAATCATTTCTTTATGGAGATACATAACATTTATACTGTTTGTTTTTTTTCTGGAATGAATGTTTTATTTTCAAGATGATTTAATATGAAAAGTTGGGTGGTTGCTTTGTACAATTTACTCAGATATTTTATTAGTGTATTATTTGCATTAAACTTCAGAAGCACTGCTCAATAGTAGTCTAGCATTACACATTTTGCAATCTACACAGAATTCTTATGGTATCCAAATATTGTAAACCCATGTCCATTTCTTTTTTGGTCAATTTTCATATTATTAGCACATTCTGGTTTCATTCTGAGTTGTTCTTCTGCCCACTGCCACAAAATCCAAAAGTGATATCGTGTTGAAATGATAATCAGAATATTAATTTTACTTCTTTTTCACAAAGATAGCCTAAGCAAACTAGAACGTTCATTAGAAAGGGGACAGTATTTGCAGCCAAATTTCTCACAGCCATGACACTGAGAAAATATTTTTAAGTGGCAAAAGCCATCAATACAATTCAGTTGTAGTTCTTTGTGTGACATTTCACCATGGCATACTTTAGAGATTTGCCCCATTAAATGTTTAACTCTTCCACTGCACTGTAGACATTGTTGGGTTGCCCACAAACTGTCCACACTCAAAGTGTGCAGTGGATCTCCAAGAATGGTTTACCCTATTCTTTTAGTTCAGTTACATTGCTGCAGAGAAAGTTTTAAATATTAAGTCTTATCTACCAAAGAAGAAAAATCTCTTACTAGTCTCAGCTTAATTCTTACAGCAACAAACGGCATTTTCCAAGAATTTCTGTTGTTTTTCTCTGATAGATATGGCAAACCTTTCATTCTTGACTTGATGGAAGTTGACATGTTTGCTACATGTGTTGATCGCTTTGATGATGTCATGAAAGACTTGATGAATTCCATAGTTGATAAGTCAATCTTAATGGAAGAAAAGTGAGTACTATGACGCTGAGAAATTTTTATATTTGAATGTAATCTTAAGTTTAAGCCTGAGTGTCATCCTTGTTGAGTAAAATGTGTCAGTGACATGGATCATAAGGTGAAGCCCCCAAAGGAAAATCTAGTTGGTAATTATTATGAGATTAGAATATGTTGAGGAAATCTGTGAAGATTTTAACAGTGATAAATCAGATGATTTATATTATGCAATCTAGAAATAAGCCTTGAGAGAAATCATATTTCACAACTAGATAAAGTATTATCCACCGAACATCAAATGAGCAATGTAATATATATGTAAAGTCACCTCACCTGTCACCTGTCGGCTTCATCGTCATCGATGTTAGCTGCTACAGTGGATGTCACGACAAAATCTCCTCCACCCAATCCTGTCCTTAGCTTTCCTAGTTAGTTCACTTATTTCCAGCTGGCTGACTTTCTTGATGTTATCGTGATATGTAATGGGTGGTCTTCCTTGTTTTCTCTTTGTTTCTGTCTTTCCTTGAAGGATTGATATCATAAGGGCCGTGCTTTTGTTTCGGGCCGCGTGGCCGATGTATGCAAGTCTTCTTTTATTTATTTCAGGTGTTATTCTTCTGGTGGTGCCAAGCTGTTCTAAGATGCTTGTATTTGTTCTCCTTTCTGTCCAACTTATTCTGAGTAGCCTTCTGTAAAGCCACATGTCAGCTGCCTCCAATCTTGTTATGTCTGCCTTTTTGAGTGTCCAGGCTTCACAACCATATAGTAGGACTGGCCAGATCAAGCACTTAAGTATGTTCACTTTGAGGTCCGTTGGTGTGCCTCTATCCTTCCAAATGTTGTTTAGTTGAACCATTTTGTGTTTTGCCATTCCTATCCTTGTTTTTATGTCCTTTGAGCAGCTTCCATCTTGCGATTTATGTGATCCTAGGTATTTGAAATCAGTCACTTTTTCTAGTGCTGTTTTGTTTACTAGTATCTCCTGGTGTTCATGGTGCCCTGTTCCAGTATGCATGACTTTCGTTTTCTTAGCATTTAGGTGTAGGCCTGCTGTCTTGCCCGCTTCATCCACTCTGTGCAACACTCTTTTCATGCTGGTGATGTTATCTGACATAAGAGCTGTGTCATCAGCGTAGCGAAGGTTTGTGATGTTTCGGCCACCGATCTTTATTCCCATATCTTCTATGTCTGCGTTTCTCATGATCTGCTCAGTATAAATATTGAAAAGATGAGGTGAAAGTATGCAACCCTGTCTGACTCCTTTCTCGATGTTGAAATATGGACAGTTCTCATTGTTCCATCTAATCGTTGCCTTTTGTTCGTGGTATAGTGCAGCGATGAGGGTCACAAGGTGTTTCGGGAATCCCATCTTAATCATTATATCGAACAGGTGATGGTGCCTAACGCTGTCGAACGCTTTGCTGTAGTCTATGAACGTGATGAAGGCTTCGTTTCCATTGCTTCTTATCTGTTCAATCATTATTTGTAGTATGAAGAGCATGTCAGCGGTTCCTCTGTTGGTCCTGTAACCAGCTTGACATTCTGATAGTTCCTCTTCTACCTTAGATTTCATTCTGTTGAGTATGATGATGAGCAGGATTTTGCTGGTGTGACTGATGAGGGCGATGGTTCTATAATTTCCACAGTCTTTGACATTGCCGCTTTTGTATAGCATACTGGATAATTTGTCAAAGGAAGTGTTTCCTTAACACAGCTCACAGATTATATATATTTATCTTTTCTGCAGGTTCACAAAACTCATAAGGAAGGAAGATGGGCCTGAGTATGAGAAGAACAAATTCAATGATCTCCGCATATCAAATTTTAAATTCATGCTCTTGACCAAAAACCCATTTCCTAGCGAAGAACTTTTAGAAAAGTTGTATACCATTACAGTCACAGTGGCAAAATAACTTTTCTTACTGAAGTAATGCCTATGACAGGGCTTGGACATTTGAGTTATCATATGTCCTGTAGTTCATGTATATGTTATCATTTCTTTGCCAAAATGTTTGGTATCAACCAATGTCAGTGCTCTGGTTTAAAAATGCTTTTTTTTTCTTTTAAGATTGGGTTCTGAGATAAATTTTCAGCATGCACATTGCAGAAATGTTCATGAAACAGTGTATATCAGCATTCAGCACTTGGCAAAGAAGTGACGACAGATGCAAGAAATCTGACAGATCAAACATTCAAAAGTGATCATAATAATTACTTCATATCAAATTTGTGATAGCATTTATTATTCTAGGTGCAAACTTTAAAGCATATTCTGTGTAAATGTTTGTACTCAGTCAATCAAAATGGATATGATCGCAATTACATTTGCCAAAACAATGTAAAAATGTTATCGGGAGGGCACACGCAAAATGGAAAACATATTTTTATAAGATGGAGCTAAAGTGCATTACATAGTTAGACTTAAATGTCATTAAGGGTATGTTCTGGTTTGGTTGGTGACAGGAACCACATTCCTAGCACACCGGTCACCCCCATAAGTGCTCCTCTCCCTTCTCCAAAATCCACTCGAGGGTTTTTTTTTACTTACGGTCCCAATGGCCAGCTGCTTCCATATTTGTCAGGTTCATCCACCTTTGTCGCACATCCTTCTCTCACCCTGTCTGTACCCCGCCTCAGACATTCTAATAATGGGGGCACCTCAGTGTCTTCTTCCGCTTGCAGTTGGAGAATGATCATCTGCAGGAGTTCTTCCTGTCTTGCTGCAGGTCTCCCTGGACAGCAGTATTGCCGGCAAGTCGATCGGCTGTCTCATTGCCTCTAACACCAACATGGCCCGGGCAATATATCATCAACCATATGTCTGTCATCTGAATGTTAATCTGACTAAATGTCTGTTCTGTGGAACATCTGCTAAATCCATCAGTTAAATATCCATTGATAAAATATTGCAAACAATCATTTAATGATATCAATAATGTACAGGTGAAGTCTTGGACTTTGGATGCTCAAATAGGAATGGATGAATTTTACATTGACCTTTTGAATCTGTTATCCTGATAGACTACAATGACCTGTGCGTCTCCAAATACAAAAGTTACAAATATTTCAGGGTTAGAAGGACTAATTAGGATCTCATCCGTTTTCTCAGAGAGAACCCAGATACAAGGATCTAGGAGAATTACCCACATCTTTGACAATGTTATTGTAAACACTAAAACAGATGTGCTGTCAAATATTGTCTTTTGATGACGATATCAAATTTGTCTTCCATCCTCATAACAAAGTTAGTATTGTCTCGTTTATTTTCATCATTGTTCTTTCTTCTTTCACATGATCTTACACATCTGTAAAAGAATGCAACGAAATGATTGCTGAAGCTGTTGTTTTTTCATTGTTACATCTGTGACCAATATAGACTGAAGCATGAAGGGAATGGCCACCATAAGTTAAATAAATTTGGTAGCAGATCTTGAGGGCAAAATGAATTTTAAACTTTACCTTAACATCAGTGAGTTTTTAAATCAACTATGACTGGTAAGATCATTCGTCTCTCAGGTTGATGTCAATGAAGAATCATGACTTGCTGTCATGCCTTTCCCATGCATCAACTGCAGCCAGGTAATGTGCTGTGCAGTGCATCGGTTTGATGATGGTTACAATTGTAACATAATACAATTAACAAATCTTCTACATTGATAAGTACATAAGTCCACAAATTAAGTTACAGTTGCAAGCTAAGATGTATTTCCGTGATAATTATTAAGAAATGGTAATTGGCCCATTAAGTTTTAACACTATGTTTAACACTGAATTGTGCTTAATTTTGTACTAACTTTTGGCTCTCATTCACAGATGTAATGGCATTTAGATTTGGCTAAATGTTGTATACAATAAAGTGCCTCCATATGGGAGTTTCCCCCCCGAACGAAAACTTTTATAACTGTATGTTTATTAGTGAATGCATGTCCCACTTATTAGACAAACTTTCAAAGATCTAAATGGAAAGTGTACTTGTGACTAATTAACACTGAGACAACATCACAATGTAATGGTTTTGTTCAGCCATTTTTATTTCCTTCCATCACATGTAAACTACGTCCTGCAAGTATAAATTGAATAGAAAGAGCAAACATCACAGACACTAAAAATTCAAATTTTACATATTAATATGTGACATGGCCAGACAATGGTGATAAACAAAGGGGAAAATTTAACAGAAGCTTTCATACAAATGCACATAAAATTCACATCCATGAAATGCTCAGATGCATGGATTACTGCTAAAACAGTTTGAAAGTTTCAGCAAGATAATACTCAAACAATAAAATGATAGTAAGACTAACTGAACATGGCTAAAATTACATAATCTTGGAGAAGAGAAACAATTTCTTTTGCCATCTCTGAGATGCAAAAAAAAATAATTATATTATTAAATAAAATTCCTCTTTCAACAAAACTTGTCCATTCTTTTGGACATAATAAAAATAAAATACACATAAGAAAAGGGAAAAACAAAGCATATAATATGATCCTAAATTTTAACATCCCAGAGTAAACTCTACATTAAATTTTTGCACATTACAGTGGAAAACGATTAAACCGAAACTTGCGCTAACCAAAGAAAAATAAGAATCCCCGATTTTTTTCCTCTTTATCTTTGTTAACAAACTAGCGCTAAACAGAAATAATCCTACGGTTAAACCGAAAAGAAAATTGCTGGATTCAGTGGCCAGTCCGCTGTAATTTGCCACAGATCGAGTCAAGACACTGTATCGCCCCACTATACCCCTACGTTCTGTCCGGTAGCATAGGCCTACATGGGAGCGGCAGCACTAGAGGGATAGGGGGAGAAGGAGGGAGGCTTATACCCTCACGGGTCTGAAATCAGACGGCAGCAGACGTTACGTTTGGCGCATCGCCAGTGACCTTTCATGTAAAATGTATGACATCAGACAGACAACACTAGTTATCGCAGACAGCGCATTTCACGGCATCTGCACAGTAACGGTAACGAGATCGGCTGGACGGCGGCTGTGTACTGTCTGTCCCCATGCATGCCTCCTTGTTCTGAGAGTTAGTCCACATTCGCCCGCATATCCATGCTTCAAGTGTGCCTAGGCCTGAGCAATCAACCATCCTCATTCTCAGTCAAGAACACACAGCAAGCGAGGACGTGTTGAGTCCGTTTAGCCTGTGCCCTTTTATTATTTGTCCTCTGTGATAGTGATTTGGGCTGCCTCTCTTGAAACTGGCATTTTTCAAGCCTCCAATCGTTGAACCGAAACCCTGTCTAAACCGAAAACAAACCCGTAGTGCCGCCGATTTCAGTTTAGCCGTTGTCTACTATATCATGATTGTGCACTGGCAGTGTTTCTAAAACAGTAATGAAACGACAAACAGACTAAATCTTTAAACCGTGGCTATGACACACAATCATAGCAATCAATTCACCCACAGAAAATTATTGCAGCATATTTATCATAGGTTAGCAGAAATTTCATGTTTGTTATTTTGTTGCTGACTATAGCTAACATTAAAACATACAATCACCTCAGGAAAGAATCTGGTCTTTGCGTGGTTAGTTGTCTGTGATACACAATTTACTTACTGCTTTTGGGGTTGTTTTTTTTGCCATCAGTTAGATGTTTCACCAATGGATCGTTAGGGCTCGAGTCACCTGTCACCTGTCGGCTTCATCGTCATCGATGTTAGCTGCTACAGTGGATGTCACGACAAAATCTCCTCCACCCAATCCTGTCCTTAGCTTTCCTAGTTAGTTCACTTATTTCCAGCTGGCTGACTTTCTTGATGTTATCGTGATATGTAATGGGTAAATGATATGTGATAGGTAAAGGGCTCGAGTATGGGTTAAAATTTGATTTAGAAGAGAAATAAAGCCTTCTTTAAAATATTCACATTCCTATGCGTAGTGTATGTTCACCTAACTGTATAGAATAATAATCGTGAAATGTTTACAGAAAGCACTGCGATGAGTACTGTTGAGAGAAATTGAGAAAACTTAAAAAGATAGATAGATATCTGACAGAAAAAGAACAGCATAAAAGGTGATGGCACAGCAATATACAGAACAAGGTATCTCTAATGATTACTTTTGTAACATTACTGATCTAACTCCATGGTAATTCTGTGCAAATCGTGCAAAATCTGGCAGGAAGAGCACAAATGAAAAAGGAAGTTTTTAAAATGGAAATACAGCGACAGTATGTAAATGATACAATATACTGGCTTTATCACAACAGTAAGTCTTCCCCTCTTAACTCTTTGACCAGCAGTGGAGGTCAATAGTGGAAGTTACTAATCAAACTTTTATATAACATAATACGAGTCAGTGGCTCACCAGCACATTACAACTGTGCACATATCAAGATAGGAAATTTGAACACTGGAAAACTACTGAATACAACACCAAGTTGATGGGAATGAACATTCAGGCTATAATACTACTGAGTATCAAATGAAAATGAGCCTTATTTTAAATGGGCCACAAACACACGATCTGAGGTTACCTTTGGGCTGAAAGCTCATCTTCAAGATGTATGAATATAAGTGATGCACACGTTGGAATGTGGACCTCCAGCATTTGTTATAACACAGAAATATTTTGAGTAAATTAATTTCTTGACAGAACAACAATGCACATTTGAGCAAATGCTTAAAGATATGCATTTCACAATATGACTGGAATCTGCCTTTTCACATGACTGCGTTCATGGTTCAGACAATGAAAATGATTGATGGCAAGACATGCTAGAGCACTACTGAAGATTAATTCTACATACAGCAGGGCCAAGCATTTATGTGGTACACGAAATTTAATGATCTCACTATGGGATCATTTTATTACTGGTACTTCAGTATATCTTGGCTCCATCTTAGGGCTTTTGTGTCACCTCTTGAAAATCAATGCAAAGATATGTGAATGAGAAAGAATGACTGGTGGCTTTCTGGCAGCGACAAGCAGCCTGTGTCCACACACAAAGTAGGTCATTCTAAGATTTCATACATTGGAGTGGATAAACATTTTATGCAGCTGTTGTTCGCAAAATTTGTTGAAAGAGAGTAATTGTGGCTTCAGTTTCCTACTTTTACATTTATTTGATTCCACTCAAACAGTTGAATAACTGTCACGATTGCTAGCATCAACCTAAGAGTAGACCAGCAAGACTTTCTACTGTAGTCATCTCTCAAAAGTCTTACAAACACTCAAGCATAAATTTGTTATGATAAAAAGCTAATGAGTTGCCGACTGGAAATAAAACTAGAGGCCGAGAAATAAAATTGTGAATCCACAAGATCAAACCAATCACTCTACGCCACAACACAATTGCTTTTTTCATGCTTCAGATCTCGAATTGCTAAAAAAATTCATCTCTATTGAATCCCCCCTGCTAGGAAGCACAAAGTGTTCTCACCCAAAACAGGAGAATGCTGCTGGCAATTGAAATTTGTCATATTTATTTTTTTGTTCTATTCAGAAGCTGTAAATAGCAATACACATATTTCTTCCATCACTGGTTGACCATGACATCTCTGAGAAGAAAATATTCTTTAAATGAAACACCTTCTCTGTAAGTTCAGACTGTTTCGATAGTGTTGTCACTCTCATCCTTTTCGTGTTCAAACTGCAGAGATTTCATAATCCACCTTGTCCAACTTGAACATGCTTTGAATTAAAGTGTATCTTTGCCATCATTTGCTTTATGTCTAAGATTATGAATTGTCTTCTGTGAAAAAGGCCAAGAAAACAACAGCCATCTGATAAAGATTTCAACAAAAGCATGAGCAATGTTAGTTTGCCAGGAACTAAGGCAAATAAGGATTTGATGAAATAATATGACAAAAAGGGAGACATGTAAGTACCTGTGATGCTGACCAAAATATGTGAAACGCAGGGGTGAAAGTGAGCCAGCCCAATTTTGCATGCAAATCAATCTTAAATTTAAAAAATCCACCAATGCTCCATGATAGTCTCAGTCACTGCTTTCCATGAGATGCCATGGCAGTGCCTGGTGAAAATGTGCTGAGCTTGTCTGCATATGAATATATGACACTGCAGCAAGAAAATGTTTGTGTATGCTGAATGTCCATGACTGTTTCTGACATGACGTATTATCTGGTTTCCTGATGTGGCTCATAAAATTGTGCCAGCCTAAGAGCTTATACGACGCAGGCAGGATTCACAAAAGCTGGCTGTGACAACCTGATGTTAACAAAAAATCCAGCAGGGCACTCTTTCACCAAACATGTTTGCAACATTTACCTGAAGTCTTTTTCATTTGGCTGCCAAAGATTTAACTCCTCATTTTCAGTGTAGTCTCACCTGTAAATGGTGGCTATTCATTTAAAAAGTAAATTACTGGAGATAAGCTGCAGTATTCTATCTGTATCTGCCAGGTCCTGCTGCCCACCCTAGGAAAGCCAGGTGTTGAAATAGCAACAGTCACTGACATGAGGAATGATCCTACGTAGGAATGTAGTGGTGGATAACTGCAAGACAATCATGCTGCTTGATTCCAAAGTTGGAAGACAACACATCCACTTATCGTAATACTTTGCCATGAGTGCTGAATTTTTTTATCAGTTGTGAAAAGTTCATGTAGACAAAGCGAGTACAGCATGCTGAAAGAAAAAAACACTGACTGTCTTGGTATCAGTGAGCTCTATATCAATCTGTTTGTCTTTTCTGGTAAAAAAAAAATATGCATATCTTTTATTTCTACATTTAAGTTGCTTTGTAATACTGATTCCATTCACAACTATTCAAATTACAGCATCCTTTAGAATCAAACTTCTTGGCATTCACATAAGTTTTAGTTTATTCTTCATGTAAACAAGTAACTGAAGGCTGAATTTTCATAATCATAAAGACCAGATTAAGATAAAAGTAATGTGAAATTATCAGTATGCAGAAGCAAAATAACATGAGTATAAGGGCTGAGAGAAACAGAAATCTCTGTGCAAACCCATTTCTGTATCACAAGGAACACAATAAGTACATAGTTTTTGTGGAAAGTACATTCACCATCAGCACACTATTAGGCAGTTCAGTTCTAGACCAAGACAGTACACATCTAAAAACTTCATACAACTTTACTAAATATGTTAAACAATGATAATCTTGCCCTTTCGGAACAATATTTAACATTCAGAATATTTTTTTCCCAATGTAAATCAAAAATAGATTTGTTTCACGTTAACTCCAAAGCTCATCACAACAGCTCTTGTTTTGACTTTTTCTAGTTGATTTCATAACAACACCTAAATTCCAAGAACGTGGATGACTCAAGTATTCCCAAATATTAAAATAAATAAAAACAGGACAGCAGTATGTTATGAACCACCTCTGTGCATGGACTTACAAGTTACCTGCAAGGCTGATAGTACAAAATAATTCACATGAATATTTTAAAAAAATAATAAAATCATTATCATTTTCAATAGAGGAACCACACAAAAATTTGAATGACTACATTAAGTTTTTGGTAGTTATTACCCTGAACTTATTTCTTGTTTTTATGGAAGTTTTTTTTTGTTTTTTTTTAAAGGTGGGGGGCTCTTACTGCTTATGTCTTTCTTTATAAGATATACTCATCACTGCAATTAATGCAGTTTTAATGCTTTGACTTCTCTCAGAGTGTTACATCATGTTAAAAATTTCATACATAAATAATGATAACTGAAAATTAAAATAAGTCAATTTCAAAACTCCTTCTTTTACAGATTAGCAATTTTGGCTCAATTAGTGTATAATGAAATGATAAAGGTTTGACATCTGTATTAATCCCAGCTCTTTGCTACACCGTTATACAATATATTGAAATGATAAAGGTTTGACATGTGTTTTAGTCCCAGCTCCTTGCTACATTGTTATACAATGTGTACAAATCGCAGCTATCCAATTAATATCACACAACCACATACAATGTAAGTAATATTATCAGGAATGAACACTCCCTTCCAAAGTGTCAACAATGCCCTTATATGATACATAACACTGAAAAACAAAAATGGAAATGAATTAAACAAAATTTTTTAAAATGTCACACTCTACATGACTTTGATGATATTAAGTACAGCAATAATACATTTTTCATGCACAACTTTACTTTACACTGCACTAAAACATTTTAAGTATCTGGTCAAGCCAAATTATACACATTCATGTTGGTGTTAATGGTGTGAATCTTTTGCAGAAGCACAAACGTATAATATACAAATAAAAGAGCGGACAAACTCAATTGCACAAACCCTTGGACTGACTAGTCTAGTAAATGCAATCAAGACTAATTACTGACACTTGACATGATTTTGCTTTTCCTAATGGTTTTCATCTTTTATGCTTTCCAGAAAAAATATTTAAAAAACACCAAGAAACTGATGCATTCTTGGTTTAGGTTGCTAAAAGATTGGAAACACACCAAATGTGAGATGTAATGCAAATGCGAACATAACTTTAAGTCAAAAGAAGCAGACAATATGAAATCTTTGTAATAATGGATGATGTCCAGTCTCAATCGTAAAATTTATCAGCAGTTTACAAAGAGATCTTATTGGTTGTTTGTTTTTCTTTCTTGCCTATTTTAAATTTGTAGCCTATTAAATTATCATTCTGATTCTGTCCTTGCCAGTGTCAGATAGCCATATGTCGACATTTGTTACAATGTTTAAATGTAAATTTTTTATAAATATTCATTGCTGAAAACAATAAGAATGATTATATTGACTTTCTGTAAAGTTCAGGGCGAAAAAACAAACTTGAAAAAAGTGAAAAATTTAAAATATCATTCTTATCAAGAAAATGGGTGTAAATGGTTACTCCTACATACACAACTATAATATGTGTTATAATAATTGCGAAACAAATATGATAAGCATATTGCAGAATGTACAGTAAAAATATCTCCAAATTTGTGAGCGAGCCTCACAAACCTAAACAGAAGTTGTATTTTTCAGTTTTGAGTTATGAATATCACCGTAAAGTTTGAAATCTTATCTTTAATTCGGTGTAAAATTTATTGTAATGCTCCTTTTCATCGCAAAGTTATAGCTCTTTAAAGACACCAAACCCCCCGCTCAAAAACGGAAGTAACTTCCGAGAAAATCACCATCAAAGATGGCGCAGTGATTTTAGCTTTCAGCGAGATGGGTGGCCCTACTATCTCCCTAGCATCGGGTACTTGTAATTAACCTACGGCTTTGAAATTTTGCATGTCTATGCCAATATAAATGATACATGCCATGTGAAAAGTTTGTGACAATAGGTTTATTAGTTTTGAAGTTATTGGGAGTTCAATGAACCCCATTACTGAAGCAATATTCGATGACAAAAGCAAAATTAAAGGCATTAAAAGCAATATTTAGAGGCTGCTTTGAGACCTAATATTTTCACAGAATGCAGAAAAATAGTTGAACTTCAAGTATCGACCAAAATATAAAAATCGTTAATAAATCACATATTTGTGTTTCATCGCGATTTTCTCCGTTTAGTCCAGTGTGACTTCCTTTGAGGTTTGTGAGGCTCGCTCACATTTCAGTTTTGATACTTGGTCAGTATTGCACAAACAGGCATTCATTCTATATGTGCCAGGCTACAGAACACTGATAATGAAATGGTAACAAAATGCCATCATGGATTGCTCAGCTCTCTCTATCTTATACAGATTCATCTTCCATTCCACATGATTTCTCTGGTTGTTTAATGTCACATCAAGTTGAGTCTTTGATGGAAATGAATATAATAATGTACTTTCACACCATTCCAGATTCATGATTCTCACTCATGGATGCAGTTGAGGGCAGCTGAATGTGCTCCTTGTTCTGGATTGTGCGGATTGTATTTTCCCAAACTGTCATGCACTGAAATATTGCAAAACGAGACAAAATCCAAATGAATAAATATGTAATTTGCAAAATAATAACAGATGGACTGCCTGGTACAAATCATTAACACAGTCAAAACATCTATTGCACCTTTTGAATTTCATGTGAAGGATAGCAGCAGACTATTACACTTTGATAAATGTTCATGATAAGCAGTGTTGGGCCTCTATTTGAAGTAGTCAAGTTAAAAAATGTCTGAAATCTGACAATTTTGTTCTTTTCTGAAAAGTGAAACACTTCAAGCCAAAAAGGCGGTCAACCACGTATGTATAGTTACGGTTTACCAGAAATTTTCACACCTCTTTTGACTTGGTAGGTCATGAAAACCTGAAAATATTCTGAAAATTTCGCTCTACTGGCAATGCTGTACATCGCCCGAGCACAGAATACTGTCCTGAGACAGACATCATGTCCCAAATTTCCCCTCCCTGTTTTGTGGACTGCCCCATATTAAGTAAATGTAAATGTTGTGTGTCATGATAAAATTTGAAGCCTGTTAAAATCCAGACACTCAGGTTTCATAAGCCTGAATAGATTGAATTAAAATGAACATTATCTTAAATCCACTCTCTGTAGAATTCTAACGTGAACTAATTTCAAAATTACCTTCTCATAATAGGCTATCTGCATATCTGCCAAACACATGAATGTTTCCCTGAGGTCTCTTTGCTTATGCTTGTGCCACCGTTCCATGTCAGCCTTCAAGTCAGCATTTGCAACAACAGTCTTGTCATTCAGACCCTCCATCTGGCGTATTAACTGATAAAATAGAAATAAATTCTCTGTTGTTCAAACTTCAAACCTATTATATATTAGTGAGTGATTTTGTCTAGACAGGGCTATCTCCTGTGCTGCCAAATCAAAATGCATTAAAGGTCTGCTAAACCGGTCCGTACTTAAGAAAGACTTTCATTGCAAACATGAAGGTCTTCGGGCATATTTTAGTTAATTTGTTTTTTAAAAAATTTTTTGCATGTAATACATTTGACCTAGTGCTACTGTTCATATTCGACTGCCAATCCAAGGCATTCTATTCAATGTACTTTTCTCTAACAGGAACACAATGCAGAGTGCACTATGGAACATGTATTTGACACACCTTCAGTTTGGTGCAATTTCATGCTAGAAAGGAAAATTTAAGTGTAAGGATAAAGCCCACAAGCACTTTCCCAGTGAAATAATTTTACATGGCAATATTTCTAATGCTTCTCGTTATGGTATGTTTTACTGTGTCCTGCAAAGAGTTTTGAGCTGCAAATGGTAATCTTATAAAAGCAGTACTTGAAGCTTGGATTGACCTGAAAACCCCAGCAAATATTTTTAGAATGTTGATTTGATGTGAAGAGAAAAAAAAAATCAGATTTGATCAGCTAGAGGCAATAGAAGGATTAACGAAACCTACATCTGTGATCTGCTGCTCCAATTTTTCATGTTTCTGTTGTTTCACATCCTCTGGGTCTTTGCCAAGGAAAGCGCCAATGGAATATGTCTGATCTGAGGACTTGATCTGCACAAAGAACACATGACAACAAGTGATAATCCATCTGAATTATCATTTGGAAAAACCTTCCTGAAATATCATCTATCTACAAAAAAATTTCTCTGGCAAAACCTCAGATGTTTCTTTCAGTAAAAAAAAAGTGACAAAGGCATTCAGTTTTCAGATCTTCATGATGGAACATAGTTAAACAAAGTTTAAAATGTTGTGTAGAGGAATGTTTCATGTTAACTAAAGACTTGAGAATGCATGTCACATGTTATGATAATCCCCGACGACATTAATTTTCACATCATCAAAAAGAATGTTCTACTATATAATCTTTTTTTAAATATATATGTGTGTCACCACTATTCGGTCACTGAAAAATTAAGAACCTATAAATAAATTCAACATATGCCCAACAAGCGCCCCCCTCCCCGCCTTCCACTCACACACACAAAATTTGCCAACACTATTCAACACTGCATCCATAAGAATGATCCCAATTAAAGTGTGATTCCATGCCTACATCGTTAATTAAATTAATGAAAGTTAAATCATATTCCTCCTAACACGTTTTCATCTTCAAACAAAATCACACAATACATCAAAACAACTGAAGACTAAGAAGAGTCTCAGTAATTATAAATTTTGCCCAAAAAGATTGCCTCTTCACAACAACGAAAAAAATTTGGCAGGTTTACAGTCATCTTACTTCAATAAGAAAAAGCCTATTAAGAGTCCTTGGTGTACTCACATTTTCTTTCTCGTCTCTACGTTTAGCAAGCTCGTCAACAACCATGTCATATTCATTCTGTATGGCATCCCTACGCCTTAACACAGTCTGGTTGAAAACATAATAAATTCCACCCAGTTAATGCATTTCAATGAAAGCAGCCTGCAACAGAACTCAACACAGATCAAAACTGATTTTGTTTTTGCAAAAATACCTGACCCATTTGTATTTCCATGAACAGACCTTAACTTGCTAATTAATATGTGATGCATCATGACGGTTCGGTCCACAAGGTACATTTTAGGTAAACTGAGTTATTGATATCAAGTGAAAGAGAACTCTTTTCCCTTGGATTTGATGCTAGATTTATTGAATTCTGAACATTTTTAGACTGTGTTATAAGCAATTGAAGTTAATGACTATCATATTTTTTAAGACGTAAAGTTTTGAGAAAAGTTCGTTTACTCAATAACTAGGCCTGTACCTTCTGGATCAAACCATCATGTTGCGTCACATATGATGTCAAACACATTTTACATGTATCTTCAAATTAAGGTATTTAATGTGATTTTTCATGTCAGAAAAACAAAAAACAAAGGCTACAGAATAAGAAAAAATTAATAAAGAGGTACTGAAGTCAAACTATACTGCATTTGATTCTGACCCTCGAGCATTGGCACTCTGTGTGTGATTACATAGCAGATGGCTTCCTGAGTTTTTTAACTGGTCTGAAATGGTCTCACACTGTTGCAACAGGTGCATATCATTTCGAAATGAAGAAAATACAGTTTGAAACACAGTACAGTAGTCTCCATCTAACACATGGACTCCAACCTGCAACTTAGTTCGGGAGCTGTGGGCGGGCCCAAGCCTATCGGGTTTCGGTTGATGGTTAGGCCCTCTCCATCCGTTCCACCTGAGCGCACTTGGGACCAGTAAGAAGTCAAAACTGGCCTGATTTCATCATTTTTACCAAACTTTGAAATTTAATATCTTGATAACCAAGTGACCTACAACAACATGTGACGTGCAATCGAAGTTTAACATGCGCTCTATAACATAAGAAACTGAAAAAGTGAAAAAAAATGGCGACATGCCACATTCACCCTGCCTCCAAGAAAGGCATGCAAATTATTTTTAAAAACATACAATTTCATATCAAATTAATTATTATTACAAAACGCGAGATATCCCAAACAAACTGTGTTGACTATAAATACAGGCAACCATAGCACTTTACACTGTCAAGTTTCCATTTGCATCTACTTCTTCAGAAGTGAGATATTAAGTCTTTTGTAGTGGCTTCATTTAAAAATGCACGATAAAGTTGCTCCTTTAGTCTCTCTGTCTCTCCCTCCCTCCCCCCCTCTCTCTCTCTCTCTCTCCTCTCTCTCTCTCTCTCCCTCTCTCTCTCTCTCTCTCTCTCTCTCTCTCTCTCTCTCTCTCTCTCTCTCTCTCTCTCTCTCTCTCTCTCTCTCTCTCTCTCTCTCTTTCTATCAATCAAAGATTCTCAGTCACACTTCCTTTTTGTTTATGAATAATATTATCACAAAGTGGAATTATTCACAGATAATTATAATAAAAAAAAGATTAGATTAAGCTATTAAAGCATTTGAAACCCATGACATCTAGTTCGTGTGAATGATACAGTAAGTTGTACTTAATATTACCAAAATAAATAAATATGCACACCAGACGTCCTGGACCGTTTTCTTGGCTAATTCAAGTTGTGTGGCAGTAATGGGCTTTAGCTTCAACTTGCTCATGCGGACTATGCATTTTTGGCATATTTTTGCAGAATGCCTGCTGTCATCCGAAGTATATCTATTGCAAAGTAGATCAGTAATTCTGAACGAAATGGTGCACAGTCTCTTGGTCTTATTTGCCTTAACATCAGCAGAGCTCTGCACACAAAGGCTACAAACATGACAGAGTTTATTGATCAGATCAGTGTGACTGAACAGTGTATGTTCCATTATAGCCGATTTTTCTGAAAATCAATAATTGAACTATCCCTTACTTAAGGCTATTATAAAATGATGTCATTAATAGATATATCAAAAACTAGAAGATTCAGGAAGAGACAGGTGAGGAAAGCTAAAGAGAGACGAAGTAGGAAAGAGAGAGCAATACACCCAGTTATTAATGTGATATAAATTTCCATAAAAGGAGTAACATAGAAGTGTTCAATTGTATCTTCCCCATCTCCCCCTTCTCTCTCTCTCTCACATACACAAACAAACACACACACTCTCTCTCTCTCTCTCTCTCTCTCACACACATCCACAAACACTTTCTCTCCTCAAGTGGAACTAACAACTAACCCCTAGAAGGGAAAAACAGTTCCCGTAGGCAGCAAAAGAAGTAGATGCATTTAATTTTTGCAGGTCGGCATTGGGCATAGGTTCCTCTATCCCTGGATGGTTAACTAAATACTGTAATATCTCGCAATTTTTAGAGAATTAAGTTTAAACGGAACCATGCCTAAATTTTCAAGCACTCTTAATCGTGATCCATTAAGAAAAAGTGTCTATTAAAAGACTTATTGAAATGTTCTCCTTATAAAACTTATATCACTGTAAAGAGGAATTGTTTATCTGTTTCTTTATCAATTTATCTCATCGATATATTTTCACAATACACACAAGGCGATCGCAAAAACTTGTAAAAGAAACAAGAGAGTGAGATTAAATTTTAATCCTCAAGTGAGTATCAAGCAAGCCCCCCCCCCCCCCCCCCCCCCCCCCGCACAGGTAAAAACGGATCGGATTACGGGCAATCCTGGTACAGGCCATGGTTACTGGGCAATAAATCTGTCAACCTGCACCACCCACTGGACCAAACTAAGTTGCTGAATCGGTAGAGGAATGGGGCCCATGTGCTAAGAACTCGCCGCCTTAGAACCCGATCCGCCTTAGAACGTGGCCTTCGTAACTACATGGCCAAACACAGCGGGGCGCGTGACGTCACAGCAAGCTGCGATGCTCGGCTTTGATAACCTGATATATCAGTGTACCAACATAATGTGTAACGTACCGGTACTTGTGTTGTCGTAGTACTCAAAGCAAGATGTAGCATGCATGTGCCTTAAGATGAAAGAATCTTTACACTGTAGATCTGCAAGTCTTAAAATTCGACGACAAAAAGGTGACTACTACTATTAATTATTATTTAAAACGGAATAGATCAACGGGAAGCCAAGGCTTAGAGTTTGTCCGACGACTTACTTTACTTATCTACCATTATAGACACCAATATTGCTAGCCTGAGTAGGTTGATGATAATATTATTATCTTAAGCAGCATACCGATATATTTAATAAGGAAATATCGACATAATAATAGATTAGGCCACTGTTGTATTTTAATACATGTATAATGTGTTCACCACTCCTATATCTTTCGTGTCTGTAAGGAAAGAAACGAGAAATTGGGAAAGGAGAGAGAGAGAGAGAGTGCACATGCACACTTGATAGACAGGAGAAAAGACAGATGGTGAGAGGAAACTTGCAAACATGAACAGTCTAAGATGCTTTACCTTAGCTGGACATAAGGAGCTGCTCAGACGGATAGAACTAAATCCTTTTGGTGAACGTCTTCACTTTTCTTGAAGTATTTGCAGATGACGGCTGGTCACAGAAGCTTTTAGAATAATTGTTCAGGAAAATATTTACCACTGGTTTGATACATTTGGCAGCCACCTCTTCATAAAGAACCCCTCATTCTTCACATTTTCCTTGACATAATTCCAGATCCATAACTCTTCGCCGGGACAATTGCAAAAGAATTATTCTGTGGTTTGTGGTTTGTGGTCTGCAGAAATTTATTCTCACTGTCATCTTTTCCAACCAGAACTTGAAAAACTTTGAAAGCTTCTGTAATAATTGACACGGCAAGATCAGACGGCCACACTAAACCTCCTCTGTCTAGAGCAGACAAATAGGTGTAACAATCATCAGTCCCCTCCACATGAAGCGTTTTGTCTAGTCTTAACTCGTTCTTGCAGTCGTCACAGTTGGTGCGCGGCAGTACTTTGGAGACTGCATAACCTGACACAAATACTAAAGCTTTTTGTTGTTCCTCTGTTAATTCGACGTTCTCACAGTCGGGGATCAATGGCAGAAAATCTATATACTGTTGAACTGAAGAATCTTTCAGTTGGGTAACTGTTTCCTCCAGAGGTTCAGTGACATCTTTGAGTGTTAAAGTCCCTTTGGACGCTGAAACCAGTTTTAGGACGCTAATTAGCTTGAGCTTTTTTTCTCCTTCAAGTAACTGTTGGACCGACACGTGGAAGTTACATCCACTCATTTGTCTGTACTGACTAAATCTAAATTCAAGGTTGTCAGTTTGGAACTTGCCAAGTAAAATATATTAATTTGAACTTTTTTTCATCTAACAGGTAGGAAGAAATTTCTTGTAAGCCTCTCAGTGTATGATCCAGAGCAGCCATTGTCTCGTTCGATATAGTGCCTTCTCTTGGTTTCAGATTTAACTTCTGCCACTCCTGAAGCCATTCAACTGCTTTCTTCATATTCTGCATGTTCATATCAGAGATGGAGGTTATAACTTTAAAGTCGTCATTCCTGAGTCTCTTAGCTTTGTATGGATGTTTAACATTAACTATGTTCCACAGACGTAGAATTATGTCTAGAAATTCTCTAGTGCCTCGTGTATCTTCCTGCCAGTGCTTCTCAAAATGCTGTAAGGCAAAAATATTTCGTTGATCAAAAACTTTAAGCATCAATTTGACGTTCTGCTTTTCAGTAGCTGTTGGATACAAAGCCTTTTTGTTCAGTGCCGGTGCCAGTTTTAGTGCAGACGACTTTTCAGCAGAATACAACTTTCTTAAATGAGAAAATGATACTTTCATAATTTCAGTACAGGCAGAACTTTCAAATGAAGGAAACTGGAATGTTTTCTCCACATCTTTCTGAGCAAGCCAGTTATTTCTGATACATTTAAATATATGCACAGTATCAAACAGAAAGAACAATTTCTCAGAACTGCTGAAGGGATTCTGTGTAGAAAGCTTCAGTTCTCCTCCACACATTTTGGTAAATGCATTACGATTTACTCTGTTGTTGTCTGAGATCACGCATACAACAGAATATCCTATACTGTGGAGCAATTTCAGAACCTCAAGAAGCATGTCGTACAACAAATCAGTAGTCAAATTTTTGACAGGAACAATTCCCACAACATCTTTACTTTTGCATAATAGGGATGATACCATGAAAACTTGAGCTGTGCTGGCTTCTTGAGACAGAGAATTTGAGGCTGTGCCTTCCAGTTTTCCCTCTTTGTAGGATACTTGGTGCGCGACATGAATTTCGTCTAACATTAAAATTACCATTCTCTCTCCCTCATTCAAACTTTGACACTTTTGCTTCAAATATTCCTCGTGAACGCTTCCATCTGTCAATCCGCTTCCAATAGTAAATACTGATGAAAGTCTCTTCAAATATGAAGTATGTGGTAGAGTTAAATGAGAGTTTCTTAACATAGAATAGGTTCTAGGGGCTGCTGCAAAAATTTGAAAAGCCCAAAGCAGTGTTTCAGATGTGTATCGTCTCACCGGAGAAGACAATAGCTTTAACTGTTCCACCAAAAAAGAAAGTTTGTCTTTCAGTGGTAAAACCTGGTCTTCGCTGTGCTCATCAGTTTCTTCTGCTGGTTCGTCTAAGCACAAATTCTGCAAGCCATCAACAAAAACTTGAATTTGCTGTTTGACATCCATCTCTTTGGCGCTGGCACTGGCGAAGTGATAGCATTGTATCAAACTGTGACCAGGATGTGAGGATAAGGGGAGATTGCTGACCAAAGAGCCATTTCAAAGATGTGTTTGGAACTTGAACAATACCTGTATTCTCTTGTGTGAAAATCTCTACGTGCATGTCAGAATGTACTCTAATTGCCGAAACTAAAGCTGGCTTGCTGCTAAGTAAATCTTGTAAATTGTAAAAACTCCAGTATGGACTTTCCTTTTCGTCGGATAAATTAGTGCTGGTAGTGGCATGTTTTTCAACGTTGTTGTGTAGCCTATAAATCCAGACGGTCCCTGATACATGACTGTTTAGACTGTTACCAAAATCCGAAAAAGTATCTATTTTGTCACTTTCTAACCAATCAGAAAATGATTCCTCATCTCTTTGCTGGGCCTCCCTATGCCTTTCCTCCGGTGTTTTTCTTTTTGGAGCTGGTTCGTCAGACAAATACGATGGACAATTTTGAAAAATTGACGGGTAAGCATCATCCCCAAGTTTTGGTTTTGATCTTTGCACCGTCAAAACACTTCCATCTGGTCTTGTAACAGAATCAGATCGGATGAGGAACTGATCACTAAAGTGTTTAGCACACACAACAGACTGAGATGTAGGAGTAAAGTCAGCTCTAGGAATTTTACTTAGCCATAGATCTCGCCTTGTCGATTCAGTCGGGAATTTAAACACAGAAACTTTCTCACCATCGTCGTAATTTCCTCTACAACCTGGAACACAGCACTTTCTAGGCATTTTCACATTGAATATTGTGGTGTCGTGCGTGGGGTTTTTAGAATATTACAGAATAACGTAAGTCCTTCTGTATGGTATACAGAGTTGACATTTAATCGACACACATAAGTCTATATACGGATATGAAAGTTACTGTCACTGTACAGGTATACGTTATACACAGAAATAATTTCACATATAAATGAACACTGTACAGATAGGCATTGCACAGGTACACGTCTACTACACCGACTGACGGACTCCCAGGCATCCTACATATATAGTCAAACAAGAACAAAGACGGACAACGAACTTGCTTTCTCACGATGTACAACGACCCTAAGACAGGTGGAGAGGAGACAAAGACAAGGTTAACTGTTAAGAGGGTACTGACCACATAAATATGCCAGTGTCACTGTGTGTGCGGTCTCCAAGACGTGAGAAGACGTGAGACCGACACAACAAATATCCAATCTTGAGAATAACAATAAGTCTAATTAATCCACACAAAGACAAGAAACAGCAGTCAACACACAAGCATTGTTATAGTGCCGGTATTCAAACTTTGTTTCCTGTAGCCTTGGCCTAGAGAGCGCAGCCTTGAGACGGTACCGCCGCATCCCGTGACGTCACGTACCCACATATCGGCATTGTGTTTGGCCATGTAGTTACGAAGGCCACGCTTAGAACCCACTGTTGCCGCAAAACCGAATTTTTTCACTGTAATTTACATGCGTAAGAACCCGCTCTAAAACGAAAAATCCGCCTAAGAACCCGGCATTTGACCAAGAGACGAGCACATTTTTACGTAAAATGTCCATATTATTACGCAAAATTCTCTTTCAAGTAGACGGGATAGAACAAAGAAAGGCACACAGTACAGTGAAAAAGAGCGGGTGGAGGGAAGGTAAGGGGAGGCGAATTGTACAAAGGATGGAGCCCAGTTACAGCTTTAGTGTGTAAGCAGGCCACTCCTGGACTAAATTAGCATAGTCATTACTTAACATGTATTGTTGTCTAACTGGAGGGGCAGAATTTTATACGTAATTGACCAGGTGCTTGGTTTGCACGGCATGTACTTGTGGCTGATTCTGGTTATTACACAGGGTATCACTGGGCCTCGTGTTGTCTAAAATCGGCACCTGTGATCCACAACTTGATTGTTCAGACTGAATCGTCCTATTCGTTACACAATCATCACTGTAAGAAAAGAGCATTCTGCTAACCATAAGTCGTAACTTTGACCATTCACAAGAAAAAATATTTTTAAAAAAATAATGTTCAACGCTTTATTTTCATTACGAGGTCACAACCCAGGTCCGAGCAATCAAGGGGGATAAGCCATGGACACGGGAAGTCAAATATGGGTGGCATCCTTTGGTATCCACCTAAGTGCCCGGTCCGCCTAAGAACCCACTTTTTCTGTCTCCCGCTGACCGGGTTCTTAGACGGAGACTACTGTAGTACAAAATGAACATTGGATACCTTTCATTCTGTTTTAAAAAGGTACTTCTACACAATTATAGACATGTAAGATTCAATTCTTTCACACCATCGTTAGCAAGCCAATTTTTCTTTCAAAACATTGCAAAGCATAATTAGCAGAAAAATTTCACCTCTCTAGTGGATCAGTTTGGACTACCTATTTCATGAAAATAATTATGATTACTGAAAAAAGCTGCAGCTCTGAAGATTGATGTCACTATAATGTGCTTATTCTTATCTAACTATAAGCGATAAGTTGTTGACAGACTTATGCGTAATCATGTATTATAAGACATCTCATACACAAGCAATGGCTTGTTTCCAGTTTTCATGAACTGAACCAGATCTCCCCTTATCTACAAACAATACATACTGTCCCACCACATTACTAAAATCTCACCTTTATACATTCAGAATACAGTAGGTATTCTTTCAGGGGCTGGGCAAAACGAGTATCAGTGTCATCAATCTAAGGAGAAAAATATTAGGCCACATATAAAATGTCCATCTGTTAAGTCTTTATGAAATGAATGGATGTATTCTGATGCTCTTTCTGAGTTTGTACTTTGCTAACGGCTCTCTGTTGTTAAATCAAAGTGGATGTTCACATAAAATATTTAATAGCTCCATTTCCCAATCAACATCACATGAACACTGAGCAGTCACAATGGATATAAACCTTCTGTATTGCAGGCAATAGATGCAGATGTTCTGCGCTAACATAATACCACTTTCACTGTAATTATTTTGCTGTTACAGTTATTGGTTGTGCAAGATTCAAAGTTTTTTATTTTTTTTATTTTAACACATTAAAATTCAGGTTTTCAGTTTTTCATTTTCTTAGCGCTCATGTATCCTGTACCTTGTGTGAGAAGACATCCAAAACAAACATAAAGCATCTTGTAAAGTTACTGAGCAACCACAATCACATTTTAACAAAACAGAGACACTGACCAGTTCTTTTATTGTTTTGACACATTCATCAACTGCCTTAGACATTGTGAGTAGTGCTCCTGTCAGCTGGTCCTCTGCATTGGCCCACAGTGTATAACAAGGGCCCCATTCCAATAGCTCTGCCATATAATCTGAAAGATAAGAATCAAATTAAGAAAGCAAGACAACAAAAAAGTTTACATGTTTCCTTTAACGGGGTGTGCATTTTATTCATGTGGCTACTAAATAAATTCTGTAGCTACTCTGCATCTTTACACTATTGCAAACATTAGGATTTCAATCTACACTTTTTATCACCACGTTTAATTTTCTACAAGAGTTCACCTTATCCACTGAGAAAATCTCTGTCAGCCGAAATGACACTTCAACCCGTTCGTGCACATTTGTCTTAAATGGCCAATTTGAGTTTGAGTTTCGGTTTTATGGCGTGTTGGCACAATAACGGCCACTTTGCGCCCTTCATGGCCTATTTGGGTACATTTTCTTTATTTATATTTCGTATTCAGAGCTGGTAAGTTTAACATCGAATCAAGTACATTCATATAATTTTAACAAACTGGTAAAATTCTGAAAAAGTTGTTTTGTATAGATGTGGAAAAAGTGAGCTTATAGTAGATTATCACTTGTGGACAGCATCATACTATACTAGTGCTGTAGGGTGAACATGTAAGCACCTAAAACTTCATGGCTGCATGCCCAAAAAGTTATGGAACTGTGTGTACTGCCCCAATTTTTAAAGATCAGTTGCGTGGACTCGTTCACTTTGGCTAAAACATTCCGTCATAATTATTTACTTACAATTTTGGGGGGGGGGGTCCTAGAAAAGAGATGCGCATTTTCATAGAACAGAACTGAAAAGTATGATCAGAAGTTTAGTTCTTCGCCTCTCTGTACACACTGCTGATCAAAAATCAACTTTAAATGTCACATCTGTATATTTTGTGGGTGAAGGGGCCAAATCAGTTAAAACAAGGCTGTTGGTTATGAGAACTTACTGGTCATACAATAGAGGTCCTGTTTCTCAGAGTAGTGAAAGCTTGCACAGTGAAACATTGCTCATCAATGTTATTGCTTAATGATAATGGACATAATCAGTAATTGCATGTGAAAACATGCTACTGCTTTGTTCAGAGTTTAAATTACAGAAGATTTCCATGTAATGCAGGGTGAACATATTGGGACAACTTTATAATAATAATAATATATATATATATACTGTTCGCATTTTACAAGAAAAGAGTTCTTGACTTACACAATGTGCCTGCTTTTTTTTTCTTTTCAGACAGTGGCATACATGTAATTGCCTTGCTATTACTGTGATTCACAACCTGTAAACTCTTGCATACATCATGTTATTCGTCAGATCTTTTTGCAAGCATAATTTCCGTTTTATGACATTCAGTTCATCTAGTGTTATCACTAAAGTAAAACTCCTGCTGTTCTACATTTGCCTTTGCTTCGGAATAAACTCACATTATATAAGTGACACCGAAGAATGAATTTACTGTTTCTAATATTTCGTTCCGCCATCTAAAACAAAAACAAACAAAAAATTAAACACCATCTGTTTTTCTTTTAAGTGTGCCAATATCTGGCTTACATTTCCACCAGCTGGAGTACAGGATGTTAGGAAAAGCATGACAGAACAGGATAAAATGCCTGCAACAACAAGAACGCATTTCCTGCTACACTTATAAACCAATTAAACCTTCCTTGTTGTACTGCACTATGTTCATTAATTGGTCAAAACAAAAATAGAAGAGATGACTGGATATATTATGCATCCTCTTTATCCTGAATACATTTCAACCAGGATCAACATTACCAAATTCTAACGGAGTCGTTCATTTGTGTATTTCTAGACCTGCTGCCAGATTTACTCTTCATAAACCTGGGAACACGGTGTTTCAAGTAAGTTGCTCTGAATGTTTTAAAAAAGATGCATTCATTTCATTCATAAACATTTTATTATCTTAACATTTACATCTGTTAAACTTATCTGTTTGAACTGTAAGCATACTTCCTAACTGATAAAACTTCTGGGGCAAAATGTCTCTGATTGTTGGAAAAAAATATCAGTCAATACACAAATAAATATTGCCTGATGAGACAGAAAGTGCAAGATCACAGCCAACAGAGACTGACATCTCCAACGGAATGAGCAGAAAATTGTATCTTAATAGACAGCTTTAATCTGAAATAAGAAAGACAAAGAATAAAGTAAAGTAAAAGACAGGCAACACAAGTTGTCCATTATTGGCTTTAAAGCAAGAAAAAAAAAAAAAGACAACTATCAACTACGAGGCTAGTGTTATGGTTTTCTGATGTGTGTTTCTTTATATTTCTGATATTTATTAACCTGTATTCTATTTCTACCTATCCGAGAAAAGGAAAAAATGAAATCCATTTTTTGGCCTAAGGGGATAATTGGGATGGGTAAAACTCTGAAAGCTGTCATTGGGCTAAAAGCAGAATTCTGCCTCAACAGTAATGGGGCCAAGGTACCTTTCTGAACAAAATTAGAGATTTCAAATTATTTTTTTTCCCCTTTTTACAGTGTTAAATGTTGACGTTGGTTCTGATATTGATCTCAAAACTATTGATTGATAGCAAATGTGTATAAGCTTCAAAGTCTGGTATTGGTGAGCTTGTCTATGACAAAAAAGTCTTAACAAATTCAGGGAAATGTCTCAGCAAGCAGCTGTCTTGCAGGACAATAGTGTATTTGCCATTGCTGCCATCAGTATTTATCAATTAAAACATTCGCAATTTATGCTTTGCCAAATTGGGGATGATGGGTTCAAAGCCTGATGACAGATGCATCAGAAAGGCCAAATCCAAATTTCATTCAATTAAAGATTTGGTGATATCCTGGCCATCTCTGTCGGATCTAACTTTACACCAATCTTTGCAAGTATTGGCCTGTTTGTTTTGTGCCTTACTTACATCAGACAAGAATGTTTTGGAGGATGGCGTGTCCATAGACCAAATTTGTAAAATCCATTTTTTTAATAACTTTTATATTGTCATTCACACTAAAGGGAAACAACTAATGGGGTAAAATATAAACATCAAAATGGCACCTGAATAAACCAAAACAAAGCAATCTAATCTATGTAATTCATATACAATCTAATCCGTGTCATTAATCTCTCAGATTTAATAAATTAAAATTTAGGGTAGTTTGCATTCTTTTATCATGAAGAATTAAAGCATATGGCAGTGCCTTGCTTTTCGTGTTGTTTGATGCCAATAGCAATAAGCCACTGTGCAAATTCTTGTAATATCCGATTGGCTGAAGGCTGGGAAATTTTTTTCAAAAAAATTCCTTTTACCCAAATACAAAAAATAAAGAGGGGCAGTGGAAAAGTTTTCCACTTTGACAAGGACAGAATAATTAGCTGACTATTTTAGTGACATTTCAATACTACATTTAGTTTCACAGCCTCCACTTTTTAAATGATGTGGTTCATTTTAGCACTCTGAAGCAGTATTTCATGGGGTTGGAAGCATATCTGAATGCCCTCAGTCGTAGCCAGGGAAGTCTCCAGAATGCTTAAAAGTGAAAAGAAATACTATACACTGAAATACACTTGTGATATTCAAAGAATGCAAAGAAAATGTTGGAAAAATTTAAAGTTAACATTATGCCTGACACAGCAGCAGTGCCAATATAGTGGCCTCCCGCAGGACTAGGGTTAATGTTGTTGACCCACTTCTACAAAAGCAATACTCAGATGTCCAGTTGATTTCACAACTTGATTTGTATGTAAGTTAAATCTTATGGACAAATCTATTTTCAGATGACAATTTCCTTGTAAAAAAAAATTGTGGCCGCAGTAACTCATTGTGGCGCAATTTGGCTCTTTTTTTGCTCCACTCTACAGCCTGGATGACCAAGACAGTTTAAAAAATTATAAAATTAATTTTCTTAAATGCCAACATGCCAACTAATCCAGCTCAATCACTTTTGCATCAGCCGATTGAATTGATTCAAGTTTCAGGTATTTCCAAATAAAAATTATAAAAAGTAAAATACAATGATCATTGCTTTGGCTCCCTATAGTAAGCCCACGGCACCGGAAACAATATTAATATATATTCAATTTCATGTGCCCAGTTTCCCTACCAGAAATGAGTACTCTGGTGTACATGTAATCTGCAGTAAGATTGCAGAATATCAGAACCTTTCTAGACCAAATAGAGAGAGAGAGAGAGAGAGAATGGTGGGTTCACAGGTTTATCCCGGGTAATGCCGGGTATCTCATCATTAAATAAATATAAGACCTATTCTAGATTATGTTTCTGATTATTTCATCTGAACTGTTAGAACTAACAAATAACTAATCTCTGCTAATCAAATATTTTACAGCTGTCTGTATGAAAATTTTCATAACTCTTCTCTTCTTACTACTTCAGATTTCCAAAGAGGGAAACAGCAACTCTTTAGCCAACACAAACTTGAATTTCATGCAGATGGAGATGAAGCAACAACCAGTGCCTCTCGATACATCTCCTGATGATATATACTGCAACAGTCCTGCACTTTCTGGGGAAGAAACCCGAATGGTTCCCACATATAAAGCACCAAGACCCACTCCTAAGAAAATGAGCAAACAGAAGAAAAAACAGGCAGGAACAGACAAAAAGCTCTCTGGGATCAATCAGGGTCTGACCATCAATAAGAATGCTCCAGCTGAGACAGAAGAAACATATAATGCCCTTGAGCAAACAAATATGGATCCAAGTCACATTTATGAGGCACAAATGAGTCTTGCTCCACAACCACCAAAAGGCATGAATCTTGTGCCGCTACCACTGAAAAAGACATCTACCACAGCAGAGGAACCGCAAGCTTTGCAATGCACAGAAGGAAGAAAATCAGTTGAAACTGCAACATTTCCTGAAAAGAACAGAAAATTCACAGCTTTATTGCAGCGCAAAGCTATTAAACTCATTTGTGGTGTCAGTCTGATAATGTTGGGAGCTCTCATCATGAGCATTGTTGGAGGACTAATTGTTGGATCATCACTGTCTGGAACACTGGAAAGTTTGGTGAAACCTTGTCTGCCACAATACTCTTCTAATACCACTGCTGCTCGTAATAGCACCGCTGCTCGTAATACCATTGCTGTTGCCAACAGTAAATATGATGAATAAGGCCGCAGATGAATGGTTCACAAAAACATCCAGAACAATCGATAACTAATCTCATGTATATCACATGTTGCCTTAACTACTGATCTTAACCAACAGGCAATCACCAAACCAAATTTTTTCAATTCTTCATTCAAAGCTGAAAATGGTGCTAAGCTTATGTATAATTTTCACATTTAACTG
The DNA here is from genome assembly GCA_963931925.1 of Onchidella celtica. Classification (NCBI taxonomy): domain Eukaryota; kingdom Metazoa; phylum Mollusca; class Gastropoda; order Systellommatophora; family Onchidiidae; genus Onchidella; species Onchidella celtica. Next base: position 62,118,415 of record OZ007571.1, read on the forward strand.
TGTGTATACATGCTGACAAAGATAGCTTACCTATAACTTTCACATAATTATGTATGTATATAAGCAATCTAAAATGATGTATTTTTTCACATCACAATTCTCTTTCACACACCTTTATTTAGTAATGGATTTGTGTTCCACGTTATATCCAACAAATTTTAACACCATTCTGAATATGTCTTAGCATGCAGATAATTATAAAAAATGGATTCGGTTTTCAAGTTAGTGTTAAGCACATGGTGTGTGTTTTAGAACTACCTCGAACCACCATGTTTAATGACACTGCTAATAATGAGGCCTTGCCAACAGTGAGAACACTTTAAATCCCCATTTTTTTCTGCTGTATAAGCTATAATTATAATAAAATATTCGAATGCAATCGATAATCAAAGCGCCTGCTATAGCAAGAGAAGTAATTTTGAGTGGGTAAATGGTGGGGGCGGCCAGACAACAACATCATGCATTGTTCTTTCTTTGTTGCTACACGCCCACCACGTCCGCCTTGTGAGTTGTGGCCCCACCTGGCCATCTCTTGTTTAGGCCTAATATATTTTCTCTCCCTACTGACCACGTGCTGTGACAGCACACTAAATTCAGTCAGTTCAGACTGATGACTCATCACTCACCGAGGCAAACTATGGAGTAAGCCATGAAGGCTACCACCGTGTAGCTTTGTCAGACACGTGCACTGTCTGGCCACTACCTGCGACGTGCAATAATTATTACATGTAGCACAGTCACTGATCATTACTAATCGTCGTGCAGTATATGCTCTTTGTCAACACCGGGCTTGGTGACCACATACCTACACTCCTTGTGACACAAACACGTGGCCAGTCTGTTCCCATTCTTTGATTGATACAGCATGAGAAACCACCGCAAACAAATGCACTCCTCTGTCCCTAACCTTTGCATCTGACTCTCTCATAATTTCATCATAACATGGCTACTGTCAGCATACAAGAAAAAAAAAGCACCAATGTCAAGGCAGAGATCTGCCGCCAGTTTGATATTACATGTACGTCGACCTACAGGACATGCTAACAAGGGAGGCAATCATATAAAATAGTGGGGTATTTTAACCCCTTGCCTTGCTTTTTGTCCCGTACTCCTTGCTGGAATAGCCAGACCTCCGGTATAACTAGACATTTTTGGTGGAACATGACCTCTCATTATATAACCAAGTCTCACTGAAGCAGCAAATAAAATATGGGCAACACAAGATGTGCTGCTAATTTATAAAATGGTGAGTACAGAAAGAAATATTGGTATTTGAATGTTTGACATTTATGCCCTCTTTAAGTAGGAAAAGATACTTCACCTTTCATTTGATGAGTGGGTTCTTCTGCATTTGTTTTCACAGAACTCAGTAAAGAATCCGAACACAAGAATCATAAGTTTCAGATCCTACTATTATAACTTATAAGAGAAAACCTAAATGGGGGTTGTAAGGATGGGTCATGTCAAAACTTTTTGGAGTTGAAATAAAGTTGATAATGTCGACAAAAAGTGACTGATATAAAATCTTCCCAATAATGGTATGGTTGACTAAAGTATGATTTAAAGTAAACTGTAATGTTAACACTATTACAAAACCAACAGTTGTATATTTGTGAAATGAGTATTATTGTTCGCAATGGTTTCAGCTCCTCTGCTACTGATGCTGTGATGTATGTCTCCCTGGTGGAACATCACCAGTCGAGTTCTCAAAAGTTGGCTGAACTAACAATGTTTCTACACGGCAGTTTCGTATACATGAAATAAATCATACTTTTATGTTAGACCACAAATTTGTATAGTCTAATTAACCCCTTTACTGTTATATGCTTTTCCCCACACATGCTCAAAAAACTTTCTAAATGCATGGACTTACAGGTTACATGGTTTTAGTAGGATGCACTTGTGCACACCAACAGCGCTCTCGCACCATTGGTTTTATCTACAGCATACTCGCACAACTGATTTAAAGACATACAGCTGACGTTTACAGCACCGACAAGGGGTTAATATGCTTATACTCATTAATCATTTGTTAACTCACTTTCATGAAAACTATGACATGCTTAATCATCTTGATCCTAGACATCCAGCTATATGACAGCTTACCATTTTGTTCCTTTGCTACCCTTTGTGCTATACGATCCATCACTCCTAGCTTATCAGACAACATGGTAATGTAGTCATGCATCACAGCAAATTCTGGGGGCCTGTTTTTCATCATATAGGAAGCTGACATATTGTGGAGTGAATCAGAGACACGAGTGAGGAAACCAGAGCCCTGTTTCTTATGTGCTTGAAATTCCTGAAATACAAATTAGAACTTTTTGTTGTCTTCCACCATATACAATAAAATGTGTGAAACTCACAGCTTGAACAATTTCTCAATGTTTTCTTCCTTATCAATTTTACAATTACTGAAAAATTCTATAACCTTTTTTTTTCCCTTCACATTTTCATAATGAGTATGCAAGTACTGTGTGAGTATTTGAATTTCTCTGAATCTAACAATAAATTTCTTTGCTTTTAATGCTCTTAATTAAAATTTCTGAAAACTCAAAATGGGCCTGTTAGCTTTTTTAATTTTAGCAGTTTGGTAATTTTCTGTTCTGAATAATCTTATTTTCTCTTAGTCGGATGTGAAGTGTTGGGGAGAACATATAAATCTATTCTTACAGAGATGATGTTATTAGACAACATATGCAACTAATTATTAACATTTTTTTAAAACTATGATGATTCCACTTCCCACTTAAAACTTATAAATATTTCATGGCCACCTCAATATTTAACTTCATCAGGTTGAAACCAAAGGACACAAGGGCAAGTAATTACTGGCAAAGCAATCGTCCATCCATCATTTTATAAAAGTAGCCTTAATCCTATAATCCATTTCCTGTTTTATAAAATCTTTCAAATCTAACTGATGAATTTGTCTCCTTTGGAATAATAACAAAACAGGAAAAAAAAACAACAAACAAACAAAAAAGAATTTTCTTATTAAAAAAAAAAACATACAGTGGAGTACACTTAATTTGTAGTCGGGAAATTGACTACACTTCGATTTACCAGAGTCTGAATTACATATGAACAGTGAAAATAATCACTGTGTTGTACTGCCTGCACCATACAATAACCACATCTTTTGTTGCAGAACACTACGAAAACATGGGCACCCACACACACACCACAGATGGGCTATTTTTTCTTTTTTAAGAAGCCATCAATCGTACTGCAGGGGTAAAAACCCTACAGCTGTACCAAAAAGTTCAACACTTAATAGCTTAGACCTAGTTACCATCAGCTATCACAGTTGTATATCTCTGTCTTAACTGCGTGTGCATTGTTATAAGCATTCCAACCCATGTTCTGGTAGTAGGCTTACTCATTAAGCTTGTGATATGGTGATGTCATCAATTGATAAAAATGTCCCCTCATGTACATGAATTGTGGTCGGTGTGCAAGACTGGATGCTTACTTCTTCATACGCTATCCCACCTGTTATGGTATTATGTTGGCTGACCTCTCTGTCAGCGGGGTGCTGCGAGGCCATACTTGCCGCCTTATGCTATTCACCGCCTTCCCCCTTTCTTCCTCTTGATCGCAACTGTTCAAGAGCTGTTAAAAAAGGTTTTGTTTCTGGCAGTAGGCCAGAAATTCAAAGTGACTTTGACAGTGAGCATACTTGATGACTTCGAATTATCAGAAATTGGACAGTTCAAATTCCAATTATTAAATATTTTAAATAAGGACAAAAAAGGAGAAAAAACTTTATTTAATTACTTCAATTTAAAGGAAATTCGAATTATCAAAGTTTGAATTAGGTGGACTCCACTGTACAATAACATTCCTACAATGTCAAAGACTTAAAATTGTCATTTACCAAGATTCTGTTCACCTGCAATAGTTAGTGTTACTGACTCTGAATAACTACATGATCCAAAAATTTCTCATCAAAATTTCATCTCTCACTAGATTCCCTTCATTGTCAATTCTAAGAACTCCAAGTCTGCCAAGACTGTATCTGATACTTCAAGAATTTTAGGTCATTTCTGGCAACAACAAATATCTCTAACTTATATATCACAATGGGACTCTGTTAAATCAGAAAATCTTCATCCTTCCTGTTTCAATGAATATACAACTCTCTAGATTCAACTTGCATAATTTCCATGAATCAATTCTTTGTCTTCAAGGTCTTATGTAAACTAATGCTTCAAGTAAAGACTGAATTGTTAAAAGTGATAGGCCTTTATGAATACTAGCAAGCCAACATGTAAGCAATCTGATATCTGCCCCTGTGATATAAAGACAAACTGGAGGGCTGAAATGTTGCAAATGTTTCAACTATGACAAAATTATCATTGAACCAGGTGGAAACTGTAATGTTCCTTAAATAATTTAATGATGAAAACCACATGGATAAAATCAAAATGATGTCATAAAGCTCCTTGCAAATAAAACCATTGATGACAATAAATCAAACATTTAAAATGAGTAAAGCATTAATACATCAGGGTTCAGCCTCTGTCCTAAAGGATATAAATCATTCTGCAAGGTCATAAACATAGACAGGCCATTAAGTAGTTTTAAAAGTTTCAGACAAAAGCCTAGATGCTTGAAAATTAATTCATTCAGTATTAAGGTATAAAGTTTGGGGGAAATTAATGCTTGGCACCTTTTTTTAACACAAAAATGAGACTTACTTGAGCTTACTTAAGAAATAAGATGTGCACAATACATAAAGTGTCATGAATTGAACACAGCTTTACAAGTTATTACTCACCCAGTGTTATTTCTACAAATATCAGCTTTCCTGTCCCTTCCCTCTGTTTATGTTGTGTAAATGTACATGACTCTCTTTATATGCAATTTATCATCATTTACTATCTAAATATTGATGAAAAGCAGCAAGAACACAAATTCTTGCAACAGATGGAGCTCCATCTGATATGAAACATACCCATGCCTTTGCAGTAAGAAATATCTGGAAGCACTTGTCAAAGGACAGAACAGGGTGATCAGCGATACGAGTAAGAAACTTTTGCAGAGCTGCTTGTCGCACTTTCAGAAATTCAGTGCTAAAACGATCCAACCTTTTCAGGCTATGTTTTTCTGGCAGAGGCTGGAGTGGGAGAAAAACCATTAGAGATTAACACTTCAGCACTGGCAAAAGCAATGTCAAAATGTACATCAGCTATAAGCATGTTGGACCTGCCCCAAATTGAATATTGAGGAAGTATTCTCTGAGGTTTTCTTCATATAAAAATAACTAAATAATCAACAAGAAACATCTAAAGAGACAATATTAAATGTGCATACAAATTATTTCTCTGTATTAAATTACTGTTCCAAAAAGTGTATTAGAATGTTTAGACAACATGGTCTAGCAGTCAGGTCTATAAAAGGATGAAACTTACTGGAACAAGATGAGTGGGATGTTTCTCCTCTAGCCTCTGACGAATCCAGAGGAAATCATTGTAACGCCTACGTACACTGAAATCAGTGCCTTCAAATTCAGGCCTTGACGTCTGAAAGATCACATTTTACACATTCAATTACAGCAGCTTATAAGAACCAAAGATACAAGAAACAATAAGATGAGACAGCTAGCGCTTTTAGCCTGCACAGGTTTCGCATCGCCACTGTGGCGAATGTGCGGAACTAATAAACAATCAGTCTTTTACAAAGCCAGATAGGGAAAATATTGAATTTTGTTCAGTGTTCCGCTGTCACTGTAGGCCTTGACTAATGTCCCTTAATTTGCAATTTTAACTTCAACAGGTGTGGGAAAACTCTGGATACTTTTTGTTTCTTTTCTTAGTTGCAGTAGCACTGAAACAAATCAGCATTATCAATTCATCCTTATATCAAGCATTCTTTTCATACTGTGCACCACTGGCCTCACCTCCAATCAGCGCACAAAGTGTGTGCACGATTTTTTTAGAGGTGTGAAGAATGGAGTGTCTCATCTTATCGTTTCTAGAATCTTTGTAAGAACTGCATTGGCTCTAGGGAAAAGTTAAATAGTGAGCAGGGAGGCCTTTCGAATACCTCTCATAGCCAGATTTTCTTGCAGTAATGAAATAGGAAATATTCCACGTCTTAAGTTTATGGACCCCCACAACAACGTGGGGGGTCCCTAAGGCGAGGAGGGGGGGAGGAAGGCTCCCTTGGCGAGTTAATCCTCTCAAGGGATGTTTTGATACTTGACATGCAGGACAGGGATTAACTGCTGAGTACATTAATCAGTGCAGTCTGGCAATATAAGCAGGAAATTCATTCAGAAGCCTTTCCAATGAGCAATACCAATTACCATGGAGGTACATGGACTACAATAAAGCAAAATGGAAGAGCTTTGTACATAGTTATCTTAATCGCTACAATAAGCCGAATATTTGGCTCGTAGATTTTCACTTCAATACGGAAAGCCGAATGTTCAGCTCGAGAGGAGAGCGATCTTCCAACACTAATATCTAAACGAACTTCTCAAAATATTGAATCCATTCTGGTTCATTGATTTTCCTTTACTTTAATGTCTAATGTGTTAGCTCTAGAATATGTCTTGTGGTTATACTGAGTGAAAGAAAATAATGTCTTCGAACTATCTAAATTTCAAATTGGATAGTGTTGACTTCCCGGTCCCATCGACACCCACAAAAGGGAATGAGTTAAAATTGACAAATAACATAATGAGGATTGATGAAAACTGATTTTTCCCTCATGACTAAAAATCCTTTATTCCTCATCAAATTCCTGAATAATATGTCATGCACAGTAAAACATTTACCTTGGTGGTAACCCTAAATGTTATGTAGGCCTCCAATGTGCTGGTGTGTTTTTCAGGATCATCCACAACAATAAATAAATCACGTGTGTCTCCATCATATTCTTCATCAAGGCGAAAATTGGCAATAAGGCTTGAGCTGCGAGACACTGATCCTTCCTCTGATTTGGCTGAAGCTTCTAAATCAAGGCTCTCCATCTAGAAAAGTAAATCGGGTAATATGAACATATTTACACTTCTTATAATCTTATTCTTTTCATACAACACCATGCATACTGTCTGTCTTTAAGGTATTATAAAAATAATGACCCATAAATTGGTGACAGCATGAAGTGGTTATTAATTTCCTTACCTTTCTTCTTGACTTATTCACAATTGAAATTTTATGGGCATGGAGATGGTGATGCTGATAAGGGGAGCAATTAGAATGCTAAACTGAAAGTAGAATGACCCAAACACTTCTGCTCAGGCTATGTGATTCCAGACCTTGAATGCATTTTGCATCAAACCTTTTTTCAGTGTGAATTGAATTACTCAAAAAAAAAAACACCCCCACACAAAAAAAAACTCTCCTGAGGAGACTCACTTCCGCTGCATTACTGTAATTGAAATCTACTAAACAAGTTCAATTTTTCTTTAAACTTTGCATGAGAACAAGCATATTATGGCACAGATCTACATCAGAAGGAAAATCTTTCCTGACTGTAGTGTAATTGTACTAGCAGCAGTGACCATTATCCTGTAAATGATTGTGGTTGATAGATCAATGCTATTACGGTAGTAGGGGCCACTACAGTGTTACATCATGTATAATAAGTAAATCCCTATAGTTCCTACTAAATTACTTGAATAATGGAAACTGATACTGATAACCAAAGTATCTGCTATTGCAAGAGAATTAATTCTGAGTGTATATATGGTTTATTGTGTGGACTCCAGCAGTACAGCCATGTGGGGAGGGAGTCAGGGAATGCATTAATATTAATTGCACTACTCCGTCACTAATGTCCCCGCCCATCCAGTATGTTGTTGCCCCTTCTCTCACTTTTAAAAGCTTACAGTTATAACTTGCTTTCTCTCCTTACTGACCACATGCTGTGACAGCACATAAGGCAATCACTTAAATGTGATGACTGTGTGAGCGAGTAGGCTACATCCGCGTGGTTTAATCAGATGCATTATGCATTAAGTGCATTGCCTTGTGCTTAGCCAACCAGTCACCTGCCAAGCGTGTGTTCTCAATGTCTACATTGACCAATTGGTGTGACACACGTACTGGCCTACACTCCTCGTATCACTACCACATGGTCAGTCTGTTCACATTCATTGAATAGTACTTATTAGTAATGTACGGGAAACCAGAAACACTTTTTTTTCCTTAATCCTAATCTCATAGTTCAGTGGAAACACGGCTACTATCAGCAAACGAACACAAATCAGTACATCTGGATCCATATGAAGGCCAAGACCTGCCATCAATTTATATGGGTCAGAATCTGATTTGCTGTACACTTTTTGTGACACAATGATGAATTTTAAAAATTGATATCCATCCTTAAAAACCAATACATCTCATTCTGTAAACAATTGTCTTTCATACTCTGTAGCTGCCTTTTAGCATTCCCTTTGGGTTTCAACAATATCACCCATTCTTGACTGACAGGATGTATGTTACATAAACACCGTCACAACACAAAAACAACTCCAGCACTTGTAATTAGAAGGCCAGGAAACTAATTAAGCAAGTTTATTTCATACTGTCAGAAATACAATCTTGTAAGTCAATAATCATTTGTGACATTCAAAATGCCTCTCAGATTTGCGGTCTGTATGTTACATAAACACCAAAAACATAAAAATATGTTAAAAATAAAATGTACTTATCCAAATAAATGAATGTTCTGACTATTACAAATATCAAAGTCTAATGTGGCACAAAAATGCTCTTTCTGCATAACAATAGTAAGCTGGCAGACACCAAAAGTATGTATGTTACATAAACACCAAATTGTAAAAGTCCCAAAAATCATGCACTATTATACCGTGGTCAATTTAAAATTATTATTAACTTGAGCATTTGGTACAAGGCTCCAGGCCTACTGAGGGTATCTGAGTTCAGCAGCTATGGGAGAGCTTCCAGTTAGCAAAAGACTGTATGTTACATAAACACCAAATAACTGAACCGCAATTTTCCTGCACTGAAGTGAAAGGATCAGACTAAGGTGCATTTCAAGTTCAGCATCTGTTTAAAGATATCACAGTAACAGAAGACAAAAGAGTTTAAGGGCCATAGTTAAATTATGTGAACCAATGTCTGTTTGTGACATAAACGCCAAAATAATTGAATTTTCATTTCCTTAGATGTAAATGCTGAAATGTAACTGAACTGTATTTTAATGCTAGCATCTACTGCAAAACTTAACCTAAGGACGAAAAAAATTCGGAGGGCCCGTGTGCACGTTGCGCACGTTAAAGATACCTTGGCAGTTGGAAATCGTAAAGAGCAGGCCGAAAGGCCGCTGCCCGGGCAAAATTGAAATTAATAGATTAAAAATGTATCCATATCATCTCCCCCCCCCCCCCCTCCAGAACAAGAAATAATAAAACAAGTAAAGTGAGGTGTAAATGCCAAGGCAGCGAACCTCCTAAAATAAAGACCTCAAATCAATCAAAACTTAACACAGATGGACATCAGGATGCACTGGTCACTACTAAAGCTAGCCAGCAAAAATCTGTATGTTACATAAAATGACAAAAGGACACATGAGCACTGAAATCACACCAAAATTGTAGTTTACTGCACTGGTTCTCAAGAGTTCTATGTTCCATCCCTACCCCATCTATTTGATTTAATGCCCAATTACAGGGACGGCCAGAAGTGCTTTTATAAACTGTGAACAAAAGAAAATAAATGTGGGTAATCTTCCATTTGATTTTGATGACCAGTTCAGTCTGCATACATAGGAACTCAAGTAGAAAACTGTAGAACTAATAACATGTGACATGTTCTCATTTTTTAGTCACCATATCCATAACAGCACCAAAGGCACATTCAAACAAGTATGCTTTTGGGAAGGGCAAAACTACTTGCTGAGCCTCCATAGCTAATAAGTTTTACATGCATATTTGGCAACAACTTGAAGATCCAGCTACATCTGGAAGCATGGATCAATTTCACACTGTCATCAACTTTCATGTCCATTAGCTTGTTGATCTGATCTGACTCCATTTTTATGAAATGAAACTGAAGGCTTTGGCTTCGCTGAATCTCATGAACCCAAAGCTGTCATGATCTTGAACCAAGTATCAAGCAAGGCAGTAAACCTTTCCAGACAGTAACTTTTTGATAGCAACTGGTATCAAGGTGCAGCCACACATATAGTCCTCATAGAATTGTTTTTATAACAATCTTCAGTCTTTGGATGGGCCTTCATTTCATCTACCTGTTTTATTAGCCTACTTGGAAGACTAAGCCTAGCAGCTGCCAAACTCTCTCTGGGGATAAGGTAGTGGACAGCCATCATTTTAGGACTGTCATCTTTCAGAAATTTCAGCACCACCTCATGTTATCCCATCCTTGTTAGTGAACCATCCACAATAGTGGGCACAGTGTTACTTATTGGACCATCTTGTCTGACAGGTCTTCCTTATTACATAGATGTCTTGCACAGTGGTGGTGATTTTTTGTACACTTTGAAGGCAGGCTGTTTGTTGGATTATTTGAAAGCTTTCACAGATCTTTGTTTTGACAGCTGTGATTGGACCCAGGACTATTACTTTCAGTAAAAGTACTGTGGTTTGAAAACCAAAGTTGAAACATCATTGTGGCCTGTAAAAATCTCCTTTATCTCAGCTGCATATTCTGCAATCTCAACCTTTTCTCTGTGGCCTCTGACTAGCATGAACATCCTGCTACTTTAAACTCTTTAGAAAAGTCACTGAGGATTTGAGATTTTAAAAAATGGTATATTTAAAACACTTAAACATTCACAAATCAAAGCATGAACTGATATTTTACCTGGGCTGAAGCTAAATTATCATTGGTGTGGTGTAATGAATGAAACTCGTCAGCCAAAGCCATGTTTGCAGAGCTGCTTATTAACTGTGATTCAATAACAATTCATTGCATTACTACTGCGGTAACATGTCTGAGATGAAATTATCATTTGATAATATCAAATATTTTACATAGATTGCATGCGTCTAAACAAAAATGTTTCCCGTCCTTGCAGATCTAGATGTCCCAGCAACATGGAATGGCAATACATTATTACAGACATGAGTTTCCATAATATGTAGCCTACTATTATAAAGCTTTTTTATAAATAATTCTTCCATGATTACTGAAAGTTTCTAAGAGCTGCAGAGTATAGGCTACACAGATGGACGCTTAAGCCTAGATAAACAATGAAGATCAGAAGAAGGAAACCAAATCAGTTTCAGTAACGAACTCCTACGCGAAGGTCAAAGTCTAAGTTGAAAAATGTAGACAACCTACTTATATTCCTTGCTATCAAGACACAATTTAAAGTTTTCATCATGTGAATTACTTGGAACCAACTGCTTATAAAAGAAAAGCCTTCTTTCAGACAAAGACCTTATGTGACTGCAACACTAAGCATTTTGAGTTTCAGTAAAGAACTCTCCCACGTCACTCAAAACGTACGACTCTGATTGTGCCATCTAAGTTTTAGGTCTTGGTGTTCAAATGTAATCAAAATTTTATTGCATTCAATTTTACGAACATCAGTGCAACTGATATCAATGTGTGCTTTCAGATCCGGACTGCCGTACGTTATTGCAACATTAAGCATTTCGAGTTTCACTAACAAACGCCCACGCGAAGATCAAAGCCTACTGAAAGCTGTGATCGTACTTTTATTTCTTGCTACACAGCACCAAAACAAGTTTTAATAATGTGAATTAGTTGAAACCCAATGACAACAAAAGAAAAGCCTTCTTTCAGATCGGCAACGGCCGTGTGTTACTGCAACACCAAACATTTGGAGTTTCAGTAACGAACTACCATGTGGAGTTCAAAATCTACATTGAAAAAAAATGTAAACCCACTTTTATTCCACACTACCAGGTCACAATTTATAGTATTCATAATATGAATTACCAGAAACCAGCTAATTATAAAACATAGGCCTTCTTTCAAATCGGCAAAGGCAGTATGTGACTGCAACACTAAGCATTTCGAGTTTCAGTAACGAACTCTCCCGCGTGACACTCAAAATATATGACTTTGATCGTGTCATCTAAGTTTTGGGTCGTCAAGTTCAAATGTAAAAATTGTATTGCATGCAAGTTTACTAACATCAGTGCAACTGATAAACATGTGTTCTTTCAGATCCGGGCTGCCGTACGTTAATGCAACACTGAGCATTTCGAGTTTCAATAACGAACGCCCACGTGAAGCTCAAAGCCTATTGAAAATGTGGTCGTAGTTTTATTTCTTGCTACACGGCACCAAATCAAGTTCTGTAAATGTGAACTATTTAAACCAAATGTCAACAAAAGAAAAACTTTCGTTGAGATCGGCGTATGCCATTGAAACACAAAACATTTCGGGTTTACGTTATGAGCATCCATTGATGTTAATTGTTATCATCCAATTTAGACTTATCCTACATCATTGTAGGAAATTTGTATTTTCATTATGTGTGACGGACACAAGTGACACATTACGAATTTAATGTACAACAGGGTACCGTTTATTGATTTTTTTCCCCGCAGTATGCAGTGCGTTATTAAACACCATGCAATACGTGTTGCCGTAACGAACTCCAGATGTAGCTATCGGGAAATAATTCAGTCATGTTCAATATCAGGGCATTGGATGGGGTGATGGACAATAATGAGAAAGACATCCGCTGAGCGAAAGTCGCCTTTTAAATGCAAGAAATAAAAAAAATCTTTTTACATCACGGCGTTCGTCACGTAAACACAACACCTTGTAGGGTTTCAATAACGCACGCACTAGTGTAACAATCTTCCCTGACTCGTCGCGCTGATCATTTGGCATGTTGCCAAGAAGTGTTTACACGGACTATACCTTTATTATGTTTAAGGCCAAGGCGCTTGATTTCCATTTCGCAAGTTTTACACACATTTGAGAGTCTGTTCGTTATTAAACACGAGGGCAATTATGAAAAAAACCGTTGTTTTGACCTTAAATAATGCGTACACCATGCATTTCTGGTTTTTTAGCGCACATCTGATTCTCGCTGGATCCCACTGTCCAATAAATTCATTCAATATTGAAATTGCACATACTTCAGTAAGGAAGTGGGTGTACGTTATTTGAGTGATAATAAACACCAAACTTACCCATCGTCTTGTTGCCGTTCTGCTCCATATCCGTTGAAAGTGTTAAGTCACATTTGAGATCACCTAATCAGCTCTTGAAAATTCACCAGCGGACCTATCGCGACCGCATGCTTCGAGCCGAACGGCCACTTACCAGCAGCGTACGTTACCGGTGTTAAACACGATGACGGGTCTGCTGACTACCTGGCTCTGTAGGACAAAGACGGGCCACGTGCGTGATTCCGTTCTTTGTGTGAAGACAAAGGGGCTATTATGCAATAAAAATCACGCCGCGATTTAAGTCCAGCGGTCAGAAATTCACGTTTCCAGCAGAAAGCATCATGTTGACGAAAGTTAACACCAAAAGTAACGTACAAACGGCGATATTTTGCATACACACTCCTTGCCGAGAGAAGAGGCTAGCGTGCCATACACACATTTAGACTGTTATATCAGGATTGCTGTAGCCTGTTTACATTAAGTGTCAAGGTCTCCAGTTTTATGGAATATAGTTTTGATCATAACACCCCTAAAAATGTCACACTTTTTGTTAAAAAATCTCGATCCATCCACTCACATTACATTTCAATAGAATAATTATACATAGCTTTTAGCCGACACAGAGGATGTGAATGGAAAGATACACCATTTTTGCATCATTTTTACCATTTTCTGTTGACAAACAAGTATTCTGTAGGAAAACAGACGAGGGACAAATAGATTGGTATGGTGAAAACACCAGTGTACAGCTATTTCAGATTTTGACCCATATACACTGAAATACAGGACCTGTTGACAAACAAGCTTGGCGATCATGCACATAAAAAAATATAGGAAGGTCTTACCCCCGTCCGCGCCACTTACCAAAAAGTTAACAGACATAATATGATGAAGACCTCCCCTAACCTGCACTTTTGTTCTTTCTTTCTTTTTTCTTTGTCCATATAAATACTAAACCCAACCTTTTGATAAGCCCGCTCAAAAGTCCCCTCTTTAGTGTGTTTTCCTGACTGGTGCGGACAGGCGGAGGACAGGTCGGTTCCCAAAAAATAGGCTCAGGTGTAGGGCCTATTCCTTGCCTTAGAACTTATTTGCCCTTTCTACTGAAATAGTGAGACCTTGGGTGTAATGAGATCTTAATATATGCTGTTTTAGCCTGTTTTAGCCTCAGAGCATGGGCGTCGAGTCGCACATAGTGCAGTTGAGGAATCGTCAGATTATATAGACGAGTCAACTACATGGGAAGAAGAAGAAGAAGAAGAAGATGTTAGGCAGAACATATCATCACGTTATAACCAAGTTCCACTGTAATACTAGTAATAGTAATAAGTAGGAGGACACTAGATCTCGCTCTAGATCTAGAAATCTAGATTCTAGAGAGTGGAGCCTAGATCTAGATCTAGATCTAGCCTACATTGCTGCTACTAAGTACTAGATCTAGATCTAGATCTAGATCTAAATCTAGATCTAGATTCTAGATCTAGAATCTAAATAGATCAGTAGGAACATTGCTAACCCCATCATCACTGTCTTTATCAAAGCCAGTCAACAGTGGATCTTTAAACTTAATCTTGTCTTCAGACGAAGATTTCGAAGATGCGTTATTTTCTTCATCCTTGATGTCACCAACAGTCCCTGATGAGGCAGCCATTATTGTTGAATAGTGACGGTTATCAATACGAAGTACGAACAAGTGATGACGAGAGCCGTATTCTGCCGTATCACAAAAGTTAGTTACGTGTCAATAGCACTAATTACAGTGTATTCTCAAAATATTTTTCTTTTTCATTTATTAATTCATTTATCATGAAACAAACCTCACTGATTGACAGGATGTGTTGCATTTTATTAATTTAATTTCAACTTAATTCATACATGATGTATACGTGGACCATTTCATTCATACTGATTGAATTCAAATGAGAGCATGCATTCGTGTGGTAAATCTCTCGTTTACCTGGCTACCCATTTAGACTTTTTCATATAGTTTACACTGTGCTACGAGCAGGACTTGTGTTTCAAAGAAGTACGTGGGTCGTTGCTTCCTTGCAGTTATCAAGGCCTATATAGATCTAGATCTAGCTCCTGGCGCCTCTAGGAAGAAAAAAAAAATCAGCTGCTAATCATGTCCTTGCCTCACGCTCCTCCAGTTGGTGGTGGAAATCAGGGTAATAACAATGGTAGCCAACATGTAGCCTATTGTTTATTGTGGTGGCCTCAGAAGTGCTCACTTCGGCTAGATCTGCTTACCGTGAAGCTCAGATTAGATGTTGAGAAATGTTGGACACTAGTAGAGTTTGATGGTCCTGCTGCCTTAGTCTGTCATGTTGACAGGTTAACTGACTCCATACAATGTCAGATGGACTCACATTGGGTGATTGGGGGGAGGGGGGGGCTAGGCCTTTACTTATCCCCACAAGTACAAGGACACAACTTTAGGACTAGGAGTGGCCATGCGCGGGGGGAGAGGGGGGGTTTAGAGGTGTCTCTTACGAGTGAGTCCTCTGTAGGGATGTTTTCTTTATAGTAAACACACAGCTCAGTAATATTTTGCTAGGAATTCTGAATAAGGGCATGACTTTCACCGATATCGAACGCACGTTTCACTGATATCAAATCAACCAGTCTCAAGATGGCGGACTAAAGCAGCGGGACCACCAAACACTACTACTTCTTCTTCTTCTTCTTTCATAGTTGGCACGTCTAGAAGACGATTCCCCCAACTGCACTACTATATGCGACTCAACGTCGCTCCTCTGAGGCTAAAAGCAGGGTAAAACCTTCATAGATTTTAAGACCATTTAAAAATATCTTAGTTGTGTAAAATCTTTTGTATATAATAACTCTGGTATAAATATCTCTTGGTTTCCAGATTGTGCACAGAAATACAACCCGCACTTTAGTTACAATGGTAGCTGCAACGGATAATTATGTTCTTTAATTCATTGTCGAAAGTCGTTGCAGACGGTAGTGTTTGGACTTCTGCCGGGAGGTTGTTCCACATCCTGATGACACTAGGGTAAAAAGAATAAAGATGGCTGTTAACCCGTGAGCTTGGGATGTTATATTTTATATTATTCCTTCTGTTGCCTCTGGTATTAATGGTGAGGTGGTTCAGTGGGATATGGATATTTCCCTCCCTGCCCTTATAAAATATTTTTACTTTGTTTTTTGCTCTCCTCTCTTCTAATGGTGTCCACTGAAGGTCTCTCATCATTTTGTTTACACTACTACTTCTAGTATAGTCATTCGTCACAAAGCGGGCAGCTCTCCTCTGGACCCTTTCCAGTTGGTCTATATTTATTCGACAATAGGGGTCCCAGACACTGCAGCCATACTCTACTCTCTAGGGAGGGCCTCACAAAGGTGTTATAGCATTTCTCTTTTACTTTCCTATCGCAGTTAGAGATGTTCCTTTTCAGAAATGCTAGTATGCTGTTTGCTTTGTTACATGTGATATTAATATGTTGGCTCCATGTAAGTTTTCTGTCCAATGTTACACCCAAATATTTAGCCTCATATGTTTCGCTCAATTTTTCGTCGTGTATAAAGTAGTCTGAGGTGATGTTGTGGTTTTTATTTGAAATTCTCAGGACTTGGCATTTATTGGGGTGGAATTCCATACGCCAGTCCCTCTCCCATTTTTGTAGGCTGTCTAGATCTTTCTGTAGGATTTCCGTATCTTCTTTTGAGTTTATTATTCTATAAAGAAGGCTATCATCAGCAAACAGTCGTAATTTAGTGCCTGGAGAGATCTTACTTGGCATATCGTTAATATAAACTAGGAATAGTAAGGGGCCCATTACGGTACCCTGGGGTACTCCCGAGAGAACAGCTGCAGGATTGGATGACTTTCCGTCAACGACGACTATCTGTGTTCTGTTTTCTAAGAAAGACTTAATCCACTTCAAAGTACTGTTTCTAACTCCATAATGGTTTAATTTAGTCAATAGACTAGCATGGTGCACTTTATCGAAGGCTTTACTGAAATCTAATAAGATGGTATCAGTCTGCTTGTTGTTATTCAAGTTATTAACAAAATCATTGCAAGTTGTGACCAGCTGGGACTCACACGACCTATGTTTTCTAAAACCATGCTGTACATGTGTTAAAACCGAGTGTCTCTCGAGATGCTTCATGATGCTGGTGTGCAAGATATGCTCTAACAGTTTACAGGATATTGATGTCAGGGAGACTGGTCTATAATTTTCAGGACTAGCTCTATTTCCTTTCTTAAAAATGGGTACTACATTTGCTTTTTTCCAGTCTTCCGGTATTTTTCCTTGTTCAATTGAAGCTCTAAATAACAAAGTGTAAATGGGGGCAATTTCCTTGGCACAGAGTTTCAGTAATTTGGCGGGAATTCCATCAGGCCCTGTAGCTTTATTTTCGTTAAGGTTTTCCAAAAGTTTCAGTACTCCATTTTCTGTGACATATATTTCATCCATATCCGGCAGTTTGGCACCACTCAGCTCTCCCGAGAAGACACCCCCTGGGTCGGAAAAGACCTTACAAAATTGAGTATTTAAGATATTGGCTCTTTTTTGGGCATCTTGCTGTGGGTGCCCTCTCTCATCGATCAGTGCGGCTACTCCTAAGTTTTCTTTATTTTTACTTTTCACATACCTCCAAAGTTTTTTACTGTTATCAGATGTATCACTTATCATCTCATGGATATAATTATTATGAGCTTTCCGTCATTCATGTCAGCTGAAAGGTTACTGTCGTTGAGAAGAATAGAAAACAAATGTGGAGGTAGAAATATTTGAACAAATTATTTTCCTCAGTGTAGTGAACTGACAAGAAACAAAATAATAATCTCTTGCGGAAATGCAAAGGGGGCTCAAAACAGGTGATTTCCTGTCAAAATTAACATAGACATGACAAAAATCGTTCATGTGGGCTTAACTCTGTACCCAAGTGAATTTAAGACATATAGGCCTATTGATGGAAAGCTAAATTTTTCAATCATATAATATGTCGGCGTATTTGTATCACGGTAATTGTGTAATTTTTTAGGAGCCAACGAAATGAGCACAACCACTGCAGAAGAACCAACATATCGATGATCAGCACACAAAGAATTAACAATAACATTAGTAGAGAGAATTGGTACTTTTTCACCACCCCAAAACGCAATGCTCTGTTTTGGTCTCTTACAAAGTATATAGGTGTTGAAATGGGGTTTGTGTAAATTTTCTTGGTTCCAGAGGCCAATCACAAGTGAATGCAAAAACTTTCAGTAGCGATCATTCTGAATGCAAAGACTGGAGGCGGCTATTTCATGATCAACCCTAGTTGGTACATATTTCACCACCCCAAGCCTTGGGGAAATTCGCCACAGTCCCTTTTTCGTCACCATGGTGAGTTTATCCTCTCCACCCCAGAGTCAAATCGCCACGAGACCCCATCATGTGATTTTGTTCAGGCCCGATTACATTATCATTTGGTTTTTTATTTCTTCTGCAGCGGGCTTTGATTATGAATGTGTAAAAGTGATATTATCGTATTTTTATCATTTTTATTCTTATTACAAAGTTTAGCCAAAAAAAAAAAAGAAAAACGACTGCAAAGTCCTGCAGTAGATAACACATAGCAAGAAAACGGAGCTTCAGATCATAAAAGGAAATTTTCCACTAACTTAAAGTAAAGAGGAGAGAGTGGGAAAGAAACCAGGTACCAGTAAAAAGAAAAAATGAAGGGATTAGATTGATGTGGCTGCAGTTGTAAGCATAACAAAAAAAATAACATGACATCATGTATGAGAATACATCACAAATCAGAATTACCATACTCAGAAGTAGTGCAGGAGAACAAAATGATGTGAAAGAATATTAAACATTAATTCTTTTAAAAAGTATAGTTTAACATCGCAGGAAATAAATTTAATTTTAAAATTGTTTGGTTTTTGTTTGTTTGTTTTTTTTCACTTTGGTCCTCTCCTCTTCTTTAGCTTTTTCTTATTGTAACTTTCTCAGAGCTGCTTTTTTTTTCCTCTCCTTCTTAGCTACCTCTTCCGTTTCCTTTTCTTGGTCTTAAAAATTAAAATGTGACAAAGAGGGGATCAGAAATTTTTGAAGAATACACAAACAAGCGAACTACCCTGGTGGTGAAAAAGTACCGATCAGACATGGCGAATTTCCCCCAACTAGTCTTTTGTGATGTGGTCACATAAAATATTCCTTTACCTAGCTATAATTTAGTTTCTGCTCACAATTTGAACAATTCCTTACATTTGAATCTATTCAGTTCTCCAATAATGCCTTTCATATGTTAAAAACGCTTGCAGACTGTGCCCACGATGCCAAGGATTGCACTGTAAACTGTGTGCGTAAACATCTGCTATGACTTAGCCTCAGTATTGTACGACACGCACGGGAAAAACTTGCTGATTGTTCGCACGATGTGACGTAACTGACCTGCGGCATTTTGCTTGGTTGACCAATACACGAAGAGACAATCTTTTTTTAGAAAAAACAACAATGGAATGTGACAAAAACTGTGACCTCCACTGCGAAGATTCTAAAAGGGTCAGTCTGTTGACATGGTGAAAAAGTACCAATTGCGGAAAAGTACCAGTCTCCCTTGTATAACACACTTCAGCAACACAATTCAAAGGACTAACCTTTATGATGATGAATCTTTTCATCCAAAACAGAGCGGCAGAATCGAAATAAGCTGATTGAGCAGATACAAGAACAGAAAAAAAGGTTACAGCATGGGCATCATGTGAGTTCAAGCAGCAGGTAAAGATTTGTGGGTTTGCCTTTTTTCAGTTGCATAATTTCAATTTTGGATTTATCATGTCTCTGCCATTTGAACTGATAACTAATTTTCAACCAGAATAGCTTTTCAGTGCTGCACAAATTGTACATACATAATGTTTGTTTTTATTTCATTATTGACAAGATCACATGCACAGTTGACAATGATAGGTTGCTTTTCTGTTTTCAGGATAAAATAAATGCATCAAAATATAAAATTTACAAATCAAACATTTGTCTAATAATGTCTTGAACTGAGATGTATATAGCCTCTTTAGATGTGTAATGCATCCTTAACTCACTGACTACTTTTACCGCAACTGTTGCGGGTGGCCCGGACATTCCCTGTTTACTTTTCCTGCAAGCCCTGCGGTTTTCACTTTCCGTAATTTTTTCTCACGTTACTACCACAGCTATTGCGGTGAAAGAACCAGATATAGTTAGTAGCACCATTTGGCATATAATAATTTTGCGAAGTCGTAATGTGACTTGCGGTTGGCACACACTGAATATTTTACGACCACTTAACTACTGCCAGTTTTCGTACAAAAATCTGCAAGATGGCTGCATGCAACTTGTTTGATGATTTCTTTGGTGATCCTCATGCAAATCCAGACACAGATCTAGATATTGACGATGATGATGATGTTGTAGATCCAGCATATATGAACCTAGACCTGATTTTAAAAAAACAGCGTCAACTCCACCACAGATTACAAAATGTGTAATTAGGGGGAAAAGTAAAGGGAAAGCTAAGATACCGTGTGCTAAGCGTATAGTCCTTTTTATCAAGTGTATTATGTTATAAAACAACATAGAAAAAATTACATAGCTGTATCAATTAGGAAAGTCAGTGATTTTTTTAGTATATCCTAAAAACGGCTGGTACACAGGGAATTGCCAGGTATCCAAAGGCTGGTAGTCAGTGAGTTAAAAGGAGTTCTGGGTTCTGTTATACTTTGGAAGGTAAATGGTAGTCAGATATTAGATCTTAGAAAGAGAAACATACAGGCTTTGTTTTGTCTTTAACTCATCGTATAAGTCTTGGTAGGTCCCATACCATATTGGTAGCACTGGGTCAAATGTTTGCACGTGATTCATGATAGACAAAGGGGACAATTTATAAAAAGTGAAAGACAATAGATTACATGTATATTGTCTGTGAGACTCTGGATTGCGCTAAACTGAAGGCATGTCAAATAAAATCTTGTTGTAGACCCCATGTGCTGGACACTCCTTTTTTGGTGAAGAATAGAGTAGCATCAGATTGAATGCAGTCAAGCCTTTAGCACATGTACTATTGATCACGTGGATAAGGTGGAGTACTCTTTCAAAATACTACTAAGCTGTCAGGGGAAAAAAGATGAATGAACAGGACAACAGACATTTTGATTAATTCCTTTTATTAAGCAAAAGGAAAGGGCAGACAGACAGGCCAATGGACATTTTGATTCAATCCATTTAGAAGTTCCAAAACTAGTTTGGTTGCTTTCTGTGAAGCAGTTTGGGTCCGATTAAATAACCAACACTGACAGCTTTAGTATACAATAGATTTGACTCAAATTTTCTTCAGACAGTTTGGCTAACATGAACATGCCATAAAAAATAACTACATTTGGCATAAGTTGTTTACACCTTGGCTTGCAGACAAACCACAATAAAATTGATGAAATATCGAGGACGAACATGAGTACATAGTAGAATTACTCACTGTGGAAACTTGAATAGTTTTTAGATGGAGGACTTTTAGGAAACGAAACATTTTCAGCAGACCTCATCATGGAAATTTTCATGTAATTTGTTAAAAGCGTGACAAGCCATGTGAATTGTGCCACAAGCAGGTGGAATGTGATAAAGAGCAAAACAAAACAATAAAATGGGCTTCCCTTATACATCTTGTAAAAATGAGCATGCGGCTGAATAAGCAGGCAACTCAATGTACATTTTACCATATGAAGTAGGTTCATTTATGTAAAGGTATTGTGGAATGTGGGTGAGTTTTGTGTGAATGATATGAATAAATTGAAAGCGGAGAGTCTGAAGTCTGTTTTAGCCAATTATCTTGGCTTTATTCAACATTCAACTGTAGTAGGATCAGAAGCATGATCCAGTTATAATCCTTCTACCGAGCAATGGCGCTAGGAAGGACGAAATCGTTTGTTGCAACGTCTGTGGCGTCATCTCCGCACAGTGGTATTCATTAGTGGTGCGTTATTGTTCAACACAAGCAGATAGCAGATAGTTAGACAAACAGATAAAACAAACAGTACATGACGAGCGATTAAAGTAACACAAAGCACATAAACATAGCAACATCACGACATTCTTCCCCCCTCAGGTAATCGGGGACATCATTAAACACGTTTTCAAAATTACAATGACCCCCAATTAATACTAGCGAACAAAAATGCAATGAAACGTTATTGTCACAAATTGCATCAAGTATGCATAGAAAAAGTCCTGGTGATCGTAGAGTTCAAGCTTCTCTGTTCCGTAAGTTATAAACCCTGGTCCGAACAAAAGGACGGCGTTTTGGACTAGGTCTACTTTCATCAGGTGCTTCCGGTTGAATCTCAGAGTTTTCTTCTCTGAGAGAAGTCGTAGGGTTACTACCTGGGGTGTTCAGAGAGTCTGTTAGATTCAAGCTACGATTTTGCGTACCGGTCTGCATAACAGCTGGTTCAGGAACAAGCATTATCTGATTTGTCTGGTCATTCACATTTAAGTCATTATTTGTCGGCGAAGGAGCCGCTTCATTCGGAACAGTAAGCGATGTAGTCATGTCTCCAGGTGGTGCCAGGTGGCGCAGAGCCACTGTTGTCTCCCTTCCATCACGAAGTCTGACTTGAGCATACAGAGGATTGCAATCCAACAGTTCAACCTCATCTACCAAGGGGTCATACTTCGAAGTCCTCACGTTTCTTCTCATGAGCACAGTACCGGGAGTAGTTAACCAACTTGGAAGAGTTATACCAGTTGTGGATTTCCTGTTATAGCGAAATATTCTCTCGTGCGGAGTTTCGTTTGTGGCGGTACATAGAAGAGATCTTAGGGAATGAAGTGAATCTGTGAGAACGAGCTCCCACTGATGGGTCTCTAGGCCACGAGACCTCAGCGCAAGCGTTATTGTCTTCCAGAGCGTGCCGTTCAATCTTTCCACTTGCCCATTAGCTCTAGGGTTGTACGGAGTAGTCCGACTAGTAGCTATACCTTTGTTGTGAAGGAAGTCCTTGAGCTCACTAGACATGAAGTTAGCGCCCCTATCAGAGTGCACATAGGATGGCATTCCAAACAGAGAGAAGAGTTGACAAAAGCATTTGATTATAGTTGAGGCGTTCATATCAGCACATGGAAAAGCAAAGGGAAAGCGGGAGTACTCATCAATCATTGTCAGAAGGTACTTGTTCCTCGAGGAAGAAGGCAAAGGCCCTTTAAAATCCACGCTAAGGCGTTCAAAAGGCTGAGTGGCCTTGATAAGGTTAGCATCAGTCAATTTGTAAAAGGAAGGCTTTAGTTCACAGCAGATTCTACAGTTTGCACACACTCTCTTCACTTCATCTAGTGAATAAGGGAGGTTCCTGCATTTGACGAAATGCATCATCCTCGTAACCCCAGGATGGGATAGTGTGCTGTGGAGATCTTGCAGTATTTCGGCGTTCGAGTTAGCAGTAGAACAGTACCCCCTCGAGAGAGCGTCTGCTGCATGGTTTTCTTTGCCAGGTCTGTATACTACGTCATAGCTGTAGCACGACAGTTCAATTCTCCATCTCTGGATTTTGTCATTTTTCACCTTTCCTTTCTGAGCGTTATTGTACATAAAAGCGACGCTTTTCTGGTCAGTCACAAGTTGGAAATGTTTTCCAAGCAAATAATGTTTCCACTTCCGGAGAGCCTCCACAATGGCATATGCCTCCTTCTCGACAGATGAATGTTTCCTTTCACTATGATTTAGTGTTCTTGAAAAGAAAGCAACAGGTCTCCCATTCTGATTCAGGGTAGCTGCTATCGCTATGTCAGATGCATCCGTTTCGACCACAAGAGGGATATCCTGGTCAATGGTTGTAACAGCAGCATTCTCTATCTC
Source organism: Onchidella celtica (assembly GCA_963931925.1). Taxonomy (NCBI): domain Eukaryota; kingdom Metazoa; phylum Mollusca; class Gastropoda; order Systellommatophora; family Onchidiidae; genus Onchidella; species Onchidella celtica. Next base: position 62,142,359 of record OZ007571.1, read on the forward strand.
TCTCTTCAACAGTTCAAAAGCACATTTCACTTTCTTTGGTAATGGAAAAGTGTGGTTGTTGACAAGAGGGTGTATTTTGTCAGAAAAGTTTGGGATCCAAGAAGAGTAGTAGGCAAACATGCCTACAACCCGTCGTTGTGATTTTGCGTCATGAGGATCAGCCAGATCTCGCAGCGGTTGTAGTCTGTCAGGGTCAGGTTTGATGCTGCCCTTGGAAACCAGGAACCCAAGCAGCTTGATTTCTCTGGCGGAAAGGATGCTCTTGTCCTCATTGAAAGTTATGCAGTACTCAGCGGCACACTTCATAAAGTGAGAGAAGTTTTCATCATGCTCCTTCTGATTTCTACCGCAAATAGTGACATTGTCTAAATATGCGAAAGTGTCTTTAATTTTCTCATTTCTGACGAGGCCGTCAATGATGCGTTGAAAGCAAGCGACTCCATTAGTGACGCCGAATGGAATACGTTTGAACTGGTAGAGGTTTCCACTGGCCACAAAGGCAGTGTAGAATTTCTCTTCCTCCATTATGGGAATTTGGTGGTAGGCACTGCGAAGGTCTACTGTACTGTACACCTCATATTTCGAGATCTCCTCAATCATCTCATCTATTCGAGGAAGAGGATATGCATCAAGCTGGGTGAAACGATTGATAGTCTGACTATAATCCACTACCATTCTTTTCTTGTGCCGGTCATTTGTTGTTACCAGCACTTGCACTCTCCACGGAGAATCAGAAGGTTCAATCACATCTTCGGCAAGCAGTTTTTGGACTTCAGAGTCTATGAATTGTCTATCTGGTGTAGAGAACCGTCTTGACTTTGTAGCTATAGGTCTGCAATCGGGAAGCAAGTTCTTGAACAGAGAGGCAGGTTCCACCTTTGCAGCAGTTATGCCACAGACAGAGAATGTAGGCTTGGGGCCTTTGAAAGTCATTTCAAGTCCTTTGTGTTGATCTAGAAAGTCGTGACCCAGTATTAGGTCAGCGCACAATCCTGGTAGAACAGAGAGCTTTATTCCTTGATAAGTTTCGCCATTATATTCCAGAGTAGCAAAACAATGGCCTTTGGTTGTACTTGAGAGATTCGTGGAAGCCATGGAGATCTCTTTTCTAGACTTGAAGGTCTTGAACTTCATAAATTGAGCTTTGTCTGCTGAGATAAAACTTTCAGAGTTTCCTGTGTCCACCAGTGCCCTCAGAGGAGTGTCAAAGACCTTGACTTTTATAATGGCTTTCTGAAGACTTAAGGGGGCCGCAGCAGTGAAGGCCGAATTAAGGATGGGATTAGCAGCAGAGGCGAAGTCATTCCGTTTTCCTTTTGATAGACACACCTTTTGATAATGTCCTTTCTTCCCACATCCTTTGCAAGTTGCCTCTCGAGCAAGGCATTTTGATCGGGGATGCCGTTGAAAACCACAGAAGAAGCATTTGGAACTGATTGCAGCTGATAGTGTATCACTCTCGTCGATGGCTGGGGTGGTGGTACTGCCGCAGGGCACTGATGATGAAGCTGGTACATTGTTGTATGTCTGGGATTGTTTTTCGGCCATTTCTAGCGATCTAGCTTGATCAAAAGCAGTAGACAAGTCTAATGTCTTATTCTCAAGGAGTCTTTGTCTGATTTGACTTGAAGAGAGGCCACAGATGAAAGCGTCTCGGATGAAATCATCCCTGTTTTTGTCGGCTGAAACAGCTTTGAACTCACACTCTTTTGCAAGAATCTTCAGTCTCTGTAAGAATTGGTCAAGTGTCTGCCCTGGTTCTTGTTTGGTAGTTGTTAAGATGTGCCGAGCAAATATTTCATTTCCAGGTTTAACATAAATGTTTTTCAGGACTTCCTCGGCAGAGGCAAAGGTGGGACAATCGATGATGTATTCATATACAAAGGGGTCAACGAAGTTTATCAGCAAGTCAAGTTCATCAAGAGTAGGAGTGGAAGATTGTTGTCGTAGAGATGACAGGAAATTGTTGAAAGTTCGCAGCCAGTGATTCCAGCGTTTGGATGCGTCTGGTGTGTTTGGGTCCGCGTTGAACCTCTCAGGTCGGAGAAAACGCTCCATGTTGAAATGTTGAATAAATTGATATGAATAAATTGAAAGCGGAGAGTCTGAAGTCTGTTTTAGCCAATTATCTTGGCTTTATTCAACATTCAACTGTAGTAGGATCAGAAGCATGATCCAGTTATAATCCTTCTACCGAGCAATGGCGCTAGGAAGGACGAAATCGTTTGTTGCAACGTCTGTGACGTCATCTCCGCACAGTGGTATTCATTAGTGGTGCGTTATTGTTCAACACAAGCAGATAGCAGATAGTTAGACAAACAGATAAAACAAACAGTACATGACGAGCGATTAAAGTAACACAAAGCACATAAACATAGCAACATCACGACAGTGAACATTTTGGCAGGTCTAATATTATAAGAAATTGTTCTCCTGCCAGGGTTTTGCAGAATGTTACAACTGACCTTGTTTATGAATTAGATTGTGAAGAATGATTAAACTTGTGTGTATTTTTTTTTTTTTTCAGTTCAATTGGTGTAGCTTCTACTCCAATGCTGAGTACTCCTACAGCCTCAGTTCCAGGGGTAGGTGACAGTTATGATCAACCATCCATTCGTTTACTTTTATTTTAGAAATTTAGCTATCTTTATTTCAGCATTAATAACAGTAAATTTCTAAAGCTTCTAAATACATACTCAGATCTTTTGAATGGACAGTGAGACACAGATAGTGAATATACATTCAGAGTCTTGTCTTGATAGTCAATCAATTGAGTTTCTTTGCTTCTCGGGGGCCTCGGCCTGAGGCTGTCAGCCCCCTTTTCTTGATTTTCTGTTTCTTGTTTCTTATTCCACGTCATTTCATCTTCTGTATTGTCTTCCTCTGTGGTGATGTTTAGGTCATTATTTTAGGAGGTTCGCTACCATTGGCATTTACACCTCTTTTCTTGTTTTTATTTTCTTGTTCTTGGTTCTTGTGTGTTTTTGTGATAGGGATTATTTTTTTTTAGAATTTTGCCCAGGCAGCGGCCTTGTTCAGCCTGCTCTTTTTTACTTTTAACTGCGAAGATCTTAATAGACAATGAATATTTATCTTCTCTTATTCAGGTAAGTGTATTGCAGCTAAAATCGTTTCCCCACAACTGTCACTCAAATTATGCAGTGAAACAAGAAGATGACCTCATGTGCTAAGTGTCACGCTTGAAAGCTCTGCAAGGTCATCAAAAAAACAAAAAAAATTTAAAGATCAAAATCATAGGTGTTAAGTAAATACCCGAACTACGGTTTTAAGTTAAGTTCATAAACATCAGTGTTCACAGTTTTCACGACTAGTTAGGTTGTTCATAGAGTGACATGTGATTTTTGGAGCTTGTGGCTCACAAAATATTTGCAAGATTTCTCCCACCATTCTGTGATTGAACAATTAGATTCAACTGAATAATCCAAGTTAAAGTAGTATTTTTATAATCAAGAGTTCGTTAAATTCGAGGGAGAAGGGCAGTCAGTGTAATTTATAGAGTCTGTGATAAATCTTTCTTTGTTTGACAAACACTGGCAATTTCTTTTTCCTGCCCTGTTAACTATAATACTATATCTCATGAAACTTGTGAGTAACATACTCCAGTATCACATAATAAGCATAACACGGGACATTTATTCCAACATCAAATCAGGAATGCTTAGAATTTCCTGCAGAGAAAATTGCATGAAACAGTTCCTCTTAATTTGAGCCGTAAGATTGCTTGAAATGCCAGCTCTGTAAATGTGAAAAGCTTTGTGTCAGTCAATTGCATGCTCTCTCTGTTTATATTCATATTTACTGCTTGAAATAGATTGCAATTATGAGATCTGCAAGGAATCAGAACTATGAACATTACGATTTTACAGCACAGGCAAGGGAAGAGATAATAATCTATATTTATACATAATTCACAAACTTTCCACCTTTGAATGCAAAAGGCTTTTTTGTTGGGCCACCTACAGTAATCAAATTTTGCATCAAGGCACCATGGAAGGTGTACCGGAGTTTGGATTTTTTTTATTGGTTTTGATTTTAAATTTTTTTGAGTTTGCTTTTGTCGCTGACTGTTCGCCTCTGATCCCTTTTTTCAGGAGCTCATGGCCACACTTCGTACTGGCCAATTTAAACTACTCGACATGCTCGCAGTTAAAATTAGATCACAGGAATACCCTACTGCTTGCTTTTTTTTATTGTTGCGGTTTGCAGAGACAGATGTAGAGAGGGTAAGAAGGTGACGGGCAGGGCAGTGGCTGGGGGGTCCGCATGGAGCACGGCATTTAAGCTTGCTTTATTATAAAACTGGCTTTTTAGGTTCAGTGGTATATTTTGGACCTATTTAATTAGTAGCAACATAGAGCATGTGTTTCATTTGCCACCTACACACTATATTTCAATTTCTTTTTCAGCTTTCAGCAGCAGAATATGCCAGTATTAACAATCCACAGCAAAGAACAGCATTACAGGTATGTAATGATTTATTTTAAGGTTAATCAGTTTCTGGTGACTGGCATGCCAGATGGAAAATTTCTAAGTTTGTGCTGGAGACAAAAAATGGTTTTGTGATATATTAGGCGTTTGGAGTGCCCATGAAGTAAATGTGCGTAATACAGTGGAACTCACTTAATGAAGACATATACCCTGATTTGTGGGTGTCAGTGAAAAACGCATTTGGACATATCATCGATTTATATTGTATTCTACATTCAATTCTCTTTCATTTGATGTATAGACTTTTACTTTATGATCAATATTTTATTTTCTGTAAGCATTTTTCTGAACCATGCTGTTTTTTCCCAAAGTGGGAAAGAATTAATTACATCCAGACTTGACCAAACCCCCTAACACTGACACCCTGAAAGAGTTAATACATTCTCTTTTAATGTGCTTGGCCCCGAATATTTTGCTGTATGTCTTCTGTAATGGAAGTGCATTTAATGAGTAAACTTTAACCCATACCCCGCGTGCTACCCGTAAAGCCCGCTGCATGGTCAGTGACCTTACTCACGGAGAATCTTATCTGGGGTCACTGACCCGTGCCGCTAGACGATGACCACATACGCTGTCCACGTGGTTCAGTTTTTATTGATCGGTATGAAAACATTCGCTGCTATGCCTTATCACGCTTGATAATGAATTAACCAGCAAAACCTTAGTCTGTCAGTCTCTAACCAATGATCTGACTTATGATTCCAGACTGACAGTTGTAGTTTTCGTAAGAACGAAGCGTGATAACAAGCCACGCCCTCCCAAGCCCTACACAAATGGTTTCATCCTGATTGACACATACTAATAAACCAATGTGGGCATTTGGAGCAAAGATTATTTCAGAGCTTGGTTCTGATTGGTTCTTAGATACAGACAACTCCAGATGGTGGTCAGCTTGTGAGAAAATGAGATAATGCAAATTTGTTGAGCAACAGTTCGCATGTCGATGTTACATCTTTTGAAAGTGTGGGGAGAGCCTTTGAAAGCTTAGTCTTTGTGATTCCGACCAGTGGTTCACTGGTTAACATGTCCATGTCACAATGCGTTTGATTTAGAAGAGATACAGTGAACAATAACACGGTGGTTACGTCTCAAAAAGGTCAGTGACCCGATGCGTGAAAATACGGCTGGCGAGGTCAGCTTGACCTGGGCGACTTTTGCCGCCCATGCGGCGTGAGCGCTTGCAAGTCAATACCGACTATTGCCGCCCCGCGCAGGGTGAGGGTTAATATGAAAACGCGCATTTTAAGTATTGCATGGTCCCAAATGCTTTAAGGAGCATCTTTATTATGGACGGTGTTGGTAGGCATAAATAATAAAAATGCGGTGAAGAAAGGGCATTTTTGACAGGCTTTCATTGCAAATAGTAAGTAGACAGCTCTTCTTTCCATGTGATGCTTATCTTGCCGTTTGCATGTCCAGCAGCCTTTCCCCCTCATTACTTGCCGATCAGGAAGATGAGCGTTGGCCTCACTGACAACTGCATGGCCACCTCATCTTTCCCTCCTACAACTCAAACGGCCATTATGATATAACTTGGTATCTCTTTCTCTCTCAGCCCACCCTAAGCCACTTTGCTCTATAGACCTGTGAAAGACCTAATACAAGTTAAAAAAAAATTTTCAGTAGAGAGAAGAAACATGTCCATCCTATTTCGAGACATCTCTGTAGATAATTGGAAAGTTTCAGTAATCCTGAAGCCATGCATAACAAAATGTGCACTCAGTTTTTGGCCATTTTTTAAACCCATTCCCCACCCCCAAGTATGCTTTGCTTACTCTTTGGCTCTAACCCCCAATCCCCCCACATACAAACGTATGACTCATCAGAATGGTCACTGTGCATGATAAGGCCTTGACATTTTAAATCTGTAGATGCCATGTTGCAGGGACCATTGACTGTTTCATCAGGTAGATAGCCGATATTCGAATTTTACACAATTCCAAAACCTTTTTGTTGAAAAAGGTAAATAAAACCAAATTGTTTCATTCTTCGATCATAATTAAAAGTGTATGTAGGCTCTGCCTCTTTTTGTACATATTTCATAGGCTGGAACAACCTCTACCCCGCCTCCAGAGCTTTACAGGTTGTTCTTATCCAATTTCATAATCACAAGTTAAGAATTCCATGTTTCCTTTCCCTGCATAAACTGAAGCAGAGTCCCCATGATTTTCTACTGTGTTTAATATACAGAGATATTGCGAATATACACTGTATATCCATTCAGTCCCTCCTTTTTCCCATCACCCAGAGTTTTATGCATAAATTAATCAGACTTCTTTGTCTTAATGATCTCATTATGAGTTGCGATGGTATTGTAAAACTCAAACTTTTATCTATTGTAATAAAATATTGTATTGAATTTGAACCTTTTCATCTTTATTTCCTAATTTTCTTTCAGCACGCTCATATTAATTCTGTAGGATATTTCATCACACAAGATTCTTCATTTGGAAATTTAATACTCCCGGTACTGCCACGACTGCAAGATGTAAAGGCTGAGGTCAAGTAACCATTCAAGTTTGTTTTATTACATGTATGTTTTATCTTGTAATGATGTCTTTTACCATAAACTGTGAGACAGAACTCTTCAGTGCTTGTGAAATACATTTTGCCCATGGTGATTATTGGTTGCAGTAAAAATGGATCTGGAAGTTTGGAATTATTGTGATGAAACTGATCTTTGTAAATTTGGAGAGAAAGAGGTACACTAGCGGCGGCATGAAAGTGCACAATAGTTAAATATGCCTAATGATTGCTCCTTCATGCTGTGTGTGATGTAATATAATCTCAATAATGGAATAAGGGGATGTTTATTTCTAACACATTGTAGGTGCAAGGGTGGAAGTGACCCAGTCTATAGCCTCCTTGCATGTCATGGTTTGTGGCTAAGCAAATATTAATGCCACGTATGTCATACTCTGTGATGCTATGGAATGCGATGAAACATCTTCTCTTTTACTGTCACAATATATTTGAACTCAGTGTATGATTTGTCCTCTTGAAGTAGACCATCAATCATATCAATGGGCAAATGAGGGTGTTATACAAAAACATAAACTGTAATACTGAGATGCGTTTCTGTTTGAAGTATTAATCTTGGAATAAGTCAAATGTAGGGCAGTATGACTAATGTATAATGGAACAAATCTGTTGTTAATAAATTCTTTTGTTTTCAGGTATGTAAGTTGCCATGCATTAAAATAAAGGTGCATTGTACCAGAATGTGTGAAGTTTTCACTTATTTCTTACATATAAGCCAGTTTGTATGCACAGTCTCGCACTTTTCATATCACCAGTCAGCAAGAAACTCAAAGTGAAAACAATTATAAATTTTACATCACCTTTCACTGTCAAATATGCCATCAACAGCACACATTCTGTAAATATTTTTACCAATTTCAAGAAAGTGAGAGTAAACAAAAACTTCTGACAAGAATATTGGTAGTGTAATAATACATTTTAGAAATAATTTATATTCAGGCTATTTTTGAGAATGTTCATTCATTTTCTCCCTGTCCTGAACAGAATCAACAGTAATGTAGCCAACAGAACCTCAACCTAATTTTTGTCCAAAGGGTCCTATTGGTAGTGGGAAAAAGTACTAACGGGGAAGATTTGAAAGACAACCAACTGATAGCTGATTTCTGCAAATCAATACTGGGTTCATCAAATCATATATTCTTATCTCAACTGCATGAATGAAATTTAACTGTCAGTAAAAATCCTCTTGAGTACAGATTTAGAAATAGCTAGTTCAAATTAAAACCCTGGAATCAAGTCGTCCTGCGGCTTATACTCATGTCAAATCGTCTAATGCAGAATCTAGACTATCAAAAAGTAAAAGATCTATTTGCTATATAAAATGTATATATATTATATGTAAATGTTAAGTTCAGTGTGTGTCCTGAGTATTCATGTATCAGACTGTTAAAATTACTTCTTTCCCCTTCCTCCCGCCCACCTAAAGCTCTTATCATGCCATATTTGAAGAAAACTTAAGAAAAATGTCCTGTTTTTCAAAATATATGGCAGATTAAGTTATCAGTTCCTCAGGCAAAGTAAAGAGACCGTCAGAATTCACAAACATCGGTAAATTCACGTCTAGTTCTATACAAGTGTGAATAGTAAACTCATTTCAGTGACAATTATTTTGTGAATTATGAAGGCTTTGGGAATTACACTTTTGATTTGTCGAAGAACCTGAGGGGGCTGATGTGTACCGCTGCCCTTTAACCAGAAACTTATCCATTCATTACATTTGAGTTTGGCACATAGTCTCAATTAAGGCAGATGAAAAAAACGTATTATGACCTTGTACATTGTCAGCTAACACATTAGATGAAACAGCAGTAAAGAACAACATGCATGAAAATAAAAAAGAAATACATGTATGATTGATGTGTGGTCATAATGATTCCACTTTGATAGCTAATCAACTTCTGGCATTTGATTGAAGTTTACAGAGACATTTGGATTCAGTACACACAGTAAGCTGCAACATACAGTACTTTAAAAATGACATTATAAAAACATGTATCAGCCTTTAAGTACTGCATATTAATAAAGGAAAACAACAAATATTATTGAAAGTGAAGACTATACTCTCAAAAGAGTCAACATAAAACATCTTTAGTGGCAAGCATTTCAACTAATAATCCTGGTATATTCTGGGATGTTCCCATGTCTCCATACATATAGGTGCCAATGTTTCACATCTGCAGAAATAATTAATGACTGTAATCTCCAGTTGCATAGAATACTGACCTTTCTCTCCGAGTCATGGGATGGCCTCTGTAAATTTATAACGTTTTGCTTTGTTCTTGAGATTTTTAAAAATTTAAAACAAGCTTGCGTAATACAAGAATTTTATCATTTCCTTTTCTTCTTTTGAACCAGTCAGGATTCAGTGAGATCCTTAAGATTAAGATCTACATTAACATTTACATTAATACTAAGATTAACATCAAAATGGACATACATACTCTTCGTACTATTGAACATCAGCGCACATTACCTGTAAGTGAAAGCAGTTACGGAATTTAAATAATATATTTAGATATGTGCATGACAAATATTCTACTGGTATAATGTTAGTCAAATTCTTGCTTGCAGTCAAAATGATGGGGTAATCAAAAGTTAAAATAATTATATAAAATGAAATGACATTAATAATAAACTGCTTTTCACAGCCTTTCTGCGCTTAGTAGATAATCAACTAAAAAAAAAGAAAATAATCTTTCTCTATTCAATTTTTTTTTTTTACATACAATTTTTATTCAGTGATTTATATCACCATTATAAATTATCAAACTTCCAGCACAGGAAAACCAGTAGGTTGGACAAGTTTCACCCAGTAAGATAATAAGAACAACACTTTCTTTTCTTACACTTAGTAATTTTGAGGACTTTGCAATTACTTGATTCTATTGACCTAATTACATCACTTTAGTGTAGGTTTTATTCCTTTCAGGACTTTTTCTTTTTTATGACCCACTGAATCAATATGATTGTTAGAATTTTAACCACTATGTATTGTACGGAAATGAATTTATCACAGATGTATGTGGAATATTATAATTTAAAAGTCAACCATAATCACTCATATTATATTCAAAACAGATACATCTATGCATATTAATTCTCACGTGTTTAGTTCTGATGTTACAATTCATTGATCCTTAAGATTTCTTTCAAGCAATTCGAGTTCACAATATTTACGCATGTAACAACATATATATGTGTACATATATATTAAATGAACAAATCTCAATTTTCCACTGACCTTCCAAACCATTTCTTCCATCTCTTACGTATACGCGTTCTTTCTGATTATCTTTCCAGTTACTTTGATGAAAGACATTCATATACACAATGCATAACCTTCTTTGCGTGTGCCAGAATGTCAACATTTGCTTCAAACACAGTTAAATTTTGTGCTTTTTCTTCCGAGACACCAGCATCTGCACCACATCCTTGTCCTTGGATTTCAATAAAACCTTGTTGCCTTCTATAAAGTGGCATGGAAGACAGAACTCTTGCAAAGATTTTCAATTTCTTTTGATACATCTCTTTAGCCCATAAGTATTCATATGCATGGGCAATTAACAAAACATACAGTATATTGGTTCTTATTATTATTATTAGTAAAAAAACATTTCAGAACTGAAAATCATAACCTTAGATCAGAATTCCCAAAACTAAATGTACATGTATTTCAATGTTAGTTGTGAAGTTCTGATACACTCACATTAAATTTTCTTTAAGTTATGATTTATCCAATGGTTTTATTCAGGATATTTTTAACAACATCATTATAGCGATCTCCTCCCTGTATTTACAGTGTATCGTGTGTTTCAATTAATAACTGCACAGATTTCAACATTATACTGGACTTTAAACAGGTCTCATGCTATCATATTTGCTAATTTTCAAACATTTTGTATTACATCAAAGTTTAGGGATCAAATTTCAATGTCCCTGTACACATTTTTGACACCACATGTGTTTAGTGATAAAACACATTCAAAACACAATCCTAGATGATTTGCAGAAAAAAAAAACTATTATCCAAATGTTTGCTAGAACTGTGCAAATCAAATAATGTTTGTAAGTACTTGGGACAATATCCAAGGAAATTTTCAAAGTGATAGGCTACACATCATCACGTTTGCTTGTGGGCACATTTGACCTGTGTAAAAGTATGGTTGACATCATGGAAAATGTCATTTGGAGAGTATGTTGTGTATTTGTGCAATTGAAAGGCAACAGAAGACTGTACAACATGTATATTGTTAACATGAGATGTGTCATTATCATAGTGTTACATGTATAATGTTATAAATCTGAAATTTAGCATGCTAGGAATCACTTGTTCGCAAATTTTTCAAACAAGGCTGCTACGGGTTGTTTTTTCTCAGAAAAATTGAACATCAAAACATTCTTCAAACTGCATGGAAATCACCAAAATTTAATAGTTTATGGATCTTGAAAAGGAACTGCTATATTATTTGGCAATGGATATCCAACATAAGGCTGGCAGGTTAATGCATCAGAGACTGTAGTGTAAGTCTGAAGAATTGTGCATGACCTAACAGACCCAAGTGATTGAAAACAGATTATATTTATAAGTGCTCCAAAAATAAACAAAATCTTAGCAAAGATTGATATCTGATTGGTAGAAATATAGCACAAGATGCTAAATTAAGTATAAAAAACTTTTGTAAAAAAAGGACAAAAACTTATCACAGAATTTTACAGAAAGAACTTGATATGTAATAGTTCTGTGCTCATTGAGCACTTGATATGTGATAATTCTGTGCTCAAGGAGCACCAAGACCCCAGATACAAGTTCACAAGAAAATTCAGAAACACTGTTATGGCCAAATGCTTACAAAGAATGAAAGGAGCTGCATCATGAACCTTTCCATGGCCTGTCAAAGAGAGAAATTCACTATTTTAAGCCTGACTTGAAGACTTCAAGTATGACAACATCATTTTCTCTGATTCCTCACTCACTGAATTAACTCACTGTCTGTCAAAGAACCTGCATTATGAGACATACACTATCAGAGAGCAATTAGACAGTACATGAATTTCCTTGCTTAACTCACTTGAGACGGAACACGCACCCCTTGCGTGATCAACTTTTTCCATCGATATCGCCGATGCCATACATGCAAATCCTGCATGATATGTCTCTAATGCATGTAGAGCCATTCGTTTCATTTCGTACCGAGTTTGGCGGAAGTAGGAGTTATAGTTTTGGATCTATGATTAATCAAGGTAAGTAATTGCAATAACTAAAAATATTGAGTTGGCTATTGTAAACAAAATATCGTCCCCTAAACGCAAAAGAAAAGAGACCAATATTTTTGAAGTTTTTGATGATAATTGGTCAGATATGATCTGAGTGATGATCTAGACCCTGAGTACATGCTTCAGTCGCACTCAATTTCCGAAATTTCCTAGAAAACAAAAATTGACATGGTTTTCAAAAATTTATAAATTCAAAACCATAATAGATAAAACATTGAAATTTTTACAGTGTCTTGTACTTTAGTTGAACTTATTTGTGTTCAAATTTCATTACAATATCTTAATTAGGTGAGTTTTTATGAATTTTTAAAATACCCAAAAAAAACCAGTCTCCTGCGCATGTTGGCCAAAAAACCCCAGTCTCAAGTGAGTTAATGCTTCAACTGTGCTTATATCTGTGTCAAAAGACTGATATAGTCTGATACTGCAGAGTATGTTTTCATTTAAGACACATGAAATTTAAAGATGTACAGCCTCTTTTATGCAATACAATAACAGTTACTAATTAAACCTGCCGAGCTTTAAAAAAAAAACAATGAAGTTGTGTAGCAATGGCTGTGATATTTCAAAATCAAGCCCATTTATTCTTCACTTTTAACTCAGGAACTATTTTGGGCATTTAGTGCAAAAATACACGTATCAGCCTTAAATTATACATCTTGTTTTTACAAAGTGACAAAAAGCACTCCCATGCCAGCCATTAAGAAATTCACTAGTGAAAGTAAGTAGACAGTACATTGTAGTACTGCTGTCTTTGCATAGAATGAACACTTCTTGACTTACAAGCAGCTGGTGATTTTGTCACACTAAGTATGAACAGTACACAATCAGTCAGGGCCTGTAATATACAATCTCTAGCTTAACATCATAAAACTTGATAAATTTATTTCACCGAGTTTTCGTTGTCGCTGAATTGTCAACCATCATGGACGTGGTCATGCTTTTCCTCCAAAATGATAATTCTGTTAATATCAAAAAGAAAGGAATTTCATAATACACTATTGTTGCTCTTATTCCCTCACAATATTGTTTTTGTTCAAGCTTTGAAATTATGATATTCAGTGAGTAACATCAGTAGTACATATATATTTAAGTCCTCATGAATGACAGTAACACAGTTTCCACTTTGCCACATTTCTCTTTTTACTTTCTCATCTGTTGCATCACTACATGCTGCGGGCTAGCAGTTGGTAGAATTACCATCATCCGTGGCCTGAAATTAAAAAAAAATTTTTTAATTATCAACAACTAACCTGACCTCAAATTATCACAAAAATCAGAAAGTTGTAATCCGTATATCTATTCTGATTTCAGGAAATATGAAAGGAATCACTCCAGAAGAGTACAACTAGTGCCTTCTGACTGAATTCCTCAACAAATCCTTTCAATCATGGTTCACTTTATTCTTACAAAAAGAGTGAGTATCATCATGAATTGTATGATTTACATGTATTCTGTTTCATGTTTTTCAAACTATCTCAGTTACTTTCTTTTGTAGTTGGTAATTGGTACATGAACTGCATTATTATTTCAAATGAAAACAATCTGCTCAGTTATTTATTATTTTGATTATGACATAATATAACTGCTCTGAACTTCACCAAAAGCGTTCCTGGAAAATCTATTATTATACATGTATCCAAACAAATTTTTTCACCTTATCAATATAAGCATCTTCCCCTTCCCTCAAAAATAGCATGGCTACTTATGAGTATTTTTCTCATATATCTAAGCCAATGATAAAAAAAAAAATGCTATATGTGTGTATATTATCATATAATAATGGAGCCTGGGCCCAACTTTGCGACCGCAAAGGCTTTTTTACTACGCAACGTTAGAGAAATGAAACTTGGCACATGTATGTAAAATTTATTAAGCCTGTACTTGACGAGCTCATTTTTTCCCGAAACTCTTTACTTTTCCCAGAAATTCAGTTATAATTATCAGTTATCAATTCATGATTGCGAATACGATGTGATAATGTACTTCCGTCAATTTCGTCATTTCCGCCTCTTACCGGAAATGTAAACTAGAGTTCACAATCCAGCCACACCAAGAAAACTTTGATAGTGATACCGAGTATAGTGTTATACAGATGAGGTGAGTGCCATTCATTCATACCAAGAAAACTGTGCGTAAATATTTAGATCATTTTTTACGAACACATGAGCCCATGAAAAATGCTCGGTGCTGTGTACTACTGTAATACTATCCTATATATCTACTGATCGCCGATTTTATGTGGATGACCCAAAGTGTCTCGACATCAATGTCTTTGTGCTGATTCCTTTCGGTCTGGAGTGGTGAGCTTTGTTTTTTACCATTCGAAGAATGGGGCAGTTACTAGTATATATAAATGCCCTAAATGCACATAAAAGCCTATTCCATTTTGAAGTAAGAAGAAAATACCAAATGGAGCTTTGTAACAACATTGGCAGTACAGTGTCTGGGATAAGTATGTGTACAGCAGCAATTATAAACTTCTCAAGCAAAGATTCAATATTGGTTATGAAGCCTACAATTTTCTCTCAAGCTGACGAAAAAAAAAAAATGTGCAGAACAAAGAAAGTAATAACAATAATGAATTAATAAACAACATAATAGCAATCTTTTAAACTACATATAAATCAAAGTAATAGTAACCATATCTGGTGCACAATATCAAGCTCATTCTGCTGTTAGTGCTTTGCAGTTATTGCTGAATGTATGTGGGCAGGGATTGGGCAGGAAGGAAGTGTTAGTTTTAATAGTTTATGGATCTTAGGAGATTGTACAATCACGAGTTGTTTGAACAAGTTATAAATATTCTTAATGTATTCCACAGCTGAAGACATTTACTTTATAGACCTTTTAACAACCTTATTTTATCATACTTCATTTCCCACACATCATATGAGGCATTGCATTGAACACATTTTCAATGACAAAAATAACGCAGACAAAGTTTTGCAGCTAAGCAAAATGTGACACAGCTTTAAGGTTAGTAGCAGACAAATGGGAAAGGAATCAATAATGTTTTTCACACTGCATGGCATGATTCATAACAAAGACATTGATTCAATAGGAAAAGTGTGAGTAAACAATGAAAAAAAAAAAGCAAAAACAAAATTGCCCAAAATACAAGATTTAAATATTCAGTGTGACAAATGAAATTTATTAATATAAAAAGTTTTGATTCTTGACACTACAAACAGAAAAAACTTCTGAAAGACAACACCTTTCATGGAAATTGCAATTTTAGAATTTGAGATCCTAAAACAATTTACTTACTGAGGCCTCGTGAGAAACCACTGACCACACTAGGTACAAAAACTGCCATGTAAGGGGAAAAAGACCATAGGTGCCAAAAACAAAAGTTTTCAGGAGACATAAAAAATATTGCATATTGCACCTGGGCTTTACTCTTTATTCAATTTCTAGTTTGTAATTTAAAAAAAACAAAGAATTAGTAGAATGCAATTATAACCCAGAAAGAAAGACAGAGCACATTTTATTCTACAAACTGATGATAAAAAGTAAATTTGAACTGGATTGACATTTATACAGTCGTTTTCCGCAACAGGGCAGACTCATTAATTACATAAATTATCTAAGGAATCCAGTCTTGATCAATGTATTTGCAGGACAACAATATCTGCTTTAATGAACCCACCTGAACTTGGACTGTGAAATAACTTTTGTCCTTTTCATAATAAGAAATGTATTTTAATGGTTTCTGTCCACATCTTTCTTGCAAGGTAAAGCTGTTGATTTCAAATATACTGTTCAAAGAAATGAGGACATCCTCAGATCTCCTGCTTGGCGAAGATTGTAGAAAACAAAACTAACTGCTAGGCAAATATTTGCATTTAATTCTAATTTTTTTTTTTAAGCAAATGAAATTTCTACAAGCTGAAACAAAACTCTGTATTCTTTAAATCAAAGGTGAAAATTTTCATTAGTATATCCCATCTTACAGGCTGCTGTTGTTGAGGCACTGATTTTGGTGAAAGAGCTACTTCAAAAGCTCTCGGCTGGACTGGCCGGGTGAGATCAGGAATTGATGCTGGTGAAAATTCCGTGATGTCAAAGAGAGGTTGCCCTAGTGAATATACATAGTGTATTTTTTTCTTTACAATACATCACTGAATAAAAATAGATTTATATTTAATACAAGCAGAAAAAGTCGGTCTCCAAAAGATTACACTGCCATGTCTTTTAACTATAGCAACTTACAATTTCTCTTTGTCTCTCATAAGAATCTTATACTTGCAGAAACATGGAGCCCATCAAAACATTTTTCTTTTCAGGCGTTTTTGCAAAGATTTGACAATTTTAAGAACATCATAATGTTTAAATAATAAGAAGAAATAACATTCATATGGCGCTCCAAGCACTTTACAGTCATTCCACCACTCACATTCAACTTATAAATATATGATCTGGTTGTATTCCATCAATTGAAGAGCTTTGTTTTGAGATGTGTCTTTGAAAATTTCATTGTTTTGTACATCTCCTTAGTTTTGAGGCACTGATTATTCACAAAACATAGGTAGAACTTTTAATTTTGCTATATCAACTAAAGATCATAGTTGGCGTGATGTAGCATAAAGATTCAGCAATTTGGTAATGCAGGATGGTACACTGTCACACACACATCTGTGACATAATGTGGCCACTTAATAATACCAAATACACTAAACACTTTTTCACTTTATCAATGATCTGAAACAAAAAATTCACCTTCTAGCCTTGAAGATCCAATGGATTCATCTTCTAATGTGTCAATCTCAAGTCCTGCACTCATTGGTCTGTTCTTCTTTTTCTTCCTCCTCATCTTTGACAAGGGAGTTTGTTCATTACTAAGGGTAGACAATCATCAACAATTATATAATTTGCTGTTAAACTTTAGGCATTTAAAAAAAAATGAAGCTGAAGGGGGCAGACAGTTGAGGCACTGAAATAAGCAGACTGAGGCTCAGAATGCAAATTTTAGGAATATTTTCCTCCAGTCTTTTTCCATAATGTCTTGTATAATTGAATTATCATGGACCATTGTCTGATATTGCTCAGCATTAACAATTTAATAATTTAACACAAAAGGGTCTCTCCCTCTCTCTCCCCTATTTCCCTCCCCTGTCTTTCTGTCACTCTGCCTTCCTAAGAAGTTTAATTGTTCTGAAATTTTGAAAAACGCGTAGTCTCTCATCAAACTTCAGAGGAAAATTGAACTTAATGTATCCTTCCAGTATCATACAATTTTTAGTCATACATCACTTAATTCCCTTGTCCATCAGCATCAATTTTACTGCAGTTCTGGCCAACATGTGGACATTCTTCAGAATCTGACACATTTTTACAAAAATTATAATTTACCACTTTATATGATGCCATGTTGGAAAAGGATGTGAACGCAGCCGAGTGGCAGTGGATAGTGTGTTAGAAGTACTTAGTAAATGGGACTGAAAGGGTTTTTTCTTAGAATTAATTTGGGAAATTCATTCATCAGATTTAATTTAGAAAATGTGGTTTTCTAAATTTAAAAAAAAAAAATTTTTTATTTTCCATTGATTCCATAAGAAATACTTTAGAAGGAATTTGGTTTTATTACATCAGACAAGCTTTAGAAAGCTTTCCAATGCTTCTGTGAAAAATTTTCCCATTTGATTGTAACTTTTTTTATTTGATCTTTATGTAGGTGCACTGCGATGTCAAAAAAGTAAATTGATAAACCTATTTTTAAAAATTATAAAATCACTAACCTTCCTGTGTATTCTGGAGCCTCCGCTTGCAAATCAGCTTCTGTCAGATAACACAACAAAATAGCCATTGAAATTGAAATTACTGTGCAAGCAACAAGGGTCTAAATCTTGTCAAATTGACTTAAAACTGGCACATCCAGTCACTGCTAAAGACATGTGTGAAGGCACATTGTGCTAGAAAAAAAGGAAACTGTATATCAAATAATTACCTGGCCAATATGCAAGTCTAAATGCCTTGAAAACTATTATTTCAGCTACAGTACTGGTACAGGTTTTTAAGAAGACTGTTCTGACTACCAATTATGGACAAAATACTCTGGAGAATCAGTCGTTCATCCACACATTTATGTATGACATCAGCACAGACTTCCATTTCAAAGAATCCTTCTATACTAACCAGTTTGTGTGAAAGATGAATTCTATCACATCAATCTCTTGCACATATTGACCTACCTGTCACATTCTGTCCCAACAACTGTCGCAGCATGCGCTTCACTGAATTCATGTCCTTCCGCAATTTGTCAGCCATTTCATCTTGCTGTACTTTAACCATCTTAATTGATTCTTGTAATTCATCCACCTCTGTATTAAATTTTTTTTGCAGCTTTGCAAGATGTCCAGATGAAATCCCACCATACGATCCTTCACCACCACCACCACCACCCCCACCATCATCTCCACCATGATCATCACCTTGGCCAAGCCCATCCTGAGAATTTCAAAACAAACTGAATGGCCAGAAGTTTAAAAAACATAAATGGTAAAAAGAAAATAAATCTTAAACAATACAACTATCTAACATTCTTCCAGAGCAAATTGATGTGTTTGGAGATGGCATCTTAATAATATGTAGCTGGTTCATGATACCTCTGTGAACGACGGCAATGAATACAGAAGAAATATCTGCCAGTTCTGCTTTAAAGAAAGAACACTAACATTTCTGTTATTATAAACTTTAATATCATGGAAAAAATGTCTCGAATTGATATTTCTATCTTCCAAGATAGAAACAAAAAACGCCTGAGGTGGAACAACTTTTTCTTTCAGACAGTTACTTACCAGTAAATGAGACTTTGGATCACCAAAATGCAGCTTAAACATTTCTTGAAAATTATCCAGATTTTCCTGGAACCAATTAGAATATGTGATAGACATAAAATGAAGTGCATATACTTCAAAGGAGTGCAGAAAAATTAATAATATTAAAAATCATGAAATTTTGGGATCAAAAGAACAACTCCAAATGCACAAACATACATCACATCAAACCAATTCCATGTTAGGAGATAACAAATTACATAAATACACCAAAAAATAACACAGTATGTCATATTAAATAAAGTTTTTACATGTTATACTCAATCTGACACATTTGAAAAGGACTATGTGTAATTTTAGCATTTCGATTAGTGTAAGCATTCAGGGTTACAGTTAGGTATAGCTTCAGGGTTAGAGATAGCATTTTCCAAAAGTGATCCCAACCACCTGTATATGTGTTGCTGGCCAGCCTTATATATTTCAAACAACAGCCTCACATCATGGCAGACAGGAAATTTCTCTGACTCTAGTGGAGAAGCCACACTGGAAAATTTGTGGTATATCAGTTGAGAGAATTAAAATTAATATCAAACGCACACACATGTATGTAAATACACCACAAGTAGTCCTCCCAAAACGAGAGATTTATAGACAATGGGCAGATACAAAAAGCGTTTCTAAACCTACTAAGCGCTTAACCGCGCTACTCTAATAGCATGATTAGCAGCCTATTAGGCTTAGCAATGCTATTTGTACATGGCCCAACAGATGAATTTTACCTGTCAGGAAGAGAGATTTACAGGCAAAAGGGTGAATTGTCCCTCCCGGAAAGAGAGATTTACAGGGAAAGAGTGAATTGTCCCTCCGAGAAAGAGAGATTGACTGGCAATGGGTGAATTTTACACAGCATAGATTTTAGCCATGAGTAGCTGACAGAATGACGGTCAGCTGTTCCTCCCAGTAAGAGAGATTTACTGATAATGGGAGAATTTCCCCTCCCAGAGAGACAGACTTACAGGCAAAGGGTAAACTGTCCCTCCCAGAAAGAGAGATTTACTGGCAATGGGTGAATTTTACACAGCATAGATTTTAACCATGAGCAGCTGACAGAATGACAGTCCCAGCTGACCACATTAATACTGACCAGATATATATGGTGACTTTGAATAAAATAACAGTAACTTCAGCATTTCTTTGATATAACCAAAATGTCTGGAAAGTACCTCTATCTGTTATAATAATATTTCCTGTTTGAGTTTTTGGTAGAGATGAATAAAAAGTATTTTTTTTTTTCGGTCAGTGCTACTGCAATCTATTTAATTTCCATAAATTGTCAAATGACACTTGACATTTTTTTCCGAAGTTGGTATCTATGCCGCAAAGCTTACTGTATATCTCCCACAGTTCAGCTACTGCATCAATATTTCTGTGACAAATAAACCCAGCTTTTAGCAATTATATATACTTTTGACGCTACAACACTGCTGTCTTCAACTGATTTCTTCTTGCTACTACTGTATCCTACGACAGTTGTATTTAGAATATATCTAGAACATGTTCCATGCACAACAACATCTGTCAAAAAAAGTTTTTCACTGCTTACTTTGGCTTTGCCAGATTAAAATATACATATATATGAAAACCATTGACACAACTGCAGCAAGTTCTCTGCTAGACAAACATGCATCAAACCTTTAATAAGCAACAATGAATTAGAAGCAAAGACAATATAAAGAAAGTAGAAAATAAGAAAGTTGCACATTTGCAGTTATGTATAGTTTGGTGTGTTCCTGGCCGCATTAAGCACTCTTCACAACAGTACTGCCATCATATTAGACTTTTACAGTGCATTTAGGGCTTTTTGAGATAAAAAGAATTGAACAGACAAATTCCCCAGTCTGAAGGGCATTAGCAAAGCTAGGTCTCATCTAAATTCAACATTTCCTATTTAATGGTCGTAGTTTACTTTATCATTTTAAATGTTTGATTTGTCCAGGTCCATATCCCCATGCACAAGTTCCTTAATTAATTTAAAAATAAGAAGGTCATCTCATAAAAAACATACTGAATTGTGATCCATCTCACAACATTCTATTCATGATCGCTTTGGTAACGGACTGATATTTATCTGACTCTCGAGTGTGCAGAGAAAGTTGTGGTCTTAAAGCATAGTCACATTAATCTGATATATGCTATGTTTATATCAAGCCTTTGCCAAACCTTTATCTGGTGCGTAACTTTCTTGATATCATCTTCTCCAGACTGAGTAAGGTCATCATCATATTCCTCCCTCAGTGGCTTACAACTCTTTTCTATATAGGTTAAGAATCTGTCTTTGCGTGCTCTGCTGATCCCTTCCCAAATATTGAGAATAGTTATGGCTTTTTGCATAACTGCATTTGCTTGTGCATTGTCATATACCCTGCAATACAAAAAAATATATTTATGCAGTAATGAAAAAATCTGACTCATGAGTTCGTAAAAATTTGAAGAGACAAATTTTCTGATCAAAAGAATGGAAAGAATGAAATGGATAACTCTTCAACAAAACACATAATGGAGCACAATAATTTACCAATAAAAATTGAAAATTTAAAAACATGAATGTCACGAGTGGAGTGAGTGCAATTAAGAGGATTGCTACAGAGCGGGTGTAGAATAAGAAGAGCTCACGACAGACGGATAGGAAAAGACGTGAAAGGGGAAGAGTAAAAATAACTCATGCAGACAAGTGGGAAAAGCGTGCGTGTATGAGTGGTGTGGAAGTCTGAATGAGGCGAAAGCGCTGGATTACTATCACTGCAAGTTAGAAGGTCCTACGGATCGGACCTGTGAAAGAGAGCCCATCGGGCGGACTTAAAGGGAAGCAGTCGAGAAGACTAGTGAGAGTCTTTCCAGTTATGACTGGTATGTAGAACGTTGATTGATTATTATGATTGATGTATTATATTATATTCGTCTATTACCATGATGTAAATAAGTATATGTGAGGAATGTGGAAGTCCTTGATATTGGATATAGCAATGTGCGCCACGAGCGATAGATGAAAGTGAGTTCATGGATTTGTAGCGCGAGTGAGTAGTGTGTACTCCGATGGAAGTGTGTTACCGTAAGATGTGTGGTGAGTGAAAGGTGAACTAGTGTGTGTACGTTTCATGGGTTGTAAGGAGAGGTGGAGTGAATAGAAATGGTAGGGTATTATACCAATGTAATATTATTCTTGTAGGTGTCGGGGACGGGCCGCAGAGCCACCTCGATGAGCACAGGGGATAGGCCAGCATAGGGCCGGCGGCCACACATAGGCCAGAAGTGAGGCTGTCAGTGCAGGACAGTAGAGGCACATAAAGTCGTGGCAGTCAGGCCACGGACAGGGACGTAGATATGAGAGTGAATGGGATACTATGTTGTTGCCATGTTGATGGCTATGGAAATAATAATGTGTTATTGCCCTGCTGAGGTGCTAGGGGAGTGCTAAGGTGTATGACAATAGGAAGGTGATATTGAGAGACTGCGGTGCCAGCAAATTATTAATGTGCTATTAAGACCCCGAGGGAGAGGCTGAGGCCGAAGTGCCTTTAGGAGTAACTACCGGATTGTGGATCCGAGGGAGAGTGTGTGTGAGAATAAGGCCGTTGTACGGCAGTGCATTTCAATAATATAATGTATGTAATTGCGCTATTATATGTATAATTATGTTTAATAAATGTGTGAGTCTGATGGGTTGTTCTGTTAAGTGTTAAACTTGTTTGTTCGTGATTGTTGTCCTGTCATACTTATTACATCTCCCAGTCTGGGATTTGTGACACTGGGGGCTCGTCCGTTGTGACTCGTCCATTTTCGTAATATTTAGTTGTAGTTAGTTAGTAGGTATTTTTTCGGTGGGCATTTGTTACTTTAGTTTTGTCCACGTAATACTTATCTTGTGGTAGGAATTTGTGTTGTCTTTGTTCGTCGGATGAATGGAAATTTCATGATATGATTTATGTATACTTATGAATATGTATTGATGCATGTATTGCTATGAATAGGTATTAATGTGTATTTAAACTTTCCAGAGTGTGTGCGTGCAGCCTGAGGAGACGAGCAGCCAGAGCTCCGATTAAAGGGAGAAGTTTTACTCAAAATTTCAAAAATTGAAAGTTAAGTGAAAATTTTGTACCCTGGATTGAGGGCTGTCTTTTCATCTGTCTGTTTCCCTGTTTTTGCTGTTTTTGTTGTCGTTATAGATTATACGGGCGGTGGCGCGGGTTTGCTGTGGTGAGCGTAGTTTGTCCTCTTCGGGAGGTGGGCTAAATTTGGAACTTCGTTCATCACAGTGAACAGTTCTATAGGGACCTGTATTTTTGTTTAGTTGTATCGTCGATATCTTCTCTGTTCCGCAGGAAGACGTATTCTCTTGTCCCTCTTTCTACCTATCTATAGATACGTTCTTTTTTTTCAGACTCTGTTCTTGTTCGTACCTGGTAGTGTAATCGGCGTAGTTAGGTTGCATTTTTTTTCCATTATATTTTCTTTTTTAGGTCTTTGTCCTAGTCTGGTTCGTTGTCCTTGACGTACTTGTGGTCCTTCTACTATATTTCTTCATTCTTGTCGTTCTATTTTCTTTTATAATTAATAGTGCTATACATTTTATAGATATAGAATTAGTTGTGCTGTAAAGGTAAATTTCTGAATTGTATTTGAGACAACTGGGTGTTGTTATATCTGGTGTGATCTCAGGTCTCTGGTCGTGTCGTTACTGATCATACCGACAGGTTAGCCGTTTTTGTAATACATACCATAACCATAAATCGGTGAAATGGCGGAACTCCAACAATTAATGAAGTTGGGTAAGGAACTTGGCCTGGAGGGAGAGGAGCTACGCGGCTGGATTAAAGAACAGCAGGCGGATTTGCGCGATGAGCGTGCTAAGGATAGAGAGCGAGAAAAAGAGGCTCAAGAGCGACAGAGAGAAGAGGAAAGAGAGGCTAAGGATAAGCAACAGGAAAGGGAGTTTAAGTTAAAGGAGTTAGAAGCTCGGCAACAGGAGAGACAGGCTAAGGAAAGGGAGCAGGAGATAAGGTTAAAGGAGATAGAGGCGCAAGTAAAGATTGCGGAGTTAGAGCTCAAGAGGAATACGCCAGCGGAAACGGCTGAGCGGCAGGTACACAATAAAGGTGGCGTTAGGATTAAGCTCCCTACGTTCGACGACCGGAAGGACGACATAGACGCCTTCCTTTACAGGTTCGAGCTGAACGCACAATTGCAATGGGGGGAGAATAAGGAATTATGGGCCACGTACCTGGCATCGCTATTGCAGGGGCGAGCGTTAACCTACGTTAAAGAGCTACAGCGCGAAGACGTGCAAGACTACGATAAGCTGAAGGCTTTGCTGCTTCGCCGATTTGCGCGTACCGAGGAATATTTCCGGGAGCAGTTTAGGCGGGCACGTGCAGATACCAGGGAGGACTTTGCTGCCTTCGTCGCGAGACTAACGGAGTATTTCGCGAACTGGGTAGACTTGGCGCATGTGGGCACGGATTTTGCTAAACTGAAAGACTTAATGATCCGTGACCAGCTGTACGCGTCGTGCCACAAAGATCTGGTGGCTTTCCTGAAAGAGAACGAACCCGCGACGGTGCAGGAGGCGTCTAAGTTGGCGGAAGCATACCGTACGGCACATCCGTCCAAACCAGTCGCCAGGGCGTACGTCCAAGATGCTGGGTACGTCGCCGTTGTCGAGGGGTCGCCGGCAGGACTTGGGGACAGGTCGCGTCAGCGTGGTGCCTATAGTGGGCAAGCCCAGGGGCAGCATAGGGGCTATCACCAATCACCGGCATATGGATCCGGTAAGTTTGACCGAGCAGGAGGGCTAGGTCGCGGTAATGGCCGGGGGCGAGTTGTGACCTTTGCCGATGACCGACGGCATAGGGACTCTAGTTCCGGTCGCGAGGGGTCACGGGGACCCAGGCCTAGGGCAGCACAGGGAGCGGAGTGTTGGACTTGCGGACGCGTGGGTCACTTTTCGCGCGAGTGTAGGGCCGCGAAGTGTTGGAACTGCGGAAGAGCAGATCACATCAGCGTGAACTGCCCTGCAGGTAGGATAGCGGCGAACGTGGACAGTAGCTCCAGTCCATGTTCCCCAAATAAATTTCATCATGCAGCTGCGTGTGTTACATCGGACAACGGAGGCGGACAGTATTCTAAGTGTCCCAGTTGTGAGAAGTTATTATCTTCCGGTGTTTTACCTTGTGGGAGAAAGATCCCCGTTATAAATTCATGTCATACAGGAGGTGGTCTTAGGGTTTATCCGGGGTTTGTTGGGGACGAACCGGTCTCGGTTTTACGAGATACGGGATCTACCGTTGTGGGAGTGCATAGAGACTGCATTCGGGATTCACAGCTTACAGGTGAGACTGTCCCGTGCATCCAATTTTCGGGGGCCATTGAGAAATTACCCATGGCAAGAATAATGATAGATACACCTTTCCTTAGCGGGGAAGTCGAAGCAGTCGTTGGTTGTTTTCCAGGCGCCCAGCTCATCATTGGGAATGTATCACGGGTAGTTTCCCCTTCCGATGAGAACGTGCAAGCATGGTCGCAATCAAAGGGTATTGACTTTTGCGCCGCGGTCGAAACACGTCGACGGGTAGCGGATAAAGATAAGATTAGACCTTTGGCGACGCCAGCGGTCAACCTAGATATCACGCCAGAGCGCTTGGCGAGATTACAAAGGGAGGACCCATCATTAAACCCATGTTTTGGGGAAGCGCGAACCGAGAAAACGAGGAGATATAAGAACGGGTCATCTTCCTTTTTTGTTCAGGCGGGCATTCTGTTCCGTAAGTATGTAACGGTGTCCTCAATTTTAAAGCAGGTCGTTGTGCCAGCGTTGCTGATCGCAACAGTATTGCACTTGGCACATGATGTCCCATTAGCGGGTCATATGGGGATAGCTAGAACCAAAGAAAGGGTCCTTAAAAATTTTTACTGGCCATCGATCCACAGAGATGTGCAAGTCTATTGTAAGACGTGCAGTGCGTGCCAAAAGACGACGCATAAGGGTCGTACACCCCAGGCTCCTCTTCAGAAGATCCCCACGGTCTCGGAACCGTTTAAAAAGGTCTCGATAGACCTTGTTGGCCCCATTCACCCAGCGACCGATAGGGGGAATCGATTTTTCTTAACGGTCATATGTAATGCTACGAGATGGCCAGAGGCGGTTCCTCTGCGGACCATAACGTCTGAGGCAGTCGCGGAAGCGTTGTTTGCAATTTTCGCTAGAGTAGGAATACCAGAGCAAATTCTGTCTGATAGGGGCGCGCAATTTACGTCGCAGATGATGAAGGAATTGTTCCGCTTATTCAGTATACAACCCATCACTACCACCCCTTATCATCCGCAGGCTAATGGCATGTGCGAGAGATTGAACTCGACGTTAAAGTCGATGCTGCGTAAGGTAGCTGCTGATCGCCCTACAGAGAGGTACGGCAGGAGTCAACGGGATTCTCGCCGTTCGAAATGATGTACGGTCGTAGTCCTAGGGGCCCAACTGATGTTCTTCGGGACATGATGACGTCGCCATCATCGGGAGACGATGAGCAGATTTCGGTGTTTCACTACCTTGTTGATTTAAGAGAAAGACTATCTTCAGCGCGCACTATAGCACAAGAAGCTTCTGGTATCGCTTCGAAAAGAGCAAAAGACTATAAAGATAGAGGGTCCAAACTGAGAATTTTTAAGCCAGGAGACAAGGTTCTGCTGTTGTTACCTACGGACCATAATAAGTTATTGATGACATGGAAAGGCCCTTATGTTATTGAGCGAGTTGTTTCAAAGGTAGATTACGCTATCCACATTGATGGAGCGAGTAAGGTTTTCCATGTTAATATGCTACAGAGATTTTATGAGAGACCACAGTATCTGTGTGCACAGACAAGACCAGAGGAGACTGTCTTCTCTACTGCTTGTACGGGGGTCGTAGACCAGTTGGACTGTGACGTAAGCGACACCGAGGCGCAGGAAGAGTTACAAATTCAATTGCCGGAGTTAACTCCGACACAAGGTTACAGGGACGTAAAAATTAACCCTGACCTTACGAGTTCAAGGAGTAGGGAACTTGAGACCCTGTTAGCGTCATTTCCGGATGTTGTTACGGATTTGCCGGGTCGCACTACGGTGATCCAGCACCAAATAAAGTTGACTTCGGATAAGCCAGTATTTCTTAGACCGTATCCGTTGCCTTTTTCTTCGAGAGATAGAGTCATAAAGGAAGTTGAGTCAATGTTGAAGTTAGATGTGATAGAACCATCAACATCGCCGTATTCATCACCCATCGTCCTCGTGAAAAAACTTGATGGATCGGTGCGGTTCTGTATTGATTTTCGAAGATTGAACACTATTACGGTAGGCGATAGGGAGCCTATTCCGTTTCAGGAGGAGTTAATAGCTTCATTGGCCGGGTCCACGTGGTTTTCCAAGATAGATTTAACGAAAGGTTATTGGGAAATCCCGCTTACTGAGGAGTCTAAACAATACACGGCGTTCCAAACGCCCATTGGATTATTCCAATTTAAGGTCATGCCATTTGGGTTGGTAAACGCACCAGCGACGTTTGCACGATTAATGAGATTAGTGTTGAAGGACATACCTGGTGTCGTGTCATTCTTTGACGATATGGCATGTCATACGTCGACATGGTCGGATCATATTCAGACACTAACAGTAATTTTTCAACGATTACGCCAGTTTGGGCTAACTGCTAAACCCGCAAAGATGGATTTGGCATGTCCAGAGATAATATTCTTAGGACATATCGTGGGTAGAGGTGTTCAGAGACCTGAAGTAACAAAAATTGACAAGTTAGTAGGGTTGCAAATCCCTAAAACAAAGAAACAAGTCAGAAGCTTAGTGGGAATTTTAAATTATTACAGAAAGTTCATTCCAAATTTTTCCTCCTTGTCATCTTCTCTTACTGACCTTACTAAGAAGGGACAACCCGATAAGGTCCAGTGGACGTCTGAATGTCAGACAGCATTTGATAATTTGGTGACAGCATTATCATCGTCACCCATTCTGATATTACCCGATTTTCGATCTAATTTTATCCTCAGAACGGATGCGTCGGACTCTGGTGTCGGCGCTTGTCTTCTACAGGAGAAGAACGAATGTCTCCATCCTGTATGTTATGTCAGTAGGAAGTTATTGCAGAGAGAAAGAAAGTATTCTGTGATAGAGCGTGAGTGTCTTGCCATTGTCTGGTCCGTCCAGAAACTAGGACGTTATCTCATGGGACGAGAATTTTGTATCCAGACAGACCACAAGCCACTGACATTTTTGTCGAAGAATCGTTCGTCCAGCCCACGCTTGTCTAGATGGGCATTGGCTTTGCAGCCGTATACCTTCGTTATTCAACCAATTCCAGGAACCAGCAATCATATCGCCGACTACCTTAGTCGAGCCTAGGGGAAGATTTCAGGAGCTTATACATCAGAGGACAGGAACATTGACAGGATCTGTGTGAATAAGTCGACTTTAAAATATTGACATTATAAATATGATATTAAGAATGGTTGATAGGTTGAGTGGTTTTTGATTCTGTATTAAGTATTGTGTTTAGTTAGCTATTCATGATGTGACACATATATGCATATTGCAGGCCATATTGATCCCCATATTTTCCCCTGATTTCGGTATTCTATATACTAGGGGAACTGCTAGGTCATTTTTCTAGTGTAGGTATTGCTCACGCTCACTCGTTGACAGTCATCTTGATGCGATTTGAAATTAATTGCATTAATTTTTTTGGGGTGGGGGATGATGTCACGAGTGGAGTGAGTGCAATTAAGGGGATTGCTACAGAGCGGGTGTAGAATAAGAAGAGCTCACGACAGACGGATAGGAAAAGACGTGAAAGGGGAAGAGTAAAAATAACTCATGCAGACAAGTGGGAAAAGCGTGCGTGTATGAGTGGTGTGGAAGTCTGAATGAGGCGAAAGCGCTGGATTACTATCACTGCAAGTTAGAAGGTCCTACGGATCGGACCTGTGAAGGAGAGCCCATCGGGCGGACTTAAAGGGAAGCAGTCGAGAAGACTAGTGAGAGTCTTTCCAGTTATGACTGGTATGTAGAACGTTGATTGATTATTATGATTGATGTATTATATTATATTCGTCTATTACCATGATGTAAATAAGTATATGTGAGGAATGTGGAAGTCCTTGATATTGGATATAGCAATGTGCGCCACGAGCGATAGATGAAAGTGAGTTCATGGATTTGTAGCGCGAGTGAGTAGTGTGTACTCCGATGGAAGTGTGTTACCGTAAGATGTGTGGTGAGTGAAAGGTGAACTAGTGTGTGTACGTTTCATGGGTTGTAAGGAGAGGTGGAGTGAATAGAAATGGTAGGGTATTATACCAATGTAATATTATTCTTGTAGGTGTCGGGGACGGGCCGCAGAGCCACCTCGATGAGCACAGGGGATAGGCCAGCATAGGGCCGGCGGCCACACATAGGCCAGAAGTGAGGCTGTCAGTGCAGGACAGTAGAGGCACATAAAGTCGTGGCAGTCAGGCCACGGACAGGGACGTAGATATGAGAGTGAATGGGATACTATGTTGTTGCCATGTTGATGGCTATGGAAATAATAATGTGTTATTGCCCTGCTGAGGTGCTAGGGGAGTGCTAAGGTGTATGACAATAGGAAGGTGATATTGAGAGACTGCGGTGCCAGCAAATTATTAATGTGCTATTAAGACCCTGAGGGAGAGGCTGAGGCCGAAGTGCCTTTAGGAGTAACTACCGGATTGTGGATCCGAGGGAGAGTGTGTGTGAGAATAAGGCCGTTGTACGGCAGTGCATTTCAATAATATAATGTATGTAATTGCGCTATTATATGTATAATTATGTTTAATAAATGTGTGAGTCTGATGGGTTGTTCTGTTAAGTGTTAAACTTGCTTGTTCGTGATTGTTGTCCTGTCATACCTATTACATCTCCCAGTCTGGGATTTGTGACAATGAAAGCATCCAACAATGATTCTTCCTCTCTTCTTTGCTGCTTATTCAAGAATTTCATCTCAGCTACCCAACTGACATTGCTTATCAAATACATGTATTCAGTTATACAAAACTGGCCAGAGAATTTGTCAGACTAAAAACTCATACCCAAGTAGTCTAATTTGTGACACAAGCAATTCAACATATGATTGTATAATTAAAATTCATGTTTGTACGAACCCTAGCAAAATTGAGTTTTAAAATAATCGAAGCAGCAAGGCTGTCATATCATGAACTCTTTTTTTTTTTTTTTATTACCAGAGAGATTGAGTTAGTTGAAAAGTGTCCTCAGGATGACTGTATTGTTAAAAGTGTCTTAACTTGCACTCAAAGTTACAGTTTTCTTCCATGATAAAATAAAGAGGTATTTTTAATTTCACTCTGCAAATGAGTGAAAACAGGATGTAAATCTTTAGAATCATTTGTGCTGTGTAATGTGAGTAGTTACCAGTGCATGAAAGCACAACATTTATTGCCACATTGTAAGGTTGCATTATGTGTTCCCAAAACAAACTGGGACATAATGAATTTCTGTGTTCAAGAGCAACTAGGAATGAGACACAACATTTGATGTGTTAATTATACATGTACAATTTGTTGCCCTCATTCAAAAAAGTAATGCTTATGTATAAACAATAAAAAAAAAAACTTACTGTCAACTTCATATACATCAGTTACCGGTATTGTCAAAGTCGGATTCGGTCTCCAAATTAATTTTTGAAAAAAGTCTATTTTTCTTAATGTAATAAAATGTGTCGAGGGTGACAAGTGATCCCTTAGCTCCAGTCCTAAATTATAAAGATTTAATGGTCATTACCTCTGGAATGTATCTGAGAGTAATGCAATGAACAAATTCAGGCACAAAATTGCTGAAAGCAGGAACCATGTCGAAAGCAGAATATCAGCCATCACACTGTCAATTTTCGTCATGTTCTGCAAAAGATAAATACAACCAAAGAAAACGTTATCACAATTGTTTGTTAAATCTCAACCTATTCCACAGGAGAGGGAACTTTGATAACATTTTAGTCATGTGCTGGATTCTATCAGCTGTATGGGCAATAGCCTTTATAATGTTAGAGATGGATCCTTTCAAAGAGATACCTAAGCACGCAGAGTCTACTCATCATTGCCACTCCTGTATATTACTTCATGAGCCACGCTCAACACTGCTAGTGCTACAGACTTAATGTTTATCATTGCACTTGGGACATATCACTCATGCCAATCCTGACCTAGAGAGACTTGCTACTAGTTGTTGCTATCACAGTATTGTTATGTTCCTTCAGCAAACAGGTGAGGATTGCATCAATATCATTAATGATGAACATTCATAGATCCAAGAGCCAAGGTGGGGGGACACTCATGCCAACTTGACTAAGACCCGCTGTATGCTAAAATGTGTTGCTATATCATGATGTTGTTAGGTTTACTCTAAGGCAGATAGACTTGGTTGAATACTTAAATATAGTAGAGACAAACCAATACCCCAATGCTGCCCTATTCTCCTGCATTTTCTTTACAAAAATGGAGATGGCACAACAGGGTGTATTCTATCATTCCTGCCCAAACCATAAACTTATCTACTCTAGATTCTAAATTGTTATAAGTTGGATTGGACACTTTGCAAAGTTTAACTATAAAACTTCACAAGTGATTCCCTTGAAACACACCGATGTGGAAATGGAATAATAAAATAGTACTTTGGAGTAATGAAATCTGCTGATAGAATATCATGTAGCCTTTACAGAAGTTGTTGGTGTGGCCACTCACATCATAATCATACTCATCCACCAAGGTTAGACGGAATAGGCTGAAGAAAAGCTGACCAGGGAAGGTGTAGCCGTCCACTGACACAATTTCCTTTGCATCGTCCTCTGCTTTTTTCGTCCCACCAAATATCATCCAAAAGGCAGCCACTGTGAATATTAGGAATGTAAAATTCTTAACTCATTCTATTTCACACTGAGAAGAGCTTACTGAACATGAGAAATAATTCACATTTGTCAAGAAAGGAAGTGCCCAATTCAATTTTCAGAAAGCAATCAAAATATTCTGTTTATTTATTCTGATATCCATGACAACAAGGGTCATTAACCAGGTATATAAAATAAGTCACTGGATATGATCAGAAAGGTTTTTCTATATTTTGCTTTTGCATGACAACGATAACATAATGAAAGGGCATCTATCACAGAAATCAACTAAATTTCAGTATAATTCACACAAAAATATCTCACAATATGGAATGTAGAACTCCATGTACAAGAACAGAAATCTCACGCAATCCTTCAGCATATGACCAAGCATGACAATAAAAGGACCTGAAAGAGAGCAATAAAAAAATGCACAAATAATTTTAAACAGGAAACAAATCTGTCAATACATGAGCAAAATAGCAAGCACTAGAAACTTCTAGAGTTTCTCTCATTTTCACTGCAATTCTATGCATGTGAAGGAAGAGAAAGAAACTCAAGAACAAGTATTCTAATGCTGTAGGAGTATTTCAGAGAACATATTCATTAAATCACTTTGCTTGTAATGAAAAGTCATCATCAGCCTCTGATCAATCCCCATGCGCTTGCACAAACTATACTTTGTCTGTAATAATTATTTCCAGAGTAATAAATTTTGATTCGGATTACCATTCATCTTTTTTATCATATGGCATGTGCAGACTGCCATTCTTCTCTAACAGTATAATCTCATGAGATATGTTAGTGAGGAAAAAAAAGACAATATGGCCTAAATGTCAGTGCCCAGATATTATAAGTGTATTATTGCAAGCAAAATCCCCAGAAATCCCCTTATTTTTTAAATTCTCCTGATGTAACTCCCAATGGGTAAAATGTGCTGATTGGGTCACTAACCTAATTCACTGGGAATCTTGACTGGGTCAGCGACCCTTGCCGACATTCCCAGTATAGCTGCGCATGTGGTTTGTTTTGATAGACACATTGCGACTCTCAATCATAATGAAAATATTTCTGTTATGCCTTATCACACTCGATTACAATGAAACCTTTGACTCTAACCAATGATCTGACTTATGATACCAAACTAACAGTTATAATTTTTTGGGAATGAAGCATAATAACTAGCCATGCGGCGAAACCCTAAACAAATGATTTCTACCAAGTTGGCACACATTAATGAGCCTACGTGAGTATCTGGGGCACAGATCACTCAGAGCTTGACTCTGACATTCCTAGACACAGATAATTCTAGATGATGGTCAGTTCAGGAGAAAATGAGATAATATTGCAAATTTGCTGGGCAACAGTTTGTATGTCAATGCTACGCCTTTTGATAGTGTGGGGAGAGCCTTTAAAAGCTTAGTCTTTGCGACTGTAACCAGTGGTTTACTGGTTAACATTTTCTTGTCACAATGCCTTGATTTAGAAAAGCTACTGTCAGCACTAAGACAGTAATTATGTCTCAAAGAGGGCAGTATCCTGAATCGTGAAATCATGCCTTCCATCTGGCATGGGCCACCTTGATCGCCCGTATTTTCACTGTGAGCGCAGCAGATGCTTGGGAATGCCACACCATGATGGCACACCTATCGTAGCATGAGAGTTAAATATTCTGAAAAGTTTTATAGATGAGATTGACGATATGAATCTCTTTGCAGACTTTCTCCCTTCCTGTAAAATTTGATGCACATGATACATCCAGACCTTGCATAAAAAGCAGAATGATCAAATAACTTTCTCCAGATGGCAATAACTAGCTCACCAAGCAAGGAAAAGGCTCTTGCATTCTTCATCAACCTGAGCCACAAGAGGATAATGGTCACTGCCATCAATCGGATGTGTGTACGTGCCAAGGTTTCTGTGTGAGCAATAACGTCTGCTATGTGGAGTGCCATGCAGATGATGAGCATGATGTAGCAAATCCAGTCAAAAATGTTCCTGGTAAAAATGCAGAATTAAAATTTGACAAAAACTTCATGACAAAGACTATCAGCGATTTAATAAGAAGATGGCATGCCATCAATTGGTGGATGTCATAAAGTAACAACATTTTGCTTAAAGTCAGTTAGTTCGGTTTGATTGTGCACAGTCTGAATGGACCACGTTTTGGAATCATGTTGCAGGAAATAGGAATAAATTGATCAATATTCAGTCTGGTTCTCAATTTTCCCCTTCTTCCATCCCTCCTATTCAAAAAAAAAAAAAAAAATTTAAGCAAATGCAGAGCCTTGCCACTCAAAAGCAAATGTCATTTCAAGAAACAAGAAAATTTCATAGGAAAAATATATAAGTTATTGTGAAACCTGTTTTACATGCTTTTACTGTATTATTTTATATGCCATTGAATTCGACTTGGAAACTCAGCTCGATAACAAATGTAGACTCATACTACCTCTTTTAGGTCATTAAATTTGACCTTAGTGCTACAAGTCATGCAGTTAAGATGATTTGGTAAAATCAGGGATTCATTCATAAGTTTTGAATATTACATTCTAAATATAATTATGTGTGTGCAAAACTGCAAGGAAATTTCACAAGTTACTGATTTACATTTTACCTGAAGCAATGAAATGCATCCATCATTTGTACTGGAAAACAAATGATCTTTCAAACACAAACATTTTAAAGATAAAAGGTATCACCATACTACATGTATAACTTTCTGTACAAAAACCAATCTGGCTGCCATTTAGCTGGCTATGAAAACTACTAAAATACCTCCATTCAAAACTGTTTTGTGGATTCTGAGCACAGAGGAATAGCATGAATAGACTTTAAAACTTACCACATGTCCCTGAAGTATTTTGGGGACATCTTTTCTAGATCTCCTATTTCCATCAGAAGATACTTTTTCTCCTCTGGCCAACGTGGGTGACAAAATGCAAGATCTTTGTCAATGTCTGATTTTCGCTTTTCCCCCCACTCCTGGGAAATTACAAAATGGAGGTGATGGAGAAATGAGTCATACTACAACTGTCTTAATCAATTCTTGCACAATGTATGGTCTACCATATAATGTGATACTGTGATACTCATTTCTATACCTAATGGCAAATAAAGCAACATAGAAAAGCCTGCTAAACACACCAACAGACTTATGTATTATGAAGTCTGTTTGATGGAACAAGACTTGCAGGATTTGTATGGCTTGGGCAAGAAAAAGAACTGAAATTCTAAGACTGATAGTACGGATCTCCAAAGGAAGAGAAACCCCACTGAACAGCATTTAAAAGCAAAAATCACTATTTTTCAACAGATTTATTGACCACTTACCATGTGAACATTTTGAGACCTCTTAAATTCCATCACTTCCTCAAAAATCTGGTAAAATGTGAATGCCACAGTCACGAGCTGTCAACATAAACATATTAATGCAAATAGCATGGAATAAAAAAGTTCAAGATGCATAACAATTATGCTGAATTGAGAGGAAATTCATGTTCTACCTGGCAGCACTTTATAAGGATTCTTTGCCTGTACAGGCTTCCCTTTTCAAACTCACCTCCCTCTTTAATTTTACAATTATCTTCATCATTTTATTAAAATAATTTTTAACTGAACTGTTCCAAAAACCTGTCTGCCTTTGATAAGATTTGGTCTTTATACTGCTTTTTTTCATTTTCTTACCAGTCATTTACCTTGTTCCTCAACTTTCTACAAGTCCTTGAAAACATTCGGTCTATAAAATCACCCTTCTGGGCTGTGTATGTGTGTTTTTATTCTTTTTTTTTTTTATTTCTCACAGCTTATACTAAGTGTGTGTAGCATTAAGCTTCTTTATGAGTACATGATTCGTCAGCATATTCTGCTAGGGATTCTGCTGAGGCAAAAAAGGACGTGTTTACTTACATATAAAACAATTCTCCAGGCATCATCGGGCCATTTATAAATGTGTCGCTCATCATATTCAACAACAATGCCAATAACAGTCCAAAGAAGGATATAGACCATGTTCACTCCCAGTTGATACAGAGCCCAAAATCTAAGAAATACAGTCATTTTTCATGCAAACAAATTATTCCCTGCCTCTATAAAGGAAGCAAATGACAAAATTTACAAACACAAGTAACTCAGATGAATTCATTTGTTTTTTATGTCTAGGGCCACATAGTAAACTATCATTTATGAGGAGAAGCAAAAAACTGAATAACTTTCTTTATTAAGCTTAATAATTACAATTTTAAAAAAATATTATTTAACCCTTAGTTTTCATATTTAACTCCCAACTTATAAGATAAGATAAGAATCACTTTATTATCCCATAAGGGAAATTCTTTTTCACAGAGTGTCTAACAGCACATACACCTGGTACGCATATCCTGTGTATCATTATATAAACAAACTCAATAACAGGCATACATGAAGTGACATGGTAAAGACCCTTAGTGAACCTGCAGGTTTTCAACTGCTACAAGCATGCCAAATATCTCAATTTTTGAAGAAAGTCGAGTTATGACAGTTTACCATGTGACCCTCGATATGCAATCATGTCATATTAAGTCTGATCAAATCACTCAGTGGACTCAATTACACATTTCTTTCTTATCATGATACGGAGATATTTTTGTTTTGCTCAAGAATATTGTGTAAATAGGAAGAATATGGACATCTTCTGCAAGAGTGAAATGCTTTCAACTAATCTCAGTTGTGACAAAGCAGAATTTTAGTATTTAATTCCTGAATACTGTGACCTAGAATGACTTGGTGCAAATTTAAATTAATCTACTCAAATTTTTTATGAAGATCAAACAGCAACACCACAAGAAATTTGAGATTAACCATGTGTTAAATGCATTATGTCAAACACTTATAACTCATCATGCTTGTGCCACATTCGGCTGCTGGTAGGCCAATTACTCGCATGAACATTAGCATTAATTGCTTAATGGCAGACAGAGAGATGTACAACTAATAAGGTGTACTTGACATTTCCTGCAAAGTAGACATTATTGTGTTGTTTGAAAAGTAAAAGAAGCTTCAAATCTGAATAGATAAAGTTAAGATTAGACATCTTCATTCTGCCTTGTCAAATCTGAATATATCTGGCCTCATATATTGATTATGCTTCTCTCTATATGTTACAATTATATGCAAAAAGTGATCCCAATGTATAAGAATTGCCCTCTACATAAATCCTCCAGCAGGATGTATTTTGACAAAAGTATTGAAAAAGCCTCTGCCATCGTTATTTTTTACACATTCATAACTCTGCCATGTGTCTTTATTTTGAAAAATATTGTGAAAAAAGATATTTATAATATATATTTGAATTACTGCTCTGATGTATAGAATGAGGACCTGCCGTTAACAGAAATGAATAAACCATATCCATATCTAACTCTTTCCCTACCACACAATTTTCATGGTCTGCCTAGGAGACATAATTTCAAACTATATAGACCAACACATGGTAGTGGTCCGATAAAGGGCCGACCAACGCGTGACGCATTGGTTGGTAGGGAATGATTTAAATTAAGGAACTAAAATTGCAGATAATTAACAAAATAAATTATGAGAACAAAATTCATAAAACTGCATGCATGAACACATACAAACATGTGCACTCAGGTACACACAAACACACACAAAAACTGGTGTTTACTGTCAACAATTCAACGTTTACCATTTTCTATTACATAAAACTTTTCCAGCAAAAAAAAAAAAACAGTGAAAAATTACTTCCAGGGCCTGTGACATGTTTTGCAAACCTTCAAATAAACTTCATCATTATTTTTCTGCAGTCACACTGATGGCTATGTGAAAACATAACAAAATGGCAAAGACGCAGAATTCTGTGTCCTGCTTCACTCAACATTAAACAAACAGAACTTCCCCACTTTTGTGGGGATTTAACTGGTAACAAAACACAGTTCTTTAACTCTCAGTTCAGCAAAATAGTATAAAAAAATCACTACCTCCCAAATTTCTGCCACATCACTTCCAATAAACGTATAAACACAGGGTGCATGAGGAGGTCAAACTGCCGGTACTGCACAGCAATGTGAAGCTGATTGTTACATGTTCAAACAAACAAGAGAAAAAACTCATTAAGTCAAAATGTTAAATATGAAGAGTTTTCACACAGATTAGTACAATTTAACAACAGATTTCAAAGTAATATCATATTTCATGCAAAATAAGATTCCAAAAGTGAAACCAAATAATTATGTTTTCCCTATTTGCCAAGAAGCTAAACCAGATGGAAGATCAGTTCTGAGGAGGCAATACAGTAGCTATTTCTTTCTGTTCTCAATAATCAACAGGCAAAAAGAGTAGCATTTTGAATTTTAAAAAATATGTCAACACCATATGGAGTTCAAAAGTGTGCAAAAACAAGTCAAACATGAATGATTTCATGCATATTACATGTATGAAATCAAATCCGCCTGAGAAAGTTACTTGTAATTTATTCTAATAGTAAGAATGCACAGATGGCTGAAGAAAAGTCATACAGTCTTAATGCCAATAGCAAAGACATACTGGCACACCACTGTACCTCACCAACAACTTTTACTTTTCACAGGAGTGTAACATCAACTGATGAGCTGCGGCTCCAAATTGTGTGACAAAAATCGATTTAACACCTGGTCTTTCACTCACGCAGATAGGAAATTGTTATTCCTAGACATATCATACACAGTTCAGGGAGTTCCACTGCTCCTACCGTCATTACTGTCACAAATGTTAACAGGCACAACAACGATAAATAAAAATATTTCAAACAAAATTGTTTCAAAATGTTGAATTAGCAGTTTCAAATGAAAAATCAGATTGTGAAAATCTCGTCTTTAAAAATGTGAAATAAAAAAAGAACAAGTGCTACAATCCGTGTATATTATTTCCTCCTTGAGGTGTTGTCGGCTGTGCTGCAAGAAAAGTACCTGCCAAATTTTGTCCACATAATGCTAATGAGTTTCCTTGTGACTGGATGCAGTAACAGCTGATACTGATGATTGGCAACTATGCACTGAAGCTGCATGAAAATTGCAAAGAGACGTTTCATTCAGACTAGTTCTTTCAACAGGACAGAAAGAAATTAAGACGTTTTGCTGACACAGCAAATCACCCCAAATATCAGATTTAAAAAACATTTTCAGCGATGACAATGCCAACAGTGCTAACCAAATCCCAGCAAAAACATCATTATTTGAAATGACATCACCAATTCAACAGAATGAATATAATGAATGTTAATCACAGCTTCACAGACTGAATTTTTTGCCAGACAGAAAATAATTTGTTTCAGTTATGAATTTGGAAAGATTAATTCTTTCGGGATGTATCACCGATTTATCAGCACCAGTGGACGTACTGCTGA
This sequence comes from Onchidella celtica, assembly GCA_963931925.1. NCBI lineage: Eukaryota > Metazoa > Mollusca > Gastropoda > Systellommatophora > Onchidiidae > Onchidella > Onchidella celtica. Next base: position 62,181,795 of record OZ007571.1, read on the forward strand.
TTTATATTGTAGTCTAGATTCAATTTTCTTTTATTTGATGTACAACAGTTTATTTTACTATCAATACTTTTTGTTCGGTAAGCGTTTTTTTTAACCATGCTGTTTTTTTCCCCAAGTGGGAAAAAATTAATTACGTCCAGACTTGACCAAAGCCCCTAACACTGACATCCTGAAAGAATTAAATTCCTAACTCGTGTAAAATGTTATGTTTTGTATGAGGTATTGTTACAATTTAAAAACCTTTCAAGGTTTTGCTCAAGTCAAAATAGATTTGACAGCAGGCATAGATATTCATCTTCCGGTTCCAAAGTTTTCGTTGGCAGCTAACATTATCTGCCTAGACTGATTTTGAAAACAACAGACACAATGACTTTCTTTAAAACCTCGGAAATGTACAAGGATGAATCTCAAGTCTGAATAACTTTGCTACAAGAATATGATTAACAGTCGGATCATTGGTAAAATTGTTTACAATTTTTTTTAACAATAGGTTTGATTAAATATCTTTATGGTGAGTTAATTCCACGGAAAGGCAATTTCTATTCAACTAACAAAAATTTTACTATTAAGAGTCTACTTCAGTGCGACAGTAACTTATCCCACTTCCTATTTTAAAGAGCAGTACTGCCCCATGTTCAGCATCTTTTTCTACAGATCTCTGAATTTCTTCTCTTCCCAGTTATGTCACTTGCCAAGCTATCAAAAATGAATGCAGATTTTAAAACAGAAATTATTTATGTCAAATTCAAAGAAAAATGACATCAGCATGATTGGAATATAACATCACTTGTCCAGAAATAAAAACAATAACATTGTAGTAGGTCTCAAAAATATTTTAACAAGGATACAGAGATGTATCACCACTGAGAGAAGGAGGAAATCGCTACCAAATAGCAGTACAGTTATCAATGCCTATTTCTTCATCTTTTGGATCCCTGGCCACATTGGCATCAAAGGAAATGAAACAGCAGACAACCTGGCCAAAGAAACACTGAAACATCCGCCAGAGCACCTAAAAATTCTACACACTGACTTCAAACCTGCTATTAATAACTTCATTAGGTCGAGGTGGCAGGAAAGATGGGACGAACAAACAACAAATAAACTACACTTTATCCAAGATGAACATGGACAGTGGACTTATGCCTCTTGAACAATATAAGAGAGATGAAATTGTCCTTAATGGACTCTGTCTGGGTCATACCCATCTCATACACCATTTTTTACTCAGGGGGGAAGATCCCTCCAAATGTGCAGCATGCAATAGCCAGGCAATAGCCAACTGTCAATAAAACATATTTTGACTGAATGTGTAGACTTCATGCGTATCCGAAGAAGGCACTATGCTTGAGGATCCATGAAATAATTATTTTCTAACATGGACCCGCAACATATTCTGTCTTTTCTGAGAGAGGCTAAGATCTACAACTTGATTTAAAACTTTTACACTCATTTACAAAACTTTTTTCAGATCCATTTAAAACAACTTTTGAGAACATTACCAACGTGATAAAATTATGTGTAAGTATTTAATTCTATTATTAAAGTTGGAGGCTCTGAATAGGAGACATAAATAAAGAATGTGTACCCAAATAGACCGTCAAAGGCGCAATGTGGCCGTTATCATGCCGACGCGCTGTTAAACCCAAACTCAAACTCAAACCTCCCGAATATAGGAATAATATTGAGACCTCCAGGTCAAATAACAGAAGAACAAATGTTGAGTTTTCATTCATTCAGATATGCTACAATGAATACGAATAAACTCTAAATTTCCCCACTTCTCAAGTAAACAGGTAAATTCTACCAATCTGAAACTCCACCCATTTAAAACCTGGCCATCCTATTGTTTTTCTGGTTTCTAAGAGAACAATTGTTCTTACCGGTGTCTGCGCTTTGCCATCAGGATCTTTGACTGTAAGAGATTGAGAAATACTTAACAGTTCATTTCAGACAGTAAGGCTGGAACAGCATATTTCAAGCAAATTATGTTTTCTATAGATTAATTTATTTTCATAATCAGTCACTCTTCATTCCCAATCTAATTCTGTTTGCTGAAAACCACTTAAATTTTGTTCTTATTCATTATGACTAGGGCTTATCAAGAAATTTATACATACATCTCTTAATGTGTTTCTTTCCCTCTCATCTTTAATTAGGACTATCAAAGTAATTTTAAAAAAACAAAATACAACACAAACACTAATCCTCCATACATACGTTTGTCACGGACAAGGTAGTTGAGATAAAAATATTGTTTTCTGTTGGGTCTGTCTGTCATGTGGAACTGGCCGAGAGCTTCATGGGCCTGAATAAAGAAGTTGTTCATGGATTATGTCATGACAGCAGTCTAGGATGGAGATGGTCATTCTGAATTCTCAATGACTTAATCTTAGAGCTTGGCCAAGATATCTGGTCAAAAACACAGCTATCGACATGATATGACAATAAAGCTATTTTCATGTGTACAGAAATGGAAACAGCAACGGAAATGTCAAAAACCTTTGAAGTAGTGAAATAGAAAGAATGTTTTCATGTGTACGGAAAGGCCATTTCCAAACACATGGAAACCTCTTTCTCTTTACTATTTGATGGATTTTTGCTGTTTCCATTTCCGTACACATGAAAACATAGTTAATAAGGTTCTGACTCATCCACATCACTTGTAATGACACTTAAAGATATGCTATACGTGCATATAACACTAATAGCTGGCACTGGCCATGTTCATGAACAATAAAAATCGTCTGAGTTTACAAACATAAAACTGTACCAGGACGGGAAAAATTACAAACATGAATTATGAAACAGTCGTTTAAATGACCTAAAATTCCATGATAACTTTTAATTTCCACTGATATACAGAGGGGTAGTTGCTATATTGTTGCATGTGATATTTTGTCGATTTTGAGGTTTTGTCATGATAGTGGTTCTCTCACTCCTAATTTCATAATTTATAACGGTCTTTCCAATCAGTTAAAAACTTTTCGAGATATATAATTTGTGATGTAATGTTGTATGCGTTTTAGCCCCTTTGCCAACCAAACTTCAATCCCCATTGTCTCAAGAAGGCAAAAATGCACATGCAACAATATGGCAAATACTTGATTATATTTCAGTTGCTGCTTTGTACTGACTTCATCTTCCATCAAGGAAATGACATCCTACAATGCCAAGCTAAGAATGTATGAGTGTCATTAGTAACAGTGATCGACATATTGTGTATAAAACTTGACATCAAACTCTAAACTCCATAAACTTTGTAAATCAGCTTCATATGTTTTGTCGGGCACATTTCTTGTCATGCTGATACAGGTTAAAACCTCAGCTTACCACAGGGGCCATTTTGTTGATCATCCATGTAATTGCCTTATAACCTTCATCATCACTGAGATATACTGGAGCCTCCAGTTCCAACAATAACCGAGCTGTCTCACTGCGATCTGCAAAGCAATACAGTATATGTATATAATGCAATGATTTTCTTCAGTAGGATAGCACAGATGCCGAAATGGTTTCAGATTGACTAAAGAGTATTTACATCATCTTTTCTAGGAAATGTGAGCTTAAAATACCTTTAAAGGCAAGTTCAGAGATGTTGAAAGTAAAACGTGTGAGGGGTGTGTAATATAAATGTGCAGCTGCCCGACAAAAAGAGACACATTTCGGCACTACCTGATTCAACAAAATCGTTAAAAGGCATCATAGGGTGAATTTTATCGATTTTTCGTTTTCAGTATTTTTGAAAAGTTTAACCTCTTTACTATTCTTTATCTAAATGATAATCCTGTTTGAGAAGGGTAAATGCCTCAAAACTGACCTTCAATCAAGTCACCATCAATAATTTTGACTAAAAGGAAACATTAAAAGCGTTTTTCTCAAAACTGTGCTTCTGTTACTTCCTGACTTTGATAGGCCATATATCTTCTCTGCTCATTAAATTACAGCAATTTTTTCTTTTACTAAATGAAAGGACTGTGAATAACCTATTTCGTGATACCAATCTCTCCATACCACCAAAATGCATGAAGTGCCTCAGTTTGTCAGGTGGCTACACAAATCTGTTATTAGTTTCACATTTTTGACTGGTATTTCCCATTCTTATCTGGCACACCTAATGTAAAGATTATGGAGATCTAACATGTGCTCCATTTGTTACCTTTTTTGTTGGTGGAGTCTGTCCTTTGACAGAACAATTAATTTAGCAACTTCAAATGGGATATCATTGTTTGTCATGCTGAATGGAAATGAGACCTTTACAAGTTTTCATAGATGTGGCCCAGCGAGGGCTGAAATAGTTTTCTTTTTAAGTGTACAAACTACAAAACACACATCACACCATAGACAAGGGAAAAACGGACATTGACACTTTAGTGAAAAATTGAGAATTTCTTTGAAGACAGTATGTAGCAATTCACTTTCAATTTTCTCTCCATGATTACTATAGTAATGAAGGGCTTTGTGAATTGATTTTTGCTGGGACGTCTCATTCAAGAGGAGCTAAATGTGTCTGAACTACCTCGTAATACATTTATATTGTTCAATATTTACCTAATTCAGCTGCCACATGAATGGGCGTTCTGCCCTTGTAGTCCTTTTCAAACTTGTACAAGCAATCATGTTTGACAATCAGTGTCTTCAGAGACTCAACTGCATCTGTCTTTGCTGCATAAAACACTGGGGTTTGATTTTCTTCTTTTGTTTTTGCCTCCTTATCAGCTGTAAGAAATAAAACATGGCAGTAGTTACAGTGATGATATACTGAAGTGGTCAAAAGAACAACAAACTGTCTAATAAACAGTCCAGCAGATGGCTGGATCCTGGCAGTTCAATGTTAGTGTTTACAGCATATATATCAGTAAGATAGAAGTGTAGTGTCAAGTCAAGGATTAATCAGAATTTACTTTTGCAGCCTGGGAAAAATGACAAAGAAAATTTGTTTTTTCAAATACAATGAATTAGGTTCTGTTTGAATCAGTGGTTCTCAAAGTGGGAGAAATTACCCCCCAGGTGACCATTCTGGGTTCCAGGGAGCAGAAAACAAGAAAAGGCCAAGGGCAACACATGGACGGAAGTGATAAAAAGGGGTGATAGGGGTGAAAACATGAATGGGTGGGCAATTTAGCGGGACAACATTTTCCTGGCAGTTTTTGCGCAATGCCATCCCTACATATTCCATTCTTTTACTTTTGAATCCATAATATCACGCCTATTACTAGATCTAATCTGATTAAAACATAAAAAAAGGAAACTTCCTGTCAATAACATGCTATTCAGTCACAGACTGATTATCTTTTCATGATGAGATTAGAAAACCACAGCATGTATTTAATGATAACCTTGCAAACATGAAATGCAAGCAAACAAATGAAAAAACATTATTCAAAACAAGAAAGAAAAAAAAAAAACAATGTTGAGAAATTTTTCTAAAATGCCATCATATGGACTTTGGGGCCTGAAGAAACATTATCATTATTTACAAACATTTATAATTTATGATTAGGAAGGCTATACTTAATTAGACTTACCATTATTTTCTATCAGCAGAGTTACCATCTCAGGGTAATCAACAGCTGCAGCTACATGCAGTGGAGTACGTCCAAAGTTATCTCCTTTGTTAATGTCAGCCCCATGTTCCAGTAGAAATTTGGCTACATCTATGTGCCATGCTCTTGCCACCTTTCAAATATAAAATACATGTAGTGCAGACGATCAATACAAACATTCAATGTGATGGGAAGCAAGATGCAGTAATAGGGGAACTGCAACAAAGCAAAGCAGGACCACTGCTCTGTTAGACTGATTTTTGAGGTACCATAATATTACATGAAAATTAACAGTGAATGCTTAAGGAGGAAACAGGAATACCGTCAAAGTTAAAAAGGAAATCTTTATAATGAATCCAAAGTGCTTTAGTTTCATTGCAGAAAGTATAACAATGAACCATAACAATTTTTTTTTTTGTAAACTGATACCGCAACTAAGTTCATAACAAAAGGCTTAGATCCTAGTTTTTCTGTTCATGAGAGGAGTAACCATCCTCACTCCCAACTACATGACATGAGTTACTGAATGTGCCGAGTTGTGCACCCCATGATTGCAGTCACAAACTTAAAGTTATTCATCCTTCGTTGTTGTGATCAATTCATAGCACAAACTAAAACTGTTTTAAGTGAGTGAGAGATTTAGAGGAAGACAGAGAGAGGGTAGTGAATATTATAGATCCAGTGTGGATAATTAATCACCCCTACATTTAAAATGTGTATGAAAACTGAACAATTAAGGAAGACTATGACAAACTTAACCTACACAAAGAATGCCATGGTCATGGGCTTCCTTTTACATGAATGTCCAGTACATTCACTACTTTTGTAGTCATCCACAAACAAATGTTTTCGTTGCTCCCCCCCCCCCCCCCCCCCCACAAACAAACTGTTTTCGTTGTTTTTCGTTGTTCCCTCCCCCCGTTGCTGATTTTTCTTTTAAAAACACTATTGCAAATTGAACTACATGTTTTTTGTCTTCAGTTCTCATTGTGTTAGTGTTGTGGTTGTTTTTTTTTGCCAGTTCTCATTGTATTGGTAATGCTGTTGTTTTTTGCTCCAGTTCTCATTCTATACAAGTTTTTTTGTTGTTTTTTTTCACCCAATCTCATTGTATTAGTGTTATGTTAAATAACTAAAGAAGTGGTAAGTGTGTATTTGCTCACCTCATGCAAAACTGTCTGACCATATTTGTCTGTACAATTAATGTTGGCACCAGAGGAGATTAAAGTGTGTACAAATTCAAGATTAATGATCTCATCCTCTTTGTTGGACTGACCCAGTTTGGCAAAGTACTGAATCAATGCTCGATTACTGGCTGTTGACATATCAGATTCTTTCTTGGTCAACCTAAACCCTGATTTATCTGTGTCAGTGAAATCTTCATGTATGTCATCAAGTCCCAGGCCTGATGTCATTTGTCGCCCATGCTCCATGTCTTCAGCAGATTCTCCGACTGCGGTAACAAAGATGAGAAAATTTCTTTGATAAAGCCAATCTGAGTGGTTTGGTACATGAAAACAGCCAAATCACCTTCTATCTTTCTGATGACTGATGACACATATATATATATATAATATGTCATTAAAATATTCAAACACATTTGCATATACTTGGTACATATATATTCATATCAAGTCTGACTGTAAGATCTGAATACATCCACTCCAACTTTCTGTTCATTAATAGGATCAGAAGAATACTTCACAATTAATAACAATCAAATGCTACCACCGTGACTGATTTACTAAGCCACTAAATTCTCCTGGATTAATTTCTACACAATAAGAAAAAATGCAAACGCTGTTACTTGTTAGACACTGTTAGTCATCACAATGTAAAGTACACTTAGTCAGTGGTCAATATTTTTCATGGATATATCAAGAGGATTCTCATCAACCAATTACAAATTTTTTCAGGCTCACAGAGGTTCTTAGGACAATTCAAAGAGGCAGCAGATGGAAACAGTTTTAATATTTCTCCTTATCACATTAAAGAAAAAAAGTGTGTCAGAAGTGGAAAGTCTAGATTAGGCTAACAATTACACATAGGCTAAACAATCCCAAACATAATTTTATCACACTATTCATCTGAGTGAAATAAAATGTTAATTAACTTCATATTTATAACAAAATCATGAAATTAATTTACTTGAAAAGACAGCAATGAATTTGATGTAATAGCCAACTCATTCCTACATGAACGACAGTGAAACTGCAATCCCCATAAACTAAAATCTGAGAACAAAAATGCATTTCAACTGTTGCATGAATATTTAGGAAAAAGCCCAGATTTTCCATTCTGCCCCCAGCCTTCTATTCTGTATTTGCCATCTTACACAACAGTCAAGAACAGTTAATTGCTCCAAATCTAGAACTAAATACTGTTTTCAAGCAAACAGAATCCCAAATAACACAAAAACCAATTTACGGTGGATAGAGCTTATCAAATAGTAAGAGAATAAATAGTTCTGATATGTCTCTTTCAAGGAATAATATATTTTTGATCATGCAGCATCTATTGTGATATGATAGTGATGACTGTCATACTTCGGCTATAACCGAAAAAAGAAAAGTATGTGCTATAGATTGACAGGCAAGAGGCAAACAGTGGAAAAGTCAATAAATATGGAGAAGCCTGACAAGAAATGCAGTGAGGTGGTGACATTGACCAGTCCAGTGTGACAGAAAGATGTCCTATTGAGTCTGTTCAGCATTCAACAACACCACCACCCAACCCCCCCCCCCACACACACACACACACGCAAAACACACATAAATAACATTGTCAGTTTATCAACAAATCTAAGTGTACCGATTGACGACTCTCCGTTGTAATGAGTTGGAGCTCTGACAATTTATGATTCCACAATATTATTAACTCTGATGCACATTGCTTATGTTAGTGGATGATCTGTTTGACAGATCCAGTCTCCCACGAATGCAGGAACAACATAATGTAAACAGTTTACTTTGGTAGCAAAAAGGCATTGAAAAGAAACAGCCTTTAGGAACTGCCTGGCTTACAGAAACTTGAGAGTGAATCAAAGGCCAGACATGTAAGTTTTCATGACACAGGCAGACCCCTGCATGCTTCTCATGCCATAACATTTTTGACAAGAATACAATAAATGTGTATACGTTGCTATAATGTGCTACAACAAAGAATTCTTGAACACCTGATCAAGGGCTAAGTGGGATGTATCCAATCACTCATACCTGCTGGCTTGCCTGTCAAACGGGTGATTTTGTTGTTGTTGTTGTTTTAACTTCCTTTTCACAGACAAAATTATTTACAGAGGAATTATAAAACTAACAGTAGAATATAAAGCTTAACTTGGATTCAGATTCTGTGGACACTTTTGCATCCTGAGCAGAATTTCTATTCTAAGGTAGTTCCGCTTGACCTCTAATCTTTTAAAAACTGACTGTGGGCTCTCTTTGTCTAGACATACTCAAAATCAAACACACAAAGTTCAGCTATCTATTTACCTTCAATACGGTAATGTAATAAACAGTGCATAAAACCAATTAACTGTAAAGTAATGACTACAACTATTAGAAGCTGGTGCAAGATAACATCTAATACACCTGTTAAGGTAAGCTCATGCTTCAATTATAATATTGGTGAGGTAGGCATGATTGTCTCTGTTTCACTGTGTAAGAGAAAACATCCTGAATGAATGTTTGTACATTTTAATGTAATGTTAAATAAGCATCTAAAAACAGGCATCTGACAAGTGCAACTACTGATAATCAAAAATACCAAAAATGCAATTTTTATAAGTAGAAGAAAAGAACCCAGACAAACTGACGATTAAAATATCCAAACATTTCTATAACAAGGAACTACTACCAGTCGACACAACTGCAGATGCACTATTTGCATACTGACACAAAACTTTTCTGCACCTGATGATACGATGTCATAATGGCTGTAATTATGATGACATGGTAGACAATACAAACTATAACTATTTCCATGAAAAAAGAAATCTGAAAAGACAAGATTGTTATAAACAAGCAAAATCATGCAAATAAACAGACAGATTAAAGGAAAAAATCCAACTAAAAAGAAAACAAAAAAAACCCACCCAAAATAAACATGGATGTTTTACCTCTGCGCAGTCATATAATTCTCTAGTTAACATGCATTTAAAGCAAAACATGTCATGCACACAGAGTAAGTACAATCTAAAACATTATAGTAGGATTTATTTTACGAACAAAACCTTCATACATACCCAGCTCTAAATGCTTTTCAACAGTGTCTGAGAGAGGTGTGACAGATAGTGAAAAACAAATGTTAATACACACAACTACATTTCCAAATGGGTAGAAAAAGAGCTCACAGTGATCATTCCAGGGAAAGAAGTCATACTGTATATAAATTATTGTCATGCATCACTGACAGTTACACAGGAAAGGCTGAAAAGTTACATAAGAGTACAGAAAAGGGTGGGAAAATGAAAGAGCGCCAGTACTGAAGTCTTGTAATGCTTCCACAAGCTATGATCCCAATGTTATGATTAACGATTAACTTATCTGATTGTAAAATGTCAGGGCTTTGTCAAGCACGAAAAAAAAAAAGTGTGTATATATGTTTTTATGTTACAAAACAAGCTTAGTCACAGGGTATCAAAATCAACATCCAGAGACATTGCTGGTGCTTTCCTACTAAACTATTCATGTACTGATTCTCAGTATCCTAATCTTTTCCCTCTGAGATCACAGTTTACAACATCTACAGCTGTGAGCATCAACACAAGGAAGTATTGTATGTACAGAGAGAGAACTGTTTTTCACTACCATGATTCCTTGAACCAGCTACCATGAGAAGATAGTTTTTAGTAAAGAAATCACTATATAACCCATTTTGTGAGGTTTGGAAAATTTACCTTCAGCATACTGAAGAGAATCTGTACCTTCAATGCAATTAAGGTTAACAATAAATTTCTTCATAAACCAATAAAAGTGTTGCAAGGTGGAACAATCAGATTTCCGTCTCTGTCTCCTTTGACTGATCAAGATTATCAGAAAAACTGCTCCTAAATGAAGCTATTGACTAGTTCTTTACAACAGTGTTTAAAATATGCATTATTACCTGGACAAAGAATCAGACTAAAGCTCTGAGATACATGGATCATTAAACCAGGCGAAAGTACTGAACTCTCCATCTTCCAAGTTTTTATTCATCTTTATATCAATGGAGGCTGCACAAAGAATTAATCCCCATCATCAGTTATATATAACTGTTAACAATGCCATTCCCTTCACTGAAAATCACATGAAACAAACATGCAGAACTGGAATCAGACACACATATTCAAATAAATGTAAGTTTTCATACTGCAATGGATCCAATTCAACAGGTCTTTAGGAATCGTCCAGAGACCTTTGTGGACATTCAGATTAAAACAAACACAAAAATAATCAAAACCAAGACATTCTCCACCAATTGTTAGTTGTTGAGTACTGAAATTTTAATGCAAATTACAAGATTTCAAAGGATTATTAAATTGAGCTGCACAGCAGTTCAGTTTGGTTAAAACTGCAAAGGAAAATTCTTCTACTTTTTCCACACCTACCCAGCTTGTTTCTAATTATGTTACTCTATAACTTTGAAAGCCACTGTAAAACAATCTTAATGTCATGTTTTCTCATGTAATACCAGAATGTTCTACTATGTCTATCAGAGTTACCCTGATTATCAAGCATAGAAATTTACCTCAGGAAAGTGACTGAATATTTTGCAGATTATTGACTGGCTGTCTTATGGTTTCAATATTTTATGAGTCTGAATTTATTTGATAATGTTACTATGTAATTGCTTTAACATAATAAATCTTCAAATGAAATACATTATTTGAGGTTAAATGATGGAACAGAATTAATCTCTAACTTACACATATCTAAAGAAGTACAGTAACAAAAATCTGTCTAGTTTAGGAAGGCATGAAAGTACAATAATGACCCCCCCCCCCCCCTTCCCCTCTTATTTTTTTTTACAGAAATAAATAGTTTATAACTGCACTGAAATCCTGTCTGTATGGGCCTCTACTGGTTGCTCAGTAACAGTAAGAGCTTCTAGATCTTAATTATTATTTATGGGACAATAAGCCCTTCCTCAGACAAGCAATTTTACACATACCACCAGAGATAAACATTTTATGGTTCAATAAAATAATAAACATATCACTTTTGACAACATTATTTTACATGTTCTCATCAATATGTAAGTAGCTATCAGGTCCGTAGATGAATATGGTGATCAAATTCTTGGTAGGGTGACATACACTGTCTAACATTGTTAACAATACTTCACTACATTTTTTGTTGTTGTTACAATGCACAATGCCAACATCTTGGCAGTTATGACCACTGATTTTATTTCGCATTTCAGCTTTTTAGCACACTGCTACAACTGTTGAAAAAGCTTGAGAAACATTTACAGCTAAGCAGTAAATGATAATGACCACTTCTAAACCTCTGTTCCTCCAGTCTTTTCCTACAGATTAAGGTGCAATCTCTGGCAATGTAGTCACTTGACCCCACTGTCAGATTGAAAGAGTTAAGTTTGAATGATCAGCAGTGGCAATCTTATTTTCTAACTACAGTCTCCGCTTGTATGCCCGTGTCCTATACAAATAATAACTTCACTCACAAGGGAAACTTACTAGGAATGCCACCTTGAAGTATTTGACCGTGATCTTATGTTTTGCATGCTAATTTTCCATGGAATGTTCTCAGTCTGCATGACCACTAGCTATTATTGCAACCTAGACAAATTATTCATATTATACAAATGTCTCTGATTTGATCAATCATTGCCCTCTTAATTTTTTGTTTTTTGTTTTTACCCTCAACTGACAGGTAATTGGAAGTCTATTGAAGATTGTGCAAGTGTCAATCATTGTGTTTTGTCCAAATCCTATAGATTATTCCATGTATTTCACACAATTGCATCCAGCCATGGGGCATACTGATAACATGAATGACCTGTCATATAAATGAGACTGTCCACAGACATGTCAAAGTTTTTGGAGGAAAAGATAAAATTAAACCTGCATTTCTTGCACCAGCAATTGAAACAATCCTATATGTGAGGAAGATTTTTATAGTTAACCCTCACGCTGCGCGGGGCGGCAATAGTCGGTATTGACTTGCAAGCGCTCACGCCGCACGGGCGGCAAAAGTCACCCCAGTCAAGCTGACCGCGCCATGCGCAAGCCCTATTTTCAGGCGTCGGGTCACTGACCTTTTTGAGACGTAACCACCGTGTTATTGTTCACTGTATCTCTTTTAAATCAAACGCATTGTGACATGGACATGTTAACCAGTGAACCACTGGTCGGAATCACAAAGACTAAGCTTTCAAAGGCTCTCCCCACACTTTCAAAAGATGTAACATCGACATGCGAACTGTTGCTCAACAAATTTGCAATATTATCTCATTTTCTCACAAGCTGACCACCATCTGGAGTTGTCTGTATCTAAGAACCAATCAGAAACAAGCTCTGAAATAATCTTTGCCCCAAATGCCCACATTGGTTTATTAGTATGTGTCAATCAGGATGAAACCATTTGTTTAGGGCTTGGGAGGGCGTGGCTAGTTATCATGCTTCGTTCTCACGAAAACTACAGCTGTCAGTTTGGAATCATAAGTCAGATCATTGGTTAGAGACTGACAGTCTAAAGTTTTGCTGGTTAATTCATTACCAAGCGTGATAAGGCATAGCAGCGAATGTTTTCATACCGATCAATAAAAACCGAACCACGTGGACAGCGTATGTGGTCATCGTCTAGCGGCACGGGTCAGTGACCCCAGATAAGATTCTCCGTGAGTAAGGTCGCTGACAGGGCAGCGGGCTTTACGGGTAGCGCACAGGGTATGGGTTAAATGAAAGACAATTAAATTGTATAAGATGGAGCAGCCTTCTTTTTGCACCTCTAAAAATGGTGTCCATAAGTGATGTTATTGTATCTATCTAGTATCTTTGGCTAAAACAACTAATCAAGCAGACATGAATATCCAGGTGTTAATGTTTTCAGAAAAGTTCAGATTTATGACAGAGTCAGTGCTTGTACATTACAGAAATTTGTAGCTCAAAGGTGCACAATGTCAAGCTGAGAATGCTGATGATTGATAGGATAAAAATGAACAGTCAAGGACTTATTCATGCTTCAGATCTTGTGTTCATTCACTTAAATTTCACAAAATCTCAAAAAACTCAGGATGTGCCTCTTCATGTTATACTTTTCTTCTCTTGCCAGGAGTCTGACTTCAAGTTCAGGTATACAATACTGTTGCTGCATGGGCGAGAATGAACACGGATTAACTGCAGAACAGTGTCAGCATATTGCAAGTCTAATCTGTCTATCCTCCAAATTTCAGTGTAAATTATCTTGCCTGGAACATCAGTTGATTAAAAACTCATCCAAACATGAAATAACTTCAAAATGCTGTCATGTCTTTATGTGATTTGACTGCAAGGATATATAGCAATCCACCAAGTGAAAGGCCAAACATAATTATTATGGTTAGCCTGATTAGTAACTAATTCACTATGGAAAAATTATTACGTAGACTAATTAATTTCAGTTATCAAAGGATTAAATTCACTCCCTCTTATGGTGCTCGGACATCACACGAACAATACTTACTTTGTCGCTTCCTAACTCTGCGAGAACATGCATAAGACTTCCATCTGCCAATATTTGTCTTAACATTGACCAGCATTTTGATAGGATTGGAAAACTGTTTCTTAGCGACTGTTTTCACTGCTTCCTGAAACTGCAGGGAAGCACTGGAAAGGAAGTGACACACATAAGTTGTAAATTCCATCCATGCTGATTGTCATTGTTGTTAGTTTTTTCTAAAAAAATTCCCTGTCATTACAACTTTATCTGTGTAAGATATGAGATTTCAAACCACCATATAATATTATAGCTGCCGTTTTCCTTATTTCTGAAAATGTGACAAACAATCAAGGCTCTTTGAAATGCAAATACTAGAATGTTAAGCACTGTCACAATAAGAATATAAATTGAGTGTCATATATGAATAATTCCACCGCACATCCAATCACTTAATTAGGTCTTAGATCTAGTTTGATAGCCCAATAACATTGATTATATTTTTTTGAGTATCAAATGGTAAAACTGTAAACAGGGCTAGCAATTAGTTTTTGGTTTAGGGACCCTGAGTTGAGAAGGGTGGATAGGGAGGTGGAAACAGGACAAAGTAGGGGATTGCTGGGTTCGGGCGAAGTACGGTGTGACCTTGTGTCACTTAGGCGCTACGCTAGCCGTGAAGGCCATCCCGGGTCACCCCGAAACGTCGCTGGCTAACAGGGCTCTGGTGAAATCCTGGCAGCAGGGGATGGATGAGGACGGAAGGCGACCGAAGGATCTTTGGGCACGGCTTTTGTCTCTCGTGGTTGCGGGCAGAGGATTCCGTTTTTGGAACAATGGCCGGGACCAATGCACAGTATGTGCACTGCGCTTTCAGAAAGCAATGGCAGACCACTGGAAGAATTTCTTGCCAAAAACTACAATGAAATGTCACACAAAAGGAAAGAAAGTTATAGTTCTGTGTCCTCTGAGTCCCCCAGGGAGGGTCGGGACTCAAAAACGACTGGGGAGGGAGAATCCACAACTGCAGAAGGCACCCGTGATGACGATACTGGCGTATCTGACGGTGAGTGCAAGAAACAGAGGTGTAGATACTCCTATTCAAAGAAAAGAAAAAGCAAAAGTGTCATCAACATCGGCACCTGGAATGTTAGGACCATGAAACAAATGGGAAAACTTACACTCCTGTTAGAGGAGCTGAAGGAACTCAGCATGAACATCACTGGACTGAGTGAAGTACGATGGGACAAACAGGGCCTATTCAGGACAGAAGATCACACCATCGTATACAGCGGAAACAAACGCGGCATGAATGGTGTTGCAATTATACTGGACAGACGCTTACGAGACAACATTAGCAGCCATGACGCTATAAGTGATAGAATTGTCACTGTGAAACTTGACACCCAACCCGTGCCCCTGAACATCATACAAGTATACGCCCCCACATCTGCGAGCACAGAAGAAGAAATAGAGCTGTTCTATAATGACCTACAATCAGTAACAGACAAAATCCCAAGCAGAGAAATATGCATAATCATGGGAGATTTCAATGCCAAAGTGGGAGAGGGTGAGGATCTGGAATGTGGGATAGGACCCTATGGATTAGGAGAACGAAACGACCGAGGAGACATGTTAGCATCTTTCTGCCATGCAAATGAAATGAGCATCACGAACACTCTCTTTAAACACCCGATGCGAAGAAGATACACATGGATAAACCCTGGAGGCAATCTCCGAAACCAGATTGATTACATCCTGATTGACAAAAACTGGAAAACAACTGTGCTCAACTCAAAGACAAGGCTAGGGGCAGACTGTGACACTGACCACATTTTAGTGACAGCAAAGCTGAGATTGAAAGCATATAGGAAGAGCAAGCCAAAACCCACCAACAGATTTGACACGGACAAACTGAAAGACCCTGAAATCAGCAATGCTTTTCAGATCGAAACAGAAAACCGTTTCTCAGCATTACTCAAGGAGTGGTCAGCTGAAGAAAGACACCCAGATACACTGTGGAAAGACATGAAAAGAATTTGGAGTGAAACAGCTGAATCGAAACTCGGGAAAAGAACGAGGAAAACTCCCAAACCATACATCAGTGAAGAAGTGATAGAGCTTGCAAAAAGAAAGAGCAAAGCCAGAAAACTTAGTAAACAAGATGAATATCATGCACTGAAGAAGGAAATCCAAACAAAGATCAGAAGGGGACAAGGTGGTCTAGAGGCAAGGTGCTCGCCTCTCGTGCCAAGGGTCCCGGGTTCGAAACCCGGGCCGTGCAGGCATGTTGGAAGTTTGGGATTTTTCTCATATTTTCGTGTCCCTGATTCTATTGAGGGGTAGGATCGAGTACCTAGTCTTCTCGGATAAGGACGAAAAAATTCAGAGGGCCCGTGTGCACGTTGCGCACGTTAAAGATACCTTGGCAGTTGGAAATCGTAAAGAGCAGGCCGAACAGGCCGCTGCCCGGGCAAAATTAAATTAAATTCATCTCTACCAGACCCTCCCCCTCCCCCCTCATCTCCCCCCCCCCCAAAAAAAAAAACAAAAAAACGCCGACCGGCGCTGCACTGTGGCGACGACGTGCCTGCTCCAGTTATAACTGGGCTGCAATGGCACAAAGGCAAAATTTCCCAAATGGGATTAAAGAGTTATACAAATACAAATACAAATACAAAAGAGACAAGAATGCATGGTTAGAAAGAGAGTGTGCAAACATAACAGAATGTAATACACAAAGAAAGTCAAAAGAAATGTTAAATAAGAAAAGTAAAAAAGAGGGATTTCCAACCACAGAACTTGAGTCTGAACAACAAAGAAGGCACAACACTGACAAACACAAAAGATGTGCTCTCAAGATGGCACGAATACGGCAAGATGCTGTTTGCGGACAACATCAGACCAGACCCGAGGGACCTCCAACAACCAGACTCACAACAGATAGATAAAGAACCAGAACCTCTCTTGGAGGAAGTACAGGCTGCAATAAAAACAAATAAAGAATGGAAAATCCCCTGGATTAGACAACATACCAGGTGAACTCCTGAAACATACCAGCGAATCAGGAATAAAAGCACTCCACCAAATGATCTGCAAAATTTGGCAGACAAATGAATGGCCAACAGACTGGAAGCTACAAGAATTCGTCATGCTATACAAAAGCGGCAATGTCAAAGACTGTGGAAATTATAGAACCATCGCCCTCATCAGTCACACCAGCAAAATCCTGCTCATCATCATACTCAACAGAATGAAATCTAAGGTAGAAGAGGAACTATCAGAATGTCAAGCTGGTCACAGGACCAACAGAGGAACCGCTGACATGCTCTTCATACTACAAATAATGATTGAACAGATAAGAAGCAATGGAAACGAAGCCTTCATCACGTTCATAGACTACAGCAAAGCGTTCGACAGCGTTAGGCACCATCACCTGTTCGATATAATGATTAAGATGGGATTCCCGAAACACCTTGTGACCCTGATCGCTGTACTATACCACGAACAAAGGCAACGATTAGATGGAACAATGAGAACTGTCCATATTTCAACATCGAGAAAGGAGTCAGACAGGGTTGCATACTTTCACCTCATCTTTTCAATATTTATACTGAGCAGATCATGAGAAACGCAGACATAGAAGATATGGGAATAAAGATCGGAGGCCGAAACATCACAAACCTTCGCTACGCTGATGACACAGCTCTTATGTCAGATAACATCACCAGCATGAAAAGAGTGTTGCACAGAGTGGATGAAGCGGGCAAGACAGCAGGCCTACACCTAAATGCTAAGAAAACCAAAGTCATGCATACTGGAACAGGGCACCATGAACACCAGGAGATACTAGTAAACAAAACAGCACTAGAAAAAGTGACTGATTTCAAATACCTAGGATCACATAAATCGCAAGATGGAAGCTGCTCAAAGGACATAAAAACAAGGATAGGAATGGCAAAACACAAAATGGTTCAACTAAACAACATTTGGAAGGATAGAGGCACACCAACGGACCTCAAAGTGAACATACTTAAGTGCTTGATCTGGCCAGTCCTACTATATGGTTGTGAAGCCTGGACACTCAAAAAGGCAGACATAACAAGATTGGAGGCAGCTGAAATGTGGCTTTACAGAAGGCTACTCAGAATAAGTTGGACAGAAAGGAGAACAAATACAAGCATCTTAGAACAGCTTGGCACCACCAGAAGAATAACACCTGAAATAAATAAAAAGAAGACTTGCATACATCGGCCACGCGGCCCGAAACAAAAGCACGGCCCTTATGATATCAATCCTTCAAGGAAAGACAGAAACAAAGAGAAAACAAGGAAGACCACCCATTACATATCACGATAACATCAAGAAAGTCAGCCAGCTGGAAATAAGTGAACTAACTAGGAAAGCTAAGGACAGGATTGGGTGGAGGAGATTTTGTCGTGACATCCACTGTAGCAGCTAACATCGATGACGATGAAGCCGACAGGTGACAGGAGGTGACTGGAGATCAGAGAACAGACATAATGACTCAATAAGGCCCTGAACAATCAAAGTGATCTAGCAAATATGCACTGAATTCTTGTTTGCCCTCTGCTGCAGGCAAATGCCATAGCTGGAAAGACTTCCGAATGCATCTCATGCCAGTATTGCCAGACTGCGCCTTTTACTGTAGGCCCAATCAGCAGTAAATTGCCGAGTGGCACATTAACTATAAAAACATATAAAGAGGATGATCTCGCCACTGGGGCTCTACAACCCCTCATGCACTGCAGCCGCTTTTACAGGCACGTCCTTGTGGTGATCGGAATACCTCCGCAGTTTGGTACAGACTATTTCATAACTGTACAAAAATCTGGCCATGAGATTCATTCAGAAGTCCTCCCCCATGGTTCATATCATGCTCATAGCACTTCTTGAGTTAAATAGGACTATAGGCTAGAGCAACCAAGTCAGATTTAATCGTATACCAAAAGCAACTTACCCGGTCCGTCTGTTGTTAGCAGTCATCAAGCTGTCTCCCATCTCATCCATCTGAAATGCTCCATTGTCTGATGCTATCTTTTCACTATCTTCTGGGGCTATTTGCGACTTTCTGTGGCGTTTGCGTGCATCCATGTAGGACTTAGTCTATCTAGACTCTAGATCTATTCACAAACCGTGAAAATGTAGATCTGACTCTAGATTTAGGCCTGTACTATGTGATAACTGTACATCAAAGTAATACCACGGAATGTCTTACAGCAATAAATCAAAATCATGCCCAAAATACACTTAGCCTAAGCTTATTCTGGCAAATCCTGGCTCTCTTTTCGTTTTCCTGCCTGGCTTCCACAAAGGAAATAGAGCGGAATGCTCGAATTAGTCGAATCTACAAAAGAGACGCCATATTGGTTGCTAGCCCATGATAATAATTACATTAGTAACGGAAGTCTCCCAGCGGAAGCGAAATTTAAAATGAAAGAAACAAACAAAAAAATTGTCAAAATAAAAAACATTACTCTTTCCTCCCCAAAAGCGCTACAAAATAATAATAACAATATAATGATCGTGTTATTTGTGAAAATAACACCACCACATGTCAGACATCTCATGCAAGCATTCTCATAGGTTTATGTCTCACATTAAATGGGCTTACGTACGACTGATTTCAAATACCTAGGATCACATAAATCGCAAGATAAAGCTGCTCAAAGGACATAAAAACAAGGATAGGAATGGCAAAACACAAAATGGTTCAACTAAACAACATTTGGAAGGATAGAGGCACACCAACGGACCTCAAAGTGAACATACTTAAGTGCTTGATCTGGCCAGTCCTACTATATGGTTGTGAAGCCTGGACACTCAAAAAGGCAGACATAACAAGATTGGAGGCAGCTGAAATGTGGCTTTACAGAAGGCTACTCAGAATAAGTTGGACAGAAAGGAGAACAAATACAAGCATCTTATAACAGCTTGGCACCACCAGAAGAATAACACCTGAAATAAATAAAAGAAGACTTGCATACATCGGCCACGCGGCCCGAAACAAAAGCACGGCCCTTATGATATCAATCCTTCAAGGAAAGACAGAAACAAAGAGAAAACAAGGAAGACCACCCATTACATATCACGATAACATCAAGAAAGTCAGCCAGCTGGAAATAAGTGAACTAACTAGGAAAGCTAAGGACAGGATTGGGTGGAGGAGATTTTGTCGTGACATCCACTGTAGCAGCTAACATCGATGACGATGAAGCCGACAGGTGACAGGTGACGTACAGTTGACGACCTGTGATAGGCGCATGCGAAGTGCTCCATTGTATTATTAGGCCTATATAAGTAGGCTATAGCCTAAGCCTGAGGGTATAATATCAGACTCCCGTTATATCCTGGGTCTCGAGTTATATATTGTCAACAAGAGAAATTTGGAAGGAGTACCATATGGTTTACACAATTTTAGTCGGGCACATATTTCATGTTCTGAGTGTTAATCACACAGCCGTGCATATACAACATCCATCTAGAGGACTAACTCACCAGGGGCGCTGCGACCCCCCGTTTACGGACGCTCTTAAAGTCGCGACCTTGTAATAATATCGTGTGACTCAAATGGAACTCCTCCCAAAATGCTCAGACAGGTAATCAGTAAAAACCCTGACCACAGGCCTTTTTGCAAAGACGGCTCCGAAGACCATATAGATTCGGTAGGAGCCGCCCATTCTCAAGTGCAGATGGCAAAGCTCAATGCTGCAGACTCAACCCCAAAGCCTTTGTCTTTGCCGCTGAAATTCACGCGGTCAGCTTGGCCTTAAATCTTATAATCCAATTCCCAACCAGGACGCCTCGTTATCTTTTCTGATCGCTGTACTGCCTCCGGGCTTTAAACAAAAATGAAACGAAATGCTTATTTGCAGACGTCTGATCCCGATCTTATTCGCAGATGGGTGTTTCTTGGTTTTGTGATGTCTACTATGAAAAAGTTCCTCCAGCCTGTCGTGATCTGCGGTAACGCAGTGGCTTGCATCTTTACAGGGATTTTGCAAAATTGATGTCGTGGGGAAACTGATCATTGCTGTCGTGTGCTCCAGATTACTTCTTTCATTTATTCCTGTTCATTTTATTTATTCCTGTTCACTGAACGGGACAGTTGCTAATTAGAAATAAATATACATGTAAATCAAATTTTAAACATGTCAATGATTTCTTTTAGTCAGTGTGAACTGAACATTTCGCCTCTGTCTACGATAACTTAAGGGATCTATCCTGTATATAGGCCTACTGAAAATATATTTTAGGGGCCTTCTGTTTCAACTTTTTGTCATGTTTTGTTTTATTACTTTTTTGTTTGCGTGGAAGTTTATATTAGTTCATTTTTATTTGCTGTCTGACTTTCTTTGTGATTTCACATCTGACAAAATTGGCTAATAATTCACCTAATAAACAAAAGTTCCCAGTCACATTTTTTTTTTTTGGTCAAGACAGAAATTGCAGTTTCTAATTTGCGAACATTCATCGTACCGGTACATAACATAATTATCTAAGCTCGGCCTGACGCCCAGAGAAAATAATACTAAATAGCAGATGTTTATGTCCGTAGGCTTTCTCAGCTTACTCATACTAAAAACCTAAGAGATTTCAACCATTCTTGCTTCTCGATCCTTTTCAAGGCTGTTTGCACCACTTCATGCACATACAAGAATGAGAGAGAGACACACAGAGAGAGAGAGAGAGAAACGCGCACAGATTATAGTACCACGTAGGATCGAGGTACTTCCAATGTAATTATTTCATTTTATTATGATTTATTTGATCTTTATTCTCTTACATTGGAGCTCGTTTCTTTTTAGTGTTGTTTTATTTTGCTAAGTGCGACAGTGTGCAGACAGAATGACAATACGCTGCCTGTAACTAAACTGATTAATTGTTATCTTGATCGATTTAAATATTCACTATGTCATTTGAAGTTTCACAAAATGATACACTATCCAGATTTTTGGTTTATTTATTTTGTTTGGTTTTTGTGGGTTTTTTTTTTTTTAAGCTACAGCGCCTTGCCCACTTTTTGCCCAAGTACCAATTACGGTGATATTTCTTCGTGCCATTCAAAGGAGGCACGCTTCCGCCATAATACTGTTGCATCTCTATGATGTGCACAATTGAAACCAACTTGTCTCATAAATTTAAGCTTGCATTTTTTTAAATATAACGTGTCTTTTTGGGGAGTGCAGGGGGGTGGGAGTGGGGGAGGGAGTGCAGAATGATATCCCTACTTTTTTTTTTTTAATGAAAAAATGAATATGATAGTTCATTAGTTGATATCTGCGCAGCATAAAAGAAATTAATTATGTAATTAGCATGTCTCCTCCCACATGTTAAAGCAGTTAACAGAAGTGCAGTACATGTACTTGTTTGTTTTACTCCACTGACAAAATTGTCTCTTGTATTTGTATGAACATTCAGTGTAAATGATATTGATAACCCTCAGTGCTGTTGCCTCACCACTTCATTTTTCAGGCAATATTATTTGAAATATCTGAAACTTTATCAGGTTGTATTTGTGCAAGGTATGTGATTTCCTGGTACTGCCCACAAATTTCTTCTGCTAACATATTGTTTCTAAATAAATTCACTGTATACAGTACCAGTACCCAGATGATTGTACAACTGTATTTCATCCCCCGCTGCTGAATAACAGAAATATTTCTTAGTCAGTTGTCCCCACCATTTCCACTATTATTTTGCAAATACAGTTACTCTCAGCATTATTTCTTTGATTGTCATGTAGATATTTTCACTTTTGTACTGTGGAGTGTGAAATATTAGAGATGAAATGGCATGTCATGTTTACTGTTGAATGTCAGCCACTCAAAAGCAGTCCAAAATTCCAATAGCTGCTACTATGTTAGATTAGATATGAATAAATTTATACACATTGTCATGAAGACAGGAAACAAAACCACTGAGTAGACCTCTGGATGACCACAGGTATGATTCATATTAATTTTTTCAAATTGTCTGAGAGTTTATTCCTTAGCTGTCATTTCATGAGAAACTTGGTCTGAATTCACATGATCCTAGAACTTGCTTTCTTGAGAACTGAAACTGTTAATAAACTACAACAAACTTTAAACACATTACTATTATTGAAAAGTGTGCTTATACTCTGCCCGTCCCCTGTCTGCTTTTCACACTCTCACCACAACCTTCCCCCCTCCCTCTTCCAAGCATACATACATTATATTTATGCCCCTTTTGTCCAAACACAGACCATTTTCAGTTTTAAAAACTTTCCGACCATTCAGTGATTGTGCTAGGCTCATTCTCTTTCCCGGTGATTGTATCAAAATCATCATTAACATCACATTTTTTTTGATGTGAAAGGACCGTTTTGTTTGAGTTTTACCTTATGGAAACAATAAATGAGTGAATGGACGTCAGGTTGTTCTGTATGAAAATGTTGCATAGTTCAACTGCTAATTATGTAAACAATGTGTGCTTATCCTCTCACTGCCATTAAATTTAGTCTCCAAACAATACAATTACTACTAATGACCCCAGGCTTAACATTGTGGCGGACGTCTTCCCTGACAGTGACATAGTGCGCGGGTGCGGGTAACGGGAAGCCGTGATCTATTTGTTGCAGTACATCCATGGATTATACTAAGAGAATGACAACAAATAACAAAGAAAATATTTAGGTCAAGGCATACAAGAAAATGGTTTAAATTTTTAATCTCAGTTTAAGCAATTGACATAAACAATATAAATTAATCATTGACACATGAGATACTGGCTTCAGCAATAAAAAAAAAAAAGTAATACATGTACATGTACAGTAGAAACAAGACTTCACGAACTATAAAAACTTCACAGTGTAAGCATTAGCCCAGACGCACCAATGCCACTTTGTTGTGTTGCTGTGGCGTCGCATTTTCTTAATTCTGGGCGAATAAATGGGGATGTGCATACATGCAACATATTGGCTCATTACAGAGATAATGGGAACATAAAACTAAAATGCCACAACAGTACCACAGAAAGTCCCATGTGGTCGCCTAGCCTTAAGAGCACGTTTTATTAACAACTAGTGAAAACTGAAAGGAAGAAGAAAATGACATATCCCGCTCGGCTTGTGAATGAGCCATTATTTATACTACATAATTTACAAATTTTCTGAATCTCAACTTTATGACAACTAGCCTTCTTATGCATCGGAACAGGATCTTTTAACAACCACCTGTAACCAAGTTTACTTGGCCAGTGGTGGATGTCAGCAGTTAAAATCTTTGCAATACTGACACTGACAGTCAAAAAAACTCAATTGTTGTCATGCCCTGTTCACTGTAATAATCATGGTCCAGAATCTGGATGAAAAATCAAAGGAAATGCAGTATAATACAATTAATACATGTTACATGTATGTCTTCCATTCCCAAAGTCCCAAAATTGTAATACTAAATACATGTACCAATAATCCCATGCCAACCACTCAAACAGGCCATATTTTCACTTTTTCCCTCTACTGCCATGCCACTTTCACATTATATCTATGTAGATCCACTTGCTTATTTCCTTATGCACTCCACCTGTAAATGATTCCTCTTTCACTTTCAACTATTGGAAGCTGTAGTGTAGGAGTGATGATTAGGGAATGTTTCTCTGCTCTCCTCTTATTTCTGAACACATTTAAACTTCTGAATTTTGGCAAAGACCAGAATATTTAGGAAGTTTTCTGGGCAATCTGCATTGTTTGCAATAATCACATAGCCAACCAACAATCTGAAAGCATCAAGTTGCCTGAAGAGTATGAACCATTCACCATAAAAAAAACAACAAACCCCACAAAAATTGCATTTATAACCTCATATTAATGGAGTTGCCTCATACTGTCACAATATTACAAAGAAAATGAATCATCCATACACAATCCAGAATGCACCAAAGTCATTAGCAATAGCATGTTAATTTTTTCAGATCCTTGAGCATTGTTAACTCAAACAATTAACTATACAAAATTAGCTTGAAAAGCAAATTATACAGCTCTGTATGCTCTCAAGTAAAACACAACCCATACTTTAAGGGGAGGAGCAGGTCAAAATACTGAACATTGGGACTAGGTTGTCAAAATCCGGTTTACAGTTTCAGTCCTTAATTTCTCCTTAACTAGTAGAGTGACTACCCTCCAATTTTGTCCATTTGTCATTGAATGTAAATTCTTTGACATTACAATGGTGAATTTGGGTTATATATGATCTTTTTTTTTTCTCAGCTTAAGCAAATATAGAGCCATTAGGGTCTTTTTGTTTTGAACGCATGCTTACAATGTCAGTTCTGAAAATCTTCATAACTAGAGAACAGATTACTCTCAAAATTGGCACGTGTCATTGAATTTATATTCTTTGATATTGCAATGGTCAATTTGGGTTATATGTGATATTTTTTGAGGCAGAGCAATTACAAAACTGCATTGTTAGATTTTTGGGGGATAAAAATGTAAGAAACTGCTTTAATGTTGGAATATAACCACCTGGATAGACATATTGGAAATATGGTGTTTAACTCTCTTTACATACTAATTCTTAACTTGTATGCAAAATTTCAGCTGCTTTCAACGGATGGTTTTCACATAATTATTTATTAAAATACGTAAATAAAATTCAATATGGCCACCGCTACCATAGCAACCGCAAAATTTTAAACATTTTGAATGTATTTTTCAAATCAAATTTTCAGTATGGTTCACTAAACCAAAATTAAAGGAAATTTATTAAAAAGTAAAGAAAATAGTAACTTTAGGTGCTCCTCCCCATAAGTATTTCATTTCCTTCATTTACATGGGAAGAAAATGTATAGAAAAAAATTAATGAAATGCAAATAAATCAGATCAAACTAAGAGATAAATCTCTAAAGACCAACAAATTGGACATGAATTGCAAATTTAACAAATATAACATCCCCTCTGGGTTATATCACAACAAACATTCGCATTTTGTTTCAAGAGGAAAATGATTTTATGGTACATCAACCAAACAACAAAATTTTTTTATCTTCAAATCAATGATTTCATTTTTCGTGTATTTACCATTCAAATTTTACTATTTTGTCAAATAACCATTTTAAATGCCATATTTCATCAGTAAAAGAGAAACTCTGTGACTGCAGTGCTCCTTTGCGTATCTCGCTTGTAATGGCCAATGCAATAAGTTTATACACTTCTGCTGATACATTTAGAAGTCATCCAAAAATTAGAAAACAGGAAGGTTTCATCACAATGTTCTTTTTATCTTGTAGTTACGTCTGACAAAGTCTGTGAAACAACATTCTAGGAAATTATGTGCATCACCTGCTGCACACACTTCTGAACTAGGCTGGGATGGTTACCCGGTGGTATCCGATGAGGCTGGTAGGCCGACTAGCTAGCTGGTTTAAAGACTGCAGAAACTCTTGCAGCTGTTTGTTAGTGGTTCATAAAATCTGTACATGGGAGGGAGAAGTGGCAATTGGCGACTTCCCTGAAATTGCAAATTCTGCCCGAACACTTTAAGAAATAACTGATAATCAAAATAATAACCCTGTAGCACCATTAGACCAGCCTTTAATATCAATTTTTGCAAATATCCTATGTACACAATTATCAGACTATGTATTCAGCAGGTTTGAATGATTCCTTACAAATGCCTAGTTTTTCACTCTACAGTAAACCATGGCACTGGCAATGAAAGATTAAAAGTTTTACTTCATTATTGCCATCATAGTAGTGCAGTTTAGACGGACACAGGCCTACCGAATTTCACAACACATCAACAACAACAAAAATTACTTCGAACAAAAAGCAATGCGGAAATTTCAATGCTTAAAAAAATGAGGTCAATTTTGATTCATTACTTTTTAGAGTAAAATTTGTTAACATGAAGCTTAGATCATATGATGAAGTTGATCATATTACTTGTGTATTGCAATGGCTTACGAAATCTCTTTCCATGAAAATCATTACCTTCTACAATGAACATCCAAATGAGAAGTATTTCTACAATGTAGGCCTACAGCAGTTTTCATGAAGCAGAACGTTAAAGGAGAATGCAAGAGAATTACACGTTTTTTGTTGTTACTGTTTTGTTTCCTTTTTCATTATGCTTTATTAAAGTCAGCTTAGTCTGAACAGTTATCAAGATTTAAAAAAAAAAAAAGCTCTTCATGGCAGAAAAGTAAGGCAAACATGAAGAAAAAGAAAACAATATATAATACCATATCATTATCCCATCAAAATGATCTCTGAAAAGAACAAGCATTTGATTTAAACACATAATAACAAGCAGTGTCATGATCAGTGGAGAACGCCACATTTTGCGGTATATTATTATGTTGATTTTATGCTCTTTGTCACCAACAGACTTTCAGATGTCTCAGTTCATCTGCTTGAACATAAGCCACTGATCCAATAAAATTTCTGCCATTAGGCAGGAGTGAACTTTACTATATTTTTCATAAGTTACTTCAACATGCACTTTGCTCAATAACTAGATTTAATTTGTATTTAACATTGTGATGAGACATAAAAAGTATATTCTGATTTGGTAAGTTATAAATGCAATAAATCCTCCTATGATGCTTTCTTAAATTTGTCCCATAATACATTTTGTTTGTTTGTACAATATTCCCACAACAAAAAGGTCTATCTAAAATATTTACATCTTGGAACAAGTGGAACATCTCAAGATAATTGCAGAATTTGTCACTGTATCAAAAAAAGAACAAAGCATAATTCATAAAAATGTACTGCAGAAGCACTGAAGAATTATTTCATTTCATTATGAACAATGTTTACTGACAGACAGACTAGACCAGACTGTTTCCAGCACCTGCCAATTACAACTACAGTGGACATGGCTTAAGATGATGTCCAGGGGACATAAAATTTAACATCTTACTATCCGTTAAATCATCTTAAGCATTATTAAGTTATCTACCTTAGATAAACTATGTTGATAAATGATGGAAGCAGTATTGTTATGTAGGTGACCTTTGGTTGTTTTTTTCTAAGGCGGGGGTATTTTCTGTGTGTAGGCCAATGTGTATTAGGGTGTGTGAGGGAAAAAAATTTTCACCCAAAGCGATGGTGTCTGAACATTTCTAAGGAAAATGTTCTGTTTCCATTATAACCAAAGGGCAAAAATTAGCACACAATATCGCCTGTCAGTCAACTTAGCATTATGTTGTTATATGACTGTCAGCATGCAAGATACGCCAACCAAACAAACATAGCTTGCATTTTCCTGTATTATTAAATTTATTTAAATGTGAATTTCATACAAGACCCTCCCGCTGGTCACACTCGCATCATGTAGCACTGAGCCTAAACTAACACATAAACATCGCCCATCCGCGGTGACCGAGTGAGCAAGGTATTTGACACCTTCGTGGATTTGCTGGCGCCGACTGTCTTTGCTCCGTGTCCCGTGAAAACGATAGAATCTCTACTGCGTAGTTAAAAAAAAAAAAAAGTTAATTGTGGCCACGCGTGTCACGGTACGTTCACACCAAACTGGCGACAACAGACGTGCAATCACGGCCGAGCGACAACGGTACAAAGTTTCTCTAAATCATATTATTATCGGATTCAGACCAACCTACTCACAACAGACGAGTCATTTTCTCTCGCCCGTGCGACTTTTCACTTTTACCGCTGCAGTGAAATTTCAACGACACTCAGCCGTGGGATTGTTTTTCTTTAATTTCGCGTACTCCAAGCCACCAGGCCCATGGCGTCTTAAAATAGCACGGGCGGGATGCTTGAAGAAAAATTTAAAATACAATTTTTTCATCAAGTGTTATTTTTTAGCACAGATTTGAATTCAGCGACCCAAAATTAGGTACAGGCGGGAAGGCTTGGCGTTTTATCGCTTTATAAAGAATTTTTGGGGGTAAATATTCATGTTTAGTCATTTCAAAACGGGCGCTCGGCCGTGTTCACATGACCGTTTGGTGAGAACGAACCATTACAGTACATCCACGTGGGTAACCCTTTGCTTTTTCTCTCTATCGTAACCTCCGCTCTCAATGCCCGACCTGAGTAAAATCAGTGGCCCTGTGAATTTTACGATATCAGATGCACCATTTACTATTAATAATTATACTGCATTATCGATCCACCTGATGAATAATACATGGCAACATATTAGAGCTCGCATGGGTGCGAGGGATCAGTGATGCCAGCAGAATAAAATTAAAATCCTACACTCATGGACAAAGCGACCACATCCAGTCGTAATGGCGCCTCTGGCGCACACTGGGTAGGTGACATAATTGGTGTAAACAAGGCGAGGCAGACAAAGAGCAATGGCAGGTATGAGTTGTAGCGAAACGACGATTACGAAAGATGACGGCGTGTATTTTGACCATGACACGGTTCAGGAAAATCATACTAAGCATTTTTTTCCTCTTTGGGACTTCAAAATGAGATCACACAAAGAGTAAAAACGGATAGAAAGATGTCATACTATGCGTTTTTTTCCCACGGAAATGAGGCATTGGGGAAGGGATAAAAGAAAAACATCATACTAAAAGAAGCTCATTTTAAGCGACTTCATTTTAAGTGGAGTCGACTGTAAATGCATCTGACAGCATCAAGTAAACATATTTTTTCATCCCATCCTTATTTAAAATCTTTTGGAAGTTACTGTATGTGTATATTATTTTTTTTTCTTTTGTTGTTTTTTTTGTTTGTTCTTAATGTGGGGCTTTGTCAATTATTCATGGCCACATTTTAACTATCCCAGCACTGCCGTGACCCCACAGATTTTCTGTGATATTTAAAATAGTCTGTTACATACATGTGTTAGTGGTTACCCCTGAAAGTTTTGATCCATAAAGCTGCAAACATCTAGATTTAAAAGGATATCAGTGTCCTGTACCAAAAAAAAAGAAAATTTCAAGCATTAATTTCAAAAAAGCTAATGAAATCATTTTCATTTCTTGCATTAAATGTTTGTGTTATTCAGTGATAATTTGAAACCATACAGCAAGGCAAAACTTGAATTGTTCCAAGCTCGCTGAAATGATTTCTCTGAACAATTTTACACCAGCCTGTACCAGCTATGTAAATGCATAATAGTTAATATCAAAAACTTACTAACACCTACTGGACATAAGATGTCCCCAAATGCAAAAGGCACCATCAAAATGCACCATGAGCTGAATGGCATGAAATGATGAAAACAGACATAACAAATCACCACTTTTCATTAAGCAGTTTTTGAAAAGATCAGTAACATAGTTATAATAATAAATTACAGCACTATACAAGTTTCTTTCCAGTCCCAAAGATGACAAAAACAGCCCAACCAATCATGCACACTATTGCTGTCTGTTGAAATACTGCATTCCAGCTTTTAGTTGACTCCAAAATATGTCCAGCGATGTACACACCAACAAAACCTGTTGATCAAAATAAAGTTTTGAAATACATCAGAATCTTGCTAGTTTACTCCTGTGCCTTGATATTTTCTTCTATAAATAATGCCCCATGAAATTAGCCAGTTTCACACATCTCTTCAAATTTACATTTCAAACAAATTCTATAGAATTCCGTGAAGTGTACAGGTTTCCAAAAACACAATTCAACTTTCCTTCAGTGAAAGAAAAAAATTCAATACCATCCACACAACACTGAACAAATTAGTGAAGCACTGCTTGGCAAATATCCAGGGTGTGCCCCCTACAGTGAAATGCTCAGTACTTTACACAGTCCAGTTTTCTGGGAAAACATGGTGCTAGTCTATACAGATATAGCAATCAAGTGCTGTTGACATCATGTTAGGTAACCTCAGGATATACTTTTATACAAAACTAGCTGAGTTCCCGGCCCTGCCCGGGATAAATCGATTTATTAGTTTCAGTTCTGGGTGATTATTATGGACCTGCTTCATTTTGTCTGTTCCTTTAGCTTTATTTTATTTTTGTTTGTTTGTTTTTAGATACGTTTTACTGCTCTCTCTTTGCGCGTTGACATCCTGCGCATCCCGTCAGCATCAGTCAAATGGCTATGATTTGCGCACGGGTTAGTTTGTTTGTGCTAATGGAAAAGAAATATGATGTTTTCCTAGGCATGTTGAAAACACAAACCTGTACTTTTGGCCCTGCAGCGCCAATCTCCCAATTCCAGACCCTTTCTTTTTCCCAGTCCAGGCACATTGAGAACACACAAAGTTTTATACTTGATAGTCTTAGAACTCAATCTCATCATTTATACCAGTCCTAACCGGAAGTTGTTTTGTGAGTGTGATACAGTCTATACCGGAACCAATCTTAGTTACATTAATTTGCCGAAAAAATAGACCGAACGCCAATGTGTCGCAACCTAGAAACTAATACAAACGTTCTGCGAGTTATTAATTATTTTTTAATTTTCTGTGCCGGGGACACGACGACAGTCTATACTAAGCGCTGTATAAAATCTGAGGGCCACCGAATTAGCATTAACAGAGGAGTAGCGAAAGGCGCACTGCAACTGTCGTAAGGTTTCACTTTTATTAATATAGATACCAAGGAATACTGCAACCTTGGCATGCAAAATTTGCTTTCAATTTCACAATGTTGTGTTTAGGGAACAACAACTAATATTATAAATTTGGGGTTTACAAGATGGTAAAAACTGTCCACAGCATCCACAACCTTGGCTCTTCCTTTGATTGACTTGACAACAGCATCTCAATTCTTGTATAGAGGAGCTCATCTGTGTTTTATGTCATTATTACTTTGCAGCAGGGTTTTGGTGATTCATTAAATGCATAGATATTATATGATGTGGTCATTTTTACATACCTGGAATTGCACCTGCCATGTTCATGATCCCTGAAAGAAAAAAAAAACCAAACGTATATTGGAATGTTGATGAGATCAATTTGATAATACTGCATTAAAGGCATGCCTACTTCCCCACAGAAAGCTCTATGCCAAATGTTAAGTGTTGCTTACAGCTCAAGTCAAGCTAAATTGAATTTTTAAGGTTATCAGATTCAAAATATTTCTCGTAAGTTGCCTGTTAGATGGTGATCAACTTTAAGACTTAACTGGAGAGCTGAGACAATACTCAGGGGTAAAATGAAACATCCTGCATCTCATATCATGATATTCAATGTTCTGCTTACTTTTACGAGGAAGCTGTTGCAACTGTTAGGGTTACTTGATAAATTCTGGTGCTGCTGTTCTCATTAAAATCACTCTTTCTGAAGAGGGAAAAGGAAACCCGGTCGAATGTAATACAGAAATTGTTTTGTTTCCCAACACAGTTTTATAAATTAGATTAGTTACCCTGCTGTTGATTAACTTACCAAATACAGACCCTGCATGTTTGGGAGCAATATCTTGTGGATTGACTAGAATGCCACTGTTATGAAAACCACAGCAAGCAACAGCCAGGGCCAGACATATTAAGCATGATGTGTAGCTGCCTGCATATGAAATCAGGAACAGAAACAAAGATGTTCCACACAGAGCCACAGTCTGGGAAAAAGAAAACAGCAAACAACATTATCTTAGTACTTTCATCCTTTCTATGCATTGTCTAACTTTGTGGATAAAGCCATACTGCATTTCTGAGATGGATGTTTGTCAAACATATATCCACCCATCTTGCTTTCGCCCACATTATTAAATCAACATGGTTGTTATCAGGTAAGCTGACAGTTTTCTTCTTGGAAAGAAAACAGTAAATGACTGAATGTGGCTATTTACAATTAAATCTTAAAATCTTCAACACTACCTGTAGAAGACATTCGTACTTATACAATAATAAAATTTACTAATACTTACTTCCATTGTTTTCCGAACATAAGTGACAGAATAACCTGAAATTTAAGTATAACAAACATTTAAAAACACAATTTTGTGAATAATTCTGTGAACAACAAGTTTTAGCTTTAGGCCAATAGGCTTTCATTGTCAGAAAAAAAAATAGCCTATTTTCTGCAGCTTTTCAACTGCATAAATAGCATCTTGTTTTGGATTCACAACAAATGGCATGCAAGACACCGACTAGTTACTTAAATAAAAATGATTGATC
Organism: Onchidella celtica; assembly: GCA_963931925.1. Taxonomy (NCBI): domain Eukaryota; kingdom Metazoa; phylum Mollusca; class Gastropoda; order Systellommatophora; family Onchidiidae; genus Onchidella; species Onchidella celtica. Next base: position 62,215,013 of record OZ007571.1, read on the forward strand.
TTTCCAACGAATTAAAAATATTTATGTTTCTTATTATGTTAGTGTAACTTCTTTCCAAAAATTGAAAACCACTTTTAATTTCTTTGAAAAATTTGACTTCAATGCCTCACATATTTGTACCAAAATAAGAATTATTCCCTTCTGCATCTAGTACACGGCGTACAAAAACCGGATACTTTAGTTGGCCGCCGGTAATAGGCTGGAAGCGCCCGCGGTCGTTGGGCCGTGACGGTGATCGTCGTTACTCATCGGTCAGCGAGCGCCGTAGAATGGATGTTGCAAAACGCGTTTTTTTGTACTTTATCGGGGAGATATTACGATAACAATGTTTGGTTCAGCGATTAAGTGTTAGTGGGTAGCAGTAGGCAAATGCTGTTAGTGTAAGATATCGAAAGAAAAATACTTAAATATTGATTGGTTTAGTTGTAGTAGGTAGTTAAAGTTGACTCTGTTTCAATGCGGACACTGTTGTTAGATATGACATAATAAAGATCCATAATTCGGTAACCGCCGGTCGGTCCCTGTTCAAATTTACATGTACAAGCTTTCTCACCAAGTGGCTTTTTTGCCGCAGCTTTTATAATGCGTACAGGTCAATTTAAACAGCTACGTGTTGTCACATGGCATATTATGTCGCCCTTAGCTTGCACTTGCAGTCTCCTCGTGAGAATGTTTGCGCATTAATTTTCTTTTACTTGGAACAGCTTATTTATGTACACTAAATACAGTTTTGAAGTGCCTCACAATTTGGTTCATTGTTGTGTGGATGGGTCGGTCTCTGAATTTTCATTTGGCTGCACTTTAGGCCAGGGTTTGACTGTGCAGCTCAGTGACGGAGTACTTGCAACAGATGGATTTTCATGATAAATTCTAGTTTACGAAAGTCATCATTGATGCTACATACTCTTACTCTTTTTTTTTTAGTTTGACGATAGCCTGGTGGCTACCCGCACTGCCTTGTTCACCCAGCAACTGAACCCGAATGTTATTGTCTTATATAGTATAGTATGTAGATCTAGTGGTGTTCTACAATGTGCTGTTCTGGGAGTGTTTTGTTGGGCAACATCCTCCTGTATGTCACATTGTAATTGTCTATCACTATCAGAGTTTGAAATCCAGAGAGTGATTCTGTGTGGACGGGTTTAGTGTGTGAGATGGCTCTGTGAACTTGCCTGAAAGAGTTGTTGAGATAGTCGAATGTCATTTGCAGTGTACATGCCTCCTCGATGATGGATGGGGTTGCGTGTATGCGTTTTTGCCTGAGTGACAATCTCTTCAGTGAGGCTGAGATTCTTATGGCAGTGGTTATCAATAAATGACCTGCTGCTATAATAAGCATATGGTGAGATTCTGCGTGTTTTGAGAATTCCATCGAAACAGGAAGCAAGACGGCCAGAGTTAAGGGTGAGCCCAGAAAATGTGCTAAGAGATAATGCGTCTTCTGTCTGCTCCAATTCTTGTGTGTATTTTGTTTTGTCGGCGTCCGTGCCGCTGAAAATTATGCTAGTTATATTTATATAGGATATGTCCTGGCTGGTTGTTTCACTGTGAGGTATGTTTTGGTCAGTTATGTTTGTTTTAGAGAGACTTGTGCTTGGAGAGTCTACAATGGTGTTTTTTTTTTCTTCGGCTGCTGAGGTGAGACGACTGGGATGCAAACTGCTTCAGTAGGACACAGCCGTGAGACATTCGCTGGCTCTGCTGTTTTGTTACAGATGGGGTTGTAAGTATTCGCTCCTAATGTTTAAACTGTTTTCAAAAGTAGGTCGGAGAATCAAGTGAAACTGTGCTTTGCTGTCGTTTGGCATCCTGAACTATTTTGTAACATTCTGGACAGATATATTTGGAATGTTTCTCGATATACCCTTCCCTGATATCTAGTCGGCAGACAAAAAAACCCAAAAAAACGTCGCAAGCAATTGATGAACACACACACAAATGGTTTTTGGTCTGTTTTTTGTTGTTTTTTTTTATCAACCAAACACACGTCACAAATGTCCAGAGCAGAAATATGGTTATTTCGTGCATGAGTCACGTTATTATTATGTTCAAGCAGTTTATTACATCACAAGAAAGTCAGTAGTTTGGCCAACTTAACAACAATGGGTGAGCACGTCACATATAAATTGATATAGCGTTCCAACTAAAGCTGCGGCATTATTGAAATTAGCGCAGACAGATCAGAAATTATTTCTGATCACACAGATGAAAACTGCTAACTGTTTTCGCTGGCCAGTTTTGTGTAATTAAGAATAGTTTATCAGTGATTGGGCACGGGAAAACTACAAAATATAGGTAATAAACATACGTGCGTAGAAGAAAGACAAAAGCACGTAGAAAGCTGGGATTTGCGCAGACTGTAAGGGAAAGATTGTTGCTCGAGTCTTCATAGCAAGACATCGGGATGGGTCCACGGGGACTGTCGCAAATTTGATATCAAAAGAGCCAAATTTTAACATGAAAGTGTCTCCCGTTAATTGCTGCCCGCGGAGCAAATCTGACCGCATTGACCCCGGTGAGCATTCCTGCGCACGAGATTCATGACCGCCAGCCGGCGACAACTAAGAGGCGCAATTTCGAGCATTTTTGTACGCCGTGAGTAGTGCCTTTTTCCAGCTAGTCCAATGAGTCATGCAGGTGACTAACACATAAAAGGATATAGGGGTTGGGGACAGGCTTTCGCACCAGCAGTGCAATCAAGAAATGGTAACCTTCTTCAAATATAATCTCCGTCCTCATGACAAATTACAATAAAAATGTAAATATCACATTCTGTAGATCTCTAAATGAACTTTTAATTGGTATAAAATTTGATAACATTCAAGATTGTAATTGTGGTATGAACGTTCATAAAAATAGGGAAATCCACCCACTTTCCAGTCATCAACGGCAGTTTGGGCTACCTAACAACACATGGGAAAACTAAAATGAAAACCAGTTTTCATATCAAATTTACTAACCACGCATAATCATTTTATCTGCAATCCATCCACTGCCTATGCTGCTTGGTATAGTAACAACCCATGGTACAACATTAAATACCCAGCCCTGGGGAATGAATGAAAAGGAAACAAAAAAGAAAATGTACAGTGACAATCTGTATCACTGAAATAAAAACATGAAAATTTCACTAACCCCATAAAATTATAAGCAACTTAAAGTAAAGGTCATGATTAGATCAAACCAGTTTGTTGATTTCTCTCCAACATGCAAGAAAGACAAATTTTCTCACTCAAAAACTTACAACTAAACTTAAGAATGCAAACATTTCCCAAACCATCACAACATTGTGGCAACAATAATTGACATTCTGCTTGTCAGACATGTTTACATCTAATACATCTGACTTGGTTTTGCCCAACAAAATGCCCAATGAAAAACACTTGACTTTGTATGGATGTGTGTATATCAGTGTGTGTATGTATGCATCAACCCTCATGCATGTGCTGTCTTACACATCTCTGTCAATCTCATGTGTTTCTTCCTTTGCCTCTCTTATCACGACTTTATAATTTGAATACTCCCTCTCTTAGCATGCTGATACTGATAAGACAGCAGGTGTAGTATACTCGTGGAAAAAAGAAGGCTCATTTGGAATTAACCACTGTATGAATCTCTAAAAAAAATGAAAAATGGTTGACTCCAGACCTTAGCAGTGGGAAAATTTTCATGAAAGTAAGTTGGCATCCAAGACAGCAAAATGTAGAAGGCATTGTTTTCACAAAAATGTCCAACCAGCAATGACCTGTAGAAAAAAAAAATCTTGTATAAAAACAAGCACTCTTTCTCCAACAGTTTCTTGAAAATGTAACTTGTGAGGACAAACCTCATTCTACAAATATGCCCATTACACTGCAGAGATTTCATGCATGATGAATTTACTTCAATAGTTACAAAAGCAACAAGTGTCAGAAAAGTGAGTTTTTCAGTCACCAAAATTTAAATATGTGAACACTTTTTTGCACTTCAGCCAAGGTCTGTTTCAAGCCTAACTGCTGCTTTCATCATGACACCAATGACAGAAATGCACAGTAATTATACAGTTTGTCTTTTCCTGTTGCCTTTAACAATTTTATCTGAGAAATATTTATTACCAGAATGCGGGTTTACTAAAAAGAGTGATCCATGGCACGGATGATTTTGGCTCTGGCTTGACTTTACTTTCCGACATGGCAGCTTGGTTCAGTGAAACAATGACAGACTTGCTTCGTTGCCTTGCTATCAACATGTAACGCATCAGCAGCATCCACGTAATACCACACAAACCTAAATATGTATGGGGAGAACAAAAAAAAAAAGAAATTGGGGACAGGTGTACACAAGTAATTGTGATCTGATTTTAGCCACAGAATGCCCACCAGACCAGTCAATGACAGATTCTATACTCCATTATCAGTTAACTAGATTCCTTTTCAGGGTAAATCCAATACATCAAGTTTCAGCTTAGCCCTGTAATGAATTGCAAATTACATACATTCTATTTACAATCACTTGGCAACAAAAAAAATGATCTAAATCTGTTAAATCATTATTAAACAAACTCCAATAATTTTTAAAAAGAAAATGTGATACTAATTTATAAAGTAGTGGAAAACAAAAGGTTCATTCGCAGTATAATAATTTAAAATATAACGATCTACTTTTTGTGAAACAAAGTTGCACATACCTACGAAGTAAAAAGGAATAGACCAACCATAGCGATCCAGGAGGACTGACCCCATACTGCCAGTGAAAAGTGTACTGAAATGAAGTATTGGCATAAATTAGAGATTAGTAAGTGCTGATTTATTGGAAATAACTTAGGTAGACTAACTTGGAAATATTACTGAAATATACTGGTCACCAGTTTAGTTCCTCTTTTGTTATATTGTTTCCATTTATCCATTCACAAGCATGGAAGACATACAACCATTAAATGTCCTGATGTGTGAAACATTTATACTACATTCAGTGTCATTTGGCTTTCTTGGCAATGGAACAGATGACCTGGCGCTTCAAGATGTGTTTGGAAAGTCTATAAGTGCAATAAGGAAAACAATATAAACAAATCAATCCAGTTTACATCACAGCATTTAGCATTTTTCTCACTGCTCACAATGACGCTAAAATTGAGTTTTACCGGTAGTCAGTTCTATGACAGATATAACTACATCCTATACGGCAGGTTTCAAGCTTGTGGCCATAATAGGTCACCTGAAGTTTGCGCTGCCACAGAATGGACATAAGTGTGACAAAATGTTGTTCTGGGCTGTTTTTGGTTTGTGTTGGTTCCAAATAAATATGCCAACCACTTTAAGTTGCCGTTGTCCGAGTTACTGATTTTATTTTATTTTTTTAAGGAGATCGTTCGTGACTTTTCGGATGCATACAACATCCCAGTTTTATGGTATCCCAAAGAAAAGTCAAATATCTTATTGAAAATCGTTTGCAACCTCCCAGAAATGGGTTCTTTTGCAAGAAAAATGCTGGGAAAAAAAGAAAATCTTATACTGTTGTCAAACAGACGGTTGTAATGGAAATCTGCCTTTGTTTACTTCCTGTCTAGTGGGGGCAATTGGTTGATCCGAACTTTCATTTCTGTAAATTTGCTACGGAATTAGTTGTTTTTTGCAGTTCAGACCTAATTTTTACCTGGACATTGAAAAAAAGCACGATTTTGCGTTGCGTAAACAAATTGGTCGGTTTTACAAGAAAATTTTAGTATTTTTGATCTGAAGAATTCACGCGACCCGCTATTTTTCCGACACATAGTACCGTACGATTTCATGTTTCGGCATTTTGTTGCTCTCGACTGCAGACGGCCAGCACATCGTTTGTGCTCTGAGAAAACACTTCGCACCACAACATTTTGAATCCTCAGTTTGGATTCGATAGCTGTTGGGTAAGTTTGCATTTATAGTTATCATAAATCTGTATATCCGATACTGATCGCATTGTCCCGCAAGCTCGTCCGTGCCTATACTTCATACGGACATAATCTGTCATGATAAAATCGGAAATTCCCCAGTTTGCAGGTCTTAGTTTGTGAATGATCTTCATATTAGAATGAGTTTAGATTTTATTTATGCCGACTATTTATGTTCTTCCTGTTATTATTAGTTTTAGCTATGTACATAAGATGCAGATCTAGGTTTTGAGATTACCTTTTTGTTTTTTGTTCTTTTTGAAATTGAAAACAAATTAATAAAATCTGATTTTGGATACTGGAACCGCCAGATTCTTTTTCTTTTTTTTTTCTTAGAGAAAAATGTAGATCTAGATTAAATCTAGATATAAGGGCAAGAGCACACTTGCCGACCTCACTCTCATGTCTGTAATGAAAGTACAGCGTATATTATTTGGTTCAGAGCGTGGCAAAGGGGTTGCAGATGGGGAATCCCGCATCCTCGGCCAGGCCATGGACAGAGCTGTTAAAGCCAAATACAAAACTTGGCAAAACAAAGAACAAGTTATAATTTGCAACCCCCTTGTAAGGAACAAGTGCAACATAAAAACACAACACAAAAAGACCATTAAACAAACAAACCATACTAGAAATTCAAAAAGAATTAAAATGGGAGAAAATTCAAGTTTTCCGATTATATCAAATCCTTCGCCAGGTCAAACAAGAAACAATTGAAACAAAAAAAACAAAATTGAAAAAACCCGAAAATGAATTAAGACAGCTTTCAGATGGGGTGGCTTTGGTTACTTACTACCACTTTTATCATTTCAGGAACAAGGAAAATTCATCAAATACAGAGTGTCAGCAACTACATCATAAAGTCCAGATCCTTAGCATGGTTTTATTGTGCTTGCAGGTGTGAAAACTTCACATTGTCTATGAACAAGGCCCATGTGGGTGACTTTGCTGTGCACTAACTGAAGCAAATGTAAGTTGTTGGCATTACCGTTTAAAATTTCTAAATTTAACTTGGCAGCTTAATACACAACTTCAGTACTTGAACCACTATTATTTTATGCAAGGTGACTAACTGTCTTTCTCTCTGTAAGAATTCTGAACATCGTCATAAACCTTCACGGGGTTTTCATCATAAGCCATTTTTCTCAGAAACAAGTTTGGCCCTCCTAGGAAAGTTCAAGCTACGGATTCTCCAGTTCAAGCTTATCCCCAAACTTCTATGGCCACTGCTAGTCTATGAGATTCCACCCTCAACTGTGGAGGGGCTAAAGGCAAAGATAAATCGCTACACAAGAAAATGGCTCGGACTCCCTCCATGCTTAACCGATGACGCACTTGCATGCAAACAAGCAAAGCTAGTACATGTACAACCACTTAAATCCCTGAATGAGGAATACAAAGTAGGGAAGGCCCGCCTTCATCTAATGTTCAAGGGTTCACAAGATGAAGCGGTAAGAAACACAGAACCTGAACTGAAAACAGATCGAAAGTGGAAAGTGAGAGAAGCAGTCGCAGTAGCAGAACACTCCCTGCAGATAAAGGAAATCATCGGAACCACTCAGTCGTATAGAAGAGGATTGGGCGAACATTCATATCCGCCGGTGTCTACAGCACGACCCAAAGAAAAGCGAGACATGGTACTTCAAGAGATCAGATGCGAGGAAGATGAGAAAAGAGTTCGGAAAGCAGTGCAACAAGGAGGGCAAGGTCAAGGGACAAACTGAGAGAGCGCTTTGCAAAGAGCATATTCATGGAACGACATCTGGCACATGGCGCCTATGAAGCTGGCGTTCAGTATTCGCGCTGCATGCGATGTCCTTCCCAAAAAGACAAACCTCACTCAGTGGAGCAAAGAGACCAGCGATGAATGTCTGCTGTGCAGAGGGAAACAGACATTGCAACACATTCAGTCTGAGTGCAAGGTCGCATTAGCTTGTGGAAGATACACCTGGCGACATAATCGTGTCCTTGAAATTCTGGCAACGACCATTGCATCAGAAATAGAAAAGGCAAAGAAGAAGTCTAACAAACCCAAAACAAAGACATTCATCCAGGCATCCGTCAATACCCGCACCAACATACATTCCCCTGCACCCGGGTTACTAGACGAAGCCAGTGACAGGAAAGTGGCAGCAGACTTGGAAGGATGGAATGACTATCCCGAGCTGGTAAGGACCTCCAATGTGAGACCAGACATTGTACTAAGCTCAAACGAAGCTCAGACATACGTCCTAATCAAGCTAACGGTCAAACAAACATTGAGGAGCAGCGTGAATACAAAGTGGCCAAATACCAGGATCTCCTGAGGGATGTAAGGAATGCTGGAATGAAGTCAAGCATATTCGCCGTGGAAGTAGGAGCAAGGGGATTTGTCGTTTCAACAATGTACTCTCGTCTGAAGAAACTCAATCGAGGTGGCAGGAAAATTAGAAGTGCCCTTAAGGAAATAGCAACAACAGCGGAAAATGCTTCCTGCTGGATTTGGTGTAAAAGAAATGAGCACTAAATTCATATAGTCTAAAATTATACCATATAACCAGTGGCACTTTTGGCAAAATGGATAAGACACCTGCACAGAAAAAAAGAAACCAGAAAATCCAAAGAGGACCTGGCGGCGAGAAAAAAAAAAAAAGGTGAGTGACGAAGGCCGAGAGTCATGAACTCGGTGCGGCCGGGGTTCTAGAAGATGTCAGGAAGTTAAAGGCCGAAACACCTAATGAAAGATTCCACTCTTCCTCTGAAGAGTGTCATCTGCCTCGCTCCACCTGAGTTTCTTACCACTCTTATTTTTCAAGCAATGCTTAATTACGTTTATTCACTTTGTGCAATCCTAGTCTTTCATTTGTTAGAGAAAAACAGACTGTCTTACAATGCTTTCGTCAGGTACATTTACAGTCTGTGATTTGAAATTGTAACTATATTATTGTATTTATAATAATAACAATAATAATAATGATAATAATAACTTATTATTTTATTATTTCGTGATATTTTTTAGTTTAAGACATGTTGTCTTCAACAGGACGTTGAGGGCTGACTGCAAAGGAGGAGAGCAACCTCAGCCAAACAAATAGGAGAGAGATCTGGAAATACCTCAAGAAATTAGCTTACTCTGATATCAGTCCTGTGAATGGATAATGTGTTTTAAACTGATTTCAAATAGTTGCTATTTAAAAATATTCTTCATGCCCTTCATACCCTGCATGCATCATACCTGCAATGACTATGAGTGTAAGCATAATATGAATTATAATTTACATGTTGATAGGGAGATAAATTGATGTTGCAATACATTAAAAGCATTGTGCTCCTAATTTGAATACTTTTTTCTGTAAAATGTTCATCCATTAAAATGTATTAATGCGAACTGCTTAATTAACATTTATTCAGTTTTAAAGGTTCAGTTCCTATAAAATGATACTGGTAACTAACTTCCTCATAAGTATTTGATGTGTTGGCTTGTATGCGTTATATTCAACATTAAAAACCTATTTTCTGAGAGAATTTTTTAATCTTTTCTTATCTTTTTCCGCTTGCATAAGCATGTCCTGGTCTAGTTGTTATGTTCCTATGTGTTGCTGGTGCATTTATATGTGTTACCAGAGGGTTTTCTGTTCACTCTACAAATTCTGAATTTCCAAGGGCGGGTAACTTCAGTGCAATATTGTGAAATATAGGTGAGTCTCAAGCTCAATTAATTATCATTTTTGGGATCCCCAAATGATTCCCTTCCAACAGGTATATAATACTCCATCATTGATTCTACATTATTTTTCAACATTTTTGGGATAAATGCAGACGACAAGCGTGAAACCTGCCATACGCCATACTGAATCTCTGTCAAAATTGAGCAAAAAGAAAAGGTTGTATGTTGCGAAGCCCCGCGTGAGAAATAAAACCCAAACAGTACAAAGCAAACTAAAGAGAAGACAGAAAATGCATAAATTTTCGGCTTTCGCCTTTGTCAAGTGAAAAAAAACAACAAAAAAACGAACAATAAAAGACTTCAACACTCTTTAGTTTGCTTTGTACTGTTTGGGTTTTATTTCTCACGCGGGGCTTCGCAACATACAACCTTTTCTTTTTGCTCAATTTTGACTTTGCTTATAGCCCTGCTGCGACCCCACAGTTTTTCTGTGGTTTTTATGATATTTCGTGAATCTCTGTCAAATTACTTCGTGAAACCAACAAGATCTTATGCACAGAGACATCACTTGCATGTGGAAAATGGCTGACAAAATGCTGTTTTCTACCATCCTATATATCTTTATCAAAAGGTCTGATACAAATTTTCCTTCACAGTTAACATTGCCATTGCAGAATTTTTGCCAGCATTACTTTCTACAGATGAAGAAAGTTTGGGCTAATGTTCTACACAAATATAATTAGCCCGTTATATGCCTGCAATAGGGCAACCTCACCCAAAGTGTGATCCTGAAGCCACCAGGCTGTAGGTAAATGACCGCTGATGGTCTACCACTTTCCTGGATATTATACTTGTCATTCCTGGGTAGTGGAAACCTGTGGAAATAGTAAAATAATAGGCGGTATAAACAATATAAAAAATAATAAAAGTAATAAATATTGCATGTTGAAACAACAAAGGTGGCGACTGTTAAAATTCTAAGTCCAACTGTGCATAACAAGACTCAACTCATTTACTCTCCTGGACAAATTTACTGAAACAACATTTACGTGCACATGGTACCACCAGTTAACACTTATCTCATGGTCAGGGTCGACACTGGGATGGGAAACTTTAAAATCTGCACTTCATTCACACATTCATTTTCAATCTGTCTTCTTTGGTGAAATAGTAACCATGATATTACAAACCTAAACAGCAGCTTTTAGGATGAAGAAAGACAAGATCATTGAAGACAAGGAAAGTTAAAGAAGATCACTGAAGACATGGAAAGATAAAGATGATCCTTTCAAGGATATCATAAATATTATGACACTGGCCATGGACACCACTGAATACAAACCAATTTCATACACACTCTGGAACTGTAACAGCTGTTCAGCAATTTCCTATTATTAGTCATTATGTTTCGAGCTTGCGAGTATTTAAAGTTTCAAGAATACTTATCTACTCATTACAAGACATTAAAAGCTTTGTTGACATTATTCATTTTTTTGAAGTCTGTGTTCCAAATTTGTTTGGTTATCAGCTTTGAAAGTTCATAGCCTGATGAATTACTAAGAATAATCATCACCATGAAATGAGATAAACATAGGCCTTGTACTTCAAATGATGGGAAAATTGAGATGAAACTTATTTTCAATAATTGGATAATCCCTTTCCAGATGGATAACTGACAAAGTTGAGATCAGTAATATGAAATGCACTACAGTAGACAACGGTTAAACCAAAATCGGCAGGACCATGGGTTTGTTTTCGGTTTAGACAGAGTTTCAGTTTAGCGATAGGAGGCTTGAAAAACGCCAGCTTCAAGAGAGGCAGCCCAAATCACTATCATAGAGGACAAATAATGTAAGCGCACAGGCTAAACGGACTCAACACGTCCTTGTTTGTTCTGTCAGGTGTTTTTGTCTGAGAATGAGGGTGGGCGATTGCTCAGGCCTAGGCACACTCAAAGCATGGATATGCGGGTGAATGTGGACTAACTCTCAGAACAGTGAGACATGCGTGTGGACAGACAGTACAACGATGTCATGAAATGCGTTGTCCGCGATAACTAGAGTTGTCTCTCTGATGTCACACATTTTACATGAAAGGTCAGTCGCGATGCTCCGAACGTAACGTCTGCTGCCCTCTGATTTCGGACCTGTGAGTTTATTGGTCTCCCTCCCTCTCTCTCCCCTATCCCTGTAGTGCTGTCGCTTCCATGTAGGCCTAGTACCAGGCAGAATGAAGCATACTCTGCTCTTATTTTTATTTTTTGAGGGGGGGTAGTGACTCGAATGGCAAATCACAGTGGACTGGTCACTGAATCCAGCAATTTTCTTTTCGGTTTAATCATAGGGTTATTTCGGTTTAGCGCTAGTTTGTTAACAAAGATAAAGAGGAAAAAAATTGGGGATTCTTACTTTCTTTTGGTTTAGCGCTAGTTTCGGTTTAGCCATTTTCGGTTTAACCGTTCTCCACTGTATTATAAAATGTATGTACCCTGACATATGCCTAATGAGACTCTTGATAGGACAACAATGTAGAGGGCTGTATGTTTTTCTGTAGACAGGTATGCTAGCTGTGGTGTCCAAAATGTAATTAATGCCCACATGCAAGCTGCGATGGGTAAAACAACATCTCCTCCAATTCTGTCACTCAAATATCCACCTAAAAACTGTGTCATGGTGTAGCCCCAGAAGAAAGCAGATAACACTGTTCCCTGTATGGAAGGATACAAACTGCTTATAAAAAATTCATCATAAATGAGATGAACATCAAATGATAAATGGCTGATAAAGACAGACCATTATATCTGATGTCACACATATTATCAAAAGAGTATGTTTCATTTACTGCACCCAATCGTTCAATAGTGGAAGTTTCTTCTGTAACAATGACAATCCTTAACCCCTGAAGTGAGTTTCTGTCGATCTGTCCACAGTACCTGAAACACAGAGGATACCATGGGCCTAAAAATCCTTCCCTTACTGTATGACATGCTCAGTCAGGCAGTTATGCATTGGTGTATGTTGCTAACTGGCCAATAATACTGATAAATGCTTAAGTGAGCTCATTTTTTTTGCAAACTAAACTACCAATGACAACATGCAATGAAACTAAATTCCATACCCCTTTGGTAAAGCACTTTTTCTACATTAAAATATAGTCTGTTTACCTACTTCTTTCAGAAGTTTCATGGTATTCCCACAGACACCCCTAAAAAATTCAAAGCAAATATATACAGAGACAACAACAGCACAAATACCGATTAGACTCTCGTTCCTTCTTGAAAATGCATTGGTTAGCCAGTAACACAAAACCTTTTCTGACATTTCTTTGCCTTACATAATCCTTCTCCACATCAATAAATGTAACATCTACAACAAGAAACAAATACCCTCTTCTCACTTCATCAAAGCAACTGAATGACCAGCATCAAAGACAAAGTTTGCTTTCATTTTTCCTGATGAAACCATTGACCAAAAACACTGACTGACTGAACATTGCAAAACATAACATCTAGTAATATTATCATTATGTTCAGCTAAACTGTCGAAGTAGTAGTAATCGAACTCTGGCAAAATTCAAAACATTTCAGAATTGTGATCAGTTACAAACCAAAGGTGAAATATTCAACCTTGAAATGACAAGCACTGTCAAAGGAATAATTTCACTTCTTCATGTCAAGATACCAAAACGCGCTTGGTAATACTACTAGTACTAATAACCCATTTACAATGGTTTTTATTGTTTATTTGAAAGCCAATTTAAGCATAATATCTTATCAAATTTTTAGCACTTTCAAGCACAAAGCAAGATGAGTTGTTAGGTCCACCATTAAATCTTGCAAAACCAAGGAGGGGTCACATGGTAAGTGATTCAGCCGATGTTACAAATTTAGCAGTCCGATTGACTAAAGTGCTGGACAATTTTGTAAAGGACAAAAATGCAGCTCCATGCGCGATGAGAACTGAAAATAGGAAGCTGCTTTCTTGTTCCTTGACACTAATGACAGTACTGTGCCATTTTGCAGCCCATCAACCTACCAGGGTTCATAAGCACCACTGTTTATTTCTTCTATCATAATAATAAAATTATTTGGGAAAGGAAAAAAAAAATTTTAAAACTTACTGATTCTGTCTTGTCCCATCCCAACTCCTGTGAAACTGAGACAATGCACAATGGCATGAGGGTTCTTGCTGAATATAGCATTGCTGTCCCACAAAATAGCCCTATGCTCCATTGTGTTCTCTCACTTCTGCAAACAAATTTAGGACCCAATTGTTACTTTATTTGTCATAAATTTTCACTTGAGAAGAACTTGCAATGCAGTCACTGTAACAGTGTGCATTACTTCTCTCAACTGAAGGAGCATCTGCAAAACAATAAAACTTTATATGAACTGAAAGCATTCCATGAACAATGGCAAACTTATAACATTACACAATACACATTTAACAAGCATCCCATTCGATATGCTCCTAAAGTCACGTCCTTGTGGGGATCCGGACACCCCTGCAATCTGGCATCAACCAGTATCAAAACTGCCAAAGCATCAACATGACAGACCAAAGCTGGCCAAACATTCTTCTGAAGAAATTATGTGGGTGGTTCCACTTCAATCCAATCAATGGTCATGGAAGGGTCTATTTAGCTTGGGTATTGTTGCATGTGTTGTTCAACAACTGATTGTGAGGGCGTGGCTCTGCAGGATTATTATCATTGGAGGAAGGACTTCCGAATGCGTTCCATACATGCTAAAGAAGGTTTATTTTGAGGGGTTTGAAAAAAAAAAGGGGTTATGTATTTTTGGGGAGGTTTTCTAAAGAAAGACAAAGAAATAATTCATGGCATTCTTCGCTTTCTCTATCTCGCTTCCATCTCATCTCAATTTCTCTGCGTAAGAATCATCCGAAAGAGAACACATACATAATTAATTATAAATCATGACAATGCTCGGATCCTCACCCACACCCTTTCACTCCTAAATCACGCGTCTAAACCATTTCGCCACGCAGGTGAGTTAACAGCTTGTCGATAGTCATTTACTAATACTCACACACTGCACCCTTGACCTAAATTAGGGAAAGTTACCGACCTTGTTAATTTGCACAGTTTTTAAAAATTATGAATCGGCTAAGTGGCAAAACAATCCGATTTCGGCTGCTAGGACATTGCATGATCTGAGTATTCTGAGCTAATACAGGGCCTACATGAGTGTACGCCGATCGCCAATGGCTACCCCAGCCCCTTTTCGCCTGATTAAAGTCAATCTGATTACCGCCCATTGATACAAACTGACTAGACCCTCTCGCCCCCAGGTCCATCTGACCATTCCATTTGTTGTGAGTTTAAATTCCTGAACACCATATACATATCAAGTTTTGTTTCAGCAAACCTTCGCTAGTCGCGCTTTTGATAAATTCTGTTACTGTGACCTCTCCCCAGCAAGTTTCAAAATGGCACCTGTTTGCGGATTTTGTCTCACTTCAGCCTTTTTTCTGGGATTATACTGTTTTTCTTGGCAAGTATGTTACAAATGCTATTGTGAATATATGAAGTGATAATTGGTGATAAAGTCTCAAACAATGCATAACAGTGAGTAAAGTTCAATAATGTTATAAAAGCTGTGGAACGCATTCGGAAGTCCTCCCTCATTGGATAATATTCAGTGACACTGACTAATAAAATAAGTTTTAAGTGCACTTTAGCCCCCCATTTTTCTGCACATCTATGTCCCGCTATCCCCAGAGCAAAACCTACTCCTTCAGTAATGGTTCATTTTCCAAATCGTGGGGGTATATGGATCCCCATAAGGACGTGACTTTAGGACTAGGAGCGGTTGTGTGCGGGGGGGTCACAGCGCCGCCACCCCCCCCCCCCCCCGGCGAGTTAGTCTTCCATAAGGGTGTTTTTACTTGTAAACGCCCAGCTCGGCGATTCCCTGCAAGAATTCCGACTAAAGGCACGTGCCTTTTTCCTTTTATGGACCATGTGAAAATATCAGAGCTTTTTTAATGAAATCATTAATCAGGAGGGCGCGCACAGGCACTTGATGGAACAGCTGAAACAGTCATGACCCGCACAGGAATAATTTAGAGGGCTAAACTGCACCTTTACCATAAGATATTATATAATATGGTCAATGCACTAGGTGTGGTCACGAGGCAGGAAATGGTAAATGCCCAGAAGTAAACAAAGTCCAGCGAGCTTCTGACTGGCTCAATTTAACCACTGAACTTTGGGCTTGTCAGTGAACACTTAAAATTCTCTCTCAGTTAATCTGTGTTAGTCAGAACACTTTTCATGTGTAAGCATCAGCTGCATGTCTGTGCGGTCACCTGCTGCTGGTCGTGCAGTCACCTGCATGTAAGTGCCATCAGTGCATGCTCTCCGTGCGATGAATATCAAAATAGATCTGTAAATCAACCTTCCCACTCTCCTCTTTTCTAATTCTTTGTCTTTCTCTTTCTCATCCTCATGCTGGTGTTTTGCCTTACTAGACCTATTCTTTGATCAAGTTGCAAAATGCCTTAAAATATAGCCTATGTATTGGATTTTACCACAATATTATTCTTTGTTTCTCATTAGGCCTAAAGTCAGTTGTTTAATTAACTGGTGTGCAGTGGCTCTTTTGAACTCTTGTTCTGTATACATCATGTTATCATATTAATAATAATAAATAATAAGGTGCTAGTGATCCCAGTTGATGCAAACACAACACTGCCATTACCAGTGACTGCACCTCATGCAGAGTGTCAGATGAATGCATGTCAATGCAGTCAGTGTCATATGTGCATAATCGCGCTCACAATCAACAGGAAAACATATTTTCAATGAAAATCCACCCAAAGTAGAGTGTCCAGAGCACGTTTGTGAGCTTACACCAGAGTCCAGACCACTAAATGGAGAAAACAATAGGGTCACATATTTACCTTTGAACTCAAGATGGAAGTTGTGGGGACACAAAATTTGGGAAAGTTATCCATGGCAAAATACAAGCTTAGACAGCAGTCATATTCTATGTGATGTTGTGTTGTCTTGATAAGAACGTCACAAAAGTCAAAACGTGGATTATTCATAAAAACACTGGTAGGCTAAATGAAACTGTATGGAAAAACAAATATTGACCACACCGACATGCTGACCGCACCTAGTGCATTGCCTATATTGCTATCTCAAACAAAGTGCAATATCCGAAAGAAAATAAAAGTGGTAGAGCACTGGTCTACTCTAAAGCTAAGCACTCTAGACTAATAGTAATACTGGATCTGATCTAGACTCTAGTCTAGTAGCCTACTATTGTATTAGATAGTATGGCTTGATTATGTGCAAAGGCACTCGCTTTCTAAAACCCACTTCCCTGTATGGAAAAAGTAAACCACTCACTTGGTCCACAATCTCCCGTTGAATTCTAGGCCATTTTTGTCTCTCACCGTCACTTTACATTCCTTAGAATACACAACGTCGTCATGCGACGTCGCCATGTTGGTTTGGGGAGAAAGAAAAGCTGTAAAATTAATTTTACAAGTAGAAGAGTTCTTATTTCAATTATCGCAATTACTTCCCCTGGCTGAACTACGACAAAACCAAGTGCGTATTCGCAGTCATTTGAGAACATAGAGATACTATAATATCAGAATCTTCTTCGCATTTTTTTCGTTCTTTTCTTCTGATGAAAGTCTTCTTTCTCTAACACTGCTCATGATTAGGAATCAATCTGTTTCATTTTCAGGATTTTGCAAACGCGGCGTTGTGGGAAAACTGATCATTGCTAATTTGCTCCTGACTACTTCCTTTGTAATCTATTCCTGTTCATTGAACAGGCCAGTCGCTTGTTAGAAATGAAAATGCCGATCAACAAGCAAATGTTTTTCGCCTTTTTTTTGTTTTGTTTAAGGGGTGTGAACAGAAAAGTTCATTTAGATATCTTTTCAGTAACTTAGATCTATTCTGTATTTACTGAAATACATAACCGTCTGGGCAATGCTCCCATTTCTGCTTTTGCGAACATTCTGATTTTGTGAGAATTTGTTCTTAGAGGGTCTCAATAAAGGGTTTTTCATGATCATTTCGTTGACTTGGTGTTTATTTAGAAATTCCTAAAACTTAACTTTTCTCGCTTTGAGTTCCTGTGGGAACTGCAGAGGAGTGATACATTTCTGTGTATCACTGCAGTGCATGATACATGGGGCACTGGGGGGATAAATATTGGGGTGGGGTGGGGGTCTACTTCAGTTATTTGTATGCTTTGCTTTATTACTTTTTTTTATTTGTTCATTTGGAAGTTGTGTTCATTTTTAATTGTTCTGCCTGTCTGCCTTTCTTTCTCTTCCTCTGTGTGTGTGCATGCGTGTGTGTGTTGATACACTCAGCAGCTGAAGGCGAGATCCTTGATTGAATTTTTTTTTTGCAGTTTTACATTGTCCCTATTAGATCATCGACATTATTCTAAACAAAAACAAAAGCAAAACAAACAAAAAAAAGGGCGAAAAGATGAAGTGATATTGAAAGCGATACAAGATCTGGTGAACTCCAGCAGTTCTCTGGGCAAAGTATTGCCACTTCAAAAAAGAGACAAGTTCAAAACAAATCAAAGAAAGATGTCAATCCAGCAGACACCATTACCATATATCCATGTCACTCAATGCCAGTGTAGCACATGTGGTTCATCATTCATTCATCTACTCCTTGCAATGGTGCACATGCATCAGACTAAAGAGATGCTGTTACTGGATTTCATGATAAGGCTTTGTCATTTTTTTAACTGGCCTTCAAAGCAATACCATCAGCATATATCCCCATACCATGTAAAGTACAGACAAACAAAACAATGCAGAGTAGCATAACAATACCTTCAGCCCCAACTGTTCAGTGATGGATCATCTCTTCCCAACTGTTGGAACACTGGGTAGCCCCTGAATGTAGAGTGTATTGCTGTGTAGGAAACTAGCAAGAGCAGATAGATAGAGCTCATTGTAAAATAGCGGCCAATAGTGGTTGGTAGAAATGGAAGCTGCAATTACAGTATACAGATTTGTGAAGTAACATAAAACATTGCTTACAAACGCCACTCTAATAAATTACACATCTGCGAATAAGATTGAAATCTTATTGGCAGATAGAAGCTGCGGATAAGATTAGGTGTTCCTATTCGCAGACATCTGCAAATAAGATTCTGATGTCATTCACAGACATCTGTAGCTGATGTTGACTGCTTCCATATTGTTATAGGCCTGATTATTGGATTGGGGGGGGGGGGGGGGGGGGCATATTATTTTTTTCTGTGAACTCATCCTATTACCGCACACTACTTGTCCTTAACCCTTGCCAGCTGATTTATTACATGTATCTGTAGTGTCAATGACGAGAAAGAAAATGAGCGAAACAAAAATTGAAGAACCGCATGTCCCATCAGGCAGTTGCTAGGCAAGTAGGGTGTCCCCCAGAAATTCCTTTAAAACAGAACAGGCAAAAAAAAAAAAAAAGTTGTCACCAAATCAGGCCCTAACATCTTTTTTTCCCTTCTTTCTTATAGTAGGTTCCCCTTATCAGACCTGGCCTCTTATTCTTGTTTATGTTTCCTTCTCTTTCCCTCTTTCCACCCTAGTGTTTCCTTTCATTTTCCCTAAAAGCATTTTCACACTGGTGGGTTTTTAGGAATTCTGTTTAACCCTTTATGTACCACCCACCTGACCATGTTGGCAGTTCAAAATACCCACCCCCCTGAAAAACGTTCCAAATATTAGGTGTGTTCACAAAAAAAATTACATAAAATAAATTTATTGAAATAAACCACACAAAGTATAAATTTTCATAGAGGAAAATGAACACAGAAACTGTTAATGTAACAAAACTGGAGACATGTATCATTCTGAAATTTATCTGATTTTTATTCTTGAAATAGTTCAGAGCGTTAGACCCAAGCTGTTCCTTGCTCTAAACGACAAAATAAATTCAGAAAAAAATCTCTCCAATCTGGGAGAGCTCCATATCCAGGCTTTTCATTAAGGGAAATCATCTATTATCGTTAGAAACAGAAGTAAACATGATAAGTTCCTGTCGCTTGCGCTATGAAAAATAAAAACACCGGGGGTCACTGCAAGCCACTACAGCGGCCTGTTGTGAATCCCGGCAGCTAAATTTGTAGGCCGCTATAGCGGTCGGTGGTACACAAAGGGTAAAGGAAAGAATTATTTAGCAGAAAGCTTGTTTGTTGCATATCCATTCTGAAACCAGAATGAAATCTGACCTGTCCTATTTACCCCTGATCTGCGCTTATGCTGGTTCTGACTGAATTGTCATTGTTCTCATCATGCACACAGAGAGACAAGGTGAGACAGAGACAGAGAGGGAGAGGAAGAAACCAAACTACCACAATGTGACTAAATGCCAACACTAAATACACCAACAGATCCAGTTTAAAAGGTCATGCAGTTTTCATAGTCAGTGTTATTCAATAGATGTACATGTACAATAAATTATCAAAACAAGTCACAAACAACTTAATATACAAACTGTATCTTAACAATCTTCTAAATTGAAGACCATGAAATAAAATAATGTTGTGATAATAACCATATCCTGAATTAATTTCTGTATGTATAATGCTAAATGTACAATATCTACATGTATATACAGTCCAATCCACTCATCTCGACATGGCTTTTGTCGACATTCTGGGTAACTCGACACAATGTGACTAAACGCCAACACCAACAGATCCAGTTTAAAAGGTCATGCAGTTTTCATAGTCAATGTTACTTAATAGATGTACAAAGAATTATCAAAACAAGTCACAAACAACTTAATATACAAACGGTATCTTAACAATCTTCTAAATAGAAGACCGTGAAATAAAATAATTTTGTGATAATAACCATATTCTGAATTAATTTCTGTGAGTATATTGCTAAATGTACAATACCTGTATATATGTAGGTAGTCCAAACTGCCCCACTGAGGGGCGAAAACCCGTTTTGGCATAATTTTAGGCCAGCATTACAAGGATACTACTGCCGTGAGTTTATGTAAAACGGCCTGTATCCTACATCAAAATAAAGTTCAAGTCTTTCTCTGTCAAAGTATATTATCTTTTGTATTCTTTAATGTGTGTAGCCATGTGTTTTTATTGCTTGAACAAGACACAGTGTTGTCGTTTTTGCCCTGAGCCGCACATACCGATTTGACCCCCTCATAACAAAGGACCGCAGCGAAGCGCCGATGTAGCACACGTGTCTGAAAATAACTCACACAGAAAGCCAGATAAATGAGGTTTAATTCAATGTATTTTTCATCCTGTTTTAAGTTGAAATTCCTTTAAAAATTGTTTGTTGAAAAGTTTATTGATCGAGAAACTGGCGGAAACATTAATAGATCAGGATCAAAATTACACGCAAATCAACCTCAGCCTTTGTATTTTCAAGGTGTACCAAAATTAGACTTAGGGTATGTTTCGGCGCAAAGCGCCGACTATTTTTATAGACCCACCCGATACTTAATTTCGTCATCTTTTTCTGATACTCAGTGCTAAGTCAATGGCGACGCGGTTGACCTAATTTTCAATTAAAAAAAAACAAAAAACATTATCTTGTCTCCCTTGTAAGAGTTCACACAAAATTGACGTCGGATGACGTTTGATGATTAAAAAAAGTAAAATGAGATGCTTGTACTATATTTGTACCCCTCGAAAAAAATTGAGCGTAATGTACACCCCCTTGACTTGGAAACAGATCATTTTTAATGCTGTGACTCAATAAACAGTCATTTTACAGGCGGTCAAAGTTGGACTATGGTGTAATCTGCAAAAGGTAGCAAATTCGAGGTGTTTTTTCACTTTTTAAAATGCCATAACTTTCAAACCCTTTAAGTCAGAATGACAAATTTAGTATCAAAATTCTTAGAAAAGCAAGCTCCATCAGATTAGACAATAACTGGTGAGTTGTGATAAAAAGTAAAAATCAGTTTGGACAATCTAATATATGTATTTCACCTCCACCAGGTATCTCCAGAAGCACAGAAGATAAATAACTATTTTTTTTTAAAATAAATATATAATGTGCAAGAGAGCAAGACTTCACTGCAATATTATATTCAACCATCCTTTTGATGTTTAAAAAAAAAAATTAAAATACCATGGCACTACCAGCACTGATAAATGATACATCCGTACTACATACTGTACTAATTACAACACATGATTTCACAAATGCAGTATAATCTTATGATGAGCTGCAATCCTTCACATGAATCAATCAATAAACATTAAATGTACTGGAAGTAGGTGACTAGAGAAAATTGCATATATTTCTCTGAAATGGCTGCCTATTTTTAAATGAAATGTATACACATTGTAGTAAACAGAATACAGCATATGTGTAATTTTCAAAGATGAGGTAGACAGCATGATTTTATTATCAATTTTGAAAACAATACAGGTCAGTTCATGAAATATACACAAATTCAATTTAGAGTTGCATGCTATATAATAATTAAACATAGTAAATGTCCTGCTCTATGAATATCAGAAGACAAAAGCACCATTTCCTACTGAAAGGAATCAGCATTATGAGTTAGAATCTGCAGTCTTGCCACAGATCTCAGGATGACCAGATGGGAGCAAATTTCTGCCATAAAATTTACATGGACAGCAAAACAAACTTAATATGGAAGGATATCGATAATTCACATGAACAGCAAAACAAACTCAATATAGAAGAAAATCTATATCAATAATTCACATGAACAGCAAAACAAGCTTGATAAATATATTAATTCTTGAGAACTTACTGAAATCCAAAAGCAGCACCAATAATGGATGCAGAGAATTTGTCCTAAATGTGAAAGAAAGATTTTATGAAATACTTATTGTTAGTGCAGCATAGTACTATTGTTCTTGCTCTACTTGGACTACTTGAAACATTTTTCCTTCTTCAATGTGAAACTAAATATGAGAATATTTCTCTCACTCTCAGTGATATATTAGTAGTTAAGGCAGTAAAATGCAACTGATTCAGGCAGGAAGTACTGGTTTGTTTTTTTTGGTGGTTTGATTTTGTTTGTCCTGCAAAAAAAAAAAAAGGAAAGGAAACTGCGGTACGAACGGTAGTCAAGCCGAATAGAGAAAAATGGTGAGTTGTGTTTACCCTTTATTTTCCCTCTTCGGCTTGACTTGGAAACTGTCCTTACCAAGGGACTTTCAAAAAAAAGAAAAAGAAGCACTCGGGTACAAGGTCGCGTACCGCAGTGTGCATGCATTATTAGCTTGTCTTTCAACTGACCATGGGATAAAGAGAGGTAATCCATGGTACATGTTGTTAACTGTATTATTTTCCTTGAATATACAACAATAATACTTAATGAGTAATGCTTCACGTATTCCTCGAAATTCGGCAAAGTGGAACTAAATGAAGCCACCCAGAGGAATTTGAGTTTTCCGTGCTCGACTGTATTTCTACAATTTAGGCCTACAGCATTGTTCATCAAGCAGATGTTAAGGGAGAATGCAAGAGAATTACATGTCTTTTGTTGTTACTGTTTTTTTCATTATGCCTTACGAAAGTCAGCTCGGTCTGAACAGTTATCAAGCTAAAAAAAGAAAAAAAAGCTCTTCATGGCAGAAAAGTAAGGCAAACATGAAGAAAAAGAAAACAATATATAATACCATATCATTATCCCATCAAAATGATCTCTGAAAAGAACAAGCATTTAAACACATAATAACAAGCAGTGTCATGATCAGTGGAGAATGTCACATTTTGCGGTATATTATTATGTTGATTTTATGCTCTTTGTCACCAACAGATTTTCAGATGTCTCAGTTCATCTGCTTGAACATAAGCCACTGATCCAGTGAAATTTCTGCCGTTAGGCAGGAGTGAACTGTACTATATTTTTCATAAGTTACTTCAACATGCACTTTGCTCAATAACCAGATTTAATTTGTATTTAACCCTAGTCCTGCGGGAGGCCACTATATTGGCCTCCCCGCGCAACACGCGAGACACGGGAGGCCACTATTTTGTCCGACACGCTTAACCGCGGGTCCTGCGGGAGGCCACATTTTTATATAGCAACGGTGCGCTTCGCACTATGTTTATTCGGTTGCCAAGGCTGTCGTTGTTGTTTTTTCACGTTTTTTTTCCACACTATTTTCGCGTGTTTATCTATCCTGTCACCCCTACTATATCTAACAAAATGGTATCGTCCGATTACGTTAATTACGATGCAACTATTCGCAACTATTTGTCATACTCGTGTAATAGTACTGACGGTCTGAAGTTTGAACTGGGGAAAATCTTGGGGAAACTTTTACTTTGATGCTGGTTGTCGTCTACATGTGAAATGAAAAGAAAGGGGCCATGTGCGTATTTGAGACGCCGTTCTACGTCTGTAATTATGAATTCCGATGTAATATTAGGGCATGCTGCATAAGGGCGTCTGTCAGTAGGTTTTTCATCAGGGAAAACTGGGAGAAAATGACCGACTTTGTTGTTGGTCATTGTCTTTATTTGATGTGGTAATTAGAGAGATATTGTGTTCCTTTGATTAAACCGCTTTTCAGTACATGTATGTGCTCTACGACCTGGAACTGGAAATCAAATCTCTCGCTAAAACTAACATTATAATAAGTGGACGCTTTACATAGTAGAGGAGGGAGAAGGCAATGTCACGATACATGTGGTTAGTAAATGAAGCGAATGGCTTAAAAAATAATTTGTTCACCTGAATGGCCTGACATAGGGACAGAAAAAGCGCAGAGGTCTTGGGAAAATGATAAAACGTATGTTAAACGGCATGTAAATGCAGAAAATTCTTGATTTTGGGCCTTCCATTTCACAATAAAACTTACTGCATATCATCACAAGTACTTTATCCAAATATCATAGGGGTCCCTTACGATTTATCCACCCCTATTGTTGTTATTGCGTCCTGAAGTATACGTGATACAGGTGTTCACAAGGACCCGATTGACCCGACCGCCGAGGTTATTGGCAACACGCGAACGATCGGCTGACTGGCCGCTGGTTATCCCCGCACGGGGCGTTACGTGGACGAGTTCACTCAACGCGGGACGAGGGTTAACATTGCAAAGAGACATCTATTATATATTTCAGTAACTTGGAACCTTTGGCATGACTAACTGACCAAACTATACACTCTTCAGGCCTTAAATTTGGCAGGAAGGTGGCAATTGAGATAAGGAAGATGATGGCTATAATTAAAAGTTGTTTACTTCAAGCATGTATTTTTAAAAAAATAACAATGTTTATTGCTATGTAACATCTGTATTTTTGCATGTTTGTTTCATAATATATAGTATCGTGCATGTCATAAAAAGTAACCGTATCCAGCGTTCAGTTTGGTGCGTAGTGTTCTCGTGCGCATGAGTTCTGAAGCAAGACTGTAGTTTATTACTTTTATTATACTAGAAAAGGGGAGGGGGGGGGGGATCACATGATTGTTTAATTTGGGCAGTGCCCGGTAGGTCATCTAGTAAAAATATATTCTGATTTGGTAAGTTATAAATGCAATAAATCCTCCTATAGTGCTTTCTTAAATTTGTCCCATAATACATTTCGTATGTTTGTACAATATTCCCACAACAAAAAGAACTACCTATAATATTTACATCTTGGACCAAGTGGAACATCTCAAGCTAACTGCAGAATTTGTCACTGTATCAAAAAAAGAACACAGCGTAATTCATAAAAATGTACTGCAGAAGCACTGGAGAATTATTTCAGTTCATTATGACAATGTTTATTGACAGACAAACTAGACTAGACTGTTTCCAGCACTTGCCAATTACACCTAAATGCATCTGACAGCATCAAGTAAACTGTTTTTTTCTTTCCTTCCATTTTAAAATCTTTTGGAAGTTATTGTATGAGTATATTATTATTTTTTTTGTTGTTGTCTTTTTTGTTTGTTCTTAATGTGGGGCTTTGTGAAATATTCATGGCCACATTTTAACCCTAGTCCTGCGGGAGGCCACTATATTGGGCTCCCCGCGCAACACGCGAGACACGGGAGGCCATTATTTTGTCCGACACGCTTAACCGCGGGTCCTGCGGGAGGCCACATTTTTGTATAGCAACGGTGCGCCTCGCGCTTTGGTTATTCGGTTGCCAAGGCTGTCGTCGTTGTTGTTTTTTCACCTTTTTTTTCCACACTATTTTCGCGTGTTTAACTACCCTGTCACCCCTACTATATATAACAAAATGGTATCGTCCGATTACGTTTATTACGATGCAACTATTCGTCATACTCATGTAATAGTACTGACGGCCTGAAGTTCGAACTGGGGAAAATCTTGGGGAAACTTTTACTTTGATGCTGGTTGTCGTCTACATGTGAAATGAGAAGAAAGGGGCCATGTGCGTATTTGAGACGCCGTTCTACGTCTGTAATTATGAATTCCGATGTAATGTTAGGGCATGCTGCATAAAGGCGTCTGTCAGTAGGTTTTTCATCAGGGAAAAACTTGGAGAAAATGACCGACTTTGTTGTTGGTCGTTGTCTTTATTTGATGTGGTAATTAGAGAGATACTGTGTTCCTTTGATTAAACTGCGTTTCAGTACATGTATGTGCTCTACGACCTGGAACTGGAAATCAAATCTCTCGCTAAAACTAACTTTATAGTAAGTGAACGCTTTACATAGTAGAGGAGGGAGAAGGCAATGTCACGATACATGTGGTTAGTAAATTAAGCGAATGGCTTAAAAAATAATTTGTTTACCTGAATGGCCTGACATAGGGACAGAAAAAGCGCAGAGGTCTTGGGAAAATGATAAAACATGTGCAAACGACATGTAGAAAAATGCAGAAAATTCTTGATTTGGGGCCTTCCATTTCACAATAAAACCTACTGCATATCATCACAAGTACTTTATCCAAATATCATACTCATAGGGATTCCTTACGATTTATCCACCACTATTGTTGTTATTGCGTCCTGAAGTATACGCGATACAGGTGTTCACACGGACCCGATTGACCCGACCGCCGAGGTTATCGGCAACACGAGAACGATTTCATTCAACGCAGGACGAGGGTTAACTATCCCAGTACTGCCGTGACCCCACAGATTTTCTGTGATTTTTAAAATAGTCTGTTACATACATGTGTTAGCAGTTACCCCTGAAACTTTTGATTCATAAAGCTGCAAACATCTAGATTTAAAAGAATATCAGAGTCCTGTACCAAAAAAAAGAAAATTCCAAGCATTACTTTCAAAAAAGCTGATGAAACCATTTTCATTTGAAGGGCTTCATCATAAAATGCGTTATACAACAAAATTTGAAAAGGGGGTTTTCCCTCTCATTTGGAAGATAAAGGTACATTATGTCCTAGAACAGAATATTTTTCCCACAAAATGCTCCATACGCCTCATTTTCCTTTGCCTGAATATCGAGTTTCGTCACAAAATGCTCTTAACAACGTAACGGTTTCGTCACAAAGTGCGTTATCAACCATTTCAGCCAATCAGAAAGCACCATTCCAATGACTTCCTGCCACACCTCCACGGTTCAGTCCTTGTTGACATTTCGATCTATCGTTTTGCCATATTTTTCATAATCGCTCATTACATACTCATTTTAATCTCAACAACGCCACAAATACCTTTGATGACTCGTATGAAGATGTCAGTTTGTCAGACAATGGGAGGCGGAAACATGCTGACAAGTCTCAGCACGCCCAGGGAAGGGTGAAGCGGGCAAGGCATTCAGCTGGTGGAAAGGTGCCACAGAGCAGCTGTGTGCACACTACTAATAAGGGCTGTTGTTGTTCAGAGACCCTGACATGGGAAGACCTGGCCTTAAATCAGGAGAAATTCTATGCATCTGGCAACAAGGAAAGAATAATAATTCTTTGCTGATTTATTAATAGGAACCAACACGGCTTTTGTCTTGGTCTAGGCCAAGATCTAGCCTAGATCTAGCCCACGTCTAGGCTACCCTCAAAGCAAAAAAAAAAAAAACCCCTGTTAAACCTTTTGTCATTTGTGCTTTGACAGAAAGTTAATTAAATTGATAAAATATTGAGTTCTGTCAAATTTGGGTGGCACAGATCATCATGACAATTCTTTATGAAGAACCCATGACGAACAACTCACGTATCTTTTCCGCACTCTATAAACTATTCTGTTTTGAAGTTGTCGTACTGAGCAGTAACTGCTCACAGGTAAAAATGCTTCAGATCATCATCATTTGACGCAAAGTTGAGTAATAGTAAGTAATGTTTCCTTTTCAGGGCTTTCAGTTTGCAATTTCAACAGTAAATATTATAATGCATTTTGTGAAAAAACATTTTGCTGTGTATAAGGCATTTTGTGACAAAAGTCATAATTAAAAGTGTATTCTATGTACTTAATTCTGCACACAGATTTGCTTTCTTTTGCCTGTACAGAGCCTAACGTGTACTTTCTACCACTGTGAATGAATATTCAATGGAGGTTGCCATTTGTGTGCTTTTAAATTTTCTCATTTTTCTCGGTTCAGCAAATTTGTTTATAAGGCATTTGTTATTAAGGCCTTATTTCTTGCTGCCCTACAATGAACTGCATTAAATGTTTGTGTTATTCAGTGATTATTTGAAACCATACAGCAAGGCAAAACTTGAATTGTTCCAAGCTCGCTGAAATGATTTCTCTGAACAATTTTACACCAGCCTGTACCAGCTATGTAAATGCATAATAGTTAATATCAAAAACTTTACTAACACCTACTGGACATAAGATGTCCCCAAATGCAAAAGGCACCATCAAAATGCACCATGAGCTGAATGGCATGAAATGATGAAAACAGACATAACAAATCACCACTTTTCATTAAGCAGTTTTTGAGAACATCAGTAACATAGTTATAATAATAAATTACAGCACTATACAAGTTTCTTTCCAGTCCCAAAGATGACAAAAACAGCCCAACCAATCATGCACACTATTGCCGTCTGTTGAAATACTGCATTCCAGCTTTTAGTTGACTCCAAAATATGTCCAGCGATGTACACACCAACAAAACCTGTTGATCAAAATAAAGTTTTGAAATACATCAGAATCTTGCTAGTTTACTCCTGTGCCTTGATATTTTCTTCTATAAATAATGCCCCATGAAATTAGCCAGTTTCACACATCTCTTCAAATTGTTTCAAATTTACATTTCAATCAAATTCTATGGAATTCTGTGAAGTGTACAGGTTTCAGAAACACAATTCAACTTTCCTTCAATGCCACCAACACAACACTGAACAAATTAGTGAAACACTGCTTGGCAAATATCCAAGGTGTGTCCTCTACAGTGAAATGCTCTGTACTTTACACAGTCCATTTTTCTGGGAAAACACTGTGCTTGTCTGATACAGATACGGCAATCAAGTGCTGTTGACATCATGTTAGGTAACTTTAGTAGAACAGTGGAGCCCAAGTAAACCGAACTTTGGTAATTCAATTTTCTGTTAAATAGAGGTGATTTTGAAATGAGTTTTTTTTCCCTTCTTTATCTCTGTTAAATATTTACTGCTAATTCGAGTTTGAACTGCCTCAAATTTGATAAATAGAGCTCATCGAGGGCTCTCATCCTCAATCAACGCAATGTAAGTTAATGTAACTTCTGATTTCCAGCCCCGTGGCCGTGAAAACCAGGTTTAACAAACACCCTGACACAGGCCTGTTCAACAACTGCACTCTTCGCAGCCATCGAGGGGGAGGGTAGAGGTGCCAAAATGATGCAATGGGTAGGCTGTAAAGCCTTCCTCTTACGTGTCTGTCCTGATCAAGCGAGAAACATGTCACGGAGGGTGGCAGTGGTAGGGGTGGGGCCCCTGCACGCAGCGTGATTCTGCCCCAATGACCAATGATATATCAGCCAACAATACTGTATGCGAGATGGT
Source organism: Onchidella celtica (assembly GCA_963931925.1). Lineage (NCBI taxonomy): Eukaryota > Metazoa > Mollusca > Gastropoda > Systellommatophora > Onchidiidae > Onchidella > Onchidella celtica. Next base: position 62,244,443 of record OZ007571.1, read on the forward strand.
GCTCGCCTTATGGCCAGTGAATTCATCAACTGCTGACGTAACCACAACCAGTACAGCCAAGACACGGTATACCGTGGAACAAAATTACACACTGCTGAACCACGACCCGTACGGTGTGCCCACCACGCACAGATGGAGCCATTCTGGTACATACTTGTGTAATGCTTGCTAAGCATCGCATGACTGTATTCACGAATAAAAAGTTATGGTAAGGCCCTGGAGGAACAAAGATCTCACTTTCACGAGGTTCTTAGCACTTCAGTACTGCAAATACGTCGCCGCAGTGTTCACACATTTGCCACACTACACTCCATGGTGAGGGGGGACGAGTACGGCATTGTTACACTGCGTAATAGTAATTCCACGCCACTGACGGCAAGGTGGGATAGATCTAACGCAGTAGGCCTAAGGTCTTGCATTTGAACATCGTACATGGGAGAATGTCTTTATCGACTGATGATGTCACATACAATACATGTGGCCAGGATAAAGACAGTTGTTTGCTGACCGACAACTACCAGATCTAGGCCATTCAATGTTGCTTCATTGTTTTACCACCACGGTAGGGTCACTTCTAAAGAAAAAAATAATCCAAAGATCTCATGACTCATACAAATTCCTTTGCGTTCTTTTGTGTGAATATAATTACACATGCGGTATGAGGCAGACTGCAAAATAATGGTGATTTCTCTGTCCAGAGGTAAACCGAACTTTGGTAAACCAAAGTATAATCCATTTCCCGGCGACTTCGAATTATACGGGTTCCACTGTACATACTTATACAAAATACCAAGGAATACTGCAACCTTGACATGCAACATTTGCTTTTAATTTCACAAGAGGATCACCAATGTTGTGTTTATGAAACAACAACTAATATTATAAATTTGGGGTTTACAAGATGGTAAAAACTGTCCACAGCATCTACAACCTTGGCTCTTCCTTTTTGTATAGAGGAACTCATCTGTGGTTAATGTCATTATTACTATGCAGCAGGGTTTTGGTGATTCATTAAATTCATGGATATTGTATGATGTGGTCATTTTTACATTACCTGGAATTGCACCTGCCATGTTCATGATCCCTGAAAGAAAAGAAAAACCAAATGTATAAGGAATGTTCCTGAGATCAGTTTGATAATACTGTATTAAAGGCATGCCTACTTCCCCACAGAAAGCTCTATATGCCAAATGTTAAGTGTTGCTTACAGCTCAAGTCAAGCTAAATTGAATTTTTAAGGTTATCAGATTCAAAATATTTCTAGTAAGTTGCCTGTTAGATGGTGATCAACTGTATGACTTAACTGGAGAGATGAGACAATACTCAGCAGTAAAGTGAAACATCCTGCATCCCATATGATATTCAATGTTCTGCTTACTCTTACGAGGATGCTGTTGCAACTGTTATGGTTACTTGATAAAATTTCTGGTGCTGCTGTCCTCATTAAAATCACTCTTTCTGAAGAAGGAAAAGGAAACCTAGCTGAATGTAATAGAGAAACTGGGACATCAGATTATTTTATTTCCCAACACGGTTTTATAAATTAGATTTGTTACCCTGCTGTTGGTTAACTTACCAAATACAGACCCTGCATGTTTGGGAGCAATATCTTGTGGATTGACTGAAATGCCACTATGATGAAAACCACAGCAAGTAACAGCCAAGGCTAGACGACATATTAAACATGATGTGTAGCTGCCTGCATATGAAATCAGGAACAGAAACAAAGATGTTCCACACAGAGCCACAGTCTGAGAAAAAGAAAACAGCAAACAACATTATCTTAGTACTTTCATCCTTTCTATGCATTATCTAACTTTGTGGATAAAGCCATACTGCATTTCTGAGATGAAAGTTTGTCAAACATATACCCACCCATCTTGCTTTCACCCACATTATTAACCACTAGATATGTAATGCGCCCGGAGTCGCCCGCAACGGTTCATTGGCAAATCGCCCGTAATCGCCGGCTAGGCCTACGTTGTTTTTAATCAACCTTGTGGACCATAATAAGCATGGATTATAATGGAGAAGACATTTCCGGTGTAATATAAAAGCTCTACTTCCTTTTGCTTTTTACCGGAACGAAATATGTGGAGAAACAGCTGTGCTACGATATTAGTGAAAATGGCCTTCAATTTTCTGAAAAGTTTGGTGGCATCAGGTGATTTCCATCAAGATAATGAAGACATTTCTACCTCTGTGGATCTAGATGAAGGGGAAGATGGTGAAAGTGGTGTAGAACTTGATTTAGATGATCCCCCTAGACCTAGATCTACTCCCGATATAGGCCTAGACAGTGATAGGTCTAGATCTAGATCTAGTGAAGATGAGAGTGAGCCAGAGGAGGCCGATTTCAAGTTCACAAATTTTTTGACAATCAAAATGCAAGCATAATGCATAATGCATGGTATCAATGGAAAGGTCATTCAATTCTGGATTTTCAAAGATTTATTTTATCAAAATTGATCAAGAAATAAGAAAGTGATGACCTTTTCATTGCGACCAATCGCAAAGTCATTTAGAGTTATCTTCCTTGATGGTGATTCCAAGGAAGGTTTTTGGCCTGTGGGCTGCCAATCTAGTGGTTAAATCAACACGGTTGTTATCAGGTAAGCTTTCTTCTTGGAAAGAAAACAGTACATGACTGAATGTGGCTATTTACAGTTAAATCTTAAAATCTTCAAGATGGTGAACACTACCTAAAGAAGGCATTTGTACTTACATAATAATAAAATTTACTGACACTTACCTCCATTGTTTTCCGAACATAAGTGACAGAATAACCTGAAATTTAAGTATAACAAACCCTTACAAACACAATCTTGTGAATAATTCTGTGAACAACAAGTTTTAGTTTTGGGCCAATACTAATAGGCTTTTATTGTCAGGAAAAAAAAATAGCATATTTTCTGCTGCTTTTCAACTGCATAATTAGCATCTTGTTTGGATTCACAATGAATGGCAGTATGCTTGTGGCATGCAAGACGCCAACTTGTTATTTAAATAAAAATAATTGATCTTTCAAACGAATTAAAAATATTTATGTTTCCTATTATGTTGGTGCAACTTCTTTCTAAAAATTGAAAACAACTTCTAATTTCTTTGAAAAATTTGACTTCAAAGCCTCACATATTTGTACCAAAATAAGAATTATTCCCTTCTGCATCTAGTAGTGCCTTTTTCCAGCTAGTCCAATGTCTTGCAGGTGGCTAACACATAAAAGGATAAAGGGGTTGGGGGACAAGCTTTTGCACCAGCAGTGCAAGCAAGAAATAGCAACTTTCTTCAAATATAATCTCCGTCCTCATGACAAATTACAATAAAAATGTAAATATCACATTCTGTAGATCTCTAAATGAACTTTTAATTGGTATAAAATTTGATAACATTCAAGATTGTAATTGTGGTACCGATGTTCATAAAAATAGGGAAATCCACCCATTTTACCGCCACTTTCCAGTCATCAGTGGCAGTTTGGGCTACCTAACAATACATGGGAAAAGTAAAATGAAAACCAGTTTCCATATCAAATTTACTAACCACGCATAATCATTTTATCTGCAATCCATCCACTGCCTATGCTGCTTGGTATAGTAACAACCCATGGTACAACATTAAATACCCAGCCCTGGGGAATGAATGAGAAGGAAACAAAAAAGAAAATAATATACAGTTTGCAATCTGAATCACTGAAATAAAAACATGAAAATTTCACAAACCCCATCAAAATTATAAGCAACTTAAAGTAAAGGTAATGATTAAATCAAACCAGTTTGTTGATTTCTCTCCAACATGCAAGAAAGAGAAATTTTCTCACTCAAAAACTTACAACTAAACTTAATAATGCAAATATTTCCGAAACCATCACAACATTGTGGCAACAATAATTGACATTCTGCTTGCCAGACCTTTTTACATCTATTACATCTGACCTGGTTTTGCCCAACAAAATGTCCAATGAAAAACACTTGACTGATTACTTGCCTTTAAGTTCACATGTGTCTTTGTATGGATGTGTGTAATATCAGATTGTGTATACACATGTATGCATCAATCCTCATGCATGTGCCGTCTTATACATGATCTCTGTTAATCTCGTGTGTTAACATGTTTCTTCCTTTGCCTCTCTTATCACGACTTTATACTCTGAATACTTCCTCTCTTAGCATGCTGATACTGATAAGACAGCAGGTGTAGTACGGTATACTCATGGAAAAAAGAAGGCTCATTTGGAAGCGTACCACTGTATGTTTTTCTAAAAAATGAAAAATAGTTGACTCCAAACCTTAGCAGTGGGAAAATTTTCATGAAAGTAAGTTGGCATCCAAGACAGCAAAATGTAGTAGGCATTATTTTCACAATAATGTCCAACCAGCAATGACCTGCAGAAAAAAAATTTAAAATCTAGTATAAAAACAAGCACTCTTTCTCCAACAGTTTCATGAAAATGTAACTTGTGAGGACAAACCTCACTCTATAAATATGCCCATTACACTGCAGAAATTTCATGCATGAATTTACTTCAATAGTAACAAAAACAACAAGTGTTAGGAAAGTGAGTTTTTCAGTCACCAAAATTTAAATTTTGTGAACACTTTTTCGCACTTCAGCCAAGGTCTGTTTCAGGCCTAACTGCTGCTGTCATCATGATACCAATGACAGAAATGCAAGGTAATTATACAGTTTGTCTTGTTCTGTTGCCTTTAAAAAATTTTTCTGAGAAATAATTATTACCAGAATGCGGGTTTACTAAAAGGAGTGATCCATGGCACGGATGATTTTGGCTCTGGCTTGACTGTATTTTCTGGCATAGCAGCTTGGTTCAGTGAAACAATGACAGACTTGCTTCGTTGCCTTGCTATCAATATGTAACGCATCAGCAGCATCCACGTCATGCCACACAAACCTAAATATGTATGGGGAGAAAGAAAAAGAAATTGGGGACAGGTGTACACAAATAAGTGTGATCTGATTTTAGCCACAGAATGCCCACCAGACCAGTCAATGACAGACTCTATACTCCATTATCAGTTACCCATCTAGTTAACTAGATTCCTTTTCAGAGTAAATTCAATGCACCAAGTTTTACCTTGGCCCTATAATGAATTCCAAATCACATACATTCTATTTACAATCATTTGGCAACAAAAAAATGACCTAAGTCTGCCAAATCATTATTAAACAAACTCCAATAATTTTTAAAAAGAACATGTGATACTAATTCATAAACAAGTGGAAAACAAAAAGGTTCATTTACAGTATAATAATTTAAAATATAACAATTTACTTCTTGTGAAGAGTCACACATACCTATGAAGTAAAAAGGAACAGACCAATCATAGTGATCCAGGAGGACTGACCCCATACTGCCAGTGAAAAGTGTACTGAAATGAAGTATTGGCATAAATTAGAGACACAGCTGTTTAGAGAGTACTGATTTATTGGAAATAACTTAGGTAGACTAACTTGGAAATAATACTGAAATATACTGGTCACCAGTTTAGTTCCTCTTTTGTTGTTTAAATACATTCACAAGCATGGCAGACATACAACCATTAACCCATACCCCGCGCACTACCCGTAAAGCCCGCTGCACGGTCAGTGACCTTACTCACGGAGAATCTTATCTGGGGTCACTGACCCGTGCCGCTATGCGATGACCACAAACGATGTCCACGTGGTTCGGTTTTTATTGATCGGTATGAAAACATTCGCTGCTATGCCTTATCACGCTTGATAATGAATTAACCAGCAAAACCTAAGTCTGTCAGTCTCTAATCAATGATCTGACTTATGATTCCAAACTGACAGCTGTAGTTTTCGTGAGAACGAAGCATGATAACTAGCCACGCCTCCCAAGCCCTACACAAATGGTTTCATCCTGATTGACACATACTAATAAACCAATGTGGGCATTTAGGGCAAAGATTATTTCAGAGCTTGTTTCTGATTGGTTCTTACATACAGACAACTCCAGATGGTGGTCAGCTTGTGAGAAAATGAGATAATATTACAAATTTGTTGAGCAACAGTTCGCATGTCGATGTTACATCTTTTGAAAGTGTGGGGAGAGCCTTTGAAAGCTTAGTCTTTGTGATTCCGACCAGTGGTTCACTGGTTAACATGTCCATGTCACAATGCGTTTGATTTAGAAGAGATACAGTGAACAATAACACGGTGGTTACGTCTCAAAAAGGTCAGTGACCTGATGCGTGAAAATACGGCTTGCGCGTGGCGCGGTCAGCTTGACTTCCCGACTTTTGCCGCCCGTGCGGCGTGAGCGCTTGCGAGTAAATACAGACAATTGCCGCCCCTCGCAGGGTGAGGGTTAAATGTCCTGATATGTGAAACATTTATACTGCATTCAGTGTCATTTGGCTTTCTTGGCAATGGAACAGATGACCCGTGACTTCAAAATGTGTATGGAAAGTCCATAAGCGCAATAAGGAAAGCAATATAAACAAATCAATCCAGTTCACATCACAGCATTTAGCATTTTTCTCACTGCTCACAATGACGCTAAAATTGAGTTTTACCGGTAGTCATTTCTATGACAGCTATAACTAATACCTATAGGCCACACTGAAACTCTGTCAAATTAGTTCATGAAACCAACAAGATCTTATGCACAGAGACATCACCTGCATGTGGAAAATGGCTGACAAAATGCTGTTTTCTACCATCCGGAATATCTTTATCAAAAGGTCTGATACAAATTTTCCTTCACAGTTAACATTGCCATTGCAGAATTTTTGCCAGCATTACTTCCTACAGATGAAGAAAGTTTGGAGTAATGTTCTACACAAATGTAATTAGCCTGTTATATGCCTGCAGTAAGGCAACCCTCACCCAAAGTGAGATCCTGAGGTCACCAGGCTGTAGGTAAATGACCGCTGATGGTCTACCACTTTCCTGGACATTATACTTGTCATTCCTGGGTAGTGGAAACCTGTGGAAATAGTAAAATAATAGGTGGTATAAACAATATAAAAAATAATAAAAGTAATAAATATTGCATGTTGAAACAACAGAGGTGGCGACCGTTAAAATTCTATGTCCAACTGTGCAACTCCTTTATTCTCATGGACAAATTTACTGGAACAACATTTACGTGCTCATGGTACCACCAGTTAATACTTATCTCATGGTCAGGGTCGACACTGGGATGGGAAACTTTAAAATCTGCACTTCATTCACACATTCATTTTCAATCTGTCTTCTTTGGTGAAATAGTAACCATGATATTACAAACCTAAACAGCAGCTTTTAGGATGAAGAAAGACGTGATCATTGAAGACAAGACAAGTTAAAGAAGATCACTGAAGACAAAGAAAGTTAAAGAAGATCATTGAAGACAAGGAAAGTTAAAGAAGATCACTGAAGACCAGGAACTCACTGACTACTTTTACCGCCACTGTTGCGGATGGGCCGGAAATTCCTTATTTACTTTTCCTGCAAGCTCTGCGGTATTCATTTCCGCAATTTTTTTCACGTTACTATCACGGCTATTGCAGTAAAAGAACCAGATATAGTTAGTAGCGCCATTTGGCATATATAAGAATTTTGCGAAGTCGTAATTTGATGTACGGTTGGCACACACTGAATATTTTACAACTACTACCATTTTTCGTACAAAAATCTGGAAGATGGCTGCACGCAACTTGTTTGATGATTTCTGTGGTGATCCTCATTCAAATCCAGACACAGATCTAGATACTGACAGATGATGTTGTAGATCCAGCATATATGAAACTAGACCTGATAAAAAAAAACCAGGGTCAGCTCCACCACTGATTGCAAAAGGTGTAGTTAGGGGGCAAAGTAAAGGGAAGCTATGATACCGTGTGCTAAGCATATGGTCCTTTTTATCAAGTGATTTATGTTATAAAACAACATAGAAAAAAATTGCATAGCTGTGTCAATTAGGAAAGTCACAGTGATTTTTTGAGTAAACCCTAAAAACGGCTGGTGCACAGGGGATTGCCAAGTATCCAAGGCTGGTAGTCAGTGAGTTAAAGAAGATCATTGAAGACAAGGAAAGTTAAAGAAGATCATTGAAGACAAGGAAAGTTAAAGAAGATCATTGAAGACAAGGAAAGTTAAAGGAGATCATTGAAGACATAGCAAGTTAAAGATGATCCTTTTAAGGATATCATAAATATTATGACATGGGCCGTGGACACCACTGAATACAAGCCTATTTCAATAATTTCATGCACACTCTGGACTTGTAACAGGCTGTTCAAGTATTTCCTATTAGTCATTATGTTTCGAGCTTGCGAACATTTTTTAAAGTTTCGAGAATACTTATTTACTCATTTCAAGACATTAAAAGCCTAGTTGATATTATTTATTTTTCTGAAGTCTGTCTGTGTTCCAAATGTGTTTGGTTATCAGCTTTGAAAGTTCACAGTCTGATGAATTACTAAGAATAATCATCACCATGAAATGAGATAAACATAGGCCCTGTTGATTCACTCGTACTTCAAATGATGGGAAAACTGAGATGAAACTTATTTTCAATAACTGGATAATCCCTTTCCAGGTGGATAACTGACAAAGTTGAGATCAGTAATATGAAATGTAACATTATAAAATGTATGTACCCTGACATATGCCTAATGAGACTCTTGATAGGACAACAATGTAGAGGGCTGTATGTTTTTCTGTAGACAGGTATGCTAGCTGTGGTGTCCAAAATGTAATTAATGCCCACATGCAAGCTGCGATGGGTAAAACAACATCTCCTCCAATTCTGTCACTCAAATATCCACCTAAAAACTGTGTCATGGTGTAGCCCCAGAAGAAAGCAGATAACACTGTTCCCTGTATGGAAGGATACAAACTGCTTATAAAAAATTCATCATAAATGAAATGAACATCAAATGATAAATAGATGATAAAGACAGACCATTATATCTGATGTCACACATATTATCAAAAGAGTATGTTTCATTTACTGCACCCAATCGTTCAATAGTGGAAGTTTCTTCTGTAACAATGACAATCCTTAACCCCTGAAGTGAGTTTCTGTCGATCTGTCCACAGTACCTGAAACACAGAGGATACCATTGGCCTAAAAATCCTTCCCTTACTGTATGACATGCTCAGTCAGGCAGTTATGAATTGGTGTATGTTGCTAACTGGCCAATAATACTGATAAATGCTTAAGTGAGCTCATTTTTTTTTTTGCAAACTAAACTACCAATGACAACATGCAATGAAACTAAATTCCATACGCCTTTGGTAAAGCACTTTTTCTACATTAAAATATAGTCTGTTTACCTACTTCTTTCAGAAATTTCATGGTATTCCCACAGACGCCCCTAAAAAATTCAAGGCAAAGTAACGTTTACAGAGACAACAACAGCACAAATATCCCTTCTCACATTCCTTCTCGAAAATGCATAATTGGCTAGCCAGTAAGACAAAACCTTTTCTGACATTTCTTTGCTTTACATAACCCTCCTTCACATCAATATATGTAACATCTACAACAAGAAACAAATACCCTCTTCTCACTTCATCAAAGCAAACTCAATGACCAGCATCAAAGACAAAGTTTGCTTTCATTTTTCCTGATGAAACCATTGACCAACTCCACTGAACATTGCAAAACATAACATCTAGTAATATTGTGTTCAGCTAAACTGTCGAAGTAGTAGTAATCAAACTCTGGCAAAATTTAAAACAATTCAGAATTGTGATCAGTTACTAACATAAGGTGGAATATTCATTTACCTCGAAATGACACTCATCGTCAAAGGAATAATTTCACTTCTTCATGCCAAGATTCCAAAACATACTTAGTATATTATACTGCTAGTACTAACATTAACAACCCATTTACAATGGTTTTTATTGTTTATTTGAAGACCAATTTAAGCAATCTTATTAAATTTTTAGCACTTTTAAGTACAAAGCAAGATGAGTTGTTAGGTCCATCATTAAATTTTGCAAAACCAAGGAGAGGTCACATGGTAAGTGATTCAGTCGATGTTACAAACTTAGCAGTCCAATTGACTAAAGTGCTGGACAATTTTGCAAAGGACAAACATGAAACTCCATGCAGGATGAGAACTGAAAATGGGAAGCTGCTTTCTTGTTCCTTGATAGTACTTGGAGGTGCAAACTGTGCCATTTTTGCAGCCCATCAACCTACCAGGGTTCAGAGCACCACTGTTTATTTCTTCTATCATAATAATAAAATTATTTGGGAAAGGAAAAAAAACAAAAACTTACTGATTCTGTCTTGTCCCATCCAAACTCCTCTGAAACTGAGACAATGCACAATGGCATGAGGGTTCTTGCTGAATATAGCATTGCTGTCCCACAAAATAGCCCTATGCTCCATTGTGTTCTCTCACTCCTGCAAACAAATTTAGGACCCAATTGTTACTTTTTTTGTCATAAATCTTCACTTGAGAAATATTGTTGCAATGCAGACATTGTAACATTGGTCATTACTTCTCTCAACCAAAGGAGCTTCTGCAAAACAATAAACTTTATGAAATCAAAATGAGCAGACGATACCCAGATCCCATAACATTTTTATATAGTTTTTTGATGGGAAGAGAACAGAGAATGAGAATATGAATTTGAAACAGGTGATACATTTAATCTGAATTATGTAAATCAGCTCATTTGCATATTCAAAACATAATGGTAACTACAAAAAGTCAACAACTGAAGCAAGAAAACCAACTTGGACTTGGAGAAACTTTCCATGCAGTAACTCACATTTTTATGCAGTCCTGGCCTTTTTACACTTGTGTTTTGCCACACAAACCTCCTGGAGGCCCCTTTCAGATGTCACACACATGGTGCAAGACCTCTTCCTGCCAGCTCCTGTAGGGTCCTTGCACACCATACATTCTCTCTCTTTCTTTCCTGGAATGACTACTGCCCCTCTGTTCCGTGGTTCTGTGTTCTTCCTTTGTGAATCAATGTGTTCTCTTGCCAGTGATTCCACAACCTTTACTGTAAACTGAAATCGTGTCAGAAGTTTCCCAGTTTTTGTGTGCAAGATATATGCATTGACAACCATGCGGTTCAGAATTGTGGACACCACCTTCTTCCAATACTTCACAGTCCTTCTTTTATCCAAGTATGCATAGAGCATCATATCTGAACAATCCACTCCTCCCATGTTTTTATTGTACTCCAAAATGACATCTGGTTTCCTAATGTGCCTAAAATCTCCTTGGCCACGTTGGCGTGTCTGCACATCGCTTTCAGTTGCGATAGCATGAGATGACAGCATTATAACTGAGTTCTTTTGTGATCTCTTTTCTCTGAATGCTGTGGCCAACAGATTGTTCTGCCTAAAATGCATTGATTGTCGTGTGTTCAATTTTTTTCTTTATGGTTTTTGGGAAACCTCTCCGATTTCTTCTTACTGTTCCCATCATGTATGTGCGGCAGTTTCACAATTCTTGAGCCAGTACAATGCTGGTGAAAAATTGTCCACAAAAACGTGATATCCTTTTCGCAAAAAATTTCCCATTTCTGGGAATGTCATCACCACTCAATGAGCAAGACCCCTTTCATTACCATTCCCCACCGGGTCATTCCTTTTCCCTTTGTACACAAAAGAGCTGACATGTAAGCTGTTGCTGACTCGCACAAAACCCACAGTTTTATGCCCTATTTGTGATGATGTTTGTTTGGTAAATACTGAATCAATTGTGTTTTGATCTTGGTACCGATCAAACTTTCATCTGTTCCAGAGAGTTCTTGACTGGGAGTGTAATAGTTACGGATTTGTTCATTTGCAACTTGAACAAGGATTGAACCGAACACATGGATCATAATCCTGATCTCCCTGCAAAGGTGAAGGTGTCTGAATCAAATGAAAAAATTTCATTACAAGTTAAAACCGTTCTCTGAACATAACTGATCTGAACCAAGGTGACTCTTGAGATGGAGAAGTTGACCAGTAAGCAAATATGGTGGGTTTCCTCAGCAAATCCCATATTGAGAACAATAGCCACAAATGCGTTCATTTCAACTGCGGTAGTCTGAATCCATCTCCGTGCCATAGCTCTGGGTTTCATGTTTTCCTTGTGGTTGTCAATATAGTTCTAGTTTGTGTGTCTCACCATATCTGTGAGAAGCTGTGTGGTGAAAAAGAGCAGAAAATAGTGAACTGGTTCAGTGCAGTCTGGAGGAATGTTTTTAGATCCAGGTTGATTGTCAAAATCAAAGTCTCGAGGTCGAGGGTCCTCATATGGGTAAACCCTGAACCAAAGGTTAGCAGCATTAGGTGGCTGGGCATCTTCTTCTTCACCTGAACTATGATAATCATCAGTAGATCTATCAGTATCATTTGATTCACTTTCTGGTGAAAACTCAGCTTCATCAGAGCTAACTGCAGTAGTATCTAATTCAGATTCATAACTTGACGCCATATTTCACGTCACTAGATCTAGATCTAGCCTACATCTAGTCTTTAAAAAAATTCTAAAAAAAAAAAAAACTTGTCGTGGGTCAGCTCTGTTCACGTTGTTCAGCCCAGAAAGAGTGTGGGAGTAGCTGCCCTTGAAGTAAAAAGTAGTTTAAAAAGTTGGAGCTGGCACACAGATTCCCGAAACAAGACATCCGATATATCGGATCTCACGTGTTTGTTGCTACTTCGTCAACATCCGATATATCAGATGTCACCTGCTATAAGGGTTAAGGAACAAGGGACATCAAAATGGATTGACAGGCTCACCAGTTTTAGCATTTTGATTCTTTGAACCTAATATTATTGCGATCCATCACCTATTGGTGTTCATCCAGTGGATCTGTGACCCAAGGGACTGACCAAACTGACAGAGCGCATTTCATAAAATGCTGCCCAGCCGTGTAAAGTACCCATGGGCCTGTTTCCGTCATATTTAGGTGGGGACTTTGCCTCGGAGTTGGACGCTTTGCATGAAACAGGCCACAAGACTCTAATACTAGATATATCTAGATCTACTATTACTATGGCTTGATGATGTGCGAAGGCACTCGCTTTCTAAAACCCACTTCCCTGTATGGAAAAAGTAAACCACTCACTTGGTCCACAATCTCCCGTCGACTTCTGTGCCGTTTTTGACTCTCACCGTCTCTTGGCGTTCTTCAGAATACACGTCGTCATGCAACGTCGCCATGTTGGTTTGGGGAGAAAAGCTGTAAAATTAATTTTACAAGAGGAAGAGTTCTTATTTCAATTATCGCAATTACATCCCCTGACTGAGTTACGACAAAACCAGGTGCGTATTCGCAGTCATCTGCTACTGAGATCAGAATCTTCTTCGCATTTTTTTCTTTCTTTTCTTCTGATGAAAGTCTTTCTTTTCTTACACTGCTCATTATTAGGAATCAATCTGTTTCATTTTCAGGATTTTGCAAACGCGGCGTTGTGGGGAAACTGATCATTGCTAATTTGCTCCAGACCAATTCCTTTATAATCTACATGTATTTGTGTTCATTGAACGGGCCAGTCGCGTATGTTAGAAATGAAAATGTCGATCAACAACATAGATATATACTACTGAACTAGATTCCACGCGTCGCTTCGCCAGCCATCTAGCTCTTTCTCTGCTTCCCGACGCTAGCCGGAATGGTCCGCATTGAAACCTCATCTCACCATCGCGGTGTGGGCTGAGTGCTCGATGCTGGCCTAACCCAGCCTAGGTAATGGGTTGAAAAATAGCCGTGATTGTGATTGATTTTATAGCTTTGATTGTGATTGATTTTGTAACTTTCTTTTGTTTATAGTCATTCACATACCATTTCCGTACACTATGGTATAAAATTGAATAACATTCCTCGATTGAAAAAAAAACCCAAAAAAGACACCACCAGACTGATTCAACCGACACAACTCACCACAACTACAATGTAAAGCCAATGGTGTTAATGTGCATGGCACGGTGCGAGAGGGTGGGGTAAGCCCAGAGGGAAGACAACGGATGATGAGAATAGATAGATAGATAGATAGATAGATAGATAGATAGACAGACAGATAAACCTTAGAGAGACAGAAACAGAGAGAGAGAGACAGTGATAGAAACAGATAGAGAGAGAGATAGAGACAGATAGGGAGAGAGATATAGAGAGAGAAGCGAGAGAGAGATAAAATAGGTAGATAGATTAGATAGATAGATAGATAGATAGGATCAGATCAGAATAGATGCGAATAGATCAGATCAGATCAGAATAGATCAGATCAGAGTACATCAGATCAGTTCAGAATAGATCAGAATAGATCAGCTCAGAATATATTAGACTAGATCAGAGCAGATAGATAAGATAAATAGAATAGATATATACCGGTATAGAATAAATAGAATTGATAGATGGAATAGATAGATAGATAGATAGATAGATAGTACACAGACAGACAGACAGACAGACAGATTAACTTTCTCATAGACAAAGGCCTACACGCTGCTCCGTTTACAAACATGATGACTCAAATAATGAGTCGAGACCCACCCCAAGATGGCCGCCAGCGCCTTCTAACACTCCCATTCAGTCCCTGGCGTGTCTGGGCATTGATCAACAAGCAAATGACAAGCAAATGTTTTTCACTTTTTGTTGTTTTTTTTTCATTGGTGTGAACAGAAAAGTTCATTTAGATCTTTTTTTTTTTCAGGAGCTTAGATCTATTCTGTATTTACTGAAATACATAACATTCTGGGCCCCGGTCCCATTTCTGCTTTTGCGAACATTCTGATTTTGTGAGAATTTGTTCTTGAAGGGTCTCAATAAAGGTGTTTTCATGATCTTGAATTTCGTTGATTTGATGTTTATTTAGAAATTTCTAAAACTTAACTTTTCTCGCTTTGACTTCCTGTGGGAATCTGCGGCTGAGTAATACATTTCTGTGTATCCGCCCTGGGGGGATAAATATTGGGGTGGGGTGGGGGTCCATTTCAGTTATTTGTATGCTTTGCTTTATTCCTTTTTTTTATTTGTTCATTTGGAAGTTGTGTTCATTTTGAATTGCTCTGTCTGTCTGCTTTTCTCTTTCTCTTCCTCTGTGTGTATGTTGATACACTCAGCAGCTGAAGGCACGATCCTTGATTGAATTTTTTTTTTTTTTCAGTTTTACATTGTCCCTATTAGATCAGTTCCATCGACATTATTCTAAACAAAAAAAAAACAAAAAACCAACCAAAAAAAAGGGCCAACAGATAATTAAGTGATATTGAAAGCGATACAAGATCTGGTGAACTCCAGTATGCAGTGGTTCTCTGGGCAAAGTATTGCCACTTCAAAAAAGAGACAAGTTCAAAACAAATCAAAGAAAGATGTCAATCCAGCAGATACCATTACCACATCCATTTCACGCGATGCCAGTGTAGCACATGTGGTTCATCATTCACTCATCTACTCCTTGCAATGGTTCACATGCACCAGACTAAAGAGATGCTGTTACTGGATTTTATGATAAGGCTTTGTCATTTTTTTATCTGACCTTCAAAGCAATACCATCAGCATATCCCCACACGATGGAAAGTACAAACAAACAACAAAACGCAGAGCAGCATAACAATACCTTCAGCCCCAGCTGTTTAGTGATGGATCATCTCTTCCCAACACTGGGTAGCCCCTGAATGTAGAGTGTACTGCTGTGTAGGAAACTAGCAAGAGCAGATAGATAGAGCTCATTGTAAAATAGCGGCCAATGTGGTTGGCAGAAATGGAAGCTGCAATTCCAGTCATACAAATCTGTGAAGTAACATAAAACATTGCTTACAAACGCCACTTTAATAAATTACACATGATCTGCAAATAAGATTTCAGTCTTATTGGCAGATATATCTGTGAATAAGATTAGGTGTTCCTATTCATAGATAATAATGATAATGAAGATCATTTATATAGCGCCTAATCCAAACGAGTTTGCTCTAGGCGCTTTACAGAAAGTCTTGTTCTCTCCGATTTGCATCTCTCTCACTCTCTCTTTCTTTCTCTCACTCTCTCTATCTCAGAGCAAATTGTAACGCAGCCTGTTAGGCGCAGTTCACAACTCACAACAGTTCACAACTCACATCTTGTATTCTAAAGTATTATAATATTATTTGAATATATATTATATAATATTTATTTAATAATGAATTATAAATTTTCGTTGGTGATATGGGGGGTGATAGGGATTAATTTTTAATCTATTAATTTTAATTTCAATTTTCAATTTTGCCCGCCTGTTCGGCCTGCTCTTTATGATTTCCAACTGCCAAGGTATCTTTAACGTGCGCAGCGTGCACCCGGGCCCTCCGAATTTTTTCATCCTTATCCGAGAAGACTAGGTACTCGATCCTACCCCCCAATAGGATCAGGGACATGAACATATGAGAAAAATCCCAATTTCCAACATGCCTGCACAGCCCGGTGTAACAGGCCAAAATATACCCCCCGCCCAGAATATACCCGGGGTTAAACTGGCCTAGCCCAGAATATACCCCGGGGTATATTCTGGGCTAGGCCAGTTTATACCCCGGGGTTACTTTGGGCTAGGCCAAACTATACCCCCCCAGTCCAGATTATACCCCCTACTTTTTAAAAAAAAAACAAGTCGAGACCACAGTTTATTTCAGCCTGTTCTTCATCACTGTTATCAGATATCATATTAATACAAACATGAACACATTCTTGACACCAACAAGTCATAATGCAATTTAGAGAAAATAATAATAACAGTTTATTTCAGCCTTAGTTTACTTTGGTGTACATATGTAGCCATAGTGGTATGTTTGTCTTATTGTCCACCCCATCTTGTTTCTCTCATGCGCTGACCTAGTTATATTGGCAACGTGGTTATATGTAAATTAGCCTACATCTAAATTTCTTTGTCTACACCTGGGCTTTGTACTATCCCTTTGTTAGTCCCAAACAGAGACGCTGCACGTGGACTATGCCCACGCTGGCATCGGTACCTTCTTTGTATGGGCGATGCATTCCCTCCGCGGGTCAGCTGACCACTGGCGCGAATATAAGTTTGTCCAGTCTGACCACTTAGTCATATTCCTATCTGACGACGACCACCAATCCGTCCTTGTCGTCTGCTAACACATACATACATTCTCGACTCCTGTAAATCATGATACATTTTAGAAGGAACAAACATGCATTAAAATGCATTGATATACAAAAGAGTTGAGTATCCATTCAAACTGACATGATTAGACTTCAGCATTAATTTCACTCGTGTGTGTTGATGATATTATTATTATTATTATTATCATTTTGATAGTTGGTTGGCCATGAGTAAAACATGCATTATATTTTTTGTTACAATGATGTAGAGAGAAAAGGCCAGAAAAGAACACACAGAAAAAATAAATAAAAACATAATGATAATCCAATTGACAGATAGTGCAATTCCATCATCCAGCAGACATAAAACTAAATAGGCACTAAATGTTTGCGACTGATGAACTCCACCTGTCCAGATCCACTTGAAACGTTACAGAATGCTAACCAGTAATAATGATAACAATAAGAACACGAAATCATGTTATTTACTCTTGAAAATATAGAGAAATATCAATATCAGAATCATCATCATCATCTTGGAAATTGCAAAGATATGAGAGGGAGTGTAAAAATGGCAGCGTATGCCTACAAATCATTCTAGAATTTATAAGCAGCATCGTATGTGTATCAACTATAATAAAAAAACGTGTTAAATCTTTCAAATATTCAAGTAAAACTGGACAGAAAGCTTTAGTGAAATAGCCTTGACAGTTTTGTAGGCCGACGGAGTAAGTCCACTGAGACAAAAGTAGTGCATTGTAAAGGGTAATTAAATCTATAGCATGATGAGGCAAAATTCAATGGATCATGTTACATTAACAGTATTTCTTGTTAGTGAATATCACTCTTTGATAGGTTATTTGTAGAAAGATATACATTTCATGTACATTACGGTTTAAGACACTGGATTAGTTTGCAAGGCTTTTGAAAGATTGAACCTATGTATTATAGTGAATAAGGGTATGTCACTCGCGAGTGAAATAATAGGCCTAATAATAAAAAAAAAAGACCTTGTCCATCTCTACCTTCTTAAGCTCAACACGTCCCTTGCCAAGGGATTTAACAACTGTGTATTTGTACACAAAAAAATATTTAAAATGACTTCATTTTTTGAGTCCGTTAATTATTTCATCCATGTCAGTGCCAAACAAACAATACAGTGCAAATTTTATTCAATGGCAACCAACGACAAAAACAACTACAACATGCCAACGAACGTGAGTGAAACTAATCCAGTGCCTTAAACCATGAGCTACATAAAATGTATACATTTCTACAAATACGCTATCAAAGAATTTACTAACAAGACATGTTCATGCAACATGATCCATCAAATTTTTGCCATAACGTACTGTAATTACTTTCTGCGATGCACTATTGTCTCAGTGGATTTAATCTGCCATTTTACATGACTATCAAAGCTACTTCGCTAAAGCTTTCAGTCCAGTTGTACTTGAATAGTTGAAAAGATTTAACACATTTTTTTTTACATGTACTTGGTACATACACACATATATTATTGCTGCTTATAGATTCTAGAATGATGTGTAGGTCATTTTTATATTCCCTCTTATCTTTGTATTATTCCAAGATGATGGTGATTCTGATATTGATTATAATCTCTTTATTTTCAAGAGTAAATAGGATGATTTGGTGTTCTTATTGTTATTATTGTATATTGCTGGTTAGCTTTCTGTAACATTTCAAGTGAATCTGGACAGGTTATATTCATTATGTGAAACAATTTTAGTATGTATTTAGTTTTGTGTGAAGTATTTAATGTCTGCTGGATGATGGAATTGCACCATCTGCCAGTTCAGTTGTTAAAATGTTGTTGTTGTTTTTTCTCTAGGTATTCTTTCCTGGCCTTTCTCTCTGCATCAGTGTAACTTTGTATGTAGATCTAATTATTCCAACATACCAAGCACATTTCTGATTTTCAAAAATTAAAATAAGATTCAGATAACTTTACACTTATGAGTCTTATAATTAGTTCATACCTAGCCACTAAGTATATGTTAGTGGTGCCAAACAAAAAAATTACATACATGTTTAACTCATGGACAACTAATTATAAAAAAACCAAAACAATAATAATACCAACGGACACAAGTAAAATTAGTGTTAAAGTTTAATCATATCAGTTTCAATGGATTTTCCTTTTGTATATCAATGCTTTTTAAGCATGTTTATTTCCTTTTAAATGTATCATAATTTACAAGAGTCAAAAATGTATGCTTCAGTATGATATCTGATGACAGTGATAATGGACAATTCAAACTAAAGTTGAAATAAACTGCGGTCTTGACTTGTTTTAAAAAAAAAGTAGGGGGTATAATCTGGACTGGGGGGGTATAGTCTGGCCTAGCCCAAAGTAAACCCCAGGGTATAAACTGGCCTAGCCCAGAATATACCCCGGGGGATATTCTGGGCTAGGCCAGTTTAACCCCGGGTATAGTCTGGCGGGGGTATAATCTGGCCTGCTACAACTGGTTTTGAACCCAGGACCCTTGATATGAGAGGCGAGCACACTGCTTCCATTATTGTTATTAGGCCTGATTATTGGATGAGTTGGGGATTGGGAGGGGGGGGGGGGGTGGCATATTATTTTTTTCTGTGAACTCATCCTATTACCGTACACTACTTGTCCTTCAACTCTTGCCAGTTAATTTATTATCTGTAGTGTCAATGACGAGAAAGAAAATGAGCGAAACAAGAATTGAAGAACCGCATGTCCCACCATGCAGTTGCTAAGCAAGTAGGGTGTCCCCCAGAAATTCCTTTGAAAAAGAACAGGCAAACAAAAGAAGCTTATCACCAAATCAGGCCCTAACATCTTTTTTTCCCTTCTTTCTTATAGTAGGTTCCCCTTATCAGACCTGGCCTCTTATTCTTGTTTATGTTTCCTTCTCTTTCCCTCTTTCCACCCTAGTGTTTCCTTTCATTTTCCCTGAAAAGCCTGTTCGCATTGGTAGGTTTTTAGGAATTCCGTTTAATTAAAGAATTACTCAGCGGAAAGCTTGTTTGTTGCATTTCCATTCTGAAACCGGAATGAAATCTGACCCTGTCCTAGTTACCCCTGATCTGTTATCCGCCACCTGCGGGTTCCACAAAACCTGCACTTATGCTGGTTCCCGACTGAATTGTCATTGTTCTCATCATGCACACAGAGAGACAAGGTGAGAAAGAGACAGAGAGGGAGAGGAAGAAACCAAACTACATGTACCACAATGTGACTAAATGCCAACACTAAATACACCAACAGATCCAGTTTAAAATTTAAGGTCATGCAGTTTTCATAGTCAATGTTATTCAATAGATGTACAATGAATTATCAAAACAAATCACAAACAACTTAAAATACAAACTGTATCTTAACAATCTTCTAAATTGAAGACCATGAAATATCCTGAATTAATTTCTGTATGTATATTGCTAAATGTACAATATCTATATACAGTCCAATCCACTCATCTCGACATGGCTTTTGTCGACATTCTGGGTATGACCAAGCAAAATCTGAACACCATACACTGTGTATTATGGGGGATATAAAATAGGCTTCCTAATTTGGTCGGCAATACTTTATAGTATAGAGAACTTACAAATTCAAATTCCTCCTCCCACTATCGCTGGCACTCCTGCCAATACGGGCACTTCAAAACACAGCAAGAACAAGGCAGATCAATGAATTCTTGTGCTACCTGATTACTAAACAACTCAGAAGGAATATAATGTACTTAACCACAACACAGGTAATTGTAGTGAATTTGTGGAACACACCATCCGGCACTATCTGGTGGAGAAGTCTTGCATCTCATTTCAGGTTTTATTGATGCTGATGTGTGTCACACTGTGTTTAATTCTATTTCATACCACATTTGTCCATATTTCATATTAAGTCATCTGTCTTTAATCAGATGCACATGATGGTGTAAAGTTCAGCAATTTCTCTTTTGTTATGACCCACCCCAAAAAATATCATGACTGCTTGATGTGGCACATGAAAGAAGGATGTGTTAGTGCTGCACAGGCAATGTTTTTGAGTATTTAGAATCTCTGCTGAATGTAGGCCACCTGTTTTAGCACACAAAAGCACACTGAGAAATGACCGATTGACATGGTGGCATAGATATATATAGCTTCCAAAGCAAAAAACAAAACAACATTTGTTATCAATAATCCCTTTGCA
Source organism: Onchidella celtica (assembly GCA_963931925.1). Classification (NCBI taxonomy): domain Eukaryota; kingdom Metazoa; phylum Mollusca; class Gastropoda; order Systellommatophora; family Onchidiidae; genus Onchidella; species Onchidella celtica. Next base: position 62,265,654 of record OZ007571.1, read on the forward strand.
ATCAAGTAAATCTGTTTAATCAATTTATAATCATTGAGCTCAGCATGGCGGAGGACATTTAGAGCTGAGTGGGATAAATAAAATATCAACTGAATATATTTGTACATCTTCTGTGTAATTGATACATCAAATGTTGAATATCTTTTTCATTCAGCATTGAGATAGCCACAACACTGCCAATAACTGACAGATATATGTTAAACATGGGAATGTCCACTTTTTGCCAGTCCTTGTGTTACATCTTTCATAACTCTCAGGCAAATTTCCTCTCTGTATGGCAAAGACACACACTGGACTCCTACAGACAAACCTTTGGAATCTTTTGAACTCTGAGAGGAGAAAGAAAAAAACAAATGAAAAAGGATCAGAAATATAAGGAATATAGATTCCTGGAAAACTGAAGAAATAAAATGTCTGCTACAACAATATGTCATCAGAACACTACCTGTCAAAAAATTCATTTTCAGAATGTATAATGGGTGACAGGTTTGAAGATTGTGTGGTCATAATGTCAATAGCCATTGCGGTAAAATTTTCTACCAACATATGGTTCAAAGTTTGATGCCTTTACAACTCGTAGTGACAGACTTTAATATCCGTTATTTTCTTTTCAGGAGCTTATTTATCTCTTGCAAAATGACACAATTAATCACTGCCGTTCATCAAATTGCAGTATTAGAACAACAAGACACCAGTGCATAAACAAACTTTATGCACAAATATAATCAACAGTGATGCACATGTCCACATTACCTAATTTCCACTAATATGTCTCTTTACCTGAAGCAGCATTTTTTCCAAATAAGACTGTGGTGAGAATGCTTCTGGGTCAAAGGTTCTGTCCAGATCTTCCTGAGTAACCTTGGTGACTGGCACTACACCTGATGGGTAGTTGAGGGAGTTGTAGATCTGACAGTAGAGGCCAAATACTGAAAGTGTAAAACAGAAAATGAATGTAAACAATACAGGCGAAAAGAAACAAACAAAGGGAGTAAAACATTAAACAAGCCTACAATTCTTAGACTGGTGAATTTAAATGTCAATGTATGTAAATGCATACACCCATGGGTTACATGAAAAAAGTAACCTATTCTATCTGAGAACTCTTCTGTTTGGACAACATTCATACAGCAAACTGAAAAGGAAACAAAGAACCTGGTGATGATTTTGAGTTGGTAAACTGTTAACGCCATACAATTAATACCCTTGCAATCATTATAAGTTTGTTTTGAGGATTTTTCAATCAGAAATCTTCAGTCACGGAACTTAATACCCATGCAACATCCAGTCCCTGCACTAAATTCTTGAGCACTGAGAAACTCAGAGAGCTTTGAAAGCAAGATACCTTACCTGAAGAACGTGGTATAATATCTCTCCTAACAGCAGGACTGGGAAACACTGGGCAGATGACAGCATCAAGGCCTGCTTCCATCCAAACTTTCATAAAACTGTCTTGCCAATCCTTATAAAAATGTCACAACATAAAAATGTCACCACATAATGACTGACTTAATATTTCGCAGTTGAAGGTAAAATATAGAGTCTGAAAACTGAATGAAAGTAACATTGTTCCTCCAGAAATGTCAGAAAGGAGAAACATGAGGAAACTGATGACACAGAATCCACACAGATAATTAATTTATACTTTATCCATCAATATACAGAATGATGAACATTTAATCTTCAACCAACCTTTCATATCTGCAATGTTTAGCATTATCAGACAGTGACAATACTGATAAAATTGGAAAGGGAAAAAACCCAAAATTTACCAAAAATTTGGCCACATGTCCAAAATATTCGCACATCGACCTGTGGGCAAAGAATATGAAAATGTTGATGTGAGAACCAGAATTTTCATCTAAAATGCTGCTTTTGCTAATAGTCACAGGAGAATACTATATTTTATAACAGATAGATACAGTTGCTCTCTTGTTTGGTATTTCACTGGTTAAAGTTAAAATTACTACTCACTAAAACAAAAATTGCATCAAACATGATCAAATAATTAAATGGATATATCGCCGTCTCCCTGGTTTGGCAGGGATGCAAACCTGTTTGAGGTTCCTGATTCTCTGACCATTTATGATGCTGAAGTGTGAGTTGTTCTTAGTGATGACTAAAGAAGTGGTGCGATTAAGACAGAAATAAACAACAGAGATGTTTCCTGAGTCCTTCATATTGGCCCCCGGTAGCGGTGTGGTCATAGGCTTGTTTGCCTAAATCACAGACGAAGAATTGAGCAAACTTCCCGGACGCAGCTTCGAAGCTGGCGGCAGCAGGCCAGTGGTTGATTGATAGGGCAGATGGCAATATACCGTCACTCTGGCCTGGATATCGTGACACAGAGCATCCACCAGTATTGGTGTTCTTTTGGTTTGGGTCTTTCACCCTAGTCAGTTGGGACTGCGAGGCTGTGGAGTAGCCTACAGGCAGCCGGTCAGGCAATATGACTGTCCCTCTGGCATCCTCCTGCACCTGGATACATTTCCAGTCGTCTTGACCCTGTCTTGCCACTTGGATAAGTTGTGTCCAGGCGAGAGAGTGAGTCTGATGTTTGCGCAGCTCTTTCTCACTATAAACAAATTCTTTGCGCCAGTCTTAACACTCACCTCGTCTTCTTTCATCTTTGTCTCGTCTTCTTTCCTCTCAAAATTCCAACGGCGATGGGCGAGTGCGGTGGCAGCAGGTTTGGATAGACTGGAAGCTGTTAGCACAGACCTACACGTTGGTGGCTGTGGGCTATGGTCGCTTCATCGTCGATTGAAGTGGAGGCGTGGGGAGGCAGCACCCACAGTAGCTGAGCAGCCTTATTTAAGGATAGCACTGCTCACCTCAACTGAGGAAGGGGCTAGAAAAGGTGCCCTAAAGAAAGCCCACTTCACATCACCCTGACTGGTATACCGCGACCAGTGGGGATCCCTTTTTGCGGTCGAAACAAAAAGAAATTCAGCTTACTCAGGCTAGGAGCCTGGAATATACGCACACTACAGGACAACTCAAACAACCCGGAAAGACGCACTGCACTTATTGCCATTGAGCTCAGCAGGTACAACCTGGACATAGTGGCACTCAGTGAGACCAGACTCCCTGATAGTGGCCAACTCAAAGAGCTCAGTGGTGGATACACCTTCTTCTGGAAAGGCAAGGGTGCAGTCGAACCGAGACAGCATGGTGTTGGGTTTGCAATTAAAAATGACCTTGTCAGAAACTTGCAGTCCATGCCAATTGAAATAAATGACAGGCTAATGACACTCAGGATCCCAGTTGGGAAAAGCCAGTCAGCCACCCTCATTAGCGCATATGCGCCCACCATGACAAACCCAGATGAAGCCACAGACAAGTTCTATTCTGATCTAGAATCTGTCATATGCTCTGACCCGGCAGCTGATAAGCTGATTCTCTTGGGGGACTTCAATGCTAGGGTTGGCTCCGAAATCTCAGCGTGGCCAAATGTTTTGGGCCCTCATGGAGTTGGTTCATGCAATAACAATGGGTTGCGCTTACTTACTTTGTGCGCTGAATTTGGCCTGTTCATTACCAACACAAATTTTAGTCTCCCCGTGAGAAACAGAACGTCATGGATGCATCCCCGCTCAAAGCATTGGCATCTCATAGACTATGTCATTGTGAGGAAGACTGACAGAAAGGATGTCCTTGTAACAAAGGCGATGTGTGGTGCCGAGTGTGGAACTGACCACAGACTCATTGTTTGCAAGCTCAGACTAACATTGAGGCGCAATAGACGCCCTCAAGGGAAAGCGCCACCTAAACGCCTAAATGTTTCAAAACTCTGCTCAGCTGAGAAACAGAGCGAGCTCTCATCAGAACTCTCCTCAAAATTGGATTGCGTGACTTTTGACCCTGAGAACATTGAACAGGGCTGGACTGACCTAAATACGACTGTACACTCTTGCGCCAGCAGCACAGTTGGTTTTCCTGTCCGCAAGCACCAGGACTGGTTCAATGATAATGATAATGAAATCAAAGTGCTCATCAAAGAAAAAAATAGTCTCATCCAAGCTCACTGCAGTGACCCCTCTTCCACAGCAAAAGCTGATGCACTGCGTGCATGTAAGGGTGTGCTCCAGAATAAGCTGAGGAAAATGAAAAATGACTGGCTTGAAGAGCGAGTAAGAGAAACTCAGAAATATGCCGACACAAACAACACTAGAAAGTTCTTTGAGAGCCTCCGAGCTGTGTTTGGACCATCCCGCTCTGGCACTACGCCACTTCTTGCGTCAGATGGTTCAACACGCATTGTTGAATTGAATGCCATAATTCAGCGTTGGGCAGAACATTTCGGAGGTGTGCTAAATCGGCCATCAAATATAAATACTGAGTCCATTGACCGCCTCCCTCAGACTCCTATTAATGCAGCTCTTGCCAAGCCATTCACAGCAAATGAGACCCGAACTGCCACAAATCAGATGTCCTTTAACAAATCACCAGGCGTGGATTCAATTCCTGCTGAGGTGTATGCCTTCGGTGGAGAAAAGCTTATTGAAAGGTTGACCGAGTTGTTCAATCATATGTTGAAAGCAGGGAAGCTGCCACAGGACTTCAAAGATGCTTCAATCATCCATCTGTACAAAAACAAAGGGGACAGCCAAGTCTGTGACAACCATCGGGGAATCTCTCTACTTTCAATTGCTGGCAAAATATTGGCAAGAATGCTTCTGAATCGCCTTCTTGATCACCTCTCGTCAAATGACTTGCTTCCCGAGAGCCAATGTGGCTTTCGTAAAGAGAGGGGACTGCGGATATGATTTTTGCTGCCAGACAGATTCAGGAAAAATGCATGGAACAAAATAAAGCGCTGTATATCACATTTGTTGACCTCACAAAAGCATTTGACACAGTGTGTCGTGAAGGCCTCTGGAAAATCTTGGCGAAGTTTGGGTGTCCACCCGAATTCATCACAATAGTGCGCCAGTTTCATGATGGCATGCAAGCTGCAGACAAAAGCAACGGCAGTGTTTCAGAGCCCTTTGCTGTCACAAATGGGGTAAAACAGGGTTGTGTCTTAGCCCCAACTCTGTTCAGCATCATGTTCTCTGCAATGCTACAAGAAGCCTTTAGCTCTCCTCCTCAAGGGGTAAGCATCAAGTACCGAACTGATGGCAGTCTATTCAACCTCAGGAGACTTCAGGCAAAAACCAAAACCAAAAGTACTCAAGTCTGTGACCTACTATTTGCTGATGATTGTGCACTTCTGGCACACGATGAGGATAGCATGCAAAACTGTGTTGATAAGTTCTCTAGTGCCTGTGACAACTTTGGCCTCACAATAAGCACAAAGAAGACGGAAGTGCTCCATCAGCCTACTCCAGACGACAAGTATTCTGTGACCCCAAATATCAAAGTCCATGACAGTCTTCTGAAGGTGTCGGAGAACTTCACCTATCTTGGCAGTACACTGTCTTCCGCGGCTCGTGTTGATACTGAAATTCTCTCAAGAATCAGCAAAGCCAGCTCTGCATTTGGCAGGCTTTGAAAGAGAGTATGGGATGTTGCCGGCATTCGCACAGACACTAAGCTGAAAGTGTACAATGCTGTGGTCCGTCCCACCCTACTCTATGGGGCTGAAACCTGGACAGTGTACCAATCGCATGCCAGAAAGCTAAATCACTTTCATCTGGCCTGCCTTAGAAAGATCCTAAGGATCAAATGGCATGATAAAATTCCAGACACTGAGGTCCTCAATCGTGCCAAGGAATTGAGCATCTTCTGCCACCTGAAAAAAATTCAGCTACGTTGGGCAGGACATGTTGTCAGAATGCCCGACTCCAGACTCCCTAAGCAAATCTTCTTCTCTGAGCTCTCCAATGGAACGAGGAATGTTGGGGCCCCAAAGAGACGTTACAAAGACACTCTCAAGCAATCACTGAAGGCCTTTGCCATTGATGTGAGTGAGTGGGAAAAGCTCTCGCTTGATCGTGCAAATTGGAGGGCGGCCCTTACCAGAGGCAGCAAAGCATGGGAAGCTGACAGAGTCCAGCAGGCTATCAAAAAAAGAGAACGGCGCAAGAAAAGGCCCAGTGGTACTGAACCAACGGAGCACTCTTGTCATTTATGCGGAAGGGTCTGCAGGGCAAAAATAGGACTTATCAGTCACATGAGAAGCCATAAGTCATGAAAGAACAGTCTTTCCATTCTGTCCTCTGTGTCCTTTAGTTCTCTTTATTGTCCATGTGTTGAAATTCTCAACAATTTCTGTTCTTTATTCCTCTGGTGTTGTTAAGGTCATCATCATACCTGATGGACGAACTATTATTTAAACAACAGAGATATTAATGACCAGATGGGGGAAAATTTCTGCCATAAAATTCACATGAAGAGCAAAAATAAACTTAATATGGAAGTAAATCGATAATTCACATGAACAGCAAAACAAACTCAATATAGAAGAAAGTCATCAATAATTCATATGAACAACTAAAGAAACTTGATAAATATATTAATTCTTGAGAACTTACTGAAATCCAACAGCAGCACCAATAATGGATGCAGAGAATTTGTCCTAAATGTGAAAGAAAGAAGATGTTATGAAATACTTATTATTAATGCAGCATAATACCTTTGTTCTTGTTCTACTTCAACTGCTTGAAACATTTTCTCCCTTCAATGTGAAACTAAATAGACTCTATAGATATATTTCTCTCAGTGATAAATTAGTAGATAAGGCAGTAAAATGTGACCTCTGTTATTCTGATCCAATAACGTGGTAACTGGAGGCTACCACATGGTAAATGACTTCGCAACCCCAATAAGAAAAAGGTGGACATTAGGACTGACCAATAAACCAGACCTGTGATGCCTTGAACTAATGACATTTCTTTCCCAGCTTGACTTCTGATAAACTTTCATACAGATGTTTGACCCTCATCCCATGTTGAGTGAACTCGTCCACATAACACCCTGTGCTGGGATAGCCAACCGATCGTTTGTGTGTTGCCAATAACCTCGGCGGTCGGGTCAATCCGATCCTTGTGAACATATATATCGTGTTTACTTTAGGACGTAATAACAACAATAATGGTAGATAAATTGTAAGTGACCCTATGATATTTGGATAAAGTACTTGTGATGAGATGCAATAATCTATTTTTAAATAGAAGGCCCATAATTAAGAATTTTCTGCATTTACATGCCGTTTAAGATACGTGTTAACCTTTTCCCAGGAGCTCTGTGCTTTTTTTGTCCCCAACTCAGGCCATTCAGGTGAACAAAATATTTTTTAAGCCAGGCACTTAATGTATTAACCACATGCATCATGGCATTGCCTTCTCCGTCCTCCACTATGTAAAGCTTCCACATATTATGATGTGAGTTTTCTTAGCACACCTTTAGCAAAGAGATTTGATTTCCAGCTCGTAGAGTACATACATGTAATGAAACATGGTTTAATCAAAGCAACACAATGTCTCTCTAATTACCACAATAAATAAAGACAACGACCAGCAACAAAAGTCAGTCATTTTCTCCCAGTTTTCCCTGACGAAGAACCTACCAATGGACGCCTTTAAGCAGCATGCCCTGGTATTACATTGGAATTCATTTTTACAGACATAGAATTGTTTTTCAAATATGCAAATAGCCCCTTACTTCTCATTTCACATGTAGACGACAACTGGCATCAAAGTCAAAAGTTTCCCTAAGATTTTCCCCAGTTCGAACTTTGGAGTGCCAGTACTATTACATGAGTATAACGAATAGTTATGAACAGCTGCATTGTAATAAACGTAATCGGACGATATCACTTTGTTAGACATAGAAGGGGTAACAGGATAGAAAAACAAGCAAAACATGTGAAACTAGTGTGTAAAAAAACATGCAAAAAATGATAGTCGCAGCAATCAAATAAACAAAACACGAGGAGCAGCATTGCTATACACTACACTGGCCCCCTGCAGGACTTGGTTTTTGCAAAATGTAGGCCACAAGATTGGCCTTGCGTGTTGTGTGAGGAGGCCAATATAGTGGCCTCCCGCAGGACGAGGGTTAAGTCACATTACTTTTGAAAAATCAACAGAAAACATAAAGATGTTGAAATCTCCAGTAGTGTTGAAAAAGGTGGACTGAAAACATGTTAACTCACTTTTCTTCCTACCAAGTACTTTGCAACAAGCATGAGCCATCTTGGGAGTCTGCTTAAAAAGCTAACAACGGGAGTCAGGGCTGCCTCAGCATCATCATGGCCCCTGTAAATGTTCAGAAGTACATTAATAACACTCTAAAAATACTCTAAATTAACTTTTCTGTTTGTTTTCATTAAAGTAAAAGTAATTATGATGTAGGGACATTTTCTACACAGCATGAAATAAGTAGTCATCTTCATACCACTATTGAATTCCTTTCCCAGTTTTGTAGACAAATAGTAAGAGTTTCCTCTACAATGGAAAAATACAGAATCTTGTTTTGCCCCAACACAGAAGTGGAAAGAGATTTAAAAGAAAAATGGTGAGGAACCAGCAGCAGGGAAAATAGAAAAGGACAAAAGAAAAATAGACAGCACATAAGTAAATAGTGAAGATGACAGATAAAGATACAAACTCACAGTAATTTTCTCACTTTTTCACCCCCATCTGCAACTATGAGGCGGATGTAATGTTCTCCATTCTTGAATCCCGAACCCAAAAGAGTTGGAAAATCAAATTCAACCAGCTGTGGTGAGAAGATAAAAAGGTAAAGTACTGGACAGATGAGGAAAGATATATAGGATACTTCAGGTAAATAATAAGGGTTAAATTGCCTTCAAGCCAAAAGGGGTCTGAATAGTAAATGATAAAAATGGTCTTTCAAATCACATTCCAAATATCTTCACTAGCACCAGCCCTGCTACATCAAAAAGCTTGGTCAGAACACTTCTGTTGGCATTGATCTTTAAATACAGTACAAATTGTACAAACATTAAATTTATGTGATTCTTTATATGGTTGATTTGAGGTCTTTATTTTAGGAGGTTCGCTGCCCTTGGCATTTACACCTCACTTTACTTGTTTTATTATTTCTTGTTCTGGCGGGGGGGGGGGGGGGTCTGGGGGAGATGATATAGATAAATTTTAATCTATTAATTTAAATTTTGCCCGGGCAGCGGCCTTTCGGCCTGCTCTTTACGATTTCCAACTGCCAAGGTATCTTTAACGTGCACAACGTGCACACGGGCCCTCCGAATTTTTTCGTCCTTATCCGAGAAGACTAGGTACTCGATCCTACCCCCCAATAGGACCAGGGACTTGAAAATATGAGAAAAATCCAATTTCCAAGAACTACTCGATCCTACCCCCCAATAGGACCAGGAACTTGAAAATATGAGAAAAATCCACTTTCCAACATGCCTGCACTGCCCGGGTTTAGAACCCGGGACCCTTGGCATGAGAGGCGAGCACCTTGCCTCTAGACCACCTTGTCCTCTTTCTTTATATGGTAGGAATCCATTCACATTTTATAATGGCTGTTGCTAGGGGATCATAGTCTCATGACAAAGCCGAAAAGAGAAAATGCTGAGTTGTGTTCACTGTTCAGCTATGGTGTATTACGTAAATTACCATAGTCCCCTAACAACAGCTTTTTAACTCTTTCCCTATGGTACAACGCACACTGCGTAGCATGTTTCCCTAGTGGCAGCCAGTACAATATCCTGTGACGTTATACCTTACAACAGAATTCTTGGTAAAGCTCCCTTTGTTCTGGCGTGTCGAGCAATATCACGTGTGCGATAAGCGTACAGTGCGGACAACTGTTGTGTAGTAAAGCGATCTTTGTTTACAAATGCACAGTACAGTACGGCGTATAACCCCTGGAGGTGCTCCGTCCAGATGTGGAATGCTGGCCCGTAGGGAAAGAGTTAAATATAAACTGAAATCTCAAGAGATAAAAGCATTTCTAATATTCTGGTGAGCCTCTCCAGGGAAATGGTCCACACTGCAAATTTTTTTAAGTGAAGGTGGTGACTGTCCTGAGAAGAATGCACTTTATTTCATTTTAAAATGTTGAAAATTTACCAAGTTATGGCTATTTCAAGGTGGCAAAGATAAAAAAAAGTCATTTTTGAGAAAAACGTGGTTAAAGTTTCGAAGTGGAATGTGACTGACTATATTCATGCGCGCACAGTTCAGTGTTTTAGCATTGGAAATGACCTTTGAAATGGTATATTATATAACGGTGGGTCGTTTTCCTTCTTTTTGGCCACTTAAAAAAATCCGCAAAATATTCCTCTTGACTTGGGCATTGTTGCGCAACCTTCTTGTGGTAAGATGATTATATTGGATCAGAAAACATGAAGAAAAAAATATTTGTAGGTGGACTTCATTAAAATCCTTTTGCCCGGGCACAAAGGAATGATTGAGGAATCTATTTATGCCGAAAACTGATATAGCACTGGGAAGTCCCTATTCACCAGTTTTTGGCTCTCCAAAGTGCTGAGCACGACATGTGGACTATGTCCCTAGATCGCTTCACATGTGATAAGCGCCTTCCTCTATATCATACAACATAATTCTTGTACATGACTGAGTTTAAAGTACTAGTGTGTGTGGCAAATTTATGTAAAACATAGAAGATTCATTGCTTCGGACATTATTTCATTTGAACCCATGCTTAAAATTAACAGTATGAATGGATGTTTGTTACTTTTACCTATTTAATGACTATTACTGTTTGTCATTTTTCCATGAAATCAACTCAGCCAGCCATTGACAGATAAGACAATAGCTTATGTGCATCAAGTTCACTGCATAAAAAGATCACCACTGATAAAGTTAGTGCTGATTCTTTGGTCTTTCAAATTATACTATGAGCAAAGTACACAATTATATGTTTTCTGCAAATAAACAAAGCTCATCTCACCTCATGTCCCATAGCTTCCAGTGCATTTCTGGCTTCTAGCACAGCTCTAACAACAGGTGGTTGGCAAGTACATGTGCCATCATAGGTGTAGTATCCTATACGAAGTTTCTTTGTGTCCTCAAACACCTGCATGATAGAACATATTTCAGTTTTAAAAAAGGTAACATAAGATACGGCTTGAGTATCATTTTATTGTATTAATCAATTAATTCTCAACAGGTGACATGTCCATTTCTTCATGATGATGAAATCGAGGACAAAAGATTTTAAAAAAACAACAACGAATTAACAAATGATGGCCACTGTATCCAAAAACAGGAGAAAAAAACCTGACCAGTTCCTATAAGTTATAGACATTTTTTCCATTTGCTAAAGTGCCCGCAACAAATCTGCATATGATTTCATCTGAAACTATTGAAGCGCCATTAGTGAATATTAATTTATCATAAAAATTTCATATTGACCTGATCATACTGTTGATACCAGTCCAAAAAAGTATTTAAAATTTTTTTTTAATCCTTTACAGTGCAGACTACCAAAACTGCCCTCCTTGTAGTTTGAAAATTATTCTCTGCAGTTTGGATCTGTGTCCAATACACTAACATACCATGATTACTTAACTAGTGAAGCCCATAAAAGCAAGTTTTTCCATGTCATTGTAATTTCTGACAGAAAGCACACAAAGAGCATTATGTAAAATAAGCGATATCAGAGTGACAATAAATTAAACTGTTCATAGTTTTATTAATATGAAAATTGCTGAAAAAGATAGTGAATTTCATCATTTAGAAATAAAAACATAAAGACTGAAACTCCAGCTCACTAACATTATTTGCAGTCACAATGAAAACTGATTGTAGCTCGATTACAAAATGATTGAAGACATTTCCTTCTCTCTACCTTCTCTAATGAAAAAAAAAAAGACATAATTATATATCCTCACTAGGTGTTTACTCACGACAGAAATGAAATGACTAGCATAGTCGCAATAACAATTCACACACAAGTCATATACATTTTAGATACTGGCTCTTTCTGTATGGGTTTTACTTCCTATACATCTTTCCCTCTGCCAAATTTCTAATTTCCTGGATTGCAATATCCAAACTCTAGAGCCTCCTATTCCTGAATGTGAAACACCTGAACACTTTCACACCTGGAGAAGTTCTGGCAGATCTGGAAAATTTCTGCCTGCACGAGAATTATTTATGTAAAGAATAGTTGCAACTTAAGAACAAATTTATCCTTATTCCTTTCTCTGTTTTCACTGCCCATCTCAGTACTGCAAATTCTGAACAAACAACAAAAAATGCCACCAGCATCAAGTCTGTTCCCCTCTGCTATCTCTTCATTAACTTTGGGGATTTTAGTAAATTATTGCAATAATTTACAGCCACACCTTTGGCAATTTTCTTTAGTTGAAGCCCTTATCTTACCTTCAGGTCAAAAGGCAAGTTTGGTACTGCGCCATCAAGTTTTATCATCTCAGGTGACATCAATGCACGAGAAAGATGCACAAGGGACTCAAAATCTCTGGCCATTGGACCTACAGCACCCTGAACTGTAATAAGATAAATATTTATTTTTAAGTATAACCTTTCAGCTTTGTATTCCGTATTTTCAATAAATTTTAAGGATCTCTGTTAGGCTACAATGTACAACAGAATACAATAATATTGTATCTATGATGAACAGAACTAAAATTTATACATGTATGGCTATTTTTTTACGCTTCATGTGTAAATTTCTAAACAACCATTTTTGCATCACACAACAGAAAATTTATTTGACAAAATGGTTGCATTTACACCATAATAATGATTATTAATGATAAACTAATTAAACAATATGCTTCAAATTTCAATAAAGGCTATTCCCTTGTGCCAAATCATATCATTTCTCCCATTTTTTTAAAGAACGGGTTTATACTCAAGAATTCAAAAGTAAACTAATAACAGGAAATAAATATTTACAACATGTCACAATATAAAACCAGGTGCACATGTGCACTACATTCTCTTTCTCCCTCATAACTGTCTTTGTTCACCTTAATAATTAAAAGTACATATCTCGATATACTTATCAGTACACTACCATAGTTCATCATAATACATTCAAATCAGATAAACACCAAGACATATGGGACTGGAAGAAAAAAAAAGGTGCTCTTGATTCATAATTTATTTATGGTCAGTAATGTGTCATGCTTACATCATCTTTGGCATTGTTATTTATTTTATTTTGCAAAATACTGTGTGACGTGCCTTACTTTCTCACATACTTACTGGCAACATTGCCACGTGCCATAGTTAGAATGCCTTTGGTGCTGTAGGTATGAACAAAAATTAGTAACATCTTGTCACTAAAATCAATGGTTTGAATAACAGCTTGCAAACACTGCTAAAACAACACTAAGTCAAGTGACAGTCTTCATTTGCTCCATTAACTGAATAATTTTAATTCTCCAGATATCATCTAACTCATTAAAAACATGCAAGTAATATGTACAGTCTGCATCCAATCTCTGTTCATGTGCTGCAATTGGTCAATTTTCTGGCAATTTTTTACTGCACTTATCATAATCTTAGAAATAGAAGAGATGGAAGGCAGCAACCTTTAATACAACATTTAATTTTGGCTTTGTCTCCTGAAACTATATTTTTCATCCCAAGTACAAGTTCTCCTAATCACTATAATCTCTAAATATGAATAAGAGCCCACAGAAGATGGTTATAAAGTGGTTGATGAGGCTTTGGAATAGATGTGGTTGTTTCTTCATAAAATTTACTTTCCTATGCCACAATGGATGAATGAATGATAGAATGAAACATATTTACCTGATGCGGTCTGTGGTAGGTTTCAGTGCATACACACCACAAAATTCAGCAGGAATTCTCAGGCTTCCACCAATGTCTGTGCCAATGCCAATTACACTACCTCCACCACCCAAGATAGCTCCCTCTCCCCCTGAAGATCCTCCTGGGCCACGTGATTTATCAATGGGGTTCAATGTCTCTCCATATATAGGATTTGAACAGCAGTAGCTGTATATAAAACAGAACCATAATAAAGCAGGAATTTGCTTTAAGTTTTGCTGTCATGCTCAAGATTGGTTAAAGTCTGAGTGCACTGTTAAAAACAGTCCACAATGAAAAAGGATCCATATGTGCCTACATATAATTCTAGAGCATAATAATTCTACGTTCTCACAATTTCCAGGTGCAAATTTCTTCAAATTCTGAGAATAGCTGGGCTGTTTTGTCTTTAAGTATCACCTGCATTTCAAAGGTGACTAAAAAGGAAAAGCTGCCACAACCAACTCCATTTGTCTACAGTTTACTTAAATTATGTTGAGATGCATTATACAAGGAGGGAATTCTGCTATTGGATGGTAGGTATATTCTACTGTTGAATATATTAATGAGACTGTTTCCAAACTGTAGATCATTTTTTTGGTTTGCCTACCAAGACAATTTATTTACGGGGATGTACTGCAGTGAGAACTAAAATCTACATCCTACCTTTTCTTATGCATTTTATGCCCTGATATTGTGTAACAAGGTCAGAGAAATAGCCCATGGGCCCAATTTGCCTCAACTCCAACTGTTGCCATGGTAACCAATTATATCATCTGTTATATTGGTCTTTTATATAAACTTTGAACCCTACATATCTATCCTTTCCTATTGTTCAAATGTCACAAAATTGCAAACATACATTTTCAAATCAATTTTAAGACTTTTGTTGACACACTTTGTCCATACAATGGCATTCAATCTCGGGACAAAACTTGTCACCAATGAACAACAAGAGCCAGGTGGTTTTCACTTCATAAATTCTACAATGGTCTTAACTCATTCCCTACGATAACTTTTGGACTAGAACTCTCAACATTATCCAGTTTGAAATTTAGATGTAGTTCTTGGGATTAAATGTTTCGAGAAGTTGGCCTAGGTATTAGTGTTGGAAAATCAGTGTCCACTCGCACCGAATATTTGGCTTTCCGTAGCGAAAAATCCGCAAGCTTAATATTTGGCTTACCGTAGCAAATGAGTTAAAGGACAAAAACTGAGACTGATATTTCAATGACAATGAGGATGAAAATTTACCTCATCATGGTTTGGGGAAGGTTTGTCCGCACGAAAGGAATAGCTCCATGTTTTTTCAACACCTGCAAAAAATAATTCATCGCTCAAGAATATGATCCGATATGGTTTTGTCAATATTCTTTAACAAACAATTACACTACATTGATGTCTGTGAAATAAGGATCTGAAAAGCTTTCTCCAATATGGGTGAAATGCAGACTTACTTCATGAATAATTTACAGGAAATCCCCAAAGCATATTGTGAAAACTATCAGTCCCGTGTTTATAAGTCAACTTTTTTTCTTTCATTCACTAGAACAATACTAGCACTCAAGGATAAAATATTGAGTTATGATCAACAATTACATTGAAACCTGTGTAAAGCCAAAATTCAAGGGCCCAACAATAGTATTTTGTATTTACAGTATTTTGGAAAAAGAATGGTGGCTTAAAATCACAAATTTCATTCATTTCAATCTCCTAAAGAGAGTGCTCCTTGTTAATTTTACTTTATTACCTCCCTTGATTTGATGTATCCAACAATCATAATACAGTTGTTTTCTTTTGTGTGTGCATGTGTGTGTCAATGAGATGGGCCCTTATATAGGTAACCTGAAAGAACCAACAAAACAGTGAGTTTCGACTGATCAGTTGCATTGAATATTATGTACATATACTGCTCGACTGAATATATTTTAGTTGATATGATGATGTTTGAAACATTCATAACAGCTCATGGAAGTGTGTGAGCGTGAAAACAAGAGGGTGACTGGTTAAAACAAATGTTTGCTCCTCTCCTTTCCGTGGGCCTAGTTTAAATGACATTAAACCATCTCCCTCACTCTCCCACAATCCAATCCCATAGGTGGGCATGAAATTGACAAGTCTGACTTTTTTGTTTCACTTTAAAGGCAATAGTTTGGAGACGGCACCCTCTCTCGACCAAGTAACTGTGAGAGGATCTTATTGTTAAAAGGGATTTATATGATTTTCTTCACATGTAAACAAAGGAACTTACAAGAACTAAAGTAGGACTACAGCAGGACCATGGAAATCTTTAAAACAAAGAGAAATTTCTTGGTGTCTGCTTTCCAGGTTTAAACAGGTTTCACTGTTTAAGAGAATTATTTTAAACACAATGACAAACTGAAAAACATCAAACTCATAAAATTTTAATTATTGATTTTCTTCTCAACTTTAGAGACAGAACAATATGATTTTTTTCTCAAATCCTGATACCACTGTAATTTTCTCATCCAATCCCCTGCTCTTTGTTGTTAAAACATCAAGGCCACTTGTCAGATAAGGACTTTGGCTTACTTACACTAATCTTGAATAATGCTCCAATGTTTAAAGCATGATAAAATTCACACAACTGCTTGAACTTTGACAGCTGATGTAACCAGACAAAAAAGTGTAACATAAAGGCATGCGCTTATTGTCATTTGAAAAAAGAAAACATTGGGTGGATGCAAAATTACTATAAAATTTACCTTAATCACAACAGCATCATCATCAGAGATATCTCCAATATATGCTGACAGTCCAACTGTTGAGTCATAACCCTGCAGAATATACGAAGAAAAAGCATGTGGCCATTCTCTTTTACCTGGGAGAAAAAACTGTTCCAACTGCAAATGTGATGACAGGGAAAGATCAATAAAATGGAGTTCACTTAATTTGACCTTTGATAATTGAAATTTCTTTTAAACGGAAATAATCTCGATGTCTGTTGTTGTTTTTTTTTATTCTCTATCTCTATTAAATAGTTTTTGATCACTCAAAATTGAACCAACAAAATTTCCAACAATCTGAAGTCATCACGCTTGCTCACTCCCAACAAAACTTGGAATATCCTGCCAAGTGAAAACCACAGGACCCACAAAGAAAGCCTTGTTCAACATTTCTGAGCAGCAGTAATCCAGAGAAGGACAAAGGAAAAGGTTGAGGGTAACATAATGCAGCAAGTGGGGCTGCAGGCTGCAACAATCTTGAGGGGGGGGGGGGGGGAGGACAAGCAGGGCATCCTTTCACTGTCACAAATCCCAGACTGGGAGATGTAATAAGTATGACAGGACAACAATCACGAACAAACAAGTTAACACTTAACAGAACAATCCATCAGACTCACACATTTATTAAACATAATTATACATATAATAGCGCAATTACATACATTATATTATTGAAATCAACTGCCGTACAACGGCCTTATTCTCACACACACTCTCCCTCGGATCCACAATCCGGTAGTTACTCCTAAAGGCACTTCGGCCTCAGCCTCTCCCCTCAGGGTCTTAATAGCACATTAATAATTCACTGGCACCGCAGTCTCCCAATATCACCTTCTTATTGTCATACACCTTAGCACTCCCCTAGCACCTCAGCAGGGCAATAACACATTATTATTTCCATAGCCATCAACATGGCAACAACATAGTATCAGTTCACTAGCCTATCAACATGGCAACAATATAGTATCTCAGTCACTCTCATATCTACGTCCCTGTCCGTGGCCTGACTGCCACGACTTTATGTGCCTCTACTGTCCTGCACTGACAGCCTCACTTCTGGCCTATGTGTGGCCTCCGGCCCTATGCTGGCCTATCCCTTGTGCTCATCGAGGTGGCTCTTCGGCCCGTCCCCGACACCTACATGAATAATATTACATTGGTATAATACCCTACCATTTCTATTCACTCCACCTCTCCTTACAACCCATGAAACGTACACACACTAGTTCACCTTTCACTCACCACACATCTTACGGTAACACACTTCCATCGGAGTACACACTACTCACTCGCGCTACAAATCCATGAACTCACTTTCATCTATCGCTCGTGGCGCACATTGCTATATCCAATATCAAGGACTTCCACATTCCTCACATATACTTATTCACATCATGGTAATAGACGAATATAATATAATACATCAATCATAATAATCAATCAACGTTCTACATACCAGTCATAACTGGAAAGACTCTCACTAGTCTTCTCGACTGCTTCCCTTTATGTCCGCCCGATGGGCTCTTATTCACAGGTCCGATCCATAGGACCTTCTAACTTGCAGTGATAGTAATCCAGCGCTTTCGCCTCATTCAGACTTCCACACCACTCATACACGCACGCTTTTCCCACTTGTCTGCATGAGTTATTTTTACTCTTCCCCTTTCACGTCTTTTCCTATCCGTCTGTCGTGAGCTCTTCTTATTCTACACCCGCTCTGTAGCAATCCCCTTAATTGCACTCACTCCACTCGTGACATCATCCCCCACCCCAAAAAAATTAATGCAATTAATTTCAAATCGCATCAAGATGACTGTCAACGAGTGAGCGTGAGCAATACCTACACTAGAAAAATGACCTAGCAGTTCCCCTAGTATATAGAATACCGAAATCAGGGGAAAATATGGGGATCAATATGGCCTGCAATATGCATATATGTGTCACATCATGAATAGCTAACTAAACACAATATCTAATACAGAATCAAAAACCACTCAACCTATCAACCATTCTTCATATCATATTTATAATGTCAATATTTTAAAGTCGACTCATTCACACAGATCCTGTCAATGTTCCTGTCCTCCGATGTATAAGCTCCTGAAATCTTCCCCTAGGCTCGACTAAGGTAGTCGGCGATATGATTGCTGGTTCCTGGAATTGGTTGAATAACGAAGGTATACGGCTGCAAAGCCAATGCCCATCTAGACAAGCGTGGGCTGGACGAACGATTCTTCGACAAAAATGTCAGTGGCTTGTGGTCTGTCTGGATACAAAATTCTCGTCCCATGAGATAACGTCCTAGTTTCTGGACGGACCAGACAATGGCAAGACACTCACGCTCTATCACAGAATACTTTCTTTCTCTCTGCAATAACTTCCTACTGACATAACATACAGGATGGAGACATTCGTTCTTCTCCTGTAGAAGACAAGCGCCGACACCAGAGTCCGACGCATCCGTTCTGAGGATAAAATTAGATCGAAAATCGGGTAATATCAAAATGGGTGACGATGATAATGCTGTCACCAAATTATCAAATGATGTCTGACATTCAGACGTCCACTGGACCTTATCGGGTTGTCCCTTCTTAGTAAGGTCAGTAAGAGAAGATGACAAGGAGGAAAAATTTGGAATGAACTTTCTGTAATAATTTAAAATTCCCACTAAGCTTCTGACTTGTTTCTTTGTTTTAGGGATTTGCAACCCTACTAATTTGTCAATTTTTGTTACTTCAGGTCTCTGAACACCTCTACCCACAATATGTCCTAAGAATATTATCTCTGGACATGCCAAATCCATCTTTGCGGGTTTAGCAGTTAACCCAAAATGACGTAATCGTTGAAAAATTACTGTTAGTGTCTGAATATGATCAGACCATGTCGACGTATGGCATGCTATATCATCAAAGAATGACACGACATTAGGTATGTCCTTCAACACCAATCTCATTAATCGTGCAAACGTCGCTGGTGCGTTTACCAACCCAAATGGCATGACCTTAAATTGGAATAATCCAATGGGCGTTTGGAACGCCGTGTATTGTTTAGACTCCTCAGTAAGCGGGATTTCCCAATACCCTTTCGTCAAATCTATCTTGGAAAACCACGTGGACCCGGCCAATGAAGCTATTAATTCCTCCTGAAACGGAATAGGCTCCCTATCGCCTACCGTAATAGTGTTCAATCTTCGAAAATCAATACAGAACCGCACCGATCCATCAAGTTTTTTCACGAGGACGATGGGTGATGAATACGGCGATGTTGATGGTTCTATCACATCTAACTTCAACATTGACTCAACTTCCTTTATGACTCTATCCCTCGAAGAAAAAGGCAACGGATACGGTCTAAGAAATACTGGCTTATCCGAAGTCAACTTTATTTGGTGCTGGATCACCGTAGTGCGACCCGGCAAATCCGTAACAACATCCGGAAATGACGCTAACAGGGTCTCAAGTTCCCTACTCCTTGAACTCGTAAGGTCAGGGTTAATTTTTACGTCCCTGTAACCTTGTGTCGCAGTTAACTCCGGCAATTGAATTTGTAACTCTTCCTGCGCCTCGGTGTCGCTTACGTCACAGTCCAACTGGTCTACGACCCCCGTACAAGCAATAGAGAAGACAGTCTCCTCTGGTCTTGTCTGTGCACACAGATACTGTGGTCTCTCATAAAATCTCTGTAGCATATTAACATGGAAAACCTTACTCGCTCCATCAATGTGGATAGCGTAATCTACCTTTGAAACAACTCGCTCAATAACATAAGGGCCTTTCCATGTCATCAATAACTTATTATGGTCCGTAGGTAACAACAACAGAACCTTGTCTCCTGGCTTAAAAATTCTCAGTTTGGAACCTCTATCTTTATAGTCTTTTGCTCTTTTCGAAGCGATACCAGACGCTTCTTCCGCTATAGTGCGCGCTGAAGATAGTCTTTCTCTTAAATCAACAAGGTACTGAAACACCGAAATCTGCTCATCGTCTCCCGATGATGGTGACGTCATCATGTCCCGAAGAACATCAGTTGGGCCCCTAGGACTACGACCGTACATCATTTCGAACGGCGAGAATCCCGTTGACTCCTGCCGTACCTCTCTGTACGCGAATAACACTGCAGGGATATATCTATCCCAATCTTTAGGGCGATCAGCAACTACCTTACGCAGCATCGACTTTAACGTCGAGTTCAATCTCTCGCACATGCCATTAGCCTGCGGATGATAAGGGGTGGTAGTGATGGGTTGTATACTGAATAAGCGGAACAATTCCTTCATCATCTGCGACGTAAATTGCGCGCCCCTATCAGACAGAATTTGCTCTGGTATTCCTACCCTAGCGAAAATTGCAAACAACGCTTCCGCAACTGCCTCAGACGTTATGGTCCGCAGAGGAACCGCCTCTGGCCATCTCGTAGCATTACATATGACCGTTAAGAAAAATCGATTCCCCCTATCGGTCGCTGGGTGAATGGGGCCAACAAGGTCTATCGAGACCTTTTTAAACGGTTCCGAGACCGTGGGGATCTTCTGAAGAGGAGCCTGGGGTGTACGACCCTTATGCGTCGTCTTTTGGCACGCACTGCACGTCTTACAATTGACCTGCACATCTCTGTGGATCGATGGCCAGTAAAAATTTTTAAGAACCCTTTCTTTGGTTCTAGCTATCCCCATATGACCCGCTAACGGGACATCATGTGCCAAATGCAATACTGTTGCGATCAGCAACGCTGGCACAACGACCTGCTTTAAAATGGAGGACACCGTTACATACTTACGGAACAGAATGCCCGCCTGAACAATAAAGGAGGACGACCCGTTCTTATATCTCCTCGTTTTCTCGGTTCGCGCTTCCCCAAAACATGGGTTTAATGATGGGTCCTCCCTTTGTAATCTCGCCAAGCGCTCTGGCGTGATATCTAGGTTGACCGCTGGCGTCGCCAAAGGTCTAATCTTATCTTTATCCGCTACCCGTCGACGTGTTTCGACCGCGGCGCAAAAGTCAATACCTTTTGATTGCGACCATGCTTGCACGTTCTCATCGGAATGGGAAACTACCCGTGATACATTCCCAATGATGAGCTGGGCGCCTGGAAAACAACCAATGACTGCTTCGACTTCCCCGCTCAGGAAAGGTGTATCTATCATTATTCTTGCCATGGGTAATTTCTCAATGGCCCCCGAAAATTGGATGCACGGGACAGTCTCACCTGTAAGCTGTGAATCCCGAATGCAGTCTCTATGCACTCCCACAACGGTAGATCCCGTATCTCGTAAAACCGAGACCGGTTCGTCCCCAACAAACCCCGGATAAACCCTTAGACCACCTCCTGTATGACATGAATTTATAACGGGGATCTTTCTCCCACAAGGTAAAACACCGGAAGATAATAACTTCTCACAACTGGGACACTTAGAATACTGTCCGCCTCCGTTGTCCGATGTAACACACGCAGCCGCATGATGAAATTTATTTGGGGAACATGGACTGGAGCTACTGTCCACGTTCGCCGCTATCCTACCTGCAGGGCAGTTCACGCTGATGTGATCTGCTCTTCCGCAGTTCCAACACTTCGCGGCCCTACACTCGCGCGAAAAGTGACCCACGCGTCCGCAAGTCCAACACTCCGCTCCCTGTGCTGCTCTAGGCCTGGGTCCCCGTGACCCCTCGCGACCGGAACTAGAGTCCCTATGCCGTCGGTCCTCGGCAAAGGTCACAACTCGCCCCCGGCCATTACCGCGACCTAGCCCTCCTGCTCGGTCAAACTTACCGGATCCATATGCCGGTGATTGGTGATAGCCCCTATGCTGCCCCTGGGCTTGCCCACTATAGGCACCACGCTGACGCGACCTGTCCCTAAGTCCTGCCGGCGACCCTTCAACAACGGCGACGTACCCAGCATCTTGGACGTACGCCCTGGCGACTGGTTTGGACGGATGTGCCGTACGGTATGCTTCCGCCAACTTAGACGCCTCCTGCACCGTCGCGGGTTCGTTCTCTTTCAGAAAAGCCACCAGATCTTTGTGGCACGACGCGTACAGCTGGTCACGGATCATTAGGTCTTTCAATTTAGCAAAATCCGTGCCCACATGCGCCAAGTCTACCCAGTTCGCGAAATACTCCGTTAGTCTCGCGACGAAGGCAGCAAAGTCCTCCCTGGTGTCTGCACGTGCTCGCCTAAACTGCTCCCGGAAATATTCCTCGGTACGCGCAAATCGGCGAAGCAGCAAAGCCTTCAGCTTATCGTAATCTTGCACGTCTTCGCGCTGTAGCTCTTTAAAGTATGTTAACGCTCGCCCCTGCAATAGCGACGCCAGGTACGTGGCCCATAATTCCTTATTTTCCCCCCATTGCAATTGTGCGTTCAGCTCGAACCTGTAAAGGAAGGCGTCTATGTCGTCCTTCCGGTCGTCGAACGTAGGGAGCTTAATCCTAACACCACCTTTATTGTGTACCTGCCGCTCAACTGTTTCTGTTGGCGCATTCTTATTGATTTCCAACTCGGCGATTCTTATTCGCGCCTCTCTCTCCTGTTGCTTATCCCTAGCCTCTATCTCCCGCTCTTGGGCTTCTATCTCCTTTAACTTTATCTCCCTCTCCTGCTCCCGTTCCTTAGCCTCTCTTTCCTGTTGCTTAAACTCCCTTTCCTGTTCCTTATCCTTTTTTTCCTGTTCTCTATCCTTAGCACGCTCATCGCGCATTTCTGCCTGCTGTTCTTTAATCCAGCCGCGTAGCTCTTCTCCCTCCAGGCCAAGTTCCTTACCCAACTTCATTAGTTGTTGGAGTTCCGCCATTTCACAGATTTATGGTTATGGTATCTATTATAAGACGACCAACCTGTCGGTATGATCACTAACGATACGACCAGAGACCTGAGATCACACCAGATATAACAATACCCAGTTCAGAATACAATTCAGAAATTTACCTTTACAGCACAACTAATTCTATATCTACAAAATGTATAGCACTATTAATTATAAAGGAAAAAAGAAACGACAAGAATGAAGAAATACAGTAGAAGGACCACAAGTACGTCAAGGACAACGAACCAGACTAGGACAAAGCTTCTACAAAAAAAAACTATAATGGAAAAAAAAATGCAACCTACTACGCCGATTACACTACAAGGTACGAACAAGAACAGAGTCTGAAAAAAAAGAACGTATCTACAGAAAGGTAGAAGAGGGACAAGAGAAACGTCTTCCTAAAACAACGAGGAAGATAGAACGCTACAATCTAAACAAAAATACAGGTCCCTATAGAACTGTTCACTGTGATGAACGCGGTTCCTAGATTAGCCCACCTCCCGAAGAGGATAAACTACGCTCACCACAGCAAACCCGCGCCACCGCCCGTATAACCTATAACGACAACAACAGCAAAAACAGGGAAACAGACAGATGAAGAGACAGCCCTTAATCCAGGGCACAAAATTTCCACTTAACTTTCAATTTTTGAAACTTTGAGTAAAACTCCTCCCTTTAATCGGAGCTCTGGCTGCTCGTCTCCTCAGGCTGCACGCACACACTCTGGAAAGTTTAAATACACATTAATACCTATTCATAGCAATACATGCATCAATACATATTATTATTCATAAACATACATAAATCATATCATCATGAAATTTCCATTCGTCCCACAAACAAAGACAACAGCACGAATTCCTAGCACAACAGAAAAACAACTAGATATAACGAATACACAATGTCAAAATGACCACAGGTAAACAGGACGAGCCCCCAGTGTCACAAATCCCAGACTGGGAGATGTAATAAGTATGACAGGACAACAATCACGAACAAACAAGTTAACACTTAACAGAACAATCCATCAGACTCACACATTTATTAAACATAATTATACATATAATAGCGCAATTACATACATTATATTATTGAAATCAACTGCCGTACAACGGCCTTATTCTCACACACACTCTCCCTCGGATCCACAATCCGGTAGTTACTCCTAAAGGCACTTCGGCCTCAGCCTCTCCCCTCAGGGTCTTAATAGCACATTAATAATTCACTGGCACCGCAGTCTCCCAATATCACCTTCTTATTGTCATACACCTTAGCACTCCCCTAGCACCTCAGCAGGGCAATAACACATTATTATTTCCATAGCCATCAACATGGCAACAACATAGTATCAGTTCACTAGCCTATCAACATGGCAACAATATAGTATCTCAGTCACTCTCATATCTACGTCCCTGTCCGTGGCCTGACTGCCACGACTTTATGTGCCTCTACTGTCCTGCACTGACAGCCTCACTTCTGGCCTATGTGTGGCCTCCGGCCCTATGCTGGCCTATCCCTTGTGCTCATCGAGGTGGCTCTTCGGCCCGTCCCCGACACCTACATGAATAATATTACATTGGTATAATACCCTACCATTTCTATTCACTCCACCTCTCCTTACAACCCATGAAACGTACACACACTAGTTCACCTTTCACTCACCACACATCTTACGGTAACACACTTCCATCGGAGTACACACTACTCACTCGCGCTACAAATCCATGAACTCACTTTCATCTATCGCTCGTGGCGCACATTGCTATATCCAATATCAAGGACTTCCACATTCCTCACATATACTTATTCACATCATGGTAATAGACGAATATAATATAATACATCAATCATAATAATCAATCAACGTTCTACATACCAGTCATAACTGGAAAGACTCTCACTAGTCTTCTCGACTGCTTCCCTTTATGTCCGCCCGATGGGCTCTTATTCACAGGTCCGATCCGTAGGACCTTCTAACTTGCAGTGATAGTAATCCAGCGCTTTCGCCTCATTCAGACTTCCACACCACTCATACACGCACGCTTTTCCCACTTGTCTGCATGAGTTATTTTTACTCTTCCCCTTTCACGTCTTTTCCTATCCGTCTGTCGTGAGCTCTTCTTATTCTACACCCGCTCTGTAGCAATCCCCTTAATTGCACTCACTCCACTCGTGACATTCACCACGTCACAATCATTCCATGCAACTGACAACAAGGTCAGCCAGCAGAAGGAATAATTATATGCAGTTGGCCTGCAATCTTGCATTCCATGCAACTATCAAACCTGAGAATATGTGTTTATCAATTGATGTCATCACACCACATACTTAGTAGGCAGGCCTACTACTAGCACTATGCTTAGTATATGCGGTCAAGAACGCAACAGTGATAGCTGGCGAGAACTAGATATCAGCAATTCGGTGCTGCTTTCTGGTTTTACCACCACTATGGTATGGTTGCTTCTAAAGAAAAAACAATTTAATCAAGAGATCTTATAACTATGTTTGTGAGTGTGTGCCTGTTGGGGGGAGGGGGGGGAGGGGGAGGAGGGGTGTTGTTCTGCAACAAGGGATGTAATTACGTGTATTGTATAGGGCACACAGCCCAACAGCGTTACCTGCTAAGAGGAATCTGAACTCAGCTAAAACGAAATCTTATTCATTTCCTGATGATTTTGAACTAAGCGGGCTCCACTGTACTTGATCAGTACCTTAGATAGTCAGAAAGATGAAATGGGGTGGGGGTTTGAAGTGTGATGCATCATCTGTGGTCAATGAAAGGATAAATAAAATTTGGGCAGAGACACCAGCATGATATAAAAATAACACATGAAACTGTCATTGAAACATTCTGTTTGTTTGCAGTTCATGGATCTCACAATGTTGTTACGAAAATCTCCTGGGAAACTCATGGATTAAAAACTTATGGTCAGAGATACAAGAAATTTGCAAACTGTTTCGTCGTACAGGATAATAATAAAACAAAAATGTGTAATAACTTATTCTAAACTCACAGTAATGTGAATATTCTCCTTTACACTAACTGGTAGGCCATGTAGGAGTCCACTTTTGTCTGGTGATTCATCTGCCAGCCGTGCTTGTCTCTAAAGATTGAGAAACAAGGAAAAGGCTTTTAAGTTCACATTGAGACTCAGGTACACCCACTTAATTACTGGCTTTCGTATATGATGCGAACTACAAAGCATGGAATGAAGATCAGTAATACTGTAGAGGATATAAAGATACATTTGACTTTCAGTTTTAACTCAGAAAGTTCAAGGATTAGCATTTCTAGCATAATTTCAAAGTTGGTATACGTATGTGAAGGAATCAATCAATGAAGGGAAAATGACAGGAAGAATGAAGAAATTAGTGACAACTCACGAATGAAGGAAAGAGAGAATGAAAGAAAGAATACCTCTGCTTCCGGCAGTGCCTCCACCACACAATTGATCTCCTTACTCAGCTCCAGTGCCTACAAGTCATTCAAGAAGCACAGGTTTCATTTTTTTTTTAGGCCACGAAAAAACAAGAAAAGGTTATTCATACTTCAAAATGTTTTTTTACTGCTTTACCTGGACAATTTTCAACTGCAGAATAGTTATTGGGACATACGATGCACTGCATTTTGTTATGACATCTAGTTTCATTCATGACAGTTTCATACAAAGAAGATTACAACAGATTATATTTGTGGAACATGATAATCATGGGTGCTTTTCCTCTGATGCGTTACTCTTCACTAAGAAGTCTCTATTTGCAGGTCTTCTATAACTATGCCAGGTGGTTGAGATAACATTTGGCACTAGTAAAAACAAAACTTATAGTATTGTAGGTTAACATTGAGTCTGTGAACGTGTCAGAAGAGGCTAGCACCTATTCCTCTCCAGGGGAAGAACATTCTATGGGTTTATAAATGATTTCTTTATGACAAGCTTCCATCAAAATTGCATAATGGCCAAAAAGGAAACTGTTTCACTGAAATGTGAAGGCTTAGAACATTTATCCATGTTACTGGATGACACTACAAAGTAAATGGATAAATATCTTAGCCAAGAGCTTGTGTAGTCTACACGGACTATGATATTTTTGGTCTCTATCTTACTATATACATCTCATTTCATCTCGCTGGATACAGTTAGGGGTGGCAAGAATACAGTATTCAGAGTTAGCTCACCAGTAGCTTTGTTTTTTTCTTTATTATTTCATTTGGACTATTTTTCTTCTTTTATACATGGCATGGTAGAAATTAATTGCCCACATGCGTACCTGCCTCTGGAAAGCATGCAGCACCTGAACTGCTGTAATTTTGCCACTTTTTATTTCCGTCAACAGTTCACTGACAGTCTTCTTGGTAATCAATGTAGAAGCAGTGGGTAGAGTCTGAAACAAGATTCAAATTTAGGCCAAAGCTTGGAACAACTGGGTAATGTATACACATGAAAATCAACAGTTTTGTTTAAAAGGATGTAATATACATATATTATATACATATGAAAGCTCTGAGGGCTCTTGCCTCTTTTCAAACCCTGCCTTACAGTGGGAACCATGTTAAACTAAAAGTGGATACAGTGGAACTCAGCTATCAATGGTGTTCACAGGATCACTGCAGATCTCCCATTCTAGGCCAGGTCAAGGGGAAACCATTCTTTTAAATATAAGGCTTGTCCTGACAGAAATCTCATTGTCCCTACACATTTGAGCCTTGCTTTTTTAAAGCTTTGTTCACTTCTTAATTAATTTTGCCTTCATTTCAAGAAAAAAGCATTTTCTCTTCTTTGTTGCCATCATTAAATCTCAGTGTAATTTCTCCTCCTCAAAAAGTGAATGGTGATGTGATCACTTGAAAAGTAGTGCAGCAAATGACCACTGTCTTGGTTAGGCTCAATCTACTGGTACACACGAGGTGCCTGCAGCATGGCCACTCCCTTACTTTTAGGTTTACATCATGCCAACCTCACAGGCCCTGTTTACTTGATTGACCAATAACGTTCACACCAAAGACTGACCACATGCGACTAGTCTTGCACCATTGTCCAACCACGCTGTGCATGGTCATCCAACCACCATCCTACCTCCCACACCCCACAGTTACACTATCTCGCACAAAAAAAAACACACAAAGGACTGATAACTGGTCATAACAATGTCTCCTCGCGTATTCCCTCTCCACCCATCTCCCGACAGATCTCTCAGCTGAGTATGATTTTGCTCGATGCATTTCAGAACATCAGAATGACAGTACCTGTTGTTGTATATATACCTATGCTGTATTTGCCACTGCTGTAAATAAGTTTTTTTCATTTATGAGAAGAGCATATGAAATAGGGATTATAAATTATGTCATTGTACTCGAGGTCCCGTTCAATCCAAAGCCATTATACTTGAGGTCTACTGTAGTGAGAAATTTCTCTTTACCCAAAAGATTTCCATGGTCACAGCATAATCCTTCTTTATTGCTTGTAATCTTTTGTCTGTTTACATGTGCACGCAAAAAAGAAAAAAAAAAGTTCCATAGTTGGATACAGGAGATCAAGGAAGGTAATAAAGTAAAACTACCAGGGCATCTTATTGTTTTGCTGCTCTGAAATTTATGAAAATTGTGATTTTAAGCCTACTGCTCTTTGTCCAAAATACTGTTAATACAAAATGCGGTTGTTGGGCCCCTGAATCAGCTGTGAATTCGCAGTGCAAACACACCTTGTCAGAATACTGTTTAATGACTGCTGCATTCCTCTGCTCAGCTTTGTTCCTCCTTTCTTGCAATTTCCTTCTGTAGATCCTACGATGCCATTGGTAACATACAATATACTTCAGCAGCCAACAGCTTAGCAGACCCAAAACTGCAAACTTCCTAGGGTGCGAAAGCACACCAGTAAGACTTTCTGCTCTCATCATTGCATCACAAGCTGAAAATCAAAATCAGTGCATATTAAATTTTGCAAAAGCAGTTCTTTAAAATTTCTGGGACTGTCAAGAAAGCAGCATCCAACGACAAAGAAACAAAACTGACCAAATCAGATCAAGATGAACAAGATACACATTCACAGGTTATAAGGATCGGGAGAAAAAAATCCCTCATTCACAGCTTTGCATCTACAACCTCGAGATGTCCATAATATGAAAACTCTGAGGAATTATGAAATATGCAGGTAAAAGTCAGCTCTCACCTGCCTGATAACAGACTTAAGTTTTTCATGATCACTTCTCAAGCCACAATTGACCAATCCACTTTATAAAAGATCAATATAATATATACTGTGCAATACAGTTATAGTGACTCTTTGTCCAACCTGTTACACCATATGTTCAAGCCTGAGTTTGTGAAGTTTCACATTAGGCTACATTACTTGTCTTATGGTAGATTTATTAACAGCTAGATTTTTTTGTGGATTTTCAAACTTTCCTAACTGAAATAATCTACGCTTATTTGCAAATGTCTGTGAATAAGACCATAACTTTATTTGCAAAACATCTGCAAATAAGATCAAAATCTAATTAACACAGATGTGTAATTTATTAAGGCAGTGTTTGTAAGATGCTTTTTGTAACCACAAAATCTGTGTACACAGTATATGGTAGCAACTTCCTTTTCTACCAACCAAATGCCCCGTTGTCCTACCATGATCTCTGTCTTTTCTTGCTGTTTTGTTACACGCAGTAAAAAAGATACATGTGGTTCTGGGCTACCTAGCAGTGGCCTACGCCAGTAGCACTGCAACAATTTGGAAGACATGTCCTAGTTTTGAACAGCTGGGGCCAAATGTACTGTTATGCCATTTTTGTTTTTGTTTTGTTGTTGTTTAAACTTAACATGGTCTGGAAATTTGTCGATGGTAATGGTGAAGGAACTCTTCTAAAATCAACATCACAAAAGCAAGAGATCCATAATGGCCTGCGAATAAGACCCCAATAGTTAATTAATACATCCATTACCCTGTGATACTGATGCGCAATTCTTTTATTGAATGGGTGGCACGACTCCACTCTTTGAATCCCTGTTGATTTACATTAATTTCAGATTCGGTTGTCACCACCTGAAGTACTAAAACGCAAAGGCAAATAATATCACACCTGATAACAAAACAATACACAGTGCACAGACTAATAAATCTGTGACACAGTGGCCGAAAGAATGAATGTTCTGCCTCTTGCTCTTTTGCTATCTTGTGACCTGTGAACTATGACCTATTATTGACCTGTGACCTTGGAAACATGCATGCGATTTTTTTTTCTGTATGGATTACAGAGGAAAAAAGTGATTAGGCCTAAAGTGCGCCCGTCAAATTGTCGCCTTCATATGAGTCAGCGAGCAACAATGCATTAGTGGCCTAGGTTAGCACTGTCAGTTTATTTGCGGAAAAGAAGGCGCAATAGACAGCGATCAATGTCGATTCATCCAATAAACAAATTACGGAACGTGTGTGGCGAATTTCACCACTTAGCGCCCCAATTGCGGCAAGATGCCCAGAAATTTAAAGAGTATTTTCAAATGGAGCCATCAGCATTTGACAATTTACTCAAGAATTGCTCAGCAGATTTGTTGAACCAATCAACCAACTTTCGAGAACCGATAACACCTTACGTAATTTTGAGGCGAGTTTTCCTTTTTACTTCTAGGCATCGGCACACCTCAATGACCCAATAACCTACATTAGCGACCCTAACTTTAACAATTACAAAAAGGAATTTTTTTTTTTTAAAGCCGAAAATCGCAAAGTCTGCGCACAAGGGGGTATTTCGAATGCGCTGAATTCAAATCTAGTATCAAAACCACAATTAAAGTTACATTTTGAGACTTTAGATTTTGCAATTTCACGTCCCGCCTGAAACTTTTGCCATAACATTTTATTTGTATATATCTTCGGCCTTTTTTATTTGTAATTGCAGCATGCCCGATCTTCATCCTTCAGTTTGCTGCCTTCAAACCGGTCTTAGTATATCTTCGGCCTAAATTACAAATAAAATAGAGAGATGACGGGCAGAGTGATTATACTCGCTCCAACTTGCAGCCGCCTGTTCGGAGACAGCCGGATTGAAGTGCAGCATGCGGCATTCTGTCCGTCAAGACGGATGGCCCGGTAACCGGATATGGCAAAAGTTTCAGGCGGGACGTGAAATTGCAAAATCTAAAGTCTCAAAATGTAACTTTAATCGTGTTTTTTTATGCCAAATTTGAATTCAGCGCATTCGAAATACCCCTGTGTGCGTAGACTTTGCGATTTTCGGCTTTTTTAAAAAATAAAAAAGTAATTGCTTTTTTAATTGTCAAAGTTAGGGTCGCTAATGTAGGTCATTGTGTCACTGAGGTGTGCCGATGTCTAGAAGTAAAAAGGAAAACTCACCTCAAAGTTACGACAAGGTGTTATCGGTTCTCGAGAGTTGGTTGTTTGTTTCAACAAATCTTCTGAGCAATTATGAGTAAATTGTCAAATATTGATGGTTCCATTAGAAAATACTCTTTAAATTTCTGGGTGTCTTGCCGCAATTGGGGCATTAGATGGTGAAATTCGCTACACACGTTCCGTAATTTGTTTAAGGGATGAATCGACATTGATCGCTGTCTATTGCGCCTTCTTTTTCCGCAAATAAACTGATAGTGCTAACCTAGGCCACTAATGCATTGTTGCTCGCTGACTCATATGAAGGCGACAATTTGACGGGCGCATTATGATCACTTTTTTCATCCTTCAGCTGCCTTCATTTATTCGGCTGCAGTTGGACGGAGCCAGAATATTTTCGGCCTAATGGGAAACGAAAAGTACACCACGCACTACAGTTTAGACAAAAGAAAAGAAAAAAATGCAAAGTCACCCATAAGAAATAATACTGAAACGATACAACTAAATGCGAAGAAAAAAATAACGAACTATAATATATTCATAGGTTTGTTTACGTGACACTGCTTCACGCCGATGCTGACGGAACCCAAAAACGACGGATCAGCAATGTACACAACACAATATACAATACATTGGCAGACGGACGTGCTTTTGTGCTGCTAACCAAACAAGAACTCGCAGATAAGTACACATATTCTGTTTCGATTCTATAAATTTCCTATTGAAATCTTTTATTGTTCGATTGTTTTATCTGTTGTTTTTTCTTTCTTTCTTTTTTCTTGACAAAGGCGACAGCCGAAATATTGAGGATTTTCTGTCTTTTCTTTTAGTTTGAATTGTATCGTTTGGGTACTATTTCTTACGTGGGGCTTTGCTACATACAACTTTTTCTTTTTGCCCAATTTTGACATTGCTTATAGCTCTGCTGCGACCCTACAGTTTTTCTGTGGTTTATATAATATTTGGTCTTCTGTGTGGCACGCCTGGAATGAAAGAGTATTAAGTGCGCATTCTTTTAATAAAAGATGTGTGCGTTCTGCTCGTTGTTGTCAGATTAATGTACCAGATGGGTCACATGGCGGCTCATGGCATAGGACATTTGTCATATCAATCTGACGACCAGAATGGACAGCACTGAGTAGGCTAGTCTCAAGATGAGATTTCCATCTGCTTTCAAGACTTTTTAAAAACTGTCTCTCATTGTGATGGTGAACTTGGACAAAGAGGCAAACGTTTTCGCATTATGTTTCATCTTGTTAGTGTAAAGCTATCAAGTTAATGGTGTAGATCATAAAGATAGACTTCATATTTGATGGGGGACCACTTGCCCATGGTAACTTGAGTAACGACTTTCGAGTGCATGAACTGATGGAAGTTGGGGTTCCCTGTCCGTACTTAACAACAACTAGAACTCCAAATAAACTTCTGGCGCCATTCACCCGTTCGGTGTGACACACCTATGAAAGTCACCGAATTTTGCTTCTTCTGACGGACAGATAACGTAGTGATGAATGACTTCTCTTGCATGATGATATACCATACCATGTGGAAGTTTGAGGCATTATATCACTGTGCTTTCTCCAGAGCCATTGCTGAAATTTGTGACCTGAAGTGAAGGCACATTAGAATCTTTATATATTATGACCTAACATGTGTAGATCTAACTAGAAAATCAGGATGTGTGCAACCGTTCACCCTGATATAATACAATATCTGAAGTTTGTGAGAAAGTCATTTAAATTTTTCTTGTTATGACAGCAATTAGATCCATTATAAATTTTAAAAAATACAATAATACCAGATTATTAGGCAGTTCTACTACTGTGAGAGGATGAACGATTTTCTATTTTTAATATGTGCTTTCATGGTAACTCTGGTGCGTGAGTGAGGGACGGCCACTCATAGTAGTTTATGGGCACTTGGCCGAGTACCATTAATTGGATTATTTCCCTTGTAATACTAGCGCGGGACCCGTTATTCACATCACGGTGAAAAGCGCGCATTTTGATTGGTCAGTTGGAAATGTACCGGGCTTCCAACTCTTATATCATGGCTTTGAGTTTCTTACAACTCGCTCACTCGTTGTTATCCACCGACAGAAAGACGGGAACCCGAATTCATTTTTGAGAGTAGACAATACCCTATCGGTACAAAATAGGTATTTATGATAACGTTTGTTATCAATGGAGATACGTCGTATTAATGGACGAAAGTATCCCGCACGAAATTGTCGAATGTTGTTAGTCCTGACACTTTGAAAATTTATATTAAAACTATTACCGGGTTTCTGGTATAAGTAGTCAGTTAGAATTTTAGCAGCAAGTTTCTACTTTATAATGGTACCAATTTCGTTGTACTTTGATGCACGTGTCCTATTGAAATAATTAATAAGAGGATCTCGGATTTAGAGTAAACCACGAGTTAGACGCATGTTATCCCCGATAAATCCAACCTGGGTCAAATTTATTCAATTATTGCTGGAGGGGACGTTAGAGTAATTTCTGCAGTTTACTGGGATACCTAATGGACTTTTGTGTGCACCCTTTTAACCGTACTGTAAATTCGATTGTGTTAGGACCCTAACCGGTTATGTTGTTCGGCTGGACTCAATGTCCGAGCCTTTCACTTGTGTAACTGGGCTACGTAATAGCTCTCCCGGACGTCCGCGCGGGCGCATAAATAAGACGCCAGTTCGAGTGGTCAGTACACTCCATCATAGACGCGGAGACAAGAGCCGACAGCACAGTGAACCCAGCCCAGCAACCCGGGCCCGTAGCAGCTCAGAGGCCTGCCGATGCTTGCCATCGCCACCCCGCCCCATAAGGCATGTAGCGGTAGCGCAGGACCCGGAGAGACTTTGGGTAAGTTGGAGACTATTATATTAGAAGTGACTTTAATTTGCGCACCCCCCCCCCTCTTTCTTGGATGCCGCGTAGAGAATGCTGATCTACAGAGACTATTACGAGTCCGGCCCAACGGTAATTGCCATTGTCATAAGACGTGTAAGATGCGCGATGCAGCGCAGTGTCTTGATATTGTGACTTTATTGTCAAAGTTAACGTTTGCGGTGCTAGATGATAATGATGGCTCGCTAACCAAGCTATCACGATTTGCTTGTGTGCATATATATAGTGTATGTGTAGCATTGCCTTGTTGTGGTAGGCAGTGAGGATTTCCTGACATGTTAATGTGGACGGCTTATGTTATAGCGAGCGGCATTATACACTTGATTGTATTGCGGGTATTTGTGTACCTTGCCAGTACCACTATGCTATAGAGAGCAGTGTGATTGTGATTGCGTGTTTAGTGTTTAAGATGTGTAATTAATTACATGTATTGGAGATGTATAATATTAGTTGGGCCTCACATGGGTGAGCCCCAGGATTGTTCTATGTGCGGCGGTGGATGAACAATGTTTCAGTGAGTCTACACATGTTGCAATGAGTCTCGCCGACATATATATATATATCATGTGCATGCATTATAGTTATCCAGATGTATTATGCTTCTATATGAGTTTCGTAAGTGTGTGAAGGACAGTTTCATTTTAAGGAATGTACACATTACTTTATGTATCTAGTGGTGTGTCATACACATGTTAGCCTGGCGGCATAGCTCCGCGGCTAAGGTCAAAGGGCATGACCCTTCAGTATCGATTGGGAAGGGAAGTAACCAATACAATAGCCCTGGGGCGGGTTAGTACTAATAATGGGAGTGGGCCTATGAGGATGGCCTGCATTGGGATGCAGCGTCTGTGTTATGGACGGTCAGTGGGCCATGTTGGCCACTGCGTTATTAAATGGAATGGCCACTCTGGATGTGTTGTACACCGGCTCAGTGGAGCGAAACTATTGTGTTCTTGCCCCTTCATTTGTTATGTCCTTCATACTTTGATTAGTACATTAATTAGTTTATGTTGCCAGTGTACTAGGAAACTCCTTGTGTATATGATATAGCCACTTGTAGTTGTTATTCATTAACCTTAGCGCTATTTTATTCCATGCATACATATCCAGTTGGTTATTGCTTAAATTCTATATTATATTGTTGTTGTTTGATTTAATACTTAATACTATTACTATGTATGTCCACCATTGATTGCCTGATTAATGTTGTCATTATATCCTAATCATGTTTTTGTCTTTTTCTCTTGTTCCAGCTTATGGCTGGTTGGGCTTCTTTTTATGGGCTTCTTCTTTTGTTGGGCTTCTTTTTCTTTTCCCTTTTTTTTTTGTTTGGTAGTGATACCGTTGTTAGGCTTTTTGAATAAATAAGATTGCCAGCAGAACCCTGTGTTTGTTAATCCTGTGTATCCTTAAAGGGAGTTACTATTGAACCCACGCAGTAACCACATTAGCCACTCGTAGTTCATCCAACATTTTCTGGTGTCAAGAAGTGGGATACACAGAAGGGTTAGTTTGTAGTGTAGAGAGCCCAGCCGTGGAAATTTTTAGTTTGAAGCCCAGCCGGCCAGCCAACCCCTGCCCCACCCCATAGGAACCAGGGAGCCATGAAGACCAACGCCCTCCAACATCAACTCAAGATTCAGGACTCGTATCCCAGTCCTGTGTACACCACCCATCCCACTGCAGTCAACGGAGACCTCTTGCGGTTGTTTCACCCCCCAGTGGTCAACACACGTCCACAGCACCCGCCTCCACTGCCTGCGTCGACCGATGTCTGGTACTTCCCAGCCCACCACCCTTGCCAGCCACCTGCAGCCCGACCGGACCCTCAACCTGGGATGACAACTTCCCAGCGCCTACCTCCTGTGCGAAGGTCCAGCCGCCCACACAGACAACCCCAGAGATTGGACCTCTGACTCTTATTAGTGATTAACATTAGACATTGACTGTGAGTGCAGAAAGAGCAGGGGAGCGCACCCATCAAGACCCCCCCGAGTTTCCATCAGGCCAGATGATAGACCACCGAATCCAAGGGAGCTCCGCCTCAAGATTTTAAGTTAGAGAGTATGCCCATGTTGGCTTTCTCCACAGCTTAATTACAATTACTTTTATGCCTATGTCGACCTTACCTTTTTCATTGCCCTAGTGCCCTTATAGCATATTGTATTTTTTTGTACTGTTCGATCCTACGTTAACCCTGATAGTGGTCTGGGACCACCGTTGCAGGTCTGGGACCTGTTGTTTTGTCCAGATGATGTAACTTACTACAGCCAGAGCTGAGACTGTTGTGTACATCTTCAGGATGCCAGTAGTAACTTAGCCGGTTCACGCCACCTGTTAGTGGTTATAAAGAGGATGGACCATTGTTGTACTTCGGTTCACTGTGTGTATTTTGCAATTGTTCTACTCTAAGTGATGGTATCATAGCCCCTTAGAGTTTGATTATACCTTCAGTGGTCTTTTGTAAACCTTTGAATTGATGTATGTGTCACGTAAGGGACTACGTGACTTAGCAGGGGAGAATGTGAGAGGATGAACGATTTTCTATTTTTAATATGTGCTTTCATGGTAACTCTGGTGCGTGAGTGAGGGACGGCCACTCATAGTAGTTTATGGGCACTTGGCCGAGTACCATTAATTGGATTATTTCCCTTGTAATACTAGCGCGGGACCCGTTATTCACATCACGGTGAAAAGCGCGCATTTTGATTGGTCAGTTGGAAATGTACCGGGCTTCCAACTCTTATATCATGGCTTTGAGTTTCTTACAACTCGCTCACTCGTTGTTATCCACCGACAGAAAGACGGGAACCCGAATTCATTTTTGAGAGTAGACAATACCCTATCGGTACAAAATAGGTATTTATGATAACGTTTGTTATCAATGGAGATACGTCGTATTAATGGACGAAAGTATCCCGCACGAAATTGTCGAATGTTGTTAGTCCTGACACTTTGAAAATTTATATTAAAACTATTACCGGGTTTCTGGTATAAGTAGTCAGTTAGAATTTTAGCAGCAAGTTTCTACTTTATAATGGTACCAATTTCGTTGTACTTTGATGCACGTGTCCTATTGAAATAATTAATAAGAGGATCTCGGATTTAGAGTAAACCACGAGTTAGACGCATGTTATCCCCGATAAATCCAACCTGGGTCAAATTTATTCAATTATTGCTGGAGGGGACGTTAGAGTAATTTCTGCAGTTTACTGGGATACCTAATGGACTTTTGTGTGCACCCTTTTAACCGTACTGTAAATTCGATTGTGTTAGGACCCTAACCGGTTATGTTGTTCGGCTGGACTCAATGTCCGAGCCTTTCACTTGTGTAACTGGGCTACGTAATAGCTCTCCCGGACGTCCGCGCGGGCGCATAAATAAGACGCCAGTTCGAGTGGTCAGTACACTCCATCATAGACGCGGAGACAAGAGCCGACAGCACAGTGAACCCAGCCCAGCAACCCGGGCCCGTAGCAGCTCAGAGGCCTGCCGATGCTTGCCATCGCCACCCCGCCCCATAAGGCATGTAGCGGTAGCGCAGGACCCGGAGAGACTTTGGGTAAGTTGGAGACTATTATATTAGAAGTGACTTTAATTTGCGCACCCCCCCCCCCTCTTTCTTGGATGCCGCGTAGAGAATGCTGATCTACAGAGACTATTACGAGTCCGGCCCAACGGTAATTGCCATTGTCATAAGACGTGTAAGATGCGCGATGCAGCGCAGTGTCTTGATATTGTGACTTTATTGTCAAAGTTAACGTTTGCGGTGCTAGATGATAATGATGGCTCGCTAACCAAGCTATCACGATTTGCTTGTGTGCATATATATAGTGTATGTGTAGCATTGCCTTGTTGTGGTAGGCAGTGAGGATTTCCTGACATGTTAATGTGGACGGCTTATGTTATAGCGAGCGGCATTATACACTTGATTGTATTGCGGGTATTTGTGTACCTTGCCAGTACCACTATGCTATAGAGAGCAGTGTGATTGTGATTGCGTGTTTAGTGTTTAAGATGTGTAATTAATTACATGTATTGGAGATGTATAATATTAGTTGGGCCTCACATGGGTGAGCCCCAGGATTGTTCTATGTGCGGCGGTGGATGAACAATGTTTCAGTGAGTCTACACATGTTGCAATGAGTCTCGCCGACATATATATATATATCATGTGCATGCATTATAGTTATCCAGATGTATTATGCTTCTATATGAGTTTCGTAAGTGTGTGAAGGACAGTTTCATTTTAAGGAATGTACACATTACTTTATGTATCTAGTGGTGTGTCATACACATGTTAGCCTGGCGGCATAGCTCCGCGGCTAAGGTCAAAGGGCATGACCCTTCAGTATCGATTGGGAAGGGAAGTAACCAATACAATAGCCCTGGGGCGGGTTAGTACTAATAATGGGAGTGGGCCTATGAGGATGGCCTGCATTGGGATGCAGCGTCTGTGTTATGGACGGTCAGTGGGCCATGTTGGCCACTGCGTTATTAAATGGAATGGCCACTCTGGATGTGTTGTACACCGGCTCAGTGGAGCGAAACTATTGTGTTCTTGCCCCTTCATTTGTTATGTCCTTCATACTTTGATTAGTACATTAATTAGTTTATGTTGCCAGTGTACTAGGAAACTCCTTGTGTATATGATATAGCCACTTGTAGTTGTTATTCATTAACCTTAGCGCTATTTTATTCCATGCATACATATCCAGTTGGTTATTGCTTAAATTCTATATTATATTGTTGTTGTTTGATTTAATACTTAATACTATTACTATGTATGTCCACCATTGATTGCCTGATTAATGTTGTCATTATATCCTAATCATGTTTTTGTCTTTTTCTCTTGTTCCAGCTTATGGCTGGTTGGGCTTCTTTTTATGGGCTTCTTCTTTTGTTGGGCTTCTTTTTCTTTTCCCTTTTTTTTTTGTTTGGTAGTGATACCGTTGTTAGGCTTTTTGAATAAATAAGATTGCCAGCAGAACCCTGTGTTTGTTAATCCTGTGTATCCTTAAAGGGAGTTACTATTGAACCCACGCAGTAACCACATTAGCCACTCGTAGTTCATCCAACATTTTCTGGTGTCAAGAAGTGGGATACACAGAAGGGTTAGTTTGTAGTGTAGAGAGCCCAGCCGTGGAAATTTTTAGTTTGAAGCCCAGCCGGCCAGCCAACCCCTGCCCCACCCCATAGGAACCAGGGAGCCATGAAGACCAACGCCCTCCAACATCAACTCAAGATTCAGGACTCGTATCCCAGTCCTGTGTACACCACCCATCCCACTGCAGTCAACGGAGACCTCTTGCGGTTGTTTCACCCCCCAGTGGTCAACACACGTCCACAGCACCCGCCTCCACTGCCTGCGTCGACCGATGTCTGGTACTTCCCAGCCCACCACCCTTGCCAGCCACCTGCAGCCCGACCGGACCCTCAACCTGGGATGACAACTTCCCAGCGCCTACCTCCTGTGCGAAGGTCCAGCCGCCCACACAGACAACCCCAGAGATTGGACCTCTGACTCTTATTAGTGATTAACATTAGACATTGACTGTGAGTGCAGAAAGAGCAGGGGAGCGCACCCATCAAGACCCCCCCGAGTTTCCATCAGGCCAGATGATAGACCACCGAATCCAAGGGAGCTCCGCCTCAAGATTTTAAGTTAGAGAGTATGCCCATGTTGGCTTTCTCCACAGCTTAATTACAATTACTTTTATGCCTATGTCGACCTTACCTTTTTCATTGCCCTAGTGCCCTTATAGCATATTGTATTTTTTTGTACTGTTCGATCCTACGTTAACCCTGATAGTGGTCTGGGACCACCGTTGCAGGTCTGGGACCTGTTGTTTTGTCCAGATGATGTAACTTACTACAGCCAGAGCTGAGACTGTTGTGTACATCTTCAGGATGCCAGTAGTAACTTAGCCGGTTCACGCCACCTGTTAGTGGTTATAAAGAGGATGGACCATTGTTGTACTTCGGTTCACTGTGTGTATTTTGCAATTGTTCTACTCTAAGTGATGGTATCATAGCCCCTTAGAGTTTGATTATACCTTCAGTGGTCTTTTGTAAACCTTTGAATTGATGTATGTGTCACGTAAGGGACTACGTGACTTAGCAGGGGAGAATGTGAGAGGATGAACGATTTTCTATTTTTAATATGTGCTTTCATGGTAACTCTGGTGCGTGAGTGAGGGACGGCCACTCATAGTAGTTTATGGGCACTTGGCCGAGTACCATTAATTGGATTATTTCCCTTGTAATACTAGCGCGGGACCCGTTATTCACATCACGGTGAAAAGCGCGCATTTTGATTGGTCAGTTGGAAATGTACCGGGCTTCCAACTCTTATATCATGGCTTTGAGTTTCTTACAACTCGCTCACTCGTTGTTATCCACCGACAGAAAGACGGGAACCCGAATTCATTTTTGAGAGTAGACAATACCCTATCGGTACAAAATAGGTATTTATGATAACGTTTGTTATCAATGGAGATACGTCGTATTAATGGACGAAAGTATCCCGCACGAAATTGTCGAATGTTGTTAGTCCTGACACTTTGAAAATTTATATTAAAACTATTACCGGGTTTCTGGTATAAGTAGTCAGTTAGAATTTTAGCAGCAAGTTTCTACTTTATAATGGTACCAATTTCGTTGTACTTTGATGCACGTGTCCTATTGAAATAATTAATAAGAGGATCTCGGATTTAGAGTAAACCACGAGTTAGACGCATGTTATCCCCGATAAATCCAACCTGGGTCAAATTTATTCAATTATTGCTGGAGGGGACGTTAGAGTAATTTCTGCAGTTTACTGGGATACCTAATGGACTTTTGTGTGCACCCTTTTAACCGTACTGTAAATTCGATTGTGTTAGGACCCTAACCGGTTATGTTGTTCGGCTGGACTCAATGTCCGAGCCTTTCACTTGTGTAACTGGGCTACGTAATAGCTCTCCCGGACGTCCGCGCGGGCGCATAAATAAGACGCCAGTTCGAGTGGTCAGTACACTCCATCATAGACGCGGAGACAAGAGCCGACAGCACAGTGAACCCAGCCCAGCAACCCGGGCCCGTAGCAGCTCAGAGGCCTGCCGATGCTTGCCATCGCCACCCCGCCCCATAAGGCATGTAGCGGTAGCGCAGGACCCGGAGAGACTTTGGGTAAGTTGGAGACTATTATATTAGAAGTGACTTTAATTTGCGCACCCCCCCCCCTCTTTCTTGGATGCCGCGTAGAGAATGCTGATCTACAGAGACTATTACGAGTCCGGCCCAACGGTAATTGCCATTGTCATAAGACGTGTAAGATGCGCGATGCAGCGCAGTGTCTTGATATTGTGACTTTATTGTCAAAGTTAACGTTTGCGGTGCTAGATGATAATGATGGCTCGCTAACCAAGCTATCACGATTTGCTTGTGTGCATATATATAGTGTATGTGTAGCATTGCCTTGTTGTGGTAGGCAGTGAGGATTTCCTGACATGTTAATGTGGACGGCTTATGTTATAGCGAGCGGCATTATACACTTGATTGTATTGCGGGTATTTGTGTACCTTGCCAGTACCACTATGCTATAGAGAGCAGTGTGATTGTGATTGCGTGTTTAGTGTTTAAGATGTGTAATTAATTACATGTATTGGAGATGTATAATATTAGTTGGGCCTCACATGGGTGAGCCCCAGGATTGTTCTATGTGCGGCGGTGGATGAACAATGTTTCAGTGAGTCTACACATGTTGCAATGAGTCTCGCCGACATATATATATATATCATGTGCATGCATTATAGTTATCCAGATGTATTATGCTTCTATATGAGTTTCGTAAGTGTGTGAAGGACAGTTTCATTTTAAGGAATGTACACATTACTTTATGTATCTAGTGGTGTGTCATACACATGTTAGCCTGGCGGCATAGCTCCGCGGCTAAGGTCAAAGGGCATGACCCTTCAGTATCGATTGGGAAGGGAAGTAACCAATACAATAGCCCTGGGGCGGGTTAGTACTAATAATGGGAGTGGGCCTATGAGGATGGCCTGCATTGGGATGCAGCGTCTGTGTTATGGACGGTCAGTGGGCCATGTTGGCCACTGCGTTATTAAATGGAATGGCCACTCTGGATGTGTTGTACACCGGCTCAGTGGAGCGAAACTATTGTGTTCTTGCCCCTTCATTTGTTATGTCCTTCATACTTTGATTAGTACATTAATTAGTTTATGTTGCCAGTGTACTAGGAAACTCCTTGTGTATATGATATAGCCACTTGTAGTTGTTATTCATTAACCTTAGCGCTATTTTATTCCATGCATACATATCCAGTTGGTTATTGCTTAAATTCTATATTATATTGTTGTTGTTTGATTTAATACTTAATACTATTACTATGTATGTCCACCATTGATTGCCTGATTAATGTTGTCATTATATCCTAATCATGTTTTTGTCTTTTTCTCTTGTTCCAGCTTATGGCTGGTTGGGCTTCTTTTTATGGGCTTCTTCTTTTGTTGGGCTTCTTTTTCTTTTCCCTTTTTTTTTTGTTTGGTAGTGATACCGTTGTTAGGCTTTTTGAATAAATAAGATTGCCAGCAGAACCCTGTGTTTGTTAATCCTGTGTATCCTTAAAGGGAGTTACTATTGAACCCACGCAGTAACCACATTAGCCACTCGTAGTTCATCCAACACTACACTGAGAACAAATGTCGCATGGATTGAATATGTCCGATGTTGCAAGAACCCTGACAGTGAAACAGGACCTATGACGCGCATTTTGGTGGGATTCGAGTTTCTTCGAGAAAGTATGCAGTGGATCAACCGGCGTTCCATCCTTTTCTGTATTGTGCCATTCACTGGCGAGCGGAGAATTTCGATTACCATTCTGAAACGTTCACTCACAAAAATTTAGATCTAAGTGATTTAAATTTGTAATACATGTATAAGGAAATGGTGATAGTTGTTGTTTACAGATGCATGGTGATAAACTGTAACAATTATATGTTTCATATGCAGGAAAGCGAAATATTTTGCTTATGGGTGTATGCTGTGGAGTATTCAGCTGTGCTAAAAGATAAACTGTAGGCCACCAGCTGATAGCAATATGTTCAACAGAAGTATGATACACCAGTAGATTTAATAGGATAACAGGTCAGGCAATTTCTTTGTTTTTTTGTAGAAATGTCACAAAATGTCTGTGTGTGATGGATCTGACGGAAAACGGAAATAACCAGCTCAAACTACATCACCTCGATACCGGTACTTCAGTAAACTATCCGTAATGGTTCTTACTGAGATTTTGAAATATTTAAATTTTCAAATTTAGTAGCGTAGAATTACATCTATATTTCTTATTGTTGTGCCACATGGATGATATTTCGTGTCAAACAGACTTGACGACAATAATGAACTTGTGAATAGATAAAAAATTAAAATCGCAACGGAAGCAAGGTTGCGGCGTGTAATTGCCACCAATTACGATTGCCCGCCCATCCGAAACATATTCCCGCAAGAATTCCCCAAATCAAAAGATGGTCACCGAGTTGGTGTGGTACTTTTGCGGTGCAGCAGTTCAGTCTATGTGTGAATAGGAAAAAGTATGGAGAGCGTTTGTGCCACATTGAAATTATGCAAAATAATGAACTTTAATTGCTGATTACTGCCTTAATATCCATTTTCGTGCAGGGCATCCGGGTGCACCAGATTCTCCACATTTTCCCCCATCGATTCATGCTGGATGCCCGCTTCTAATATTCCGATGCCGACTTTTTGATTTAGAGACGACTTTTCAATCTTGGCTGGCTGACTAACATACTGCCTAGAAAAAAGTGATGAC
This sequence comes from Onchidella celtica, assembly GCA_963931925.1. Lineage (NCBI taxonomy): Eukaryota > Metazoa > Mollusca > Gastropoda > Systellommatophora > Onchidiidae > Onchidella > Onchidella celtica. Next base: position 62,309,995 of record OZ007571.1, read on the forward strand.
AATGGCTCAGTTTCTCAACCCTTAAGGCAGACAAATAATTATAGTTGTTAGCCTACTTAATAAGATCTTGAGATTCTATTTGTTGAATCATGGTCGTGATAACTGACAGGCTATAGCCTCTATAAAATGCATATTGCCTTTGCCTTTTATTATTTCGCTCCTGTATTATTTGTTACGTGGGGCTTTGCAACACAACTTCTTCTTTTTGCCTCAGTTTGACGTTTTTGCTTCGATCAGGCCTTGCTGGGAACCTACAGATTTTTTAGGATTTCATAATATTTTGTCAATAACGCACTAAAGCACCTGTAGTACTTCGCACAATTTAATTCAGTCCACTAATTATGTTTGTGTTTTTTTTACAAAGCACAAGAAGCAAACTCAAGATCAGGCTTCAGTATAACCAAACACACACACACACACACACAAAGGTATGGTGATTTAAATAAAAAGAAAGAGGGTCATATATATATAGCTCGTTTACCACTGTATTAAGCCTCGATCCTTTTAACCGACTATGCCAACCACGTTAAATATTTTTAGATTACGCTTTGCCTGTCACACTGTATTGCAGTGCAGGCACTGGAGGCCCAACAGTCACCTGTCTTGCAATATATAAGGTCTCTAAGCTGGTATCAGCTTACCTGAGTAATAGAATTTCCTCATAAATATATTTATAATAATAGTAATATTTTGAAGCTCTGATCACTTCTATCCCCAGTGAAATATGGACACCAAACTAAAGTAAATGTATGTGCTTGAAAGCGATGACACCGGTACCGACAGTCAGTGTCTGTATGATAAATTGATTATTATATTATTCATTTACCAATAAATTAATTTTTAATGTCTAACGAAATGTGTCGATAATAATCTGCAGTTGCAGATGTACGCGATACTTTCATGATATCGTGTACATTATCCATGGTGGGACAAATAATAGATATTTTCGAGATTTCATCAGCAACAAAAAAAAAATGTTTTCTAATCTCGCCAAGTTGATTAAAAAAAAAAAATCAGTTAACTGGAGTGAGGGAAGAGTCATAGGGCGTGTGTTGAGGTCTTGGTTTTTGGCGGAACCATAGATATACACTACTAAACGGGTGGAACTTAGCAGAGCCAACTGGGTCAATTGATTTGTGCAATGGACATTGAGCTGAACATCAGTACAACTATTTTGCACAATATGGAATAAGAAAAATAAAAACGAGACGGTGTACTATTCTCAGTATTCAGGAAGTGTACTTACTACCCATATAATTGTTATATGGGTGTAAGTATTCTCCCCTCCTATAGTGTACTAGTGTCCACGCATCTGGGTGGTTAAATATAAAATTCAGTTTGTTTAAATTAACTAGTAATATTTTACTTCATTTACTTCATACATCCATAATTTGCTCATAAAATATTAATGACAATATCGATATTTTTGATAGGCCATAGCGACCACCACGATGGGACAAGCCCAAGGGGACTTGCCAGATCGGTTTGCAAAGATGACAGCAATCAGATTATTTTCAAAAAGCTTTTCCATTTCTTGTTCTCATATACTGTTATTACAGCTATAAACTTAGCATGTTCAGTTGCAGGGTTCAGAAAGATAAGAAAACAAAAGCGGGTATTGTTGACCTAACGGTAATGAAGTTAAAGACTCAACCATCAATAAAATGTGGACGTTATAATTACAGAGAAATGTTGTTTGCAAAGGCACGAGAAAAACTGGCCATCCCGGAAGCGGGTATCTCAAACCTAAAATTCCTGTCAACGACTGACTGAACGTTATTTCTGAGTAAAGCCTAGAATGAAATGCATGAGAGATTATAATCTTGGAGAAACAAATCAATACTATGTGAACATTTTTGCCTTGCATCAGCTGTCTTTCCCAAATAGAATAGATCTAGATTCTAGATGTATGTCAGAAATATTCCCCCAGGGAAAGTATTTTTTTTCTTCTTGTAACTAATGTAAGCGTGCACTCTGTGAAACTTAGGAGTTTGGAGTTAGTTAAAGAGTGAAAATTACATTGATTGATCTAGGCCACGGACGTAGTATGGAAAGTAGATCTAGATCCAGATACTTTAGATTTAGATCCAGAATTTAGATCTAAAATCGATAGATTTGCATCCTTCGCTAGACCTTGATTCAGACAAGTCAGTAACTTTTGTAAAGCCAGACATGGTGATTGGTAAAAAATGGTATTGCTTTTTAAAATTTGTAATAGATTGAGAAATTAGAAGAAAGCCATAGGCCTACTAGTCTATATCTAGATCTAAATCTTTAATTTTTATATAGCGCTTGTTAACTCTTGTCCCACGTTGAATGAATTTGTCCATATATATAAGGCCCAGTGTGGGGAGAGCTTGTGGCCAGTCAGCTGCTTGTTTGCATGTTGATGATAACCTCAATAGTCGGGTCAGTTGGGTCTTTTTGAACATGTGTATCGTGTTTCTTTTAGTATGCAACTACCCCTGTCAGTGTCATATTTGTATAAATAATAATACCAAAGTATTCGCAGACGTCTGGATCTTATTCGCAGATGGGGGGTTTGGGGGTTTCTTGGTTTTATGATGTCTACTATGGAAAAGTACTCCTGTATTCCGCAGTCTGTGATGGCGCAATGGCTATGAGACTATGGGCCTGGTCGGTCTTGAGTTCAATCCCACGCTGGAGCATTTTTTGGGAGGACTTCCGAATGTGTTCCATAGCTCGACAAGTGCATAGGCATTGTCAGATTGATATGTAACAACGTGAGGTCTAGTGAGTTCGTATCATCGAGGTCGTAGGCCGATGTTCATCTGGGCAGTAGTCAGATGGACATATCAGGGAAAGCCGCCGGGGTAGCTATGTATTGTTTTCACTCGGGCTATGGAACGCATTTTTTTTAAAGTCCTTCCCATTTTTTTTTAAACCTAGGATTGCTCATTTGATTTTTAGGATTAAAAAAAAAAATTTTGTTTAAAGGAGTATGCAAAATTGATGTCGCGGGGAAATTGATCAATGTTACTAGTGTGCTCCAGATTACTTTATTCCTGTGCATTTTATGTATTCCTGTTCACTGAAAGGGACAGAAATAAAAAAATGTAAAGCAAATCTTAAACATGATGTGAATGATTTCTTTTAACTTTCAGTGTGAACTGAACAGCTCATCTCTCTCCACAGTAATCTGGATCTATTTGTCATGTTTTGTTTTATTACTTTTTTTGTTTCCATGGAAGTTTAATTCATTTTTATTTGTTCTGTCTGACTTTCTCTGTGATTTCACACTGAACAAAATTGGCTAATAAAAATAATTCAAAAAAAAAAAATTTGTAAAAAATATTTTAAAAATACTAGTCACAATTTTATACTCTGGAGCAAAGCAACGATGATCAGTGGGGAAAAATGCAGAAAAAAAAGTGACCCCCCCAAAAAAAGTCACATCTTGTGCAGCCTCGAGCCTTGTTTACTCTGGTCCGTTTTCTGAATGAGAAGAGATGCGCATCGTTTGTTTTGGTCATGTGATTGAGATGGATGCTCGGGTGGCTGCCGCTGGCCTCTCACTTGTCGAGTGAAGGAATTGTTCGTTTCAGCTTTTCAATGCATGTATGTGAAGTTAATCTGATCTTTCTAGACTTTTATCACTCGCTGAAATTCAGAGGGCTTTGGTTCTCGCCTGTTTGTTATGGTACTTGGGCGATTTTGTATCCCAAAGACAGCTCTCGTCATCAAAAATGTTTGGGTGAAAAGTTCATCGATAGCTCGACGGAACGCCATTTTACGCCAAGGGGGTTGTCACGTGACGCACAAGGAGCTCTTCTTAAATAAAAATCACAAACCAAAAATCCATCTGCGAATAAGATTCTGATCTTATTCGCAGACGTCTGCGAATAAGCGTGGCCTAATACATTATAAGAACTTTAGCTTTAAACATAAATTAATTATATTGGAGAGCAGTCATTGCCTTCGTTTCTATTTCCTAATTATTAGCTGTTTTACTGGAGTCATTAAAATAAAATAGAACTTTTTCATACTTTTCAGTGAAATGACATAATACATTCAAGGAAAATTTTTAGACGAGCATGGAGGATATTTTCTGCAAACAGGTTCCTGTAATTTTCAAGACATCAGACCGAGAGGAAAGGTAAGTTTTAAAGTGGTTTTGGTGTGTTCTTTTCATTGGTAGCTGACAGTAAGTAGTTATAATACTCTGTGGTGTCACAGATTCAATAAATAAGGTATCTGGAAAATTACACGTACGAACATTTGGAAAGCAGACTCACATTTGAAATGTTATTAGTTGGGAAGTAAAAAAAACATTGCTTCAGCAGTGTTATGCAGTTCTTTGGAATTTTATCAGCAATCCCTCCCAGCTTGCCATATTAGGTTGTCATAGCACACTTCCTTAACAGGATTTATAAATGGATTCTGATATGTAGAAACTGAGATATTGTATTGCCATTTATCTTTATTAAGTTCTTTGCTTCATGTTTCAGCAGAACGGCTTTTGTTCAACTTGACATGAAGCTGCAAGCAGATAAGCATAGTTCCAAGAAGGTACAATGTATGGCTTTTTTTTTTTTCTTCAATTTCTTGACAAGAACACTTAACTTTGTTCCTGAAAATTAGTTTCTGTTTTACAGTGTTGATAGAGTTTTTAATATTTTTGTTTTTTATACTTAATGTGGACTTAAACAAGTTGAGGTACTGAATTCATGAAGGTGCATTTAGAGAGTTCACTCAGGAGTTATCTATTTGATTATATTTTATGTGAATAATGAGGTCAAACTTAGAATTCATCTAAAATAGCTGCCAACCAGTAGGGATTCCAAATATACTGGTCTGTTTTTGTGGTGGATATCAATGAAGTACAACTTGAAGAATGTCCTTATTTATGTGCAAGAAAAACAAAAACAGAAATAGTGGTGATGACCATATTAGCAAGGAACAGCATTTGTTTTCTGCTTTTTTATGTAGAGGATAATACTCCATATAATGTAACTTGGCGAGTGAATTACATTTTTCAGGAGAGAAGGGAGTTGTTTGCCAGCAGTAGTTGTGGGATTTTGTTGAGAAAGCCATGATCTAATTGTCTTGGGTCACCTTTCTTCCCTCTGTTTCAGGAGCTAATTGTGAAGCTAACAGATGATCAGGATTTGTTCTTCTTGTACACATTGCGATTAGCAGAGGATGACTTTCAAAGGTGTGTTTTCTTATAGTTATATAAAATTTTGAAATGGAAAAGTGTGGTTTAAGAGAAAATTTTTTATGTATGGTGAGGACTACAATCACATGGTAAATTGTAATTTGTGAGGAAGTCGTGAAAATGTGATCACAGGGACAGCTAAAAATCTGATAATTTGAAAAATATTTCCAAACCATGCCATAATAAATGACAAAGTAAATAGAGCTCATGTCCATTTATGTTTAACAAACTATTGACTTCAGCATCCCTTACTACTGATTAAGTAGTGAAAATCTTTAGAAAGATGTGGTATACAAAAAGTACAAAGGGTTAAGTAAACTAGAGTTGCATCTGTATATAAACAATGGAATCGTTAAGAATTAAATGACGTCTAAAAGTGTAACATGTGAAATAATATTACAAAACATTTGATGTTTTGAAAAATTTCTAACCTCTCTTCTTATTTAGAAACATAACATCCTGTCTGATTTTTATTCTTACAACAGCCTGAAAATGCAACAAGGCCTGCTGGTGGACTTTTTAGCTTTCCCACAGAAATTTGTGGATTTGGTAGAAATGTGTATCAAGGAAAATTACAAAGAAAATCCCAAGTAAGCAGTTCACTTCAGTTATGAAATTTTTTGCTCCCGCCTTTGCTTATTTTTGTTTCATATGGAGAGAGGAAATAGGATCAAGCTGTGTATCTGTATTGAACAGATTTTTAGTAACATTATTCCATTCATGACAATTTAATGTGCCAGTGCTATTTTTCTATGTTCTAAATGGTAATTGGTAAGTTGACCAGCTTGAAGGTTTTATTTAAAGAATTTCAGTTTCATTTCCTGGTGAGAAATAGATGCGATTTGAGTTGCAGTGGGTCATTCAGTATGGTGTCTGTCCAACCTGTCTTGTTTATCAGTAAACAGGATGAAAGACCGTTGGTGTTTGTACTATTGTTGTTTGATTGTTGGGAGTTGTATTGATATAGTTCAAGCTCTTTTTCTTTTTTTCAGGTTTGTTATTCACTTTGTAAATGGAGGCAGCTCAATGCTTGGAAATGGGCCAAGTGTCATGAATATTGTGGAGACAAATCCTTTCAGGCACTTGAATCATCTATCTCTCAAATTTTTACCAGGATCTGATTCTGACATTAAATCCCATTTGGCTAATTGCCTGAAGCAGATGAAGGTAATGTATGTTTTATTTGTGGAATATCAAATTTATCTTTTGATGGATTTCATGACATATTGAAGGAATCTTAGAATATACTGGAGTGTCAGAAGTACACAACAGATTTCATCATACGCTGCACAGGCTATTCTTAGAGTTAAGCGACTTGCACATGATTCTGCTTCCCATCTCGTCTGGCTCACTTGTCAGTATGTAATGACAGGCTTTTGGTACAAGATCTTAGTATGCCAAGAAGTGGTCAATCAGAAGTGATTTCCCTTTTGACATTCGAAGGAAGAAATTTTGTAGAGAAACATAGTCATTGATGACTGTACATTTTCATGAAAACCTTTCTGGTATTGCAGCTCTATTTGTCAGATGGCTTTTCACCATATATATATATGAGAATACCAAGCAACCACATTCTGTACAACTGCCATGTCTAACTACCTGCAGATCACCTTTCATTGATGTGGCTTCAAGAGAACAATTTTACTTGTGCATTTTGGTGTTTGTTGGACCTCATGCTGGTTTCACCTCTCAGATTTAGCGAGGCTTGTGAATGTTTCTATGACACACACTAACATTGATGTACTGTGGGAATTCCCCAATTTGTTTCTATTCACACCCCTGTTTCTCCCCAGGAAACTAACAGTTTGATACAGCACAAATTTGAGCATACATCAAAGGATCTAAGCAGTAAACTCCATGAAACACAAGAGGTAAGTGCAATAATTTCTTACGCTAGTGTATCTTAAGAGGTAGAGAATTGCTGTATTGAAATTTCTCATTTCCACATGTTATGTTAATAAGAGAGTTGTAATTAAATTATAACATGGAATAACTCTAATTATATACATGTACAGTGTTTTGTTGTTGTACAGGTTCAATATTGTTACTTACATCATACATTAAAAATATCATGACTTGTGTAAGAAGTAATATGAACAAAGATATTATTATGTTTATTTTCATTCATTTATTTTCAAGGCAAATTAACTGTTCCATTACTTTCAGCAATTGGCAGGCAAAACAGCAGAATTAGAATCTCTTAAACTGGAATGGTCATCTCGCATCTCAGATATAACTTCAAAACATAAAGAGGACATGGCACTTGAGAAAGAAAAAACAGTCCAGGTTTGTGCTTATCATAACACTATCTGTGAAGGGCTGGCAAAATCACAATGACAATACTCTTGTAGCATTAACTTCAAGTGTCCTGCATGCCACTTTGACTTGCTTTTGGGTGAACTCAGTCTCACAGCACTTTCATTTAACAGATCCATGATTTCATCGAATCTGATTGTTTTAATAAGTTACTGGAAGGAAGTGGATTCCTGTTTATTCTTGATTATGTTGTTCTGGATAAATGAGGATGTCTGATCTGTTTATTTAAAACATATATGCGTGAATCCAAAATGGATTGCATAAAAATGTGGAATAAGCCTCCTTTGTCTGAGAGTTAAATGTCAGATTTGCTATCACAACACATTTTGAGATATACTTAATTCTGCACACATGTACAAAATTGATATTCTTCAATATGGAAGAGTGGTTGTCTTAAACAATAGAATGTGATTTTACAGGAAAGCTAGAGCTTACAAAAATGAGTTCATCTTTCCATATTACAGTTTCTAAAGCCAGTTGCATGTTATTGTCCCATGGGAGCTGTTGGCTCAGAGAGAATAAACTACTGCCAACTCTGCTTACGAACGCCCATGCCGTGCATGACCTTAGCACTGTCATGATAAACAACAGAAGCCCGTTCTTATTTGAGGAGACTACAGACTTCAGTCTATGCCACTGGCAGCTTCAATTCAACTTTTGTTTTTACTGACTGAAAGAGAAGATGAATTTTTATTAAACTTTGGTTCGACTGTTTTTGTTTTTTTGTGGGTCACCCTGATTCATTTTAAGTATATTTAATGGTACTTTTTTGGCTGTTAAGTTAAATTAATGTAGGTGTACTGTGATCCAGTTTCAGTCTAGTCTTCAAGTGCGATTTGAGCGAGAACGAAGGGAGTTAGAGCAAGCACATTCTAAACTCATCAAGCAGCTGGAAACTCGGTTGGAGGACTATGAAACAAACAATAAAGTGAGTTTTGGATAAAACACTTTGCTTGTGGAAGTTTTGAATGCCTGTATCAATCATGTTTTTGTATAAAGAAAATATTTGTATTTGCAGCTCCATTAAGTTAAGATGTATGTGCCACTGTTCAGGGAGCCAACCTTGATTTCTTTTTAGACTGTTTCAGATTTTAATGTTGTAAGTCACAAGTACATTATTGATTGATTTTTATTTAATAGCAGTTTTAAATTACAAAATAGATGAATAAGCACATATTTAAACACCAACCAGTACAAAAATATGTGCTGGGATATTATCATCAAAATACTAAAGCATGCAATTCTTCTGTAGGATCTCACAGATCGGAAATACAAGTCAGAATCCTCCATTCGAGATTACAAATCAAGACTTACAACAATGGAGGAAGAGTACAATCGCACCAAGGCTGAACTACACTCTCTGAGGAAAGAGAATACATCTTTAGAAAGACAACGGCAAGAGAAGGAAAAATCAGTCAGCCAGCTTCAGACCAGAGTTGCTGTGTTTGAACAAGAATTGAAGGATAAAATGGAGCTTTTGACAAAGTCTAATGATTTGCTTGGTTCGGAAAAAGACAAGAAGGTGAAACACATTAGGCACCTTTGCAAAACATCCCTTGGTCTATGTTTAAATTTGCCCTGACATTACCATTTATTTAATTTTTAATAGCTGTTGATGGTTGAATCAATGGAAAAGGCCATAGTTACAAGTGTCGAGAAGTTCATAATTATGCTAATGGTGATTGGTGTAGAAAACTAGTTTCATTGTTGTGGTTACCAACTTCAAAACTTAGAGGTTTTTGATTTGTTGAAATCAGTCATAACTTGTTAATCCATAACTGATAATTACTGGAGTCTTGTCACACAATGGTGCTTATTATTGTAACATGTTTTACGAGGAGCAATGTTGCATTTGTGGTCCTCAAGAATTAAAAAAAAAATTTAAATGTCTCTTGCTTTTTTTTCCAGAAACATGTAGAAACAGAACTCGAAACCAGACAGAAGGAAATTAGTAAATTGGAATCTAAAGTGAAAGCCATGGCAGATGAATTGAAAAAAGGCAATGAAATCATTAAGAGACTGCAAGGTGAAATAAAGGCTTATCACGCAAAGGTATTTTCATACAATAAGTTTGTGAAATTGTCGGAAAATATAAACCGTTGTGTGTGATTAAACAACACCTGGTGTTCAGGATCAAGAGAAAAAAATTTCTCCTCATTAGTAATATTTGCATATGAAGAAAAAAGAATCATGCAATTGATACAAAATTTCTAGGCTGTCAGAGTTCTGCAAAAAAAAACCAGGGATTGAAGAGGGTCTATGATCGTGGGCATTGTGATACTAGTTTCTTCAAATATATGTGATAGACAACCAAGTACATTGTATCCTGTATATAACTAGCCAGTGAGAGTGATTTTTAATTTACCTCTTCGTCTGCAAAACAGTAAGATTGTCCAGTCAGATAGAACTAGGCAGGCGAATCAGATTGCATTTGCCACCCATTCTGTAATAAATCTGTCACTGCTCCATCCCTCCATGGCATACTAAGTGAGACAGTGCATGTAGAGAGGAAATTGATTAAATGAAAAGTGGTAGGGGTGAGTTTCAGGAGGGCTGGGTGTTAGACCAGTTTTTCTCAACCTTTTTCAGGCAATGGCCCCCAGTAGGCTTCAAATTTTCATTCATCAAATGCACTGAAAAAATAATATAAAAAGCACGTACAACTTTTTCTTTTTGCCCGATTTTGACATTGAAAAAATAAGCCTTTTCTTTTCATAAAACCCATCTGTGTGCATTGTGGAACAAGTCAGTGACATGCCCTGTATTTGCCCCCAAATTGATGAAGTTAGTGATACATCCAAGGGCCTCTTTTAATTTGTTTTTGTTATTTGTGTTCTATAACTGTGATGGTTGATTATGGGTAGGTTGTTTCAATCAGGAAGGATGGCGAGACTTTTTAAACTCACTTTCATATCCCTTCACTAAATAGGTGAAGCTGCGGACTCAGATAGCCACAGAACAAGAAAAGCTCCTGGGAGAAAAGGACAGTGAATTAGAAAAACTGCGACAAGACTTGGCCACCACAAAGGACAAACTGAGGGAGACAGAGGAGAAAGTATGACTTTTGACAAAGATAGCATATTAAGATACTTCACAAGTGGAACTTTTTTGCTCTGTTTAGTGTTTTAGACTAATTTTATGCTAAAAGTAAATAACTGAATACTGTTAGTGTTCCTTGGGTGTCTTTGACCCATAACCAAAATCCCCAGTTTGCCGTTAAGCCTCATAATTAAAGTTTTATGCAGGAAGGGCAGATGTTTTTTTCAATTAGGAGAGCATTTCTGGTGTTTGATACTTCACAAATTTGAATAAACATAGATGTTACAAGGCGAGGAGATTGAGTTAAGAGACTGGGTGTGACAGTCTGACTGTTGGTTTGAGCAACTGCAGACAAATTAGGAAATAAACTGAGACCTAGAAGTTATAGTCATTGGAACAGTCATATTTACTTTGTAACTCCATCCCTGTCATCAAGAATCTAGGTATGTCAGCAATTTTATAAGTGCTGTCCTTTCAAGATTCAAGTCACTGAGTGATAATGCTTGAATATTGTTTTGTTTGGAAAGATGATTGAGTTGTTGCTTTCTTTTTATTATTAAATGAACAGAATCAGAAACTGACAACGAACCTGGAAAGTGCAACACAGAAATTAGAGGAAAGCAGAAAACTACTAAAGACCAATGAAAACAGTAAGGGTTGGTTTTTCTTTTTTTTAAAAAGTGTACACATATACTCTGGATATACATCTTCATTATCTCAACTCTTTCGGGATGTATCCCCGATTTATCGGCACCAGTGAAAAATGTGTTTGGACGTATCGCCGATTTATATTGTAGTCTGCATTCAATTCTCTTTTATTTGATGTATAACATTTTACTTTACTATCAATACTTTTTTGTTTGTAAGTTTAGTGTTTTTCTGAACCATGCTGTTTTCCCCAAAGTGGTAAAAAATTAATTGCGTCCAGACTTGACCGAAGCCCCTAACACTGACGTTCTGAAAGAGTTAAGGATTAAATGAAATTCTTCTAGAGTGTGTATGTAGTGACCGTTCATTTGGATTTTACACTGCCCTTGGTACTAATGAATGAACTTCAATTTTTTTTTTCTTCAGTTTAGACGGTTGCCCCTTAGCTGATTTGTGAAATATGCATATTATGGGGCATTCCTGAGAGCAGGGCCATGCAACTTGAAAAATAACCACAAATTTTCAAAGCAGAAATCATGTGACCTGAAATACCTTTATCGTGGAACACATGAAATGAAAGAAAATAATTTGTACATTGTGAAACAAATTCACTTTCTTCATGTATGCAATGCAGATTCATTAATACAGTTCTCATGTCACACATTTGTTATTTCAGTTGCAGTTTAGTGTAGGTCACTATAGGGTGAAATGTTTATTGTTTTTTTTATGTTAGTGTGTTGTACGTGTTATGCAGACTTACATTGATAAAGCAAGTTATGAAACTAGCAGGCAGATAATAGCATGCCTGTCCGTTACCTGGCCCACTTTCTATTGTGAAGATTATGTCGGTGATGTTCACTGGCCACAACAATTCTGTACAACTCATCTGTGATACTGATTTATAAAAGATAAACTTAAGAAAAATGGAGAAAAAGTGCCAATTTAACATCGTGCTTTGTCAGAAATCTTCAGACCCCATGCAGATAATTGCATGATTGGGAGTGGCAAGTCTGAGGCACAGTGGAGTTAATTGTGTTGAAGTGGGTTATTTTTCTTGTCCCATTACAAATGAAAGCACTTGTCTGTTGTATCCCTAGGGTGAGACTGAGAGAGTCAATCATATAGTGGGAATAAATATGTTATGCTATAAATTTATTGTTGTGCACCTTTAATTGGATGATTTGCTTTGCTACAGTGATTCAGTGGCTGAATAAGCAGATTAATGAACAGAAAGTGAACCAGAACCTTCTCGGCAACTTTGAGCTTCCCCCATCAGCATCTACACAGCCACGTCCACCAGTAGCGATTGTAAGCAAAAATCATTTTGTTTCTCAGATTTTTGGGTTTGAATTCTTACTTTTATGGGAGAGTTCACCCGGTTCTGTGTGGGTTTACTTTTCCCCATGGCATTGTTTCAATTTTCATTTCAAAATAATGGCTGTTTTTCCGGAGTGCCAATTTTTGTGATATTTTTCACTGCGAGGTGATGAGGTTTCGGCCTTAAAAGCTGAAATTTGGCATGTTAATGGCCGTTTATGGAATAAAATTTACCTGGAATAGTGCATGTAAATTGGTGTTAGTTGTTCAAAACGTGATTAATATACTTTGGCTTTTTTGTGACTTGCACAAAATAAAGTCTTCAAGACTAAGAAGACAGCTTTATGTGGCAAATTTAGAAATCATGTAGGGCTGGGGTTGGCAACCTTTCAAAAAAGAAGAAATATGTAAGATTTTTATGGAATTCAACATAGAGTGAACCGCAACATGCCTGACACTTTTTATACTGGTGGAATTTTTTCTCATCTATAGATTTTTTTTACCTGCTATTGAAAATTAGGAAAAGGCCCTAGTTGAAAGTTAAAGAGCCACAGGCTGCCAATCCCTCGTGTATGGAAAATTTTATGCACATCAGAGCAAATGTGAGGGAGCCCCACTAACCTCAACGGAAGTCGCACTGGACCAAATGGAGAAAATCGGGATCAAGCGCAAATATCCGATTTTTTGACAATTTTGTTTTTTAGTCAATACTTAAAGTTCAACCATTTTTTCTACACTTTGTGGATATTTGGTCTGAAATCAGCCTCTAAATATAATAAATACTGCCTTTAATTTTGCCTTTGCCATCGAATATCACAGCAGTAATGAGGTTCATTGAACTCCTGATAACTTCAAATCTAATAAACCTGTTGTCACAAAATTTTCACAGGCTGTGGTATAACCGTGTATACTTGATATTGGCATAGACATACAAAATTTCAAAGCTGTAAGTTAATTATAAGTACCACTGCTAGGGAGATAGTAAGATTACCCATCTCGCCAAGAGCAAAAATGGCTCCTCCATCTTTAATGGCGATTTTCTCGGTAGTTGCTTCCATTTTTGACCGGGTGGGAGGTAGGTGTCTTTAAAAAGCCATAACTTTGCGATAAAAAGGAGCTTTGCATTCATTTTTACACCAAATTAAAGATGAGGTTTCATACTTTATGGTGATATTCATAACTCAAAACTGAAAAAATGCGACTTCCGTTGAGGTTAGTGGGGCTGGCTCACAAATGTGACACCCATATTCAAACCAAGTTCTGCATTTTTTGTTGGTGGAATTTAAAAAACAAAAATGAAGATAAAATCTGTCATTTACAGCCAGCGCCTGATCTTCAGCTAACGTTGCTGGTGACACATTAAGTAGATTGATACATATTTCTCAAGGTACTCAGATAAGCTGATTCAATAATAGATGAGAAATGGCAGATAAAATGAGGGTTGAAGGCTGTTTTTAAAGAGTTTAAAGACTTGAAAAACAGTTGTTTTCAATGAAAGACAGACTGTTTAAAGATGGATTCTTTCTTTCTTAGCACAATTACAGTACTTCAAGCCATGCTTCTGGTTTCTCCCATGAGAGTATGAGACAACAGTCAATGCAGAGGGTTCCAGCATCTATTCCATTTGGACATCAGCAAGCAATGGTAAACTTGTCTTTTGTTTCAAGGTTTGCCTGTGCGTGCCCTGGTATAAATTGTTACATGAATTAAGGCTGTTGTTAGCGGCACATAGTATTGTACATTAAAAACCATTGCTGAACAGTGAACATGATCAGCATTTTCTCCATGTGGCTTTGTAGTTGGACCATGTATCACTCACAACATTCCTGAATTAATGTTTTATGAAGTTTCTTAACAGATGTTCTTTAAATAAAAATCAGTAACTTTTACCCTGCAGATCAGAAGCATGTTGTTCTCAAGGCTCTGTTGGTAATCCAGATTAAAACTATAATTCATGAAATCTCAGAAGTTTTATTTTGATGTATAAATTTTCACAGAATGATTATCATTCAAGCCAGTCCACTGTCAGCAATCAAGTGCCAACAGCTGTAAGAAAAAGTGCTATTCCTGTTGCTCACTGTCAAAGCAGCACATCCTCCACTCCACCTGACACATTTAATAGCAGTGGAGGTGACAAGGAAAAGTAAGTCCAGAGTATATTACATAAAAGTTAATCAGACTGTCATGGGTTAAGTACTATAATTGCCGTGCTGGGTCACGACTCGCAAGGAGTTGATTTTTCACGGTCCCGTTGATTATAACCAGCGTAATTTTGTCCTTGAACTGTTCTCGTGAACAGTTTGTTTTTGAAACACTTTTTCTTAGAGATGGAAAGAAAGTGGGGCGAGATAGAATAAATGGATAAGTTAGGAGTGACAGTGCAATTCTCGACCCCGTGATTTTGATGAACACTTAGAAGGGAAGAGAAAGGGTGAATAAGGATAGATAGTTTAAGACGCTTAGTCGCGTTCAGAAATTCGTACATAAAATGTAGAAAGCACGAGGGTTTAAAGATTTCAGTAATTGTTTTGACATTTTAAATTGACCTTGTCTGTTTTTAGTACAAGGCCGTGACCAACTCCCACGTAGAATATATTAATACTGCGAGATGAGCTCGCATGGATGCACCAATCAAATCTAGGGATTTGGACGGTAATTTGCAGGTGGCTGCACAGTATAAAAGCGTAGCCATACCTATGTCCATTACTCCATACAGAAAACTCCAATCTGTGCAGGCGTCGGCACGATTCTGCCTGAAGAATCATAATTCCGTTCGATATCATGTCTAGTCCACTATAGACATTGAGATGAAGCCATATGCTTGAATGAGATATGCCCACTGCTATTGTCCACTGTTCCCTGGTTTTCTAACACCAGGGACCAAGCGTAAGTGTTTGTCCATTGATGACTCAACAATGAACGAGGAGCTGAACATAAGTTATCCACTAGGACAGAATTGCCGCATATACTAGGAATGCTACCCAAGAATGCAAGACAAAGACTTATATTGACTTGCAACTAGTATGAATGTTTGGCATACACATCTGTGAATTGGGATTGATTTGTCTGGATGAGGCTGGGGATTGCCAGCCCATCCTAGAGTAGATCCAATAGACGTAACTACGTCAGTTTATATTGACGAGCTTGATCCATTATAAGCGGTAGGCACAAATAGCTGAGATGACATCGTCGCCAGAGACCATATTAGTATATTGATTGATAGATAGTAGGCAGACTATATCTGAGAGATATATAATTAGTACTTAAATTGTTAGTGAGTCAGAATTATCATAATATTATAGGAATCTAGAGAAGACCTCTAGTGACATATTATTGAATTTAGATTTGATGCTGCTGATGTTGTCTTTACTATGTAATAGATCTAGACCAAAATTGTTAGGGTAATTAATGTAATTAAATTGGTGGCCCTGCAGGTCTGTTTATGAAACTTATTCAGATTGTTCTTAGTGTGTGGCATGGTACGGAAGATTAAATATTAAATACCTCTCGATTTAAAATGCAGTCATAATACCATCATTGAGAAGACCCTCTTCATAACAGCTAGAGGGGACTTTAGTACCAGAACCCTAACACTGGAGGGCACTATCATCCAGTCCAGATTCGTAACACAGACATTCTCATTGGGAGAGTTTTTCACGCGAAGAAACAACAGTAATGTGTGGAAACTTCGAGTAGGGATAGACCAAGCATGGGCCCAAATAAAATTGAATACCCTCGTGCTAAAAGAACTTATGCTACAAAATAACAATTTTGAGAAAAAATTGAAATTTCTGGTGAAATCGGGCACGTCTTATAATGAATTTTGTAAGCATTGCTTCGTGCTTTGTGATATTTGATGGGCCAGTGTTCAGCTTTCAAACTCAATTTGATGCCTTGCAAATGTGAATCATTTGTTTGGACTAGGGCACTTCGTTCACCTATCTTTGTGAATTTGGTACTTTTTACTTATATTTGTGACTCTGATACTTTGTAACAGACATGTCAGCATTTATAGACTTGTTATAGGCTTGAACACTTTTTATATGCTGGAAAGTTCTTTTGCATCTCGGGGAGGGTCTCGGCCAAAGGCTGTTGGCCCCTGCTTTTTGTGTGCTCAATGTGATCAAAATGAAAACAGCATCTGCCATGAAAAGATGCTTAGGAACCTTATTTGTCTCAAGTATTCAGGCAGTACATTTAGGAATCCATAAAACACATTTCCCCGGAATGGTTTCAAAAATTGGAAAATGTGACTTAAATCCTTTCAGCACAAGGGTCTTCAGTTATATAGAGTTCAGGCAAGATGGTTTTTGGTATCTGTTTATTCAAACTTGGGCAAAGATTTACCTCCCTTCCTGGCATTTCATACAATGAACAAGGCAGGAATCACCATAATCTTTCTGTTTACTTTGTCAGTTGATTTGAAAAGATGATTCTATTATTGGTTTAAGATAACAGGCATATTATATTTGAAACTTTAGGCCACATGTTACAAGAGCATCTTGTGCAAAACATTAGACTTGGGTAACTGCACCGGTGTTCAATTGTGTTGATAAATAAAATTGTAGTTCAGTAAAGTTTCTTAATGTGGCAAGTCCAACTTTGTGCATAATTTGCAAATTTGCATTGTAAAATTGGGGTAATATGGCAGTAAATGAAAGACCAAAACATTTGCTTAAAACATTTCTACAGGTGTATGCAGCCCAATTATGTATCTAGTTTTTTATTATGTCTTACTTAACTTGAGGTGACCATTCATGTGCAAGGATTCCATTTTCTTATATACTCATGATCAAAAGAAACGCGAAAACTTTCATGATTATTTTCTCATAGAATAATGTAATCTGTCATAAAAATATCCTATTCATTCGACACCAGAGAGATCACTGCAACGTTTACAAGCAACGGAATTTAGGTCACTCTCTAATTTTGAGAGTTATGCCCCTTGAAGTTTTGTTGACACAAAAGCACACGGGAGTATGAACGTTGCGTGAAAAGTGCATAACAAAAGATGATTAGTACTCACTCAGACATGGGTATAAAAGGGAAACTCAAATGTGTAGTCTGTCTTTCTGAATTAAGCCACAACAACGATGCCTCGTAAGTGTGGAAAATCGAGAAAGAGCTATAGGGCGATTAGAGGCGGGAGATCGACCAGAGATGGTTGCGACGGTCTTATGTGTCCATATCTCGACGATTTATCGCCTTCGAGAACGTTTTCAGCATAATCACTCAACAACAGACAGGCTGAGAAGTGGCAGCCCGAGGACAACGGATGCACGTGCAAATCGCCAAATTATTCGCCGCCATGTGACCGATCGCTTTACTACTGCAGCAGAGACCGCTAGAAACATTATTGGTGTGCATGGTCAACGCATCAGTCGACATACTGTGCGCCACCGACTGCCCGACCAGAATCTTCAATGTCGGCGACCATATGGAGGAGCTATTCCTCCTCAGCATCACCTGGATCGTCTTAACTGGGCACAAAGGCACATAAACTGGCGCATGAGAGAGTGGTAGAGAATCCTGTTCACCGATGAGAGCCTCTTTTGCATAGACAATGCAAACAACAGATTCCAAGTGTATCGTCGGACAGGTGAACGTTTCTTGGATGAGTGTGTTTTGGAAAGGGACAGATGGGGAGGACTTCGAGTGATGCTGTGGGGTGGAATTGCTCAAAACCAGATCATAGGGCCAGTATTCTTCCAAAATCAAGGCTAAGGACGTTGAAATGGAGTCACTGCGCAGCGCCACATCAACGAAATTCTGAGACCACACATCATCCCCTTTTTTCATCGACATGTAAACTTCACTTTACAGCAAGATAATACACGGGCGCACACTGCAAGAGCTACGCAAGACATTCTTCAACGTCATGGAATCCCTCTTCTGCCAGATCCAGCCCGCAGCCCGGATTTGAATCCCGTAGAACATCTTTGGGATGAATTGGAAAGGCGCCTCAAGGGGAGACAACCACGGCCTAGAACAGCCCAGGAGCTACAGGCAGCTCTTCTGGATGAATGGAGGAATGTTCCTAGGCACCTCACTAACAATCTTGTGGCATCTATACCAGAGATGCAACGCAGTCATCCAGGCAAATGGTGGTCACATACAATATTGACTCCCTGTATTGAGTGACACGTGAGTAGTTGGTTGGATTTAAAGAGGCGATAGTAAAACTAATCTACCTGTAATGCTCTTTACTTCACTGAATTTGTTTGCCAAAATTTGTCATGGAAAGATAGCCTGGGGCCTATAATGATACATGGCATTTACATGAAATATTATTTTCGCGTTTCTTTTGATCATGAGTATATAAAAATTTTTTTTGACGGCGTGGCTAACCACTTTACAATGTAAATCCACACTCAACTCTGCTGGGTTGTTTTGGTAGTTATATTAACTTTTCTCCGTTGTGAGGAGAGATGTTTGCACAATTGTTTAAATGCAAGGTTATGATGATCCTACTATCCATACACACACACACACAGTTTAAATAATATAAAAGGCATCCCTACACATAAAGCCTATGTGGCATATTAACTCATTCGCGATGGAAAGCCGAATATTTGGCTTTAGTGAAGACCTATTTTCCTTTAACTTGATGTATAATATGCAGGGATGCCAAAAGTCCGGTTTTTCTGTCAGTACCGATAAAGTTTCTCGTGTATTTAATTGTATTTTGTGTGTTAGTGATTATTTAAAAACTTGTTAAAAAAAATGTTTGTTTTGGTGCAAACATGATGACATGTTCATTTTCAGGTTTTTTTTGCAAAAATCATTTGGCATCCCTGAATATGGTATGCCTTGTGTTCATACTGAATGAAGAAAAAACATCTTTGAATCACCCCCAGATTTCAAACTGGATAGTGTTGAGAGTTCCCGTCCAAACCCACAAAAGTTACTGTAGGAAATGAGTTAAGAAAACGACACCGTAAATGTATTTTGACATGATGATATTTGACAGTGGATAAAAGAAAAGTATGAAACTATAAATTGGCGGGTGTAGTCAAGGTTATGAATGAGCAGTCATATTAGGATCCTGTAGGTAGATTTTAGACATAGCAAAATCATGTTTGGTTATGAAAGCTTGGCCTTGGGTTGGAAAGAAGGAGTGTGCAAACATCAACCTGGGGAATCTTCTTTTAATTGTGTGGATCAATTTCATGCGGTATTTTTTCAGACTCATTTCTTGCTGTCCATGGAGCCAGTCGTCATAATCAGATTTATGATAAGACTGTATTCAAAAGAAAATGTTGTAAAGTTTGAAAGCATCATTAGATTATAGTGATTTTCTGTTGCAGCTTGAACCTTCATGCTTCAGTCATTTGGCACACTTGCAGTCTTAGGCCAAGCTAATGCACATTATTATGTTCTACAAAGCTACCATCGAAAGCATAATAATGTATTGTCTTACAGCATGGGGAAGCAATGCCAGAGAAAGTGACAAAAACAAGCTTAACAACACAGTCATAAAAAAAAAAATTAATATGCAACATGACAGACTCGATATTTTTCACTTTTAACCATCTATACTCAAATGCTTGCGTGAAGAAATTCATATCCCTCTTAAATGACAGCCACCATCCCCTGTTTCATCAAATTTCTAGATCATCCAAGAGCAACAAAATAATATACATGAAAGCAGACAGAGAAAGATACAGAGGATCGTTTTTGCCCTCCGCAATTCACCCCAAGATATTTTAGGTGAATATGTGCCATATTACACTAGGGTTCCTTACCACGTCACTTCATCTATGCCTGTTATTGACTTTATCAAATTATGATAATACGTTTATGTAATGATGCATAAGATGTATGTAACATGTATGTGCTCTTCGTTACTCTGTGAAGGAGAATTTCCTTCATGGGATAGTAAAGTGATTCTTATCCATTATCTTGTCTTATCTTATAATGTTTCTTTCTCCAGAAATCCACAGCTGGATCCCAAATTTTTAATGAAAAGAGATGAGGCTATCCCAGTGAGAGGCATTCTCAACAACAACAGTACAAACAGTCGACCTGCAGTTGTATCATCTTTACCATTGTCATCAGGGGTCAACTCCGCTGTTACTCAGGCACGAAATCATATGGCTCCTGGCATAGGGCATTCAGTCCCACCAGTAACATCCTCTACAACATCTGCTTCTCTGGGTGGTCATGCAGAGATTGGCAGTGTGAGGTTAAATCAGCAAATGATTGTACCAAAGCAGCAAGCACCTCTTGCCTCAGCGTACTTTCCAGCTCATTCTTAGGAAATTGTGTCTAGCAAGATGGCATTAATGTGTGTTACTGACAACAATCATCTCTTATTGTCACCTTGAAGATTTAATGTTCAGTGAAAAACTTTCTCTCCTCGTGCGTCTATTTACAGTACATTTTTCTTTTTGGAGAAGATTTTGTGATGGAGCAATGAGCTAACATTCCAGTGTCACAGCGATGTCAAGGGACAGGAGAGGCTAATAATACACTATTAATGAATGTGCATTTAATTTGTCATGGTCAAAAGTCAAAGAAATGACTTACTGGACATTAATATTGGACATTGGCATGTGAATACAGTGCAGACAATGGGTTACAAAGTCATTCTGAGATTTGGCAACACTGAAAGATTGTGAACTAGGCCTGATGGTTTAGGCCATTGGAAAATTGCAGTGCTGGCAGGATTATCATAGTGGAAAAGTCATCATGATTTCACATTCATGTAATTAAAACCTGTTTGAAAATACCATAGTGTCGAGAGAGATTGTCTCAGGACACTGCAAACTGCCCTTGACAACTGTTACAAAAAAGTATACTGTATGTATATTTCTCCAACAGCAGTCCCTCATTTGAGATTTGCAGTGGCAGCAGTTCCTATAGTATGAACTAAATCAAACTGTCAGGGGACGGGATATTATGCTGATCTACCAACAAACACGTGCAGTATGTGTAAAATGTATAAAGCATAATCCCTTGCCTGAACTTGGTGATTAATTGAGAACTGGATGCTCCGTCCCCCTCATTTTCCTTTGATGGCATTGCTAGCAGACATTGTTATGATATATCTTTTGTCAGTTTTGGTGACAGAATTTTTTTGTTCCTTCTGACATCTGTATTGTAGCTCTTAAAGATTAAGATTAATGTTCAAATAAAATAATTATAGAATTTGTTAGGATGTTTTGTCATTTTTACTGTCAGAAAACATTTTTTTTTTGTTTTTGTTTTTCTGACATCAATATGGATCTGAGCTTGTAAGATTAATGTTCAAATAAAATAGCACTAGAACTTGTCAGGGTGCTAATTAGAAGCAGATCGTGTGATCAGGTATGGCCAGAATGATGAAATACTTATTCATTTCTTGAAATTTTGAAGTTGTGACTTTGTCCCATAACATTGGTGTGGATTTGTTCATGTTTGTCTTTGTTTTAGACTCCAGATGGAGTTCATGACTTCTACAATTGGATATTTCTTACACTGCTGTAAAATCTTTGTGTCAGTCTAGTAACAAATTGACAACAATTATTAATAGTACATTGTTCTCAGGGACAGAATCATCTGTAATAAATGAAAAAAAAAGTGCTTATTGGTTTTATATAGATCCTTCTGATTTAGTCCATATTTTGAGATTCTGAAGTCATTTCTCTGAGGCAAATAGATAGCTGTGTTAGCAATTTTATATCAATCATACAGTATTCAAGAATTGAATGTGGCAAGCTAGGGGCATCTAATAAATAATGCAAATGACCCCACATCTTTTCTGCTTCTGGGGATAGGTTTGAACATTTGATATCAAGTTAATGATTTGTTTGCCACATGTTTTGTGCCAGTCCTTGTCTGGTTGCTGAACAATTTGGAAGATATTTAGTAAAAGTGTTTTTTATGGGAAGAGGTATGGTTCTATATCAAGCCTGCAAAACAATGAAACTTTCAGGACAGTTGGATAGTCTGTTGAAAATCTGTGGGACAGCTGAACATATTTTTTCCCGGTGATCATGATTCTGTATTTAGTTAGGTCCAACAGTGAAATGGTTGAAGACAATCTAGTTCGGTTTCCTGGATCATCGGCGAGCAGGCACAATACCCGGTTTGTGAAACCTGTGACCAATCCACATTATGTGAAATGGAAAAAAAATCTGGCATATAAGGATTGTCCATACATGTCTGCATTAAGAGTGCAGTGGAAAAAAAGTATGTGTGCAAACAGGTTCATTGTCATCTAATGCCTAAAGTGAAGAGTAGATAAAATGCTGGAGGAAATTGTTCATTGTGTTTGATGCCCAAGACCCTAAACATCTCACATTGCCACAGGAGATGGGACTTTCATCACTTTCTTTGGCATTGGCATTCCAGGTAGACAAACCGAGAAAAGGTGGAGAGGGGGAACTGAATAACTGCCACAAATCTGTTCTCTTCGCAAATTTTTTTTTCATTCTGAAGATTTTGACCATGCAACGACATTTGAATGAGGGTGTCATTTGGATTATTTATTGAATGTTCCATGTGGAGCTACATGAATGTTCTACTTAAATAATAATAATAATAATAATAGTTCGTCCATCAGGTATGATGATGACCTTAACAACACCAGAGGAATAAAGAACAGAAATTGTTGAGAATTTCAACACATGGACAATAAAGAGAACTAAAGGACACAGAGGACAGAATGGAAAGACTTCTTTCATGACTTATGGCTTCTCATGTGACTGATAAGTCCTATTTTTGCCCTGCAGACCCTTCCGCATAAATGACAAGAGTGCTCCGTTGGTTCAGTACCACTGGGCCTTTTCTTGCGCCGTTCTCTTTTTTTGATAGCCTGCTGGACTCTGTCAGCTTCCCATGCTTTGCTGCCTCTGGTAAGGGCCGCCCTCCAATTTGCACGATCAAGCGAGAGCTTTTCCCACTCACTCACATCAATGGCAAAGGCCTTCAGTGATTGCTTGAGAGTGTCTTTGTAACGTCTCTTTGGGGCCCCAACATTCCTCGTTCCATTGGAGAGCTCAGAGAAGAAGATTTGCTTAGGGAGTCTGGAGTCGGGCATTCTGACAATATGTCCTGCCCAACGTAGCTGAATTTTTTTCAGGTGGCAGAAGATGCTCAATTCCTTGGCACGATTGAGGACCTCAGTGTCTGGAATTTTATCCTGCCATTTGATCCTTAGGATCTTTCTAAGGCAGGCCAGATGAAAGTGATTTAGCTTTCTGGCATGCGATTGGTACACTGTCCAGGTTTCAGCCCCATAGAGTAGGGTGGGAAGGACCACAGCATTGTACACTTTCAGCTTAGTGTCTGTGCGAATGCCGGCGACATCCCATACTCTCTTTTGAAGCCTGCCAAATGCAGAGCTGGCTTTGCTGATTCTTGAGAGAATTTCAGTATCAACACGAGCCGCGGAAGACAGTGTACTGCCAAGATAGGTGAAGTTCTCCGACACCTTCAGAAGACTGTCATGGACTTTGATATTTGGGGTCACAGGATACTTGTCGTCTGGAGTAGGCTACTTAAATACATATTATATAATAGATACTATATGTGAACAAACAGTTTTCAGTTGCAGGAGTGATTATACTGCATGAATAACGTGTATAGTGTATAATTGAGCTATGGAATAAATTTAGATTACCTAATGTAGTTTTGTGATTATCTTCAGAGCTGGCGCTTGATCTGAATGGTGTACTGGTACAGTGGTCACCGGGCTGGTAAGCAAAGGTGCTGTTAGGTGTATAGGGGAGGGAACCATGCAGGCATTTTTGCCAGACCGAGGTTACACTTTTAAAAATGAAACCTTGCAAGGCGGAAGGAATCCGACCAATCGAATGCAAAAGCCGATCAGATGCAAAAACCAATCAAGTGCGATGAATGTTTTCTCTGTTCTTTCCTATCTGCCCACTCAAACCTTTGCAACTGATTAGGGCAGTCACAGACCTTCTGTTGTTCCCGCCCCCCACCCATACAGTTTGATCTACATATGCAACTGATCAAAGCAGTGCCACCGCCATATGTAGAGAATTATAATAGCCTTATGATATCCGTTATTGTTATTTTTCACTGTTTATAACACTCCGCTCTGGTTGTGTGTTTGTTCACAGATGATGCAACTGTCTTTCTTCGATATTCTGTATCTCTGAAATAAACTGAAGATTGAAAAAGAACAAGGCCTTATTTATCTATATCGAAGAAAGACAGTTGCATCATCTGTGAACAAACACACAACCAGAGCGGAGTGTTATAAACAGTGAAAAATAACAATAACGGATATCATAAGGCTATTATAATTCTCTAATATGTCCATAGTAAAAAGCGTGTGTCTGTCTGGCGAGAGATTATGGCGGTCCCATACCCCCTGTTGGCTCCATCCCCACCCTCACATGCCAGCTTGATCTACCTACGGCGCCTTCACAGTTCATTGCAAATAACGCCTGCCTGTCTGGTGGTCAAGTACATGTAATAATACACTTCATTTGTAAAAATTGTTCATCTCTCTGATATGAAAAAAGCATGCTCTTAGGCGAATGGTACTTAAATAAGCATGCTGTTAGAGGGGACCATTTATATAGAAAAAATTATGTTTTTTTTTTAAAGAGCGTGCTGTTAGGCGGTGACCACTGTACTTAATATGGCTTTGGTAAGTGAAACTTAATAATGTGAGGTAGTATTTGCCGTAATGCCGTATGCTGCATTTTGCTATTTTGAGGTTTTGTCTGAAAATGGTTCTGTCACTTCCAATTTCATTATGTGTAAGTGTCATTCCAATTGGTTAAAAACTTATCAAGGTATGTGTTTGTGACGAATTGTTGTCTTCTGATTTTACACAACTTTTCAAAGTTTCCGTCCTCATTTTCTCGAAGAGACAAACTTGCACATACAACATAGGGAAAATACCGGATGATTTGTGGAAAAAATTAGAAGACTGTCAGAATTAGGGGAAACAGCTGCTTGATGCCACGTGGGCCAAGAAATTGGGAAAAGTATAGTTATTTCTGACAATTTTTCATGTCTTGTACATGTGTGTAAACCGCAGGGACTTGCCTAAATGTAGAACTTGTGCTTGCTTCCGTAACAAATTTAACATTCAGTAATTGAAAAATTGGTGCCAGATAATCTTGTTTAGGTTGCAAGGCAGCATGTTTTATGAAATGATATGAATGCAACTGCAAGGAGGTTTTATCCGTCCATTCTTCGTGTACTAATTTAAATTTAATGATCTTGTACATTGCATTATTTTCCCTTGAAATCTATAAAGTATGACCCACAAACTTCAATCACTTGTATATATACATGTATATAATTATTGCCTCATTCATGATCCATGTATGGTATTGATTTTATTGTGCATAAAAATATATGCAATTTAATTTCCATTGTCACAACATCTCTTTTATTGTTTGTGTTATGGTCGTTGTCACTTCTCTCATGTGTTGTGAGAAAGATCTTCCTCTTCCTCCCTCCCCCCTCTTTTTTTTCTCTGGTTCTTCCTCTCAAGAGTTGAGAGAAAGAAGAAGATGTAAAATGTTAGTGTGCGCTTCTGTTCAAATATATGTATTATAAACATAACCAAAAATGCTTCACACACACACACATATGGCAGTAGATAATCCAACTACCATGGAGTTAAGACAAAATCAACCACAGGTATTAAGTTTGATTCACTACGTTCTGAACTGATATGCTCAGCCTAAGGCATTTAAAATGACTTAAGACACAGTACCTTGCAACATATTTCAGTTTTACTAGACAATTAATATGACAAACATTACTTTGAAATCCTAGCTAAAGATGGGCATTGTGATTCTACCACTTCTAGTGCTGGCATTTGCAATTCATTACAAAATATTTTGTTGAACTTTCCCAAGACACTAATCACTACAAAACAAGAATATTAGGACTAATTACAATTGAACTTGTTATGATTACAGTAGAAATTTGTGATGGGTTAAAAATAATAAAAAGTTTGAGAACTAACCCTTTAGAAACCAGGGCATAATTATGTCATGTAGCTCAAGCAAATACATGTAGTAAATACTTACAGTAATTAACTCTTTCAGGCCCAAGCAACACATTGTATTATATTCATCAAGTTGGCTTTTTTTTGTTTACTGGTACTTTTGTGGCTCTAATTTTCTTTAATCTGTATTAATTTCATATTTGATGTTTTACAAGAGGAATTAAATCAGCACATTTTCGTCTTTCATAGCAGTCAAAACTCGGTGTGAGCAAAATGTGTAAATACATTTTTAAAAAACATGGGTCTTAAAGAGTTATATGCTACCTATGTGGCCGCAACTTGCAAGTAAACCTCACCATAACCCAAACCCTATCTCTTTGTACATCACTTTTCCTATGGGTGATCCCAGCCTGCTGCATGTATTAGTATTACCAAATGCAGCCGTTTATGCCCTTTAGTCCTGGTGACAGCTGGGCTTTTTACTTTCACGCAGATATCTCGTGTTAACTACAAGTAGCGCACATCTAATTTGTTGCGAGTGCAAAAGAGGGGAGGGGGTGGAAAGCTAGAGATTTATGCATACAATTACCATTTTATCAGTTCTATAATAGACTTCATTTCCGAGTTTAGCGCATTCAGGAACCCGAGTGAACCATCCACAATACCTAGGCAAGAAGTAGGAGGTGAGGGTGAGGGTTTTCCCTGGTTAATCCGCTTGCCAGCTGCTAACGCGTTTTATTGTTAATTTTACAGGGCCAAGTCTGAACCTGACAATCGGTTAGAATGACCAGCTATGACTATGAAAGGGAGGTGGGATGATTGTAGGAGACTCGGAGGGGTGCGGGGGCACTTTGGCTTTGACCGGGGCCTACCTTTGCCTTGCCCTGGCTCGCCCACTCTATCTTTGTTCACCTGCGAGTGGGATAATCGTCTTTTCTTCTTTTGTAGGTTTTCCTTTCTGTCATCAGTTACACAGGAGTGTCTTCCGTCGATCGCCACCATATTCCAAGGAACGGGTTTCTTGGTGTAAAAGCAAATAACGTAAAAATGCACGAGGGTTCTTGATAATGATGTCATGGGATGATTTACATTTGAAAAAGAAGAAAAAAGAAAAAACACCGCCCATTTCATTATATAATTGTACATGTAATAATATACTAGAATAACAGGTTGCTAATACAGTGAACTTGCATGAGTTGGCCACGTTTGAGTAGGCCTACAACATTGCCTAAAGTAACATAAGAAGATTGTATGTACTTTCATGCCCCCTCGGCGATTTAGAGATGGAGAAACCAGAAGTGTGCCCAGAGGGGGAAAGCTGCTGCAAACTGTGCAATGCTGGTTATGTATTAGTATTAAGAATTTTTTTTTTATCTATTGAGTTAACACGGAACCAAAGATCTTACTATTTTAAGATCTTTGCACGGAACACATCCTTGATGACGACAATGCTTTCAGTGCAGTCAGTTGCAGTCTGAAATGAGAAATGTAGAAGTCAAAATGAATCCTTTACAATTTTTGACAGTTGGGTGGGTGAATATTACTATATTTAGGCGACAGCGTCCCCAGAAAAGATTTATCACTTGAAGGCACAATAATTTGGAAGGTTATGCATGTACAATGTTGTGATAGATAAGAGGAGGGACAGGTGTGCTAGGATGTCGTAACGTTACTCCTTTTATTGATAGAAAAGGCCGCATCGCCAGTTTTGTAAACTTTACAGGAGAGCGATTTGAAAGTTTGATATGAAGTATCTTACGACCTTTAAATCCTCATCAATAATTAGGACAATTAATTCGACAATAGAATTCGCATCATGTCAAAATATAACACGGTAGGCCTACTTACCAAGGCGAAGCAGAACATATGCAAAGAAACAAAAATCGAAAATTGTCCAGTTACGGTGTTTGTGCAGTTACCCCTCGATATGCGTGGCGCACAGTGAGAAAATGCACCATGATAATTATCGTTCCAGGTAATACATGTACATAATTAAGTACCGTATGTATATTGAAACGGTTTCTTTTAACAACATTCACGCTTTTTTCTTTTTTTCACTTTCATGTGGGTATCTTAATAATGCACGGTTCGGTCGGTAGTTATAGTAATAAGTATTTTATGTTAAGTGGGAAACTGGGACCTGCGCAATTTTTTATTACTTGTAATTTGAATTGTAAAATTGTGCATAGTACGACTATTTCGAGAGAGATGTATACCTGTACATGAAAAATGTTTGATAAACTTCTACCTACGCAGTCTTATTTTGGACTGATTTTAGCCAACATGAAGTAGGCCTACATACATACATACATGCACTCGCGGTTCACCATGCATTTCTGACAGTAGAAAAAAATAACTGAAGTGGATCTGAAATAACCAGTGCCATCTGTGCAGTTACTGTACATGCATATAATGAAGAAGCAGATAGATACCAGTTGCTAATGCATTAAATTGGGGGAAGGAGATTATCATGAGAAGGATAAATACCAGTAGCTGAGGCAGTAAAGGAAGGAGATGATCATGAGAAGTTATATGGGTTTTGGCATCAGTGTGAGAGACACGCGTTTGTGTAGGATGGCTGGTACATTGATCCCTGGCTAACCCTGTATCAGCTGCACGCGCCACCCGTCCCTTTAAACAACATTAATTTTCAGTTCACCCCCTCTTTCTTTGACGGTGCTCGGGTAGACCGCTTTGTCGACTCGACAAAGAAACGTCAGCTCCTTGTAGTCCGTACCATCCCCGGTATAATTAGACCTTTGTGTTCACCTTCCTTGTCACAGAACTAGGCTGGGTACGGCGGCACGTGGCCACAAAGACAGGGTGTTTTATGTACGGTACCGCATACCCGTAAAAACTGTAACGGGCACGAACGGGAACTCATCCAAAGGTGGAAGTTAATTTAGTGTAGACCCATGTTTATAAACGATACCACAAAGGCACGAATATTATGCATTTATGTGAACTGCAAAATAATTATAAATCTTCAGATCGCCAAATACATGCAAATACATGTACATGTATATAAAAGGGAAGAAACCAATGCTCTGTTTTCCTCACAGACTTTAGCATTTTTGTTTTGTTTTTACCACAACGTGTTTACATGCGAAATAGAATTTATTGTTCTACATTCAAATCAAAGAGAACTCCACTGTCTCCTTGATTTTCTTGGTTGTAAAATTGCAGTTCTGACACTCAACACAAGAAACAAAGCCCCAGCCCCCCCCCCAAAAAAAAAACGGTTTCGAATGAGTGAAGAAATCAAAATCTGATGTTAAGATTGCACAGTGATGTGTAAATTCAGTGACTATGGGTGATCCCAGCCTGCTGCATGTATTAGTATTACCAAATGCAGCCGTTTATACAAAAAATGTGGAAATTGAAGTACCTGGAGGCTACTTTCACTCTTTCACTAATAAACCGGTATGTCAACTTGTTGAGTGTCAATTCATGAATGCGGGAAATGGGCAATAACAGAGAAATGAACATAAATAATTTAATTATAAATTACAACGCAGAAACAAACAAACACAAAGTACAGGTTTTTCCCTCATGCGACTGTTAAATGACGCGCTGTGGGCTGTCGGTGTGGAAGGTTTAAATCGCCGTCAGCTGGTTGATCCTTTGTTCGTAAAGGTGGTACCTGGCAAACTGGCTGAGCTCAGCTACTGCTGCTACAACTAACTGCTGACACCTTGAACTGTAGCAACACCTGTCATTCGCGTGACTTTTGGAGCGCTTTGTCCCCCTGGCCCGAGTCTAGCAGTTCTGGTTACTTCATTGTGTGGCTGGGACCTTGTAGGTTACGACTAGTCCACAATTGGGTACATTAGCTTGTCCTAGACACAAAGACCGACAAATCTTGCCATTTCGAGTTTAGTCGTCCCAGTTTCCAAGACAATGAACAGAAAGAAGTTCCTGCGATTAGAAAGGTTAAAGCCACCAGCGCAACTCAAAGAAGCATTCTGTAGTGCTTTGCTATCTCCCTATTTATCAGACTTATCCTCCTCCCCCCGGCACGCCCCACTCCCCCGCGCCCTTCCCATTTCCTCTCCCGCCATCAACTTGATGATCAAGTAGTCCTGCTTTGCAAATCTCAACAAAGAACAGAATATAAGCAGAGAAGTAACACGTGGAGGTTTCTTCACATCTCTTCCTCATGCTTGCAGCTTCCTGCATATTACACTATGGAAACTATCGCGTGCCTGAATGTACAGTCTTTTATTCTCTGTTAGTAGTCCTTGAATATTCCTCTACTTAAATAATTCCGACTGGCATTTGTACTACTTTCGGTGCAACTTCGTTTTCATTCGCAGTTATCTCAAAGGCCAGTGTTTCATAACTCGCTCTGCTGAATAAGTTTCTCCCGTATGACGGATATTATCAACATCTGATTGTAAAATATATATACATGTACATATATATTATGTAAGCCCACCCAGTACCCAGGCTTAAGTGGAGGCTAGTAAGCTTTGTGAGTAACATGCTATACTTAATTTGTGAAGCTTTAGCTTGTCGGCAGGCAAACCGGCCACCCTGCCCGTACATTGAGTGCACTGGGCTCTTACCTCTGAATCAGAAGTTCGCGACCTCTGGGTTGCAAATCAATGCTGATGGCTGCGACGGTATGAACTTTGCTGACCTAAGCAGAGACCCTTCCTTCTTCCTGTCCTTGCCCCTCCTCCTCATGGGTGAGTCTGTTACACACGAGAAGTTTACGTATGTGAGGTGGGTGACTAACTGCACGTGCCACAAGTTCTCTCTTGTGGTTCAGGGTTGAAGGAAATACATGTGGCGGTACTTAACGTTTAGACACGCATTTTATCTGCAAGTCTTTGCACCATTAACGTAGCCTAAATTCAGCGAACAATCAATTTTCAATGACTTGAAGATGCGAAGAAAACGATGAGTACGAGTAAGAAAGTATTTTCAGTTTTTTGCTTGTAAACCACAGAGTCGTTGCCAGTTGTTTGCAATAGGTGAAATTTTACTTGATAAGCATTTTTTAAAGATACGCTTTCCCACTGAGCATTAACTGATGGCGTGGGGAAAGTAAATTAATAGCGATAAAGTATTAAATATCTCCCTTATGTTGGGAAAGCAATGTGGCAAAAGAACACGACGTACATGGGACACCGACTCCCCCCCGAACTTTTCTTTTTACGTGTAAATGTGTTCCGCTTGTGATGCTGTGAGCCTTCTCCACTTTCAAAAATTGCCCCCAACCCCCCAAAAATGTATACTTTTATTTTTGTCAATTTTTGACTTTGCTTCAAGCCTTTGCGACCCCAAAGTTTTTTTTTGTGCTTCTTATAATTATTTCGCCGTTTCTGCTGATGCGTTCCCAGAAGACATAATGTATTCTTAACTATTTTACATACCAGCACCTTATTCATAAGTCCCCATTTGACAAAATCGTTCAACCAAGCCACGATAATCCAAGATTCAGCTCAATTCTTCCCGATCAACTAATCAGTTCACTGTGATGAGTGTGCTGAGGTCTTGAGTTTGACGAAAGCCTTGCCCTCCTCACACTATTGCCCAGCTCGGTTATCCAGCTCTATGGCCAAAGAAATTAGATAAGAGCAGGGGAAATGACCCACTGAGCAGGGTACGTAACCGTGTACTTGACAGAGTAAACTTTCGTGGTTTCTCTGCACTGCAGCCTGCCCAGGGTGTAGAGAGAGCTGCTGGCTACTGAAGATCGATTAGGGCAGAAGAAATGAGGCCAGCGAGCTGACCCTGTTCTATTATCTGTGGAGGCCTGCAAAAGCAGGTTAGCGGGTCAGTTCGGAGACCACAGGTAAATGTTCTTGACATGATACTGACATAATTTGTTTCATAATTTTACAGTTGCCCATTCTCTGCCCCAATTTTATTGTCCAATAATCTCGGTAGAGCAAAACATTTAGCTTTGGCGGTGCAGGGGATCAGAGGATAATTACCACGCCCAGTGACCCGTGCCCCTAAAAACTAACATTTTAACCATGCATTTTTTAAATGTTTTTTTTTTTTTAAAGTGGGATTTACTACATAGGAAATAAGCATCGTGTTACGTGGCTGTGTAGCTGAATGCGCTGTAACTTTTTCCCCCCTCCCCTCTCCCCCCACCCCCACACCCCTAAAAAAACCATTCAATAATGTATCTCCCACCATTTTGTGTACAGTTTACAAAGAAAATAAACTGATACATGTTAAATGTAAAGAAATGCTTTGATTAAATAGAGATACAATTTATGTTTAAAAAGGTGTATCTTACGTAATAATTCATAATTTCAAGCTGGAAAACACAACGAATTATATAACATCTTCATTAAATGACAAAGGCACGAGGAAATTCGGCGATAATATCAGGGCGACTTGCAACCTTACATCTGCGGAAAGTAAAAGTGAAACAGTTTAACGAAACAAAACACACACACAGACATACATGCTCGAGACGTTTTTCAATACAAATAATAACCCAGTGTGTGGGCTTATCTCATAAGCTGCAGATTTGAGATGATTACTAATTGTGTCTTCCTGAACGTGAAACATAATTTATCTGTGTCATAATAATGGAACTGTTGTGCTTTCATCCATAACTCTATAAGTGCACTCTCTGTGTTGTTATTCAGTTCCCACACATACCAACGCCCATCAGGGAGATATATGTAACATGCATTTACTGTATGTTTATTAGATCTATACATTAATTTTGTCAGTTGGTATCAGGTTGGGATCATGTCTTTTTCACTTGTCGTGGTTTGCAGCTATATCCCTGCAGTGTATGGGTGGGAGTTAGATCTGTGCTTTCCGAGGCTCTCTGCCATGAAATGAAGGAGTGTCAGGAAGCGGGAAGTAGTAGCGCACACTATGGTGTATACATGTATTATATGGGAACAGGTAGGGCCGTTTTAACACTGTTGTGCGTCCGTGGGAAAAGCAATAGGGATTTTCCTAGTGGTTTCAAAAACCAATGTAAATTTGCATGCACGGGGCCCCCTAAACCTCTGGGACTGCCCAGTGTGCCCATGCATTAAGACGGCTCTATGCAGGAGTGTGAAATGACTCACCCTGACTTGTGCACAATCTGCCGTAGTCATTTTTCATTTTCCCGGTAACCACTTGACATGTAACTTATTTCCTATTGAGCTATGTCCTTGTCTTGTCCTTGGTCTTAGCCAATGGCGTGCCTGGGAGAAGCTCACCGCTCGCCCCCGTCCTTATCCTCACCTCAGGTTACACTATCTCAACTACAAGGCCACATCGGCTACTTCTAAGTATTTTCTTCCTAAGCACTAGCGGATTGGAATTTGCGTCACGCGCAGCAATTATTTTAATACCTTTTCCGCTGTGTCTTTATCATTACTTGGGAATGGGCTCACGGTTTGGTGTGGGATTACACTCTTACAGAAGGATTTCCGGGAAATAGTTTGTAGTAGAATTATGTTTAAGCTGTAAAGACATGAACGCATGACATGAAGAAAGGTCATCAATAATTCATAACATGCTACGCATGCGAAGGATCTCCACTGGTTTCTAAGATCGATCCTAAAACTGTAAAGAAGTCCATTCAGAGCATTTTTATAAAATTTTCGTTTTCAACAAATTCAGAAATGTGTTTCATGACTTACACCATCAAAGCTTGGTACTATATCTCAGGGCACTGCATTGAGACACAAATAAAGCACCAGAATCACAGTCAGAGAGACTGATGATCTTATTATGTTGACGAACATTAAACATATTATTTAAAAAACAAAACAAAACAGAAAATATGTGGGGTCGCCGCAGAGCTTGGAACAAAGATAAAATATGGGGAAAAAAATAATATTGTATGTTGCAAAGTTGTATGTTTTTCCCCTACACATATTAAAAAACAACAACAACAACAACAACAACAACAGAAAATATATGGGATCGCAGGAAGGTTTGAAACAAAGATAGATTTATGGGGAAAAAAAAGGTTACTACAGTTGTGTTTTCCTCTCTAATTCTTTTGCAGTTGAATTGTAACGTTTCTTTATTGTTTCTAACGCGGGGCTTTGTAACAATTAAAATAACATACTTTTTTCTTGTTTTTTTTTTTTTGCCATATTTTTTCCAACTTTCCCAAACACATTAGGTCTAATTGTTTATCTCGCATGGACCAGCCTTTGGGTTTTTCCGAGTCCTGGTGATTTTATTTATAAATCGGTTATCGGTAACTCATTTGATCGTTACAATAACAACACCGTTACACTGGCAACAGATAAACACGATTTCAAATCGAGGAGGGATAGGGCATACAGACCGGGATTTTCCGCAAGTAAATCAATACAGACGGTTTGACGACAATTCGAAATCAAAATTTAAACCCAGACAGCGAAAAGGAATTACCGCTCCCGGTACGCGTGGAGATAATTGGGGGAAAACCGCTTTGTGCTTTCTGTGGTCCTGAAATTTTTCTCGTTCGTCCAGTTTTCGCTGTTGCCTGGCCTAACCTTCCCAACGCTTCTTCCTGGGGAAAATACCCACTCAGCCCGCCTTTCTACAAATATTATGTGGCCCTGGGAAACGTTTCTAATAGCTAATAGTAATACAGCCGAGCACATGTATACACCATAAATGGACATTATATAAACTCATACAGCTAGGATAGATAATTGATAGCTATTTCTAGAGTTATAACAGCCTGCCTTTTGTCAGTTTTACATTTCTAAGACCTGTTTACTCCCATCGATCACAAACCATTTTGCATGCTTGGAATGTTTCAAATGATTTCGCTTACACATTCCTGTACAGACAGGCGCTCGTGACTGCACGTAATTGTCAGCTCGTCGGCCTCTTTATGTTTACCTCCTCGCCCCTCCCCTTTGCACACACACACACACACACACACACTCATAGACACACAATGCACAAACACACAGTAAAGGCCTACTCTGAACATACAGTACGCACAAGAATGCACTCATAAATGCACACCAGGATGTTGGGAGAATCATTAACTTGCTAAAACTAAATTGTATCTCGCTCTCTTTACCCCTCTGCAAATCCTCTATCTCCTCCGTTACGATGGCAACAGTCGACAACAACGCATGCCCAGTTTTCTACCATATTTGTACATGTATTTTATATCTTCTATTTCTTTCATTCCACCTTCTTGCCATATACAGACATGCCCGTAAGGTCACACAAATACTTGCAGACGTGCAAGCACACCCACAGACGTATTTTGGGGCATTTACACGATCCCGACACCTACACGTTTTGTTTTTAAAGAACAGTAAATGCAGCAGTTTTTATTTCCGTGTTGATCTCCCACGCCTACATCCTTGTGCTTGAGTGTTGAAATGCCAGTTGTAGTCCCATTTTTCCTGGTAGTATTTTCCACGTTAACCCCAAACAGACGAGGAAGTGGTATTTTCTAGGGATCTCCTGGCTTTCATACTACAATATAATGAGGGCTTGGTGTTTCAGGGAAAGCTACAACGCATTTCTGTTATTGATCGTGGGCTAAGGGAACTGTTGGAAATCTGGAAGCTCAATGTCTCGGTTTTTCAGCGGATTCGACATGGATTCTATTTTGCACGTTCTCACCGATTCTAATGTGACCTGTTGAAGATTATGCACCATCTACGGCGGTTTTCTCTCCAGGAACATGTCTCAAAATTAATATTATGTTCTTCTTTGTTTCAGAGCGAGCGTTTTTCCCTGTGTGTACCCTTTTTTTAGTAAAAGAGGGAAAACTGAATATTTCTCTTACTTTTAGCGATGTTTGACTCACAGGGCAAGTCAGGCTGTTCATTTTCTTGTCTGGGGCTGAGACGTTAATTAATTATCTTCCCGTTGTTTGTGACCCAAATCTTGATGTCGGGCAACGGGACAACCGACCACCACAACCCACGCCCGCTGGAATTGAGGGGCTGGGGTGGGACTGGTAGTGGGGTCAAGGATAGCATTAAGCAATGTCGGACGGAGTCTGAGGGAGCTGTGTCTGAAAATCTAGCGGGGGTGGAGGAGGTGGAGGAGGAGGAGAGATATATGCGAGAGTGAATGAGTCTGCGTGACAGAATACAAGAGCTGCACTGAGTTTTGCGTGCGCGCGTATCTGTTTCTAAGCGTATCGATTGTTGCTGGTTAAAAAAAAAAAATTGGGAAAATTTTCATTTTTAACTATTATTCACTTGTGGTTTCTTTTTGTTCCCCGTCCAGTGAGACAAATCCTTGACTTTCAAGTGCAAGTGCAGCTGGTCATTGATTTTTTTTAAGTTAGCCATGCCTTTGTGGTTTAGAGCAAAAATTTCTTGAAAAGGTCTTTAATGTTAACCTTTTGCATTTCGCCACCGTTTTATTGCAAGTTCTTTCTTTGACACCCGAGGTTTAGTCATCCTGAACTAGGCATGTAGTGGAAAGCCTGTCTAGCCACGAGAACTGTTTGCTGCAGATGTACAGTATACGACACGGAAATGTTTTATTTGATTACTGAACCATCCCTTTTTCCATTAACATTTATATTTTTTGTTCCCGTGAGATTGAAAAAAAAAAAAAAAACGCGGTCTCCCAACTCGCCTTTGTGAAACAACTTTATACTGATAATAATGACATCGCCAGCCGAGGGCGCTCCAAGCAGGTTTAATAGTGTAGGTATCCACCCTCTCCCCAGCCTTTTGGAAAACAACAACAACAAAACAACCTCTGCATTTTCCTGGCAATCGACAACTTATGTCAGGAATATAATTATAGTGTTTTTCAGTTGTTGACATTAGTTTATGCAAAGTGTACTGTGTGCGTTAAGCGCATAATATAAATACATGTAGGCCTAACCTTCGCTTGAGGTTCCTCATTTCCTGATTTTTTGCTTCCGTTTCCTCGATTGAAAAACTTGACCGGACTACGATAGAACGCAAATTACACACATCCAGGAATGCGACTTAAACCTTGTTCCCACACGCCCCAATTTCTGGAATGTCGCTGAGGGATTGGTGAGTCAGAGAGAGAGAGAGAGACAGAGAGAGAGGGAGAGAGAGAGATGGGGGGGGGGGCGGGGGCGGGGGGGGGGGGTAGGGGTCCCAGAAAGTCCTGAACAAAGAATGGTGGGGCAGGGTGTAACAAAACAAATTTACGACACCTCGGCCATCGCACATCCTACCGATATGTTAAAGTTTTTCAAATTATAACCATAACACTGCCACATTGATGAATTGTTTTGATAGCACGGAGTGCCAATCGAAATAAATGTCATAAATATTGTGAGGTTTATTTAAGGGCTAAGTGAGATATATTTTGAGGACAATTGTAGCATTATGTAAGGCGACTAAAATCCGTAGACTCAGCAATACGCTATGCAAACACACCCAGTGAGTCATAAAGGTTTATATTTGGTGATCATATCAAAACACACCTAACCACAGTTATATTTTCAGGAATACACTACATATATATATATATATTTTATATATATATAAAATAACTTTTAGACTCTTGAAATTATGGAGGTGACCTAGTGTCAGCATATTCAGTAAATAAACCGGTACGAAAGTTACTCCCTGTATACACAATAATCTACATTTGAACAAGTCATTCATCTCTTAATAATAACTTTGTCAGTTGACATATTTAGCCTGCTGATATTGACTTGAGTCACCCATGACTACTTGATAGAATAGTGGCCTACATAATGATAGATCTGGGTTGATTTTTAATGTATACATTTGTTATGATAACAGCAGCGGATGTTGATCATATGCATTTATAATTATAATGGGAATTGAGTCCACACTGTACTCTAAGACTTGTTTAACTGCTCATAATGTCATTCATTTAATACCTAAATATCATAACTGTGCTTTTGAAACAACAACAACAACAACAAAAAAAAAACACAAAACAACGTTCACTAACTTTGTTTTCTATCATTTGCAAATGTAAATGAATAAAGAAGCAAAATTCACGTTTCTTTCATTTGCCTGTATGAGCATCCCATAAAGTAGTGCCAAAATTAAAACTTGAAATAAACAGCCAGGCCGCATTCTTTGTCGTGCGGGGAGCCATGCAGACTTGGGACTTTGCACCGTTCACATTTTAGGAAATAGCACATCATGTGTGTAACGTACTTGTCGTGTCATTGAGAAATTACACAGACCGTTTTGTTTTTGTTGTTGCCGTTTTGGTCTTGTGGCAGGTTGTTCATTGACATCCTGTTTCTTCTTCCTGTTTTTCTTTTCCCCTTTCTCCCTCGATATTCTTTTTTTTTTTTTTTTTTAGATCACTGAATGTTATCTATTCTGTTCGAACAGTTGGAAGAGACGAGATCATGAAGAAACAGGAGATCTGGGCCCCTTAACTGGCTTGAGAGACCCATCCCTAGAGCTGTACCAAGTCACCTACATTTTAAAGTCAAGTCATATAGAAGGAGGGTCAATTGAGTCATGTGGCAATTCATTATGCAATCGTTTTGCATTTGAACGGCCCAATTTGTTTAGCATTCACAGCGGGGTAATGGACATTTATAAATATATTGCCATGATGATACCATGTACCTAAAGACTACAGTTTCGGAACAAAGTAAAAAAACAAAACTACAAAGAGTGATGATACTAATGTTCAAGTACAATGGCCAGAGAGGTTTTTCATAATGCCGGGACCCGAGAGAGAGCCAGCTACAGCAAGTGGGTTGGCGGGGTAGGTTAGGGGGAAGGAGAACGCAAAACCTTTATTTTTGTTGTGCACCTGAAGCATAGTCTAAAATAACACTAATCAAAGTCGTCAGGGTGGAACACTCAAAATAAACATTACCCTCGGGTGCTGTGTACTCTCGCTATCTCGCTATATTCAGCCCTTAATGCGGCGATTTTTGAAAAGGGCGCAGTAATGATGGGATCACTGTGAACTGTTACCTTTAGTAAACATCAAGACAAAATACATCATCAGTATTTAGATGATTGCAGTAATGATGGGATCACTGTGAACTGTTACCTTTAGTAAACATCAAGACAAAATACATCATCAGTATTTAGATGATTGCAGTAATGATGGGATCACTGTGAACTGTTACCTTTAGTAAACATCAAAACAAAATACATCATCAGTATTTAGATGATTGCAGTAATGATGGGATCACTGTGAACTGTTACCTTTAGTAAACATCAAGACAAAATAGATCATCAGTATTTAGATGATTGCAGTAATGATGGGATCACTGTGAACTGTTACCTTTAGTAAACATCAAGACAAAATACATCATCAGTATTTAGATGATTGCAGTAATGATGGGATCACTGTGAACTGTTACCTTTAGTAAACATCAAGACAAAATACATCATCAGTATTTAGATGATTGCAGTAATGATGGGATCACTGTGAACTGTTACCTTTAGTAAACATCAAGACAAAATACATCATCAGTATTTAGATGATTGCAGTAATGATGGGATCACTGTGAACTGTTACCTTTAGTAAACATCAAGACAAAATACATCATCAGTATTTAGATGATTGCAGTAATGATGGGATCACTGTGAACTGTTACCTTTAGTAAACATCAAGACAAAATACATCATCAGTATTTAGATGATTGCAGTAATGATGGGATCACTGTGAACTGTTACCTTTAGTAAACATCAAGACAAAATACATCATCAGTATTTAGATGATTATATATTATGTATTATTAGAAACTAAATTCCATTGTCCTCTATCGGCATATCCACGCGTCTCAGCTGATTTGTTAGTAGGTGATTGGTGGCCGCTTCTAGTAGGGTCTCCGCAGGGCCTGTGCTATCGATCTGTTCTATTCTGTTTGTCGTCTTGCTTCTTTCTGGCATAATGTGACCTTTACTCAGGTCGACGTGCTTTCTCCAAACTCAAAAGCTGATTTGTTATTAATCATTATTGTCCAGTGTATATAATTATTATCCTTTTGTACCTCACCAATCAGACACAGAGCAACGGCAGCAGCTACGACCACGGCACCAGCAACTGATAGCCAGATGTAAACCACTTTTTTACGTGGCAAGTACAAAAACACGGCCGTACCAATTCTTCTACATTACAATATACAAGTATGATGGATGATGTATTAGATGCAGGGGAAGAATTAGTTTTTTTTTTTTTTAATGCAAACATTTTTTTGTCCCTTGATTGTTAAGTCATTCAAAAAGCCGTTGCATTTTAATTTTTAAACAATAGCTCCTCTTGACTTCAGATTCTGACAGAGTTCAATTGCCGAGAAGTGCTATTGTAACTGCCTAATTATTGTCTGATCGACATTAGAATATAAACGGTTGGTATGCATACAACCTCCTGACCGCGAGTTCATTTGACCCAAGTCACGCACCAAGTGCAAGTCAGGTCAGGTCATTCTCAAAGTTGTAGGCCAGCGTTCTTCTTTCAAACCCCCGCATGACCCATTACATACAGGTGATCAGGTATATCGAGGCAGTGAGAACGAAGGTCTGTACGGTACAGGAAAACTGTACCAAGGTACGAGAAGTGGATCATTACTGCTAAAAGATCTGACTTAACCAATTTAAGCTCCTTGGAGTTAACCGCTTTTGTCATTATTATTACGAGTGTGTAAGTTAGAAAGGAGGTCGCCTGAAGTACCGTA
This sequence comes from Onchidella celtica, assembly GCA_963931925.1. NCBI lineage: Eukaryota > Metazoa > Mollusca > Gastropoda > Systellommatophora > Onchidiidae > Onchidella > Onchidella celtica. The sequence continues at coordinate 62,350,996 of OZ007571.1, forward strand.
CCAGACAGGTTCAGATAAGCCAGTCTCGCCCTGTTAACGGTGATGCCTTCATTCCATCCCACTTTAAAGTCGGTCACGTTTATCTGCAACAGTACAAGTGCAACTCACCCGCCATCGCCTCGCATTGCGTCATAACGCGCCAACAAGTTACAGTTTCAGGCTTACTGAAGGAGAGGCTGGCGGTCTGCAGGTCTGCTGCCCAGACAATTTTCACGGGCTGTCCCCAAACCGCTTTCCAGGATTCTGGACTTTGTTTGTTCCCACATTATGCATGTAACTTGTTTGTTTAGATAGCATCAAGGCCAATTTGGCCCCGCAGGCAGCAATCTGTAACAAATAAATAAGTGCACGTACAAAAATTATATGTTTATATTTACTTCAGTTGTTGAATGGAAGTGACGCCAGGAAAAGAATGTTAACCCCAAAAATCCATAAATAAATAATAAATAAATGGATAAATAAATAAATAAATAAGTAAATAAAACTGCCTCTGAGTCCCGAGAACGAAACTGAATCTGAATTATCCATTAGAAATTGAAATTCAATCCTTCCTGATCCGCGGTTGACTTCATAAAACATGTTGGGACACACAGAGATATTTAAAATCTGCAGGCGGTCTCTATTCCTGCAGATGTTCAAGGTGACGATCAAAATTGACTGTATAAACGTGACAGTTCTGGTTTTATGCTTGTCGTTATACTACTATTTCCTGTTGCACCCACTGGTGCTTAGGGCAGCAACAAAGGATCTCCAGCCCTGTCTGTCCTGGGCCATCTTTGCGAGAGTTCCCCATGAGTGATTGAAGGATTTCATCTCTGCCTCGATTGTTCTCCGCCAGGTTGCCTTGGGTCTGCCTCGCTTGCGCCGTCCCTCCGGTGTCCACTGAAGTGCTGTTTTGGTTATAGAATTTGCTTCCTTTCGCAGCACGTGTCCAAGCCATCTCCATCGTCTCTTCGTGATGATGTTGGCTATTTCTTCTTGCTTGCATCGCCTTAGTAGTTCCTGATTAGAAATCTTGTTTGGCCAAAAGATGCGGAGAATCCTACGAAGACATGTGGTGTGGAAGGAAGACAACTTGGCGAGGTCACCTTCTGTCATTCGCCGATCCATACAGGAGTGTAGATAGGACACAGCTTTGGTACAGTCTGATCTTGGTGTTGATGCCGTATTGTGTCGATTTCCAGATGTTGCTCATACTTTGAAAGACAGCCCTTGCATTTCCCAGCCTACTTTGGATGTCCTCCTTTGTGCCACCCTCTGGTCTGATAATGCTACCAAGGTATTTAAATTTGTCCGTCGTGGTGAGGTTCTTGTCATCTACTTGCACTGGTGCTGGAGTGTCTACATTTAGGGTCATAATCTCTGTCTTCTTCTGGCTAATCCGAAGGCCTAACTTGTCGTTATACTTTCATATTTTTAACACTTTATGTCGGGGGGAAATGTTACAAAATCGGTCACGTCGTGATGTAGACTGAGATATGTACGTCAAGATGGCAAGATTTCACTGAAGAGAAAAGTAGGTCCATTGTCTGTCGGTAGTCATTGACCGCCTTTCATTCTGCTTAATGCTGAGCGTTTTCTTTAAGCTTTCACGGACTGTTTAATGAAATTGTCGACTCACTTACTTCAACTGATAGAATGATAGATGCCAGTTTCTAGGTTACATGGTTTACCAGCCGTGACCCAGTTACCGGTATCTGTCGGAACTCTGTCGGTCAGCATTCCATGCGGCTGAAGGGACAGTGGTAATATCCACCATCAGTTGGGATCGGTAATTCATGAATTAAATAGTGTCAGTCTTATAAGAGCCAACTCAGAAAAAATAGAGTATATTTACGTTTTTAGAGCAATCTCTCTCTCTTTCCCTCTGTCTGTCTGTCTCTTCCCCCCCCCCCACCCCCTCCCTCTCTCTCACATACATACACAAAACAAAACGAGGTAGTTGAATAGATCCGAATGATTACCTTAGTGTTGCCCTTGTATCGCCCATAGCCTCTTTGATGTAAAAGCTGCTCCTGAAAAAATATTTTTTCACCCTTTCTGTTCTTTCTACTGTCAGCTCCATTCCTTTCATTTTTCATCAAAATGTGTCTGTAACTCCCCACTCTTTTCGTAGCATAACTGTAACTGTGAAGTATTGTTATTCACCTCTCTGCTGTTCATATTTAACCGGCGCGAAAGAAAGATGTTCTTAATCAGTCTTGCACTCATAAAAAAAATAATAAATTATCAGTTTGTCTATTGATTTAATTTGTTGTATTCTGTGCCTCCCAGAAAGACAGCGACCGTTCAGGTTCATGAACTTTTGGTTCAGCGACACAGTGTCACACAGCTACATGATAACTGTACAGTGAACTACCCGACCGCTGCAATATTATGTATAATACACTGTGTACTAGTGGGTCAGGACTATCGACCACGTCAAGAAAACAATATCGATAGCCTAGCGTTGATGAGTGGAATGACCGGGAGAAGAAGTTCCAGGCTGACCCTAGCGATGTCGGTGAACGGAGGAGGAAGCAAGCCTACGTCATGGTGCCGAGCGGTGGACGGCAAATCGCTCTCCACTGGCGTTGAAATAAGAGGTCAGTGCCCTGCCAGTGGTGGTATAACATACGCCTGGATCTAACTGAACAGTAAACTGTAGAAAACAGCCGTGAGGGCGTGTTTGTAACATATTAAAATCTATACTGTGCTACTGCGAGGTCGGAAGAATATGAAACAACTTGCCTAAGGACGTTGAAAGACGAGGCTACACCCTGCATAGATCTTTATTTCAACTTGAACTGCCTGTGGTATATTATACAATTATTATAGGCCTACTCAGTTTCAGGACACCGCCCTTCCCTCACCGTTCGTGTCGATGTTTGCGACACACCCCCTTGAGAAATAAGTCAGAGCATTTCAAAATTAAAATCCTTTTATGTAAAAGACTCAAACTGTTTCAGTCAGAAATAACGTTACAGTTAATGCACTGTTCATCTCAAGTATAGGATTTCGTGCCGAAGAACAAATGGAAATTTTATTGAGTACTTGAAAATACTTTGAAATTTAGTTTATACGGGGCGGTCAAAAGATTTGGGAGGACTGACGATTCAATGATAAATAGCTATATCGTCTTATAAACGGTTTACTGTCGAATTCCTTTAAAGAAAGGAAAACGGGGGTGGGGGTGGGCAGAGGTGTTATGAACAGTTAAGCCAAAAGTGACCACCTCGAGATCAACTTTTGAACAGAATATTATGGTCATTTTTGTCAATGAAAGGTTATTGTCGCCAACTAGCCTGATCTAAAAAAAAAAAAAAAATCAAGAAAAATTCACAGAGCGAACAAAAACTTAGTTTAGGCCAGAATAATCAATGAGAAATTTTGAAGTGAGATAGGGTTGGGAAATACTGGCCACTGGATGCTCAACTACGGCCACTCGAAGTTTTAAAGACGTGGAGATTTATCATTCTAGCCATTTGATCTGTAAACATAGAAACTGTCCCTGAGCTTGTTCGATAAGCAATTGAGAAACGTTGACAAACGAGAGGAGGGGGGGGGGGCGGGGGGGGTGAGAAAAAGAGAGAGAGGAGAGACAGATGGACAGATAGAGAGGCAGAGAAACAGAGACAGACAGAGACAGAGAACTTTTTTTTTTTTCTCTCTCAGTAAAATAAATCGCAAGAGATTTGGACTATAGACCGACTCGTAAACGCATGAAAAGGTTGAGCTTGCTGTAAAGATCAGCGATCGAATGTTCTCACATCTATTTTTGCCGGTCCTCGTTGGTCAGTGAGATCCACGGTTGTCATAAAGAGTTTTATTGGACGACAGGTCTTTCACACCATGACCTCTCCACTCTGTATGTGATCGACCTGTAGGGCAGTGCCTCACTAGTCATGCAGCCTATGTTCAGGGGGCAAAACAATGAACCGTTTCTGCATAAATTTCTTTTCTTCAGCCCATCAGAGTAAATAAATTATTTGTCCCCATTAAAGATATAATTATATCACAATTCTGTTATTATTTTATTAAACCATGGCTCTTAAGTAATTGTTAAAATGGAGCATCCCGCGAATGAAAACGGATCAGGATAAGTTGAATTCCATTTCTGAATTCTGAATGAAAAGAGGAAAAAAATATATGGAATAAATCGGTCCTCGGAGGAGAACTTCATTCCAGACTAAGGAAAAAAAAAATTAATAAAGAGTCGCTGCGTCGTTGCACGAGCCATGGTTGCAATTTGTAGTTGTAGATTTCGGTATAGAAAGTTGTATATTTCCGTATCGTTACTGCCTTCGCCGTGGACTGGATGCACGCGACATTGCTTTATCGTTAAATATTGCTCTTATTCTCTTCCTCTACCAGCTCAAATTGCTTATTCAACCAAAGGTTGCCATCATCACCATAATAATCTCCATCCTTCTCATAATTACATTATATTTCCCAGTGTGCATCAATTACTTTGAATGATAATGTTGCTATCAAGGAAGGGAATCTCCATGGAATTGCTTCAAGTCCATTTTTCTCTTTACTTTTCAACGGTCTTTCACCCACACGTAGAAACAGAACAATATTTTCAACTGACAGTTTTGTAGTGTGGCCATC